>CM076581.1:678488097-679186458 GCA_034641835.2 Pinus albicaulis
ACTTTTTTTGACCATGATTCTGCCAAAATTTTGGGATGGACAGATTATTTAACGACGCTTGGTGGAGGTAGACTTGTTTGTAACTGTGGTTAGTTGCACAATAATTAATTTTGTGATAAATTTTAAGTGTTTTTAAAGCACAAATCCCCTTAAAATTTCATATTTAACTTGGAATATGAAGTTAGATTGGCAGAGAATATTCTCATATGAAGTTTCTAGAGGATTTATTATGATTCTCATACCTCGTTTTCCTATAACAGGAAAACAATTTGTTGTGTGGTATGGATAGAAGTTAGGGCATGGGTTAGTGTGCATTCAAATATCTTTGAATGCGTTGAAAACCAACAAATCACTCGATTGACTTATATCTAAACTCTTTAATGATAGTAGTCACATTCTCACAATTTTGAATTCAATAGTTCACTATTGACATCTATTTAATTTTCAAAATTATCGAATTGAAACCCATTCCCTCTAATAAGCTTCATATATAAACTCTTCAATCTATATGAGTATTACTTCACATTTAACTCTATATCTATACTCTTTACTTTATATTAATAATTTATGATAAAAAAAAGTAACAAAGGTTCTTAACCATGGTTGACAATGAATGTCTTTTTACACTACTAATTTAATTTAGTGTATATCATAGTTAAACGCAATTTCATTTAAGTAGTCTTTTACTTAATTTCTCTACTCTCCATTATTACAAAATTCACTCAATGTTAATAGCAACAAAGGAATACAATATCAATGATGTGATGAAGGTTTTGAAATGTTCTCCAGTGGCTCCAAGTCAATATTTATGTACTCCACTCTTTCACAGAGATTTCTTTGACCTCAAACTAGGTTACCCAGTCATTGTGTTGTTCATAAAGTTCATTTTTCTTACATTTATGTTGATTATGCATTACAGTATGTTGTATTCAATAGACCTATCATGGTTATGATGCAACTAATGGGTATAGTGAAATATTCGGTCAAGCAATCATGCAAATAATCCTAATTGCCTAGGCATTGATCTTATCGAGGTAAGAAAATATTTACCATATGCAATGTGCTCGGACCGCACCTGTAAGCCACATTACTCTAATTTTATCTATGTACACATTACATTTTCAAATTCTTTAAACCTAGTGCATTAGTTCTACCATATCATGACTAAAATTCTCAAATAATGCTCTGATACTAATCTATAATATGCCTTGCATATGATACAACTATGTAGTCCTAAAAGCATGCAATTAAACACATAAATTATAATAACCTATAGAATTATGAACATGCACAACATAACAAATTAAGCATATATAAATACATATTATACATAGCATAAGAGCATATAATATAGAATACGTATATCAAACAAATGTAATAATTGGTCGCAGATATCAAATGTTTTACCTAGACATAGAGAATGGTATTCTAGCTCTCTTAATAGAAGGTCATCTTTGAGTTGGGGCTATGACTCTGTTAGTGCAAAGTCTTCTTAAGCCATATAGTTCTAATATCAATGCAAATAGTGTCTAGGCCAAGGTATCCAATTCTGGTAGAAATTTCAACCTACAACTTATCATTTCCCTCAACATGCACAATCCAAGGAAGTGTACCCGTTTCTCTACATTGTAGTCTTTTAAGTTATCCCACCCCCTTCTAGGGCTCTAGCACAAGTCTAAGAAGAAGCTCCAATAACTCTAGTTGTACCAATAGAGTCTCTAGGAAGCCTCTAAGCTTCACATAATGGGAAATCCTACCAAAACAAGTCTCCCTTTGGGGCTCTAGTTTTTCTTAAAGTAACTAAAAAAGAATAGTACAGAAAATACCACCTAGGATTCACAAGTTTCACAAGGAAATAGAGACTCAATCGCTCTCTCAACTCACACACCACATGGCATGGCAATTATGAACAGAGTGGATTGATAGAATGGTGGATTTTCCACTAACCCCAAACATTATATATGCATGATCCCTTTTGACAAGTGGCACACAAGGATCCTCTTCCCACCACCTGGGAACTCATTCCCCTCACTTAAGAACTTAAGATAAAATCATGAAATAAGGCTTAGGGTTGAGGGAAAAAATATTATATTCTTTGGTCTGGCCCATTTCCCTATTCCCTTAGCCACCTTTCTCTCTTGTGGATTCCTAACCCCCCATACTCTTTTATATAACTTGGTCTACAACTATGGTATCTTTTAGTAATATATATGACTGTGATTACAATGTACAAACCAACACTTTAGCATACAAGATCTCTAGCTTAATATCACATAGACACTCTAGCCCAAAAAATAGTATATGTACATATACAACTAAAATCAGGGGGTTTCATTAGGAATATTACACCATCCTATTTGAATTAAATTTCGTCACCATTATCTTGATGAAATGATATAAAGTTTATACAACACTATTTTATATTATATCTTATTGTTACGCCATTATTTTTCATGAATTGTGTTGCAATGACTTCCAATTATGACTATTTTAGAGTTATATGTCATTTTAAACAATAAGTTTCTTGGATTGGTGATAGAAATTGTTAATGTCAACAATATAACCATCGTAGGATAAGATGGAAGTATAGTATGGCATGTACTAACCACTATCTATATTCAATACAACTGATGTGAATTCATTTGAAATTACTTTATTATTGCAACATGATAATGAATAGATGACACATCAAATTCAATCAATAAGTATTTGAATTTTATGCATGAAGGACGGTTTTAGTTAATTTTCCAATTCTAGTGGTTGGTATTTAACAATCAGATTCCTTGATTGAGAAATAAAATGGAAGCATATTTCCTTAACTCCTAGTAAAGCAAGTGAGGTTTTACCCTTTTAATATTCTCAAAAAAATGGAAGAGAAAGTGGAAGATATATTAATCATGAAAATCTAGTTATAATTATGTTTTTTTTATATGTACATATCAAATTTGTTTATTAAATTATATATATAATTATAAGATCCAATATTAAGAAATATTTAAGAAAAATCCAAGTGTAATAAAGTTTTTTTAAACTATTTAATCCATATTACAATTCCTTTCAACACCATAAGTATGACTTTATACTTTCTTCCTTATGAAATGCATAAAATTTTAATCAAATACCTTGCCCATAGTTGTTCAAATGGACAAGATCTCAGACTATCAAGATAAAACATATAATAAATTTCAAGATAGATCTCTATAAATTCCAATTACACTTAACTATGTTAATGTTGATGGTTCATTCGTTACAACTCGGATAATGTGAGATCCGATCTATCGAACCAATATGCAAAATTGTTTTATTTTATAATCAAAGTCTAATAGGGAAAAAATGATAATTATTATTTGTGGGTGAATGGACAAAGGATCGATATGAAAGAAGAAATATTCTTCTTTCACACTCAAAACCTAACACGTAAGAGCATATGGTTACATAGTTGGTTAAATGTTATTAATGACAATAATAATTCATTGTTCTCAACAATCGATCCTGGAGACTTTTTAGTTCATCATGCTATTGCTCTAAGTTTGCATACAAATACATTGATCCTAGTTAAAGGTGTTTTGGATGCGCGTGGTTCCAGATTAATGTCAGATAAAAGATATTTTGGTTATATTTTTCCTTGTAGTTGTCTGAGACAGGGTGTTACTTATTGTTTCATAAATTTTGAATTCTATCACTTGTGTTTAAGCCTTCTAATGGTGTGATAGTTGATCTTGATCTTGCTATTATTTTGATTCTAAATAAAATTTAATTTCTTCTATCTTAGAATTAAGATCATATTATATCCAAAAGACATTATTTAGTATTTAATACTTTCAACATTTTATTATATAGGTATTAAGTTTTGAAAGTACTTTCACCACAAAAAAAAAAAAAAACATGTTATGAAAAAAAAATTGGATGGTCTACTATGTACAAGTTTCATTATGGCAAAGACAAAAATAACTTTTATTAAAATAAAAATTTAGATATGGTGGGGTATAAATAAGACTAGCACTAAAAAAAAGCGAAAGTAAAACTTACATCTCATGAGAAATATGAAACCAAGTGATTGAGAGAAATATAAAACATGAAGGAAAACAATTACAAAATGGACCATGGGGAATTGGCATTAGTTGTTTTAATGTGCAACTTGATTAAATAGTTATACATGCCAGTTCAAATATCCATAAACTTTCACAAACATGTACCAACTCTATAAACTTTCACAAACATGTACAAACTCTATAATATAATTAAGTGCTTATACAAGTAGAAAAGAACAAAACTACTATTCATTGTATTAGATGCCTTGATTTGACTCTCACAAACAAAGCAATGGTTAAATGGGATATAAATAAAGCAATGGTTAAATGGGGTATAAATGAAGCAATGGTTAAATGGGATATAAATGGGATAAGGCATATGAAATTTGGAAAAATGTTAAAGAAAAAAAATATATTTAACATCTTTCTTTTGTTATTTACCTTTATATGGAGGAGACATCTAATATTTTATATGAACTTTCATAACTTAATGATGTTATGTTAGAAAATATTTTTTTAATATTTTTTTTTTCTGAATAAGACTGATTCTATTAAGAAAAAACATATGGTACAATCAGAGCTTGCAGAGAAGCGAAGCTAAAGAGCAAGGGAGTCGGAAATGATTTAGTAACAACCTCGGTCCCATAGAGCAACCATGGCATAAGCATAACGATAACAAAGAGAACAGAAAAGAACGAACTAGACTAAGGAGTCTACCCAGCATGGGCAGAGTCTCCCAATCGACATTTTTTCCCTTTCTTTTTACTGACTTTGACCCAACCATTGTGGTCTGGCTGGACCGGAACCACTTGCAGACAGTTCTGAGCTAAAGGAGGAGTCTCCTTGTCTGAATCTGAAGAAGAAGTCTCATGCGAACGTTTTTGCGTGATGGGAGGCGCAGAAGGATCCTCAGGGCAGGCTGAGGGCGAGTCCTTCGGATGCTCTAACTGATCCTCATCCACTTCATTGTCCTCCTCATCAGAGCTAAAGGTCTCTAAGTCATCAATAGGGGGTCTATCACAAGGTTTCCAGCTCTTGGACTTGGATTTGCGATAGATATTCTTCTTTTTATTGAGGAACGTTGCACATGTATTCTGGAGATGCCCCGTCTGATGGCAATGGCGACATCTAAAGGCTGTGTTCTCATAATCCAAAGTTTGCGTCCAATGGAAGTCCCCAACTTTAAGGATGATCTGATCTGGCAGTCCTTTGCTAATGTCTATTTCTGCGCAAATTCTGGCAAAGGTATATATTCCTTTCTCCCCCCTTGAGGTATCTGTTTCCAGGAAGCGGCCTAATGTGTCCCCGATTCCTTGAAAGACAGCAAGATGCCATAGATGCGCAGGGAGATTTGGAAGTCTAGCCTAGATAGGAAGCTTGGTGATGACAGCGGAAGAGGGGTCGAAGTCTGGGAACCAAGGGGTGAGGAAAAGCCCAGCTGATCCCCAAAACCAGGGGCCTCCTGTTAGGGCTTTCTGGTAATCTTCCTTGAAGGCGAAGGTGACAATAAAGAAGCCTTTCGAGCAAAAGAAGACTTTGTTGTTGTTGGTCTAGTTGGAATGGATCCACTGGTATAGATCGGCAGTACGGGGCCATAGTCCATTAAATCTGCATATGATAGCTGTTTCTACAAATGTCTGGTATTGATCATCCAGGGATGGATGAGTGATTTCAATGGCAGGGGTTTCCTCCATTCTGTCCACCAAGAAAGGTTTGGGAGCCTCAACTGGATGGACAGTCTTCTTGTCAGGCTGTGCATGAACCGCATCTTTATATGAAAAACCCTTGGAGGCAGAGGATTTCCCTACGGCTCCTCCCCTTAGCCGTAGTGATAGGATTACTCTGGCATTTTTTTCAATATTGTAGAAGGAAAGAGGTAGATTATTATCAAGCTACTTACCTGTGAAGAGGAGCCGCAAAAGTGAGGAAGGGATCCCCAGCCTCTGTTCGAGAATATTTGAGAGATGGCGCACAGTAAGAGAGGGCCGGACCCTGAGGAGCAGGGTTTTTCCTATCAGAAGAATTATTTGAATCTGAAAAGTCGTTTGCTGGAGAAGAGGAGGATCCTTGCTGCCAGAGTTGGGAATAGAGGTTGATTCAGTGAGTTCACAGGGCTTCAGGGCTATCTCCAGATTCCAGCGATACTGACTCTGCATGTGTATGCACAGTGCGGAAGTAGCCAAAGGAAGGAATCTACGGGCAGAGGCGTAGAAAAAAACAGGCCGGCTGTCGAGGAGAGTGAGAGCTAGATCGCACCAACGTGCCTCCACGAGGATGGGCGGCCATAGAGCAATGGCGGCCGTGACTGTCAAATGCTATGGAGCGCTGCGCAGTGCATTGAGATCTATTGCTGAAAGAAGGATCTCATTGAGGTTTGAGAGACCGTCTTGAAGCAGTCCCCGCGAATCAAGAGGATGCAACCACCGGGGCCAAGGAGCCAATGTTCTGAAGCCGGCCAGGATGGAAGGAAATGGCTGTGGGAAGGCGGCAGCCCATAGACAGAACGCATAAACCCTAGGAGCCATTGCGCTCGACCACCTGGATTCGTCCTGATCCCATTCCAATATTTGTTTAATATTATTACCATGCATAGTAGAAAATTTATTAATAAAACCTTTAGCAATATACAATATTGCCCAAATTATATAAATAAAGTTTTTATTATAAAAATGATTTCACAAGAAAATAATTTTAAAAAACCAAAGCTATGTGATAACGATATATATATATACCTTTTAGTCAGAGTTTTGACAATCGAAATTGGATTTTCAGCAAGGTCATCTATCAAATCAGGTTTCGAATTGGAACTGGATCGAAATGGATTCAATAAATTAGTATTAAATATATATATATATATATATATATTAATCTGTAATGGAATATATATATATATATATATTAATCTGTAATGGAATGTAGATTTTACATATTTTGTCTCTAATGGTTTGAAATCATATATATATATATATATATATATATATATATATATATATATATATATGATTTCAAACCATTAGAGACAAAATATGTAAAATCTACTCATCCATATACCATGTAAGGGTGCATATATCAAAATGGCATAGAGTGAAATACATATCATCAACAAAATACATAACCAGTAAGGCTCTAAATGGCCTTTAGACTCTAAAAACAATGTTACAACTAATGTTACTAGGCTACTAGCCTACTACAAATTACTCAAATCAACATGATCATTAATCAAACTTGTGCTTGTGATTTCTTTTTGTATAGCCTTTTCCCTAGCCTTCACCTCCTCAAACTTTTCAAGGTATTCCATCCTAATAGGCCCTATCACATCATCTAGTGCATCAAACGGGATTACGTAGCCTCTTGTACTAGAAAAGTGTTGTTTCAACCTATGGATTCCCCCCCACCACCCCCCCCCCCCCTTCCCATTGGTTGCTTGCAATATTTTCACAACATTTTTCCCTCAACAACATTACAATGAACCCATGTAGTGTTTTTATCTTTTGTGGCCATGGTGGATGATGGCATTCTAGATTTGAAGGGAAAGAGATATGAAAATAGAAAAAAAATGCAACTAAGTAAAATGCAAAACTTATCATATAAATTTGAAAACAAAAAAATAGACAAGTTTAGCCTTCAAAGCCTCCTCCCAAAGATGCCAACTCCAATAAGCGTCTCCAAACCAACTCCAAGATGACAAAGAACCTCCAAACTTGTTGTTGTTGCTCCAAAAAATAGTGTTGTTGTAGAACTCTCCAAGCTCTCAAATACTCACAAACACTATAAATGAGATGTTTGAGACAAATAGGATCTTGGGGATGCTTTTATATGCTTAGGGGGGTTGATTTAGGAGGGAACATGTTGATGGTTTGCAAAAGAACCATCTCAAAACCCACTCACAGGTCTTAGCTCCTTGTCATGTGTGTGTTAAACAAATAGGGCTGGTTTTTTGTGGAACTAGCCAGTTAGGACTAGTTGGTACTATTAACTTATACCAATCAATTGTTGAATCAGATTTCTTTGTCAATTAGCAATTGGAAGTGACCCGACCAATTGGTTTGAGCAATTTCTAGTTCAAACCAGCTAGTTTTTAAAACTATTCTCTTAGCCCCACTCTTAATTTATTATGAATTTATTATGGGTGGCATAAGGGAGAGGGATTATCTATAATCTCGAAGGAAAAATAGTTATCAAGTACTCTTGGGGGCTTGGGAAGAGGATCAATAATCAAGTTGAAATGCATGGCCTCTTGCTTGGGTTAAATTTGGCCAAAGTTAAGGGAATCTCTAAGATAACAATCATGGGGAACTCTCTCCTCACTATTCAACACTTGCACAAACGTTCCTTTCCTAAAGAAAACCACCTCAATCTCCTCAAAATAATTACTTGTGCATTAGATCACTTCCACCTTACGTCATTTTTTCACATCCTCAGATGTCAAAATATGGAAGTTGATAGACATGTTAATCTTTCCTACCTTCTAAAAGTGGGCGACATTGAAATAAATAACTCCCTTGGATGGATAAATATACCACGATTCTCCCCCTTCCCCCCTTAGTTTTAATGAAAATATATTGGTCTCTTATGTTAAGACCACCTATCACATGTCTTGATCAAAACATAATATTGTATGATTACAAAGGGTGGTGAATAAAAAATGGTGTTGTGGCTCCTGTAGAGGAAGCGACTTGTAACAGCCCCGGGTTAAAATTCCATGTAATAAAATTAATAAAGGAAAAACAAGACCAAGGTCATGGGACACGTATTCCAAGTTGAATGTTGAAAAAAACATAATGACGAGGATCACTTATGATTAATTAATGGCTATGGAAATTGGAAAAGGCAATGGCAAAGGCTTTGGAAAGAAAAAGAGGCATTAATTGGCATTTATTTATGAAAACAATGGAAAATAGGAGAAAAGGAAGGTGAAAGGTCATAGATTTTCATGAAAGAGAAATTGAGGGGAAAATGAAGGAAAATGAAGAAAATAAAGACCTCATTGATAAAAGGGCTTCTAAGGATCAGTTCATAACTTTTATCAATGTTAGATTTTGAAAGTTCATTTTTGGAGCTCTCTCTTCTATTCTCTCTCTCTCTCTCATACTCTTGGACATTTAGAGTTTTCTTGGACCACTCTTGGAGGAGTGTGGCATACTTGGGATTTGGAGCAAGAAAGACAAGGAAAAGTAGGAAAGTGAAAGAGGACAGTGGAATCAACAGCTACAACAGGTTTTTCTTGTAGGTATCGAGTTTCATGTATGATTTCATTGCTAGTTTTGGCATGCATGACACATGCATGTGGTTTCTTGGTTATGATGTATCATTAGCATGGAGTATTTCCTAGATTGACATTGGTTTTTCCTAGCCTTTCCATTTCTTGGAGAGTCATAGTGTTATGGGTTTATATTTTTTTTCTAATTGGTGCTTATGGTCCTTATTGTTGTGGGCTAAGTTACTATTTATTTGAAGCCTTGGTTGGACAAATGATTTGGAAGCCCTGTAATAGCTTGGGTTGAGTTACTAGTTCTGGAAGCATTGGTTGGAAAAATGCTCTGGAAGCCCTTGGTGGGTTGAGTTACTAATCCTTGAAGCCCTTGTTGGAAAAACGCTTTGGAAGCTCGGCAACAGTTGTGGGTTGATTTACTAATCTTGGAAGCCGTGGTCGGAAAAAACACTTTGTAGCCCTTGACAGCTTAGGTAGAGATCGATTTGATGATGGCTAGTGATGTCCGACCGTGAAGTGGAATCATTAGTTGAGGGTTGAGGCGGTTTGGCCTCTGGAATCCTTGGTTTTCTTTTCTTGGTTTATTCCATGATATCCCACATTCATGCTTGGAATATGGCGTGGGGGTGATTGGCTGAAAGAGAGATTTGGTTCACCCCAATATATGTTCAGGCGGTACATGGAAGTCCCTGAATTGGTTGGAATTTTCATATGTTAATAAGAGGTATTTTCTATTGTGAGCTATGAGCATATGTATTGATTATGATGGTGATCTAATGGTTGAGTTTCTATGATTTATATGTTGGTTATTAATTAGTTATATGATGTATATTGTTTATGTCTCTTGACATGTTTCATGAATATATGAATGGTTGATGAATGCATGAGCTAATAGATTTTATTGCATCGATTATGAGAGGGAATCATACCTTATTGATGATTCTTAGATAAGTATGAGATCCCTATGTTCAAATGTGTATTTATAACATGTACATTTCATGTTCATGATGTGTTTGATGAAATATTTGTCATGGTTAGGCTTGTTTATGCCAAGTCCTTGATCAAGTTTTGTGTTAGAAGCTTTATCATTGTGTCATTTATTGTTTTGAAAAGTTTCATCAAGTTTTCGGAAGTGACATGGAGTCTAGCCCTGAAAAGGTGGCATGTATTTTGTGGTCTTAGGCATAGAACTAGTTGAAAAAAACTGCATTCCCACCCTTGCAGTAGTTATGCATGCAACTAAAGGCCTACATACGCATGGATGCATGCTTGTGCATGCGACTAGGAGTCTAGATCTGTGAAAAGGCAAGTTAAATAATGGTTTGGATACCTGGAAGGGTGGTTTAGCCCTTAGGGTTTCTCTAGCACCTAAGGAAGGTCAGTAAGGTTTTGTTTTGTCGATTTCACTTCCTTAAGGTGATCCAAGAGGTTGAATCATATCATAGTAACTATTTGTCACATATTTACCCCGGTGGACCAGTAAACTTGGGTAAGTGTGGGAGGAGGGTGGTATCAGAGTGGGTTTCATTCTCTTTGGGTGGTGTTTGTTTTCCATTCTCTTTACGATATATCTAATACCAAAGAGTTGTATCAAAGCATGGTTCAACCCTTGGACTAGATGGGCATAATGTGGTTGTCATGCATGCATGAAGGTTGTATATGTGCTTGTTATGTATGCATGTTGATGGTCATTGTTACAATTTTGTTTTCATGTAGAAGTTGATGATGTTGGTGTTGGGATGTGTTTTTCATGAATGGATGCCGTTTTATATGCATTTGTTATGCATGTATTTTCATGGTTATGGTTATGCATACATGGTAGGTCATGCATGCATCGTGGTGTTCATTATGTAGTTGTGTCATCATGATGTTATTGCTATGTTATGATGCTAATATGTTCGCTAAGATAGAGCAGGAGAAGCGGATCATTAGAGTAAGGTTGCAGCACTGGACCTCAGGGTAAAAACAAATCATCATACAAGTTTGTATATTGGGTACGCAGGTATGTTGTTTAATGATTTTTATACGCATTATGGCTATGTACATGATTTTCATTTTATTGTTGTTATGGTTACATGTGTAATAGATGCTAGTTGTTCAGTGTGGTCATATGCACATTCGTCAGATAGTCATGCATGATAGTTAACTTTTTATATGCATTGAGGTCATATGCATGATGGTTATGGTCATATCGGTTAAGATCATATGTTATATATATCGTGCTAATCTATATTGGCTTGTGCAGATGGTGATGGTTATAATATTCAGATATGAGTCAATATATTTGTGATACGGTGTCATACTAATCTAAACTGACTGTGCAGATGTGATAGCCTCCCTTGAGATGCATTGAGGTATGAGTTTGATTATGTCATCTATTTGGTTTATCAACATGGTATGTTTATAGGTTGTTTGAATGTTTGACTAATTTAATGAGAGGAGTATGTATCTATAAGATTGCATGAAGAAATGATATTGTTTTAAGATGGTTGTATTAACACATTATGTGTTGAGATAGCTTATATGTATTTGAATGTAAGTGGGTGCTAGTTGTAGTATTATGACTAATGATTGTGAGTTGATTATGACATAATTTTTAGTTTGGTAAAGGTTGATTATGTGGTGTTTTGTACATATGGTTCTTTGTGCACATTGCATATGAGGTGTTGTGTACATATGGCGTGGCGTGCATGTTATACATATGGTGTTATGTACATGAGGTATTGTGTGTATGATTGTACATGTGTTGTTGTGTGCATGTGGTGTCGTGTACATGTTGTACATGGGGCATTGTGGGCAGGTGGTGCTATGTACATGACGTGCATGTGGTGTTGTGTACATGTTGTGCATGTGGTATTGTGTACACATTATGCAGGTGGTGTTGTGTACATGTTGTGCAGGTTGTGTTGTGTACATGTTGTACATGTGGTACTATGTGCATGTCGTACATGTTGTGTTGTGCACATGTGGTGTCGTGTGCATGTTGTACATGTTGTTTTGTGTACGTGTGGTATTGTGTATGTGCATTGTGTATTCGTGGTATCGTGATATGTGTATTCGTTGTGTTGTACTTTCTGTATGTATTGTGTTGTGTTTTACACCAGATGTAGGTGTATGTATGTGTTGCATTGTACATCGTGTGTAGGTGTATGTGTTATGTTTTACATCGGGTGTTGATGTAAGTATTGTGTTGTGGGTTATGCCTAGTGTAGGTGTATGTGTTGTGTTGTACGCCTTGTGTGGTTGTATGCATGTGATGTACATTATGTGCATGTGTACGTGATTGAAGAAGAGAGAATGTTATTGGGTGCATGTCAGCTGTGGCAACTGATCCGGTGTGTGTACAGAAAGGACAAAGGACAAAAGTAGAAGCAAGGGACTGATTGAAGGATCGGTATCGATATTGTATTTCAAATTTTATTTTGCATGTGATCTATGATTCTGGTTTCTGATGGTTACAGGTGATTTATGGTTTTGATTATGATGGTTATGTTTTGAGTTGATCGGATGAGACAGTATTTATACATGATGATTTGATCAAAGAGCTAGTTTGACTTGTTGTGACAGGAAGTAAACAAAATTGCAAGTGTAACTTATTAATGGGAAATTTATGAGGTATGATTTGAATTTATTTCAATTCGTTTTAAATCTAATGGAAATTATGTGCTTGATACATGAAAGTGTGAAAATGCCCGGTTGGGTGGTTGAAACTTACTACAATAATATTAGCAATAGCAGTAAAAGGAAATGGAACATGCAACAGTATGTTGGTAAATCACTTCAGGAGCAAGGTCATTGTGGGACACTGGTACCCAATAGTGTCCATTGATTTCCATGAGCATGCTATTACTGGTATGATGGTTATGAGGCAATGATATGCCTTGTTTTTTGGACCTTCTGATGTGAGGAAACCTTGCCAAGGGAGGGGTCGCCCGAGGGACTGTGTAGCAGAGAAGGAGATGCCCGCAAAACTTGGAAGGTGTGTGAATGCATAGAAGGGGGTGATAAGATTGCTCGAGGGGTTGTGTAGTAGAGAAGGGAGGGTCAGGGATGGGTTTTTTTTTGTCATTAGCATTTCCAAATGGAATCAAAAGCACATTGGGAGTGTTCCCTGGAAAAATGAGTCGACAAATTTTCACTGAGAGGACAAGTGGTGCATGATTGTAACATTGGAAATTGGATGTAGGTTTGAATTTAGTAGTGCATTCTAGTCTTCCTAGGAAGGAGGTGAATCCTGGTACTACTTTTGAGGGTAGAGTTGTGAGCCTCTAGATTCTATTGTTGATTGATATAGGCATTGTATCCTTTTATTTGTTGGTTGAGAAAATGTGCATATGTGTATATTATTGTAAATATTGTATCAAGTTATGTTTATAAGGATCCATAAATAGTATGGTTATTTGATGGTTGAAGCAAATGTGCATATGTATATATTATTGTAAATATTGTATCAAGTTGTGTTTATAAGGATCCATAAATAGTATGGTTATTTGATGGTTGAAGAAAATGTGCATGAGTGTATATGTGGATGTTATTGTAAATATCGTAATGAGTTGTTTTATAAAGCTCTAGTAAATGGTGTGTTTGCCATGTTTTCAACAAGATGTCATTGTAAATACTGCAACAGGTTGTGTTATAAATCTCCCTGGGAAGTACTTTTTGTTTTCATTTGTTTGCTGGTTTAAAAGTGTCATTGAACACTGAGCACGATGTTCCCCTAAGGGGGGAGGGGTCTGTAATAGTCTCGGGTTAAAATTCCATGAAATAAATTTAATAAAGGAAAAACAAGACCAAGGTTATGGGACACGTATTCCAAGTTGAATGTTGGGAAAAAACATAGTGACGGGGATCACTTGTGATTAATTAATAGCTATGGAAATTGGAAAAGGATTTGGAAATGCAAAGAGGCAATAATTGGAATTTATTTATGAAAATAATGGAAAATAGGAGAAAAGGAAGGTGAAAGGTCACATATTTGCATGAGAGGGAAATTGAAGGGAAATGAAGAAAATAGAGGCCTCATTGATAAAAAGGCTTATAAGGACCAGTTCATAGATTTTGTCAATGTTATCTTTTGACAGCTCATTTTTGGAGCTCTCTCTTCTATTCTTTCTCTCTCTCATACTCTTGTACACTTAGAGTTTTCATGGATCACTCTTGGAGGAGTGTGGCATACTTGGTATTTGGAGCAAGAAGGAAAATGAAAAGCAGGAAAGTGCAAGAGGACAACAATATCAACATCTACAACGGGTTTTACTTTCATGTACCGAGTTGCATGTATGATCTCCTTGCTAGTTTTGGCATGCATGGTACATGCATGTGATTTCTTGGTTATTATTTGTCATTGGCATGGAGGATTTCCTAGATTGACACTGGTTTTTCGTAGCCTTTCCATTTCTTGGATAACCATGGTGTTGTGGATTTACCTTTTTTTTCTGATTGGTGCTCATGTTCCTTATGATTGTGGGTTGAGTTACTAGTTCCTGGAAGCCTTGGTTGGAGAAACGCTTTGGAAGCCTTGTAACAGCTTGGGTTGAGTTACTAGTTCTAGAAGCCTTGGTTGGACAAACGCTCTGGAATCTCTTAGTGGGTTGAGCCACTAGTCCTAGAAGCCCTGGTTGGACAAATGCTCTGGAAGCCCAACAACAGTTGTGGGTTGAGTTACTAGTCCTGGAATCCTTGGTTGGGACAAATGCTCTGGAGCCCTGGACATCTTGGGTAGACACTAATCTGGTGATGGTTATTTATGTCCAAATGTGAGGTGGAATCAATGGTTGAGGGTTGAGGCGTTTTGGCCTCTGGAAGCCCTAGTTTGGTTTTGCTTGGTTTATTCCATGAGATCCCACATTCATGCTTGGAATATGGCACAGGGGTGATTGGTTGAAAGAGAGATTTGGTTCAACCCAATCTATGGTCGGGTGGTACGTGGAAGTCCCTAACTTGGTTGGCATTTTCATATGTTAATAAGAAGTATTTTCTATTGTGATCTATGAGCATATGTATTTATTATGATGGTGATCTAATGGTTTTGTTTCCATGGTTTATATGTTGGTTATTGTTGGTTAATATGTTGGCTATTAACTGGTTATGTGATGTATATTGTATCTGAATGGTTGATGAATGCATGAGCTAATAGATGGTATTGTAGCTATTATGAGAGGGCATCAGACCTTTTTAACGATTCTCATATAAGTATGAGGTCCCTATGTTCAAATGTGTATTTATGACCTGTACATTTCATGTTCATGATGTGTTTGATGAAATGTTTGTCATGGTTAGGCTTGGTTAGGCCAAGTATTTGATCAAGTTTTGTGTTAGAAGCTTTTTCTTTGTGTAATTTATTATTTTGGAAAGTTTCATCAAGTTCTGGGCAGTGACATGGAGTTTAACCCTGAAAAGGTGACAAATTCTGCGGTCTCAGGCACAAAATTGGCCGAAAAATACTACAATCACACACTTGCAGTGGTTATGCATGTGACTGGAGGCCTACATATGCATGGATGTAGGCTTGTGCGTGCGACGAGGAGTCCAGATCTGTGAAAAGGAAAGTTAACTCAGGGTTTGGACACCTAGAAGGGTGGTATAGTCCTTGGGGGTCCTTTAGCACCTTAGGAAGGTCGGTAAGGTTTTGTTTTGTCGATTCCACTTCATTAAGGTGATCTAGGAGATTGAATCAAATCATAGTAACTCTTTGTCACACATTTACCCCAGAAGACTAGAAAACTTGGATAAGTGTGGCAGGAGGGTGTTACAGGGCCCATGCAAGAAAACTCTTCCAAATAATCCCACACGCATTAACATTTGATACAGACGACATAGCCAGTCTCGATATGAACTTTCACCTATCTCATTAGGATTTGCGTCACATGTGGGATCTCTAGTTATAAAATTAAATTCATGGTTTGCACTTGCTCCTTCCTCCATAGCTCTCCATTTCCTGTACAGTGGGAGTTGTTTCTCAATTATCCTTAATGGTGCCCTATGCTAGCTCATCCTAGTCAGGTTTATTTCTCATAAATTCTCAATGATAATTGGTTGTGTGGCTCTATCACCCTATTTCTTGATAAAAGGAGGAGTTTTCAGAGGGAAAGCAAGGGAAAATTGGGTAGTCTATCCATCTTTGAGGCTCGCAATATCTCTTAGTTTATTCATGAAGCCTTCTTATATTGCAACTTGGTTCGTTTTAGTTCAATTTGTCACTTTTTTCATGCATGTGGGTGCACTTCCTATAAGTATGCCTCCCTTTTCTGGTTCCTTTCATATTCAAGTACCCCTTGCTCCTAATTGGCATGGAATTCCCTATTATTTTTGCTACTAGTTGTTCTTGGCTTCTTTTCTCCTTTATTTGGAAGCCCCCTACTCCTTTACCTCTTTGGAATTTTTGTTCCAAGCTTAGCTAGTTTATGTATTAGCCATGCTCCTCCCTGTGGGAAGTGATTGCTTTCCTCAGCCCTTGTTTTGTTACTACCCTCTTTGCATTTTTTTCCATTCCTTGGACTGTCGTTAACCCCTTTTCTTCTCTTAGAAGCCATGTAATTGGTCCTCTTATACCTCCAAGCCCCATCCTCTCTGGCACATGTCCCCTCTTCTCTAGCATTCTAGCTATGTTAACTAGGAAAGAAAAATTTGTAGCAACAGGGGTTGACAGTAATTGAAAAATTTTCTCACAACAAATCAAAGCTCTACAAATAGAGAATATGAACATTAATTTGAAACTTCACCAACGAATGGCAACCCCCATCTCTCTCATGGATAAGATTTAGTCCCTTAAAGACAAAATAACCCACCAAGATGACGTTGTTCATTGGCAGCTAAAGACATGAAGTTTCAAATTACAACAAATGAAAAACAGAACTTCACAAGCACTTCATCTAGCCGGCCAAAAGGAAAATTGCAGATAGATATCAACAAGCCTTCAGCATAAGCTCTCTCTCCTTTTTTTTGATGTTTTCTTATTATAAATGTGTCTTTCTATTTGGTAAAATTTTCAAAGTCTATGTATGTCGACCTCTTGTTGCATCCGGTTTTCAATATATTATTTTCGTAACACTTGCCAATCCCTATTTGGAGGATCCTCTACAAGAAGAAGCAATGTACCTGATTTTCCGTGTAGTTGCAACATCTAGGTGCAGATTTTAATAGAATCTTTACTCATTTTTCTTCAAAAAAATATTATTAATTTATTGTGAACAATAAATTTCAAATTACAAAATTATAAACAATTTATAAAGATCACAAATCAATTTAAGCTTTACACTTAAATAATTCAACAAATAACCTACTTTTATGATTTCTCAATAAAAAAAATTATATATATATATATATATATATATATCAATGACTACAAAAGCTCGATGTCATTATGTAAATAGAAAATGACTTGATGGTATGTTAACTAATTGGTCTACTATAGAGATGAGACTTCAAAAGTTCAAGGATATAAAAAAAAAATAGGATACAATACTATTTAATGAACTTCTAAAAAACAACAACTATGCTCAAGAGACAATTAGACCAATTACAGAAATATCTAGATGGCAATAGATATATGATACAAGATATTGCGATAATTACCAATCAATGAGAAGAATCCATTACTCTTGGGAAAACCCATTACTCTTGGGGAATGTAGAAAGACAATTTTCTTAGCTGATATAGATTGTGATCCAGATCTCGTGGATATCCTAATTCTAGTCAAATGATGGTATAGCTTCAATCACAAGACCAAGCAACTACTTAACATCCTATTTGTTCATTCTCTTTTATCCAAATTTTTTCTATTCCTTCTATTAATAAATAATTCCTTAATTTTTTTTTCCAAGGAAAAAATTCGTAAATTTTCATTATATATAAGAAAAATTACATGTTATATCAGCAACATAATCATCTATGCATAGATCATGTAAATACAAAAAACTCGATAGAGTCAGATATCAACAGTAAGGAAAAAACATAAGTGTCTTGTAAAAACAGGTAATGCATGAAACATAAATACATAGATATTTACAAAGCACAGATATATATCATCGACTCCAAAAAAACCCAAAAAATTGCAGTCTACCTAGACTGCTCTTGGTTCCTCCATGTCCTTAATGAAGGGTCTATGGTAGTACTGATATTCCTGTTGTCCATCCTGTTCAAAAAATGTGCCATCGCCCCCATGCTAGCTACGATGCTTATTTGGATAATTTGTCAGCCACTTGATTCCTCTGCCTATAAATGTGAGTGACATATATAAAGTCAAAATAAAATTTAAGAGGCATTAATTCATCCAACAATGATCTAAGAGTATGAGCATGATAGTTTGTCGCATTGTTAAACCAATTGATAATAATTTTTGAATCCCCAAAGATCTGAATCATGTTGCAACTTTTCTCTCAGGAAAAAATGAGGAGTCTAAGGTTGTTTAGCTCAACATAGTTGTTAGTTCCTAGGCCAAGTCCCATTTTGAGATGATAACAGTGAGAATCAGTAATGTTAAGAATTGCACCCCCACCACAACCAGTCGCATTGGATGAGCCATCAAAATAGGCCCACAAGATGGCTTTGTCAATATTTTCAGTTTGGATGATTATCTTATGATTTTATGTAGCATCACTCGGGATGAGATGATAGATGGAGACAATATTGTCGCATATGTTGATCCAGTCCGCGACCTTATCCAGAAAAATTGCATGGTTGCGCCAGCCAAGTCCCCCATGCGATAAGTAGGGGGATATTACGATCTTTTGGCCATATTGCATCACGCCACCAATTTTTCCAGGCGTTAGATACCGAGGTGTCATGCCAATGCAAGGAGGATCCCAACGATTGCAGCGTGATATTCCATATGTGTTTGTTGGCAGAACAATTTAGAAAAAGATGATCCACATCCTCGGCATTGTGATTACATAAGTTGAATCTGGATGGCCCATGAATTTCCCGGTTGGTGAGGTTATCCTCCGTAGGAGTGCAATTTGAGAGGATGCACCACATGAAGAGTTTGGTTTTAGGAGGAGCCTTTAATTTCCATAGATGTTTCCACCGCCATTGTTTCAATTGTGGTTATTGTAACTCGCTCAATGAGGAATACCCCTCCTTTGGTGTGTATCGACCCCTGGGAGAGATGACCCATAAAATTTCGTCCTCCTGATCAGTAAGCCTGATGTTTGTAGTTAGGAGAGCTCTGAGATATTGGTTCCAAGTCGGCTGCCAATAGTGGGGGATAGCAAGTTCATGAGAAGATTTCCAAGCCTGAGATGCCCATGTGGAGTTCAGTGGCTCAGCAATCTGTGAGATAAAGTGAAGACCTGCATGTGCCAGATGTTTCTTGATACTCAATGGAAATTGATAAGCCTGTCCATTGCCCGACCATGCATCCACATGAATTTTAACATGTTCACCTAATATGATTCTCCATGCAAGTCCTTTTTTAATGCGTGGATAGATCTAGTTATGGATTTCCATATGATGGATGATACAGGAGAGTTTTGAATGTGTCCTCTAATCCATTCCATCGTGGTCCGAGGAGCTATGTACTTGTAATATTTAACCTCTTGCCACATACTCTTAGCAGTGATCAAGTGCCATCCCATTTTAGCAGCCAAAGTCGAGGCGAAGAGATTGAGGTCTTTGAGTCCCCACCCCCCCAGCCTTTAGGCTTTGCAATCCTCTTCCAAGCTATGCAAGCATATGTTCTTCCATCCTGCTTACCCCGCCAAAAGAATCTTCTAAAAAATTGTTGAATCCTAGTTGTCACACCTTAGGTGATCTAGGCCAGTGCCATCCAGTACACTGGGATGGATTCTAGGACATATTTAATGAGCACAAGCATGTCTGCTTTTGAGAGCCATCTTTGCTTCCAGATGTTGACTCTTCGCTCCACTTTGGCAATTAACCAGTTCCAATCATTTATTCGATAGTCATTTGGTTTCAGGTGAAACCCAAGGTATTTGATACCATCCACCAAATCCTTGCGCTCCAAATGAAAGAGTCCAAGGGCATGTCTGCATTCAAGGGCAAAGAAATGAACCAACATAACAGTGGATTTAATTTGATTGGGGTCCATAACTGTAACTTTACAACAAATATTTAATATTTTTAGGAATTTGTTGTTATCATGGCAAGTACCATCAAGAAAGATGAGGACATCATCCACAAAAAGTAGATGGGTCGGTTGAATGAGATATTATAATTTGACACCTTTAATGGATCCATCTTATTTTTCTTTAGCTAGGAGAGTGGAGATACCTTATATAATCAATGAAAAGAGTAAAGGGGAGAGTGGGCAGCCTTGCCGAAGTCCTCTACCTGCATGGAAAAACTCAGATGCTGCACCATTGATAAGAATTTTGAATTTTGCATTGGTAATACATCCCATAATCCAGTTAGTGAAGGAGTGGGGGAAGCCAATATGTATCAAGATGAGTTGTAGGTAACTTCAATTTTCACAGTCAAAGGCTTTTGCTAGGTCAATTTTTAGAATGGTACTCTTAAGACTCTTAGGTTTTATGGAGTGTAGGGTCTCCTGAGCAGTACCAATCGCTTCATGAATTTGTCTATGATGGAGAAATGAAAATTGTTCCTTGGCTATGTGCTGAGATATAATAGGATTGATACGGTTTTCAATTATCTTGGATATGATCTTGTAAATGTAATTGCAAAGGGAGATAGGATGGTAGTCATTGAAATATAGGGGCTTTTCAGTATTGGGGATGAGAGCAATAAATGTAGCATTGAAACCATCATAGACTTGACTAGAGGTCAGAATTGCTTCAATAACTTGTAGGTCCTCGCCGATGAGATCAAAGAAGGTAAGATAGAATTATATGGGCTATCCATTTGGCCCCAGGCTCTTATCCTTCTTAAACCATTTCAAAACTCCTTCCACTTCCCCCAATGTGATCGGCACATTAAGATAATCTAAGTCATACTCCTCCATATATCTGTGCATTGATCTGGCGATCTGTAGGATCTCTGAAATATTTATAGTCCGAGGATCCCTGTATTGATTGGAGAAGTGTCTAATTCCCATATCCGCAAGTTGTGAGTGATTTTTTTCCACCCTTCCATGTTGATCTTATAGTTCCCAAATGGTGTTAATGATCCTTCTGCCTTTATCACATTGTTGGAAAACTTTGGTGTTATCATCCCCGGCTTGTATCCAGATTGCCCTACTTTTGAGTCTCCACTCTTCCTCCTATTTCCTGAGAAGCTTTGATTTCTCCAACTCCAGTAGTACGAGCTTTTCCTTGGTCTCTGAGGATAAGAAACCGAGTCCGTCCAGACCCGTCATATTCCCTAGTTCTGCCTCAATGTTCATTAAAGTCTTATCCTCCAATTTCCTCTTCATCCTGGCCCATCTAATGGTGAGGGACTTTATATTAGACAAGTTGTTGTAGAGAACTCGAGTAGGCTCCAAATTAGGAATTTGATCACAATGTATCCATTCACTCTGGACAAAACAATGTAAATCAAGATCCTCTAGCCAATTAGAGTTGAATTTGAAGGGGGAGCGAGGATTTTGGTCACCCATCTATAATTCAATATATATGGGGGAGTGGTCCGAGGAGCCACCCACCCTGACCCATTGCCTGGCCTTTTCAAATCTACCAGCCATAGTAACCTTGATTAGGAATCAGTAAAGTCTTCTAGCCAAAACAGCCTCCCCAGTTCTCTTGTTCCTCCAAGTGCGGAGCTTCTTGGGCATAACAAGATCTAAAAGATCAGCTTCATCAATCATTCATTCAAAATATGTAGACTTTAGGTCAGGGGTGGCACAAGGCCCCCAGGATTCAGATAGGCCAATGGAGAATTTTAGGTCCCCGCCCAAAATAATATTGTCTCTTTGCATAATAGAGCAGTTCATCCAATCGTCCCAAAATTCCTCTCTGTTTTGACAGGGACCATATACATTGATCAAACTAATGGGTTGATCAGAATCACAAATAGTAATGTCAGCTCCCAAGATCCATTCCTTGCCCCACCAATTGTTTATCTGCATGGTTCTATTATTGAGTCCCATGGCACAACCACCAGATCACCCCCTAGCATATAGGGTCTGAAAAGTCCAATCAAGGAGTAAGGTGGATAGTAATTTTTCAATATACAATCCATCCCCCAGCGTTTCTTGTAGGAGAAGTGAATCCACAAAAATCAGGGCTAATAATCTCTTTAGGTCCAGTTTTTTGTCAGGGCTGGCTAGACCTCTACATTTGAGAGATAGGAAAATCATGGATCATCGTTTCCCAGGGTGTTCTTTTCTCTAAGAACCCGATCTATGGAGGTTTACATCCCAACAAAAATCTCCATACTAGCCCTTCTAGTAGCCTTAGTAATGGAGGAAGGTCTTCCCCTTGCCACTTTGGGGAGAGAATCGTCGATGTCAGCACCGAGACCAAATTTTTGTGAGATAATAGCCCTGGAGGCAGATCTGAGATTATAGAAGGGGCTAGCAGAAGGACCTCAAGAGTCTGGGAAGGATAGGGAGGAGGACTCACCAGCAAGGGTAAGGGGGGTGGGCCTAGAATCAGTGGGGGGGGTATATGCAACAGGACAGATAAGGGAATCCAGATTACAATTGACTAAATCAATTTTAGAAGCAACAATAGATAAAACAAGGGAGGCAGTACAATGTAAATCAGAAATGAGAGTAAGGGGAGTAACAAGAGGTGTACTGATGGGAGTATTTTCCTCCTCCAGGGGATGGAAATAACAATTTTGTGCCATTGTGTGAGCGAGATGAGCCGTGGAGTAGCCCAAAGTGGTACGCAGTGCGGGTTCGACTGGAGTCGTCTCTTGTGCCATTGCCTCCTCTCCCATTAACTGTTTGTGTCCCCACATGCACCAGGATCTTTGTATGATCAGTGGCCGCAATGATGAGAGGGAACTCCTTGTATAGATGTCCCACCTCACGACAACGTCTGCATCTAAACAGGACCCCTTCGTAGTCCAGAATCTGGCATCGCACAATGTCTTTGTAGTGCAGATTGAATGCCTCCACAAGGCCTTCCCTCATGTCCAGGTGGACTAGAATCCGAGCCACTAATATATTCCCAATCTCAAGATAGGACCTATTGTGGTCTAGATAAATCCCCAAATCCTCTCCAATGAAACGAAGAGTCTCTTTAGTCCAAAATTGTAATGGTAACTCGAGTAGTCTGACCCATATTGGTCCTGCGTCTGAATTCTCTTTATCTGTGTCAAATAAGGGCGTCCATCTCTTCCAAAAAAACACGGGTCATCTTTATGTGCCAATATTTGGTGAGGACCCAATCAGCCATGTCTGGGTGTGGGAAAATAAGAGCGAACCAGCCTTTGTTCATCGTTAGAACCCCCAGAAGTCATTCCAGGATGTTCCCCCAAATTTCCACAGTCCAGACCTTAAGCCTAGCTAAGGAGTAGTTCCTTCCTCGAACCCACCCAACCAGTATAGTCTGTGAGGTGTGCTCCATTTTCTACATGCCGACACCTTCCCCAAAGACCAAATACCTTCTTTGCTCTTTGCTTTTTGTGCACCTATGCTTCTTTTTCCCAGATCTGATAGTGGTCCTGACCCGTTCATTGCCTTCCGCTTCTAGGGTATCATCCAAGTCGGATGATTTGATCTCCTCCGAAGGTGGGATCAGGTGTGTTATGCCTTTGAAACAACCAGAAGTTGCGATGAAGGGAGGTGCCTCATGTCCAATCTCTTGTGTTGTGTGTTGTTCACCTTGGTTGATACCAAGATGTTCGAACCCAAAATATCCTTCCTTATGTCTGTTTCCAAACCCTAGACCTTCCTCTATCGAGCCCAGTTCATCTAATGTATCTTGTTCTTGCTTCTCCCACAGTCTAAGGATTGGTGACGAGGGTATAGAATATGTCGGGGATGCCAATGTCGTCAAAATAGGCTCTGAACTAACCCCCTTAGTTGTCGGATGTGTTCCCTCCAGGGTGTAATGTGACATGGAGGATTCCCCTATTTCCATGGACACATGTTCCTTGCCAACAAGGTCCACTTCATGAGACTACAAGGAAAAGACCCTCTAGCGGAGGTTATAAAGGAGGTTTTTAGTGTTATAAGATTAGCCAAAATTGTAAAAACAAAAATTTCTACAATATTTGTTTACGGTTACAGAGGTTTTGGCGAAGCTTTTAACGGAATTTCAACACAACTAAAAAAACTAGGCGGCCGGAGGTTATTACGGATGTTTTTTTCATCGGTGCGGTACTAAGGTGTCAATGCACCAATGCGTGTCATCTAGAAGGTGGCCCAGGGTGGTCGAAGGTGCATGCACCGGGTTGTTAAGGTCTAAAACTGCACCGAGCGCAGTTTTGGTGTTACAACGCACGAGGTCGTTCTAATTGGTCTTGGGATTTGTATAATGCCCATACGTCGTCTCAACGCACCGGTACGTAGACTTATAGAAACGCACCAGTGTGTAGTATTAGACAAACACACTGATTGTTCTAATTCATATTGGTATTTGTGCGGTGCCCATAGGTTGTACAAATGCACCAGTGCGTAGTCTCACATAAACGCACCGGTGCGCAGTATCGCACAAACGCACTAAGATTTATAATTTTTATTGTTATTTGTGTGGTGCTGACAGGTCATACAAATTCACCGATGCATAGTCTCACATAAACGCACCGGTGCGTAGTATCGCACAAATGCACCGAGATTTATAATTGGAATTTGGTATTTGTGCAGTGCCCATAGGTCGTAGAAATGCACCGGTGCATTCTATCATACAAATGCACCGGTGTATAGTAACTGACACGCACCGGTGTTCATTTTGTATTTTTTAGAAACATTGACCTGTGACAGTGCAATTATTGTGATTTTTTAAATTCATTATTCATCAAAAGTTGACACATCTTATAACAGTATTCATATTAATTAAATTTTTATTAATGCATTTGAATGTGATGTTTGGATTAATTTGTTATATCATATCATAATTATTGTGATTTTTTAAAATTCATTATTCATCAAAAGACGACACATATCTTATAATAGTATTCATATCAATTAAATTTTTATTAGTGCATTTGAATGTGATGTTTGGATTAATTTGTTATATCATATCATCAAATTTCACATCTCTTCATTATAATATTTAATCATCCATAAATTTAATCAATGGTGTTACATTTCACAGCGACAATGGAGAACACAATAGAATAAATTAAAAAATATTTTATTATATATATATATGTGTGTGTGTGTGTGTGTGAATAAGATAGTCTTTGTCATACAAAATGGGACAGTTATTGGTATCCCTTTGTCTTTCAATTGGGACACTATGTCCATTAAATTAAACAAAATGTCTGATTTCACAAACAAATATTTCAAAAAATACAGCACCTTGCTTTGATATCCAAACATAGTGATCATCATTCTTCGCTTGAACTTCTGTCACTGCTAGAGCTACTTCCATATCTTGGGTTATTTTCAGGAATGTTTTGTTCACAACGTTGATTTTTTTCTTCTTCTTCACCTTCCATCTACAACATAAAAATAAACTGTAATGAGTGTATATACATTGGTGAGAATAATGAAAGTTGCAATATTAAATAATATACATCAATGTAAATCGAAAATAAATGACGTACCATAGCAACAATTGACTCATAAACTATACACATTCTTTCAAAACCATGTACCATGCCATCTTTCAAGATTTCATTTGTTGGCGCAGTTCCATACTTTGTTTCTTGCAAGTTTTATACCCCATAACAAATCATATATTTAATATAAAAGATTTTTTTGTTCTATTAATTATAGACGGAGCTAGGTAAAACAAGATCAATAGATGCTTACAAATTCCACAATTAATTTCCGATATGCCAACATATACTCACAACCCATATTTAACCCAATTTCAATCAATTTGTCTAATGGTTCTTCTTTGTATGTTAGCACCTGTTTGAAGACATTCAATGATGATTTTTGTAAAACAACTTAAAAAATACAAAAATGAAATCTAGTTAAGTTTTTATAAGGAAGTAACAATTACTCACAAACTTAGAGATCAACCATTTTCTTCCTTGTCGTCTTGTTTTATGTGCTGAATGGGTTCCATTTTCTTTTATTTTCTGCAAGAAAATTCTTGAAAATTAATATTTAATGCTAAATTGTTTATTTATTGTACCTAATAATCGAAAAATTCAATGATTACATATTACATTTGAAGCACGTTGTTGTTGAGATGTCTCCTCCTACGATGCAATTTTTTCCATTTCTTTGACCATCTCCTTGTACACCTTTTTGAACATTCCTACTGGCATATTTCTGATATCAGCTCGTTCATCTTTTGAGATTTTCATAATCTTCTTGAAAATGTAACATGACAATAAACTATTTAATTTTTATATTGATATATGAAAAGTAAGCATAACAAAAATGATATTTATAAATAATTCTAGACAAACATGTAAAGGAATATTACTTTTTCATTCCTCCTCCTTTTTTTTGTACATTTTTTATATTAAAATTCTGACATGTTTCATTGACCAATTCTCTGGAAACTCTTCCTATAAATTAGATAAAATTTGGTTCTTGGAATCATTGGATTGATTTTTGTATTGTAAGTGGAAAGAACGCCTATACATTCGTTCCACTAGATCCCTCAAACTTTTCTAAAAAAATTTCCCCTTTTCGTTAACCTCTGGCACCACTCCAGATGAGCTAAGGAGCAATTCATTTTCATTTGCATGTTCTATTTTTTTTCTTTTCTTAGAACAACATTCATTTTCTGAGTTGTTGGTCCCTGGAGAACATTAAAAAGATGTGAATTAATAGATTATTTGACACAGGTTATCTAATAATTTTAAGTATATTATTTATGAAAATTCAAAAAAGAAACTCATATTGGACGATAGTATTTTTTCATTCACCTGATTCATCCTTTTGCAATTTTTCCATCAAGCTTTTACGCTCTTCTGTTCCTAGATCAGAAATAATCTTATCATGCTTCGTCATTTTGTGGCTCTGCATGATACACAGTAAACATTACATATTAGTTAAACTTACATATAGTTCAAAAATTATATTTTTGTAAAGAATTTACAAAGAACTTGTCTTTTTTGCTTTTTTTTATGTTATCTGTATTTTTGTTACTTGATCTCTTGTCAGCCATTTCTTTATTAATATTAAACATGTACCATATCATTCATTAATATATTTTATAAATAATTTGTCAACTTTTCAGGTAAAAAAAAATATCAAGAAACCGGTGTGTCATTCATGGTGTACGCACTGACGTTGATGCGTGGTGGTCTTATAAACACACTACCCAAACAATATAATACATCGTACAATTCTCTATGTCAACAAGGAGCATCGGCGCATTACATGTTAACCACCACACCGATTAACACAGAAAAAATAATAAAAATCGTCTAGTCTTGGTTTTTGTAGCATAAATGCCCCGCGCAAACAAGGGACCACCATACGGTGCTCTTTGTCAACTAGGAGACCTGGTGCGGTGCATTATATGTTACATGGTGCACCGATTAACACAACAAAACAATTTTTTACAAAAGAACACATGCGTGGTGCACCATAATTAAATAGCGCACCAGTGCCCTATTTCACATATGGCGCATTGATTAAAAAAATGTTTTTAAATTTTTTATCACACAGTACTTGCGTGGTGCGCTGAGATAATACAGCGCACCAGTGCGCTAGGTTACGTTGGGCACACCGATAACAAAAAAATGTTTTTTAAAAATTCACGCAGGGGCTAACATGGATTGAGATCCAACTATGCAAGTCGTCCCGTGGGTTGGATGTCATAGGCCTATATATAACAACACAAACCCTATAAATCTAAAATGAAAAGCCCTAATTCTGAAATCACAAAAATAGGGAGAAGAAAGGGAAGAAACAAAAAGAATGAAGGGTTTAGGGTAAAAATGGATTTTTATTTTTTTTGGTTTCTGAAAAATGAAAAACAAATTGAAATTTTCTTCTTACTGCGTAAAAAAAACTGCAGAAAAAAATTAAAAATAAAAAAATAAAATTTAATCACGAGATCGTTTAAAATTCTATGCTACAGGGTTTGAATCACCAGAGGTTTGGAATTTTGATTGTCTGAATACTTCTGTTCGAACGTATTTCGCTGCTCCACAGTGCTCTCGTGCTCTCTTGCTCCAGGAATGTCTCCTGCATATCTCTGGCTGAATTTTTTTGCAAAAAAAGTTAAATAATGAAAAGTGTTTAGTATTTAAAGAATCATTTTATGAAATTATATTTTCGAAAATATTTTTCCGTCCATTTTTCAATTTACCACTTTTTTTTCACTTAAATAAAATATAGTTGTGTTTTTTTATTTGCGGTTATTCCTCACCGGTGCGTCACTTAATAGCACTGAACTAGTGCATCCATTGATAACACAGCAATGATGCGCAGTAACTAAAATGCACCGGTGCGGTTATCTGTACATTAGCACCGATAACAAGAAGTCCATTTTTAAGGCACCGAAATTACTTTTAGGTGTGTACACCAAAATTTATTGTTGCTTTTGCTCAAATGCAGGGAGAAAATATCATAATTATATCGAATGGACAATTCTTCAAAATCCTGCTCGTTCCATAATATTTCTCAAATTCCATCGCGAAATTCTCCCTATCCATCTTGAGACGTAATATTTACTTCATATTTTATTTATATTTTCATTATCTAATTGAATTTGTGTTTTTTTATCCATGTCAATCATGCACAGCTTAATTAAATTTATAGTGTATACAAATTTTCAGGTTCATGTAGATTTAGAATCGAGTTTATATGCACAAAATATTCAAACAACTCCAAAACGTCGGAAGCTCTTATCAGGATCAGCATACCGCAAGGCGCATTTGGTAGATGAAAATGGACAGTTGCTTCACCCTGCCAATTGTAACAATATTGCATCTTCTAGCCACAATCCTGGGACAATGACAGTAATAATTATAATTGTTTGGTATATTTATTAATGTAATTATTTCAACGTCAAACCAATTAATCATGCAATATTGTCAACGTGCTTACTAATTGATATCATATATTTTGTACTAATCATGTTCAATTTTTTTTTTTTTAATTATTAGGATTCTAGTGATGATGAGCGACCTACCTACCATCTTCCATTGCACCCCCCGACAATGTCAAATCGAGAGAAGACTGAATTAAGAGAAAAAATCGGAGAGGAACGATACCAAGAATCAACCACTGATTCAATTTCCGCTACGTACGGATTCACTAATTAGGAATGACTACAGGAATAGTAGTTCTTCACAAGATGGCAATGGAGGCAATCAAATAGAGGTTGTTATGGATGATTACTTAAGGGATATGACTGCCATGGAGATAATGTTGTTAGATGCATTCCAAAATGATGAACAGCTAGCGGATGATGCTCATATCGCTGACACCTTTTTCGAAAGCCTTAAATTTGCTTCCACCACCCCTCTCTTTGGACCTGGGGGTTAGTCAAATTCTACCTAGTTGGGGACAATGATGTTACTGTACAACTTGAAAGCAAATTTTGGTTTTTCAAATGCATGTTTCTCGTAAGTTTTGAGATAAATTACCATAAAGTCCTCCCTTATATAAATTTGAGAAATATAATCACTACACAATGAACATTACCAATGGTCAATTTTATGAAGGTTAATAATTATATCGGAATTAATGTACATTTATTAATATTTTCCATGATCACCAACTACAAGTTATTCAAAGATAATATTCTTCTGAGTGATCATGTCTTGCCCGGTAGCTGCGAAGAGGCAAAAAAATTGTTGAAAATGTTGGGTGTTGAGTACATATCATATCATGCATGTCCAAATGATTGTATTTTATATAGAGGAGAATATGTAGAAAAAGAGATATGTCAAAAATGTGGGCATGATAGGTATGATAAATCAAAAAATAAGGGTAAATCACGTACTGGTCCTCCTTTTAAGATATCGAGTAACATGCCTATAATCCCAAGGATTCAAATGCTCTTTCGTTGCAAAGAATTATCTATGTTGCAGGGATGGAATGCCTCACACAGAAGTGAGTTGGGAGTTGTGTGAATCCCAACTGATTCAATAACCATGAAGCATATAGAGGATACATGGCCCGAAAAATTCAAGGATGAAGTACGAAGTCTATGACTCAGCATAGCCATGGATGGCATCAACCCATATTCCCTCCAGAACACCAGCTATTCTGTTTGGCCTGTAGTAGTGATCAATAACAATACCCCCCCATAGTTGTCCGTGAAGAATGAAAATCTTATGTTGGATCTCATAGTCCCTGGTAGAAGACAAGTGAATAATATGGATGTCTACTTGCAACCATTGGTAGATGAATTGAAGGAATTATGGGATGGTATAAATATTGTATACGATGTATCAAAACCCATCGCAGCGGAGAGGAGTTTTATGTTGTATGGCATATGTGCTTACACGACACATGATTATCCAGGCTTAGGAGTTTTCTCTGGTAAATTACATGTTTAATTTATTGATTTGCTTATATACGTAACAACATTCTTTCACATATTAGTTATTTAATTCGTTGTAATTGTTATGATCTTCATGATATTATTTAACGTGCCATGCATATTAATTGTATACAATAATCTCTCATATCTTGTAACAAAAGGGTATTTTGGATGTAAATGTTGTGGACCTTTTCTGAAAGCTAGATGGTCCGAGGACCTAATAAATCCAGTGTATGATTGCTCCAGTGTATGATTGCTCCAGGGTATTCCTCCCAGAAGAATACCTTTACAGAAGAGCAGCATCCGCTTTCAATGGTATACAAGAGAGAACCCAAAGGCCTCCAATAATGACACCAGCTAAATGGCTTAGAGCATATGAGAGAGAGGAGAAGGAGTTCATATAAATGTTCGATTCAAATGGGGAGCCTACGTTCGATGATCTATAATTCTTCGACACCTATTTTGAGAAATTTCCCATTCGGATGAAAATGAAATCTATCTTTTATAACCTCCCATATTGGGAGCATCTTAAGATTACCCACTTATTAGATCCCATGCATATATTTAAAAATGTTTCATCTTTTTTATGGAGGAACATATCATCGAAGAAAAGTGACACATTGGTTGTTAGGAAATATCTTATTACTTCAAAAACTAAAAAGAAACATTGGCCAAGACGATTAGAAAGTGCAGGATCAGAGGCAGGCGCTGGTCCCTCTAATTCATGATATTTCAAAGAAGGTGATGTCTCATGGATTTTTAAAAAATATGATCTTTCTTTGGCAAAGGAATTTATAATGGGTGTGAGGGTGCCATCTTCATACGGGTCTTCACTACGGCGCTGCTTCACCATGGATGACCATTTGTCGGGTTTTAAATCACATGACTATTTGAATCTTCTAATACTACGTATAATGTCAAAAGCATGATTTTATTATTTGTTATATTAATAAATTTCATCCCATGCAGGGATCATAAAACATAACTAATTTTGTATATTATTGCACGTGTTTATAACTTTTTAGTGTCATTATCCTTTGTTTGTGCGTGGGTGTGTGAAACATGAATTCCCTCAAGACCTAGGACGTGCCATATCTAAATTATCTGCATTTGTACATTGGATCACGTCAAACGAGATTCATGTTGCTAGCATTCCACGGTGGCGTCAAGAGATAGTTGAGATTGTTTGTATGATTGATAAGGAATTGTCGACGAGTTTCGTGGACTTGCAGGTTCATCTTCTAATCCACCTAGTAGAAGAGGTTGAATTAGTTGGGGTGGTTTCTTGTCATTGGATGACTTCTTCTTAGAGAGGTACATGAAGAAATTGAAAGGTTTTGTTCGACAAAGGGCAAAACCCGAGGGGTCTATAGCAGAGGGGTACATATCGTATGAGTATTTCTATTATGTCAGTGAGTACATCAAGCATATCGACAACAAACCAAGTGTGGTGATTTGGGACGATGAAAGGGATGAAGACAAAAGATAACAGAAGTTGCTACAAACGAGTGGAAAAAAGCGCTTGATAAAGAGTAAGCGACTTATAATTTTTCAAATTTACACAAAGTAAATATTCATGTTGGACTTCGATATAATGTATATTTTGATCTCTATGTACTATATAATGTCAGTTTGATTTCATCAGCGAATGCAGTAATTGAAGCAATCAATAAATTTGTTCTTTATAATTTTGAAGCGACACAACTGTGGTCACATTGTACAAACAAAAGAGGATGAAATGGGATAGTGAAAAGAAAGAATCCAGACGGTTGAATGGTAGAAGTGTGCCTTATCCCGATCATTTAAAATAAAATATGCCAAAAATATGCCCCAAAATTTGGGTTGCTGACCAAGTCAGAGAGAAATACAATGCAACCGATCGTTACTCGCGTGCTGAAGAGGATGCGCTAAACGTAGGGATTTGGCGCAGTAACTCGGTAATAATCTATTTAATTTATATGTACATTTGAAACTTAATAATGCACCTTTCAAATGTAATTACATCTATATTTCATATTTTAACTGTTAGGTTATTATAAGACACATGACACTATGATTTTTTAACTTTTTTATAATATGTGCATTTGTTCCCATCTATGTGGGCATACAGACACCATTTTCGCACAGAAAATGTCGATGCTGGAAACATCACACAAGATTGTGGAGTGGAAGTTGATTTCGATCAATCTAGTTGATCTAGCCACCGTGATCAAAACCTAGTACGAGGGACGTTAGGTTACGTCAGAAAGATACAAGAGATCATTAAGTGGATTTCTCTTCTTTCCAATGTGTTATTTTTAGGTGCAAGTGGCGGGACACCTTTGATCGGAATAATGTAAAGGAATATATCGACAATAGGTTGATATGTATTAACTCTAGAAAGATGTGGGATGAAGCTAAGGAGCCCTATGTTTTCCCCAAACACTACAACCAGGTGTTTTTTTACCCAGATGTGTTGGATAGGAATTCGTGGTTCGTATGAGACATGACCCTAAACATATTTTTGAGAACAATAGTGTTATCATGCCATGCAAGCTAGAAGATAATGAGGGTGATCATGAGAACCGAGAGTGATATGGTACATGTGTTATTTCATCAATATTTATACTTTTTAAGATGGGTTTTTCGAAACATTTTAATATGTATATTGAATTAATTGGTAATTTGCATTATGTTAATGTTAAAATCAATATTTCACTTGATAATTTGCAATTATGTCGATCTCAAAAACAATGGTGTACTGTATAAAGTTCTCTTTTTTTTATATGTAAGATCATAATAAAATAATGATAATTCTAAAGTACATGAATTTATTTGCATTATTTTCTAAACTTTATTATGTTACAAAAATTCATATTATTCTAGATTTATTATATTACAATTATTTAAAATTTGACAAATTTACAAATTTTAATAAAATCATTTCACATTAATATAATCAAAATTTTACAAATATTTTACATACAATTACAATTACAATTTTACAATTTCACATATAATTACAATTACAATTTTATAATTTTACATACAATTACAATCATTTCACATTTCACAGTAATACAATTAAAATTTTACAAATATTTTACATACAATTATAATCACAATTACAATTACACTTTTACAATTTCATGTACAATTACAATTACAATTACAATTACAATTTTACAAATTTACATATATACCATTGCAATTACAATTTTAGAATTTTACATACAATTACAATTACAATTACAATTTTACAATTTTTACATATATACAGTTACAATTACAATCATTTCACAATAAATTAAATATTACAATTAAAATTAAAATTTTACAAATATTTTACATACAATTACAATTACAGTTTTAGAATTTTACATACAATTAGAATTACAAATATTACAATTTTACAATATCATGATCATTTAATATTAAATTAATTAATAAACATCACGATCATGTTAACCATCATACAAACATCATATTCGACTAAAAAACACATTCAAATTCACTAACATCATTGTGATCATGATCATCTAACAAAACACAATTAGCATTGTATAACATCATCAGAACACAAACATCAAATATACATCTCATGTGAAATAACTGCTATCACATACACATCTCTCTACAAGTTGCACATTAAATGAACATATCTAACATGAACTAATAATATACACATCATGATGATCACCAACATGTAAATTAGGTACAACTGCAACATGAACATAAAATACATGGACCAAATATATATAGATATATATATAATGTCAAAAATATACAACTATAATATAAATGTCATATATCAGCTGGTGGTACATCATCAATAGCAGTACTAGTCGAGGTCTTCTTAGTCAATGGTGCAGCCTCAAAAAGCTCATATACATGTTGATCATCATGTGCTTGCTGATCTAGTACTAGTTCCTCATGTTGATCAGGATCAACTGTCGGCTTCTCATCGTGATGACTCGACATGGTCGATGGTTCAGCCTACTCTCCATGATGACTATTGGTCAATGCTAGTGGAGGCTACTCATCTGGCACGGCACAAGGTGAACGATGATCACTCCCTTGATCGTGATCATCAGATGATGCGTCGCTATTAGCGGATTGTTGATCATGTGTTGTGTCTCAACCATGCCTATAATGTGCAAGGGCCCTCCTCAACCACGTAACTAAGGTCGCAGCTCCTACGACATGCCGCATCAGGTTGTACATGTCACGTGACATGCCTCTCCACATATGTACCAGCCTACCATAGGCCTATATGTATCTCATAGTAGCGGGCCTGACTCCCGCCTCAAAAAACAATGCACAGAGTTGGTCGCCCAACTCCATCCTCAATCTACTATCAAGCCTACCGTGCCTAGCAAATGGCGGTACCAGCGCACCAGCAGGAGCAGGTCTCTCTGCACCAGCCTCATGATCCTCGGTATCTGGCATATCCTGATCATCATCAGGATCCACACCTGGATCATTTGGTGGCGTTGGCATGTCCTCGCTATTAAAATACCCAATGTCTGCAAAATATATACAAGTACACAACAATAATTAGGCAATTTCATTACACAATGTTAGAATAAATTTAAATAAAACAGTAATATTACCTCTATCATACGGCGGCTCATCATCTATGAAAAGGATGTTGGCACACCCTCGCCAATACAAACCAGCATAAGGACAGGAGACCATAATGAAGGGATGCTCATCAACACTGGCCAGCAACTCCAGTGCATCATGTGATATCCTTGTGGAAAACTCAGTCTCGCCCCTCTCGGGCATCATCTGTCCCCACATGTGCATCTGTGCATCCTGCATCGGCCTATGAGGCTGCCAAACAAAAGTAGGCGTCATCTCTGGAAACCTCTCAAAAAATAAACAAAAAATCTCTGCAGCAAAAGGGAAGTTGACCCTCCCTTGTGCATGAGCACGACATCTATCTAAGGTTGTACATAACTGCCGCAAAAAAATGGCAGACCACCTGACAAGTTGTGGCTCCTGTACTAAATAATCAATATAATATAGAAGCGGGAAACTAATGTGTTTCCCATCGCTGGTGTTGTGTGAAATGGTCAAAATCATAAGTGAGAGGCACCTCACCTCCTCACTACCAAATGCAGCAATACGTAACTGACCTCCGAAGTCCTAAAAATCTAAAGGAGACAATATATGCGCACTAATGTATCTCTGGGAGTACACCAACTGACTCCCTGCTGCATAGCCAACTGGAACCTATGGGAACAAGGGCAAATCCACCCCTCTCCTCGATAGCCCTATAATGAAATAGATGTCCTCCTCAGTGGATGCGTACCACTGGTTAGGACCAACCTGGAAAGACTATAGGTGGGCATTCCACCTGCGGATAAGATGTCGCAAAAACAAACCATGGCCCTTTAGGGAAGTAGCCTCCTCTAGAACTTGAGGAGGCCTACTTGCCTTAGGAGCCCCTGGGTAGCTATTTTAATTGTAGAAATTATATAACTAATATGTTATATGTCTAAGATTCTCTTGATCATACACTATTTGACTTCATGCACAATACAGAATCTATTCCACCATTGATCATCATATGCGGAAATTAAATCAATTGTGTGCACACATTAAAACCATAAAAATTTACACACATTAACACAGTGATTTACGGGAAAGCCTGAAGCTAAAAACCCCAACTATCTATATATAATATATTTCATAGAGATCATGTAACAATCCTCATGCAAAGCTTCTCACAAGCTCGCAGTACAATCCAATCGCTACACACTAATCAGGCTAGATCTTGCAAATCCATGCACCGATCTCTGCCACCTGCTAGCCTGTCTCTACTACGCAATACCTGCTAAATAATGGCTCTGAATGAACTCAAATCCACATGGCTTGCACTGCACAATCCTCATTGGCATCTCCATCAATGTGTGGTGCAAACTCATGCAACACTATAGTCACAACTGATAGTCAACTTGCTCTTTCACCTATCTCACCTATCTCTCCATGGTCTCCAGAAGCTGTCCATGCCTTTGTCATTCCGTGATGTATTATTTAGTTGATTAATGAGTTAATAATTAGTGAATTAATTAATAATTAATTCACACCACTCTCACTAGTGTATCAATCGGTTAGACTAGATACAACTAGCTCAACTATGTTTAACTGAGTTAAACTGAATACAACTCCACTAACTTCCTCAATCAACTCCACCAAACTCTGTCACATGAGTTCTAACTGAAGTATCCATGCAATAGCTCCACATAACCCTTAGGAATAGCATAATTCCTTCTGTCAGCTCCTGTGCCACATCTGTGCACTTAGCTGAAGTGCTCCAAGAGAATAAGATAATGTTTAGAGTCTAAATATTATTAAGAGCTAATAATATTCGACATATCTATTTTTAGACTGGCAATCTAAAAATAGATTCCGCCCAATATGTCTAAAAATAGAAGTCCATTTATTTTTCCAACTTGACCAACCATCCACAAATAGCATCCTGCAACTCATAGAATATGATCGACATGTCTAAAAATAGACATAGTCTAAAAATAGAGTTGCGCCAAAAATAGCCTGTGGGCCCACTTAGTGAAGGCAACTCTTTTCACTAAGCTCATCATCTTGTTGCAATCTCAACACTCCCTCTCAACAAGATATGGATTATCTTCCACCCCAATCCTGCGTCTATGGTATTCGAATTTGCTCCTGGTGAGCACCTTCGTGAAGATATCAGCATCCTGATCCTCCGTAGGAATGTAAGAAAGTAACATGATCTTCCGCTGCACACAATCTCTGATATGATGATACCGGATGTCAATGTGTTTAGATCTATCATGAAATACTGGATTAACCGAGATTTTAATGCAACTCTGACTATCACAATATCACAGTAGGATCTAAGTGTGAACCGAACAACCTGACGAGGATCTTCCTCATCCATATAACCTCGCATGCAGCCAACTTGCTGCCATGTACTCGGACTCTACTGAACTGAGTGCCACGGATCTCTGTTTCTTGTTGTACCAAGAAACTACTATAGACCCGATACTGAAAATCCCTCCAGATGTGCTCTTTCTGTCCGTTGGGCTCCCTGCCCAATCTGCATCCGTGAAGCCATGCAGATTCACCTCATCCGAGTGTCTGTACCACAGTCCATATCCCGATGTGCCTCTGAGATATCTCAATACATGCTTCCCCGCCTTCAAAAGAGCTTGGTAGGCTTAACCATAGCTTGTGAAAGCTAGGTAACAGCATAGCATATGTTTGATCGTGTATTGACTAGATACATGAGCAAACCAACCAACTGTCAGTAAACAATGGCATCCACTATATCTGCCGATGTAGCATCCTCTTTCCTCCAACCACCAGGAAGAGGAGTGTCGATAGGCTTGCAGCCTTGCATGTTTAACTTCTCCAGTATCTCCCAGGAATACTTGCCTTGAGACAAAAACAATCCATCACTCCGCTGCCAAATTTCCAATCCCAGGAAATAATGAAGGAGGCCCAAGTCCTTCATCTCAAACTCTTTTGCAAGATCAGCCTTGCATGAGAGTATCAATTGTTCATCACCCGTCAAAATCAAATCATCTACATAAAGTACAATGATCAGCAACTTACCCTCCACCACAATCTGGTATAGGTTAGGATCCGCCTCATTCTTCGAGAATCCAAGTCCGGTGAAATAACTGTCTATCCGTGTGTACCAAGCACGAGGTGCTTGTTTCAACCCATACAGCGCTCTCTTGAGCCTGCACACATGCGACTCGCTGCTGAAGATCTCGAAACCTTCGGGCTACTCTATGTACACCTCCTCCTTAATGACTCCATTGAGGAACGTAGTCTTCACATCCATCTGATGAATGTGCCACCCCATCTGCGCTGAGAGAGCAAGAATCGTCCGTATGGAAGAATACCTTCAAGCAGGTCACAGAATTTCCTCACTGGTGATCCTCAATCGTGAAGCCGGGCAACAAATCTTGCCTTGTATATGCTAGACACTCATGTCATTGCTTGCTTCACTTTGTGTAGATCCATCTTGAACCTACCACGCCGGTTCCCTTCGCTTCTTGGGACAATCTCCCATGCACTGTTTCTGACAATCGAATCATACTCTTCCACCATGGCATCTACCCATGCAGGGTCCTCCACAGCTTCCTCAAAATAGGATGGCTCTGTCATGATACACTTGCTCATCAGAGCCATGTATCCAGTATATCGGTCAGGTGACTGTCTCTGTCTACGCTGTGATGTAGGTGCTCCTACAATCTTCTCTGCATCAAGATTTAGTCGCTCAGCTTCTGTAGTGCGCTTATGCCCTTTGATGTTTGGCGCTGCATGAGTGGTTTCTTCCACTCCATGAACCTCATCTTGTGGCTAATCCAAATCCTGAGGCTCATCCTTAGGAACTAATAGCTCCTTATCTGCATGCAAGTGTGGCTCCCTCTCAAGCAAACACTTCACGGCTTTTCCCTTATGAAATTTGATATCCCGTCGCACAACAGTCTTCCGTCTGTCTGGAAAATACACACGATAGTTGTGGGGTGTATCTGTGTACCCCACAAATATCCCAACCTCTACGGTCGGCTCCAGCTTCTTCCTGGCATCTTTCATCACATGAATGTAAACAGGTGAGCCAAAAATCTTCAAATGAGAAATATCAGGCTTCTTACCAGAAAACGCCTCTTCGGGTGTACTCATGCCAAGTACTCTATGAGGACAATGGTTTTGCACAAACCACGGTGTGCATGCCCTCTGATAGGCAAATTGTGGAAGGCCCTAATTATTTGTTTATCACATGCGGCACCACGATCTTTATTCTTTCGCTTCGTGAGCCCATTCTGACTGTGGGTTATGAGGCGCTATGAGCTCTGCTTTGAATTCCTTACCTTGTTTGCAAAAGTCTTTGAATTCGCGAGAATGAATTCACCACCATTATGCGCTCCTTAGAGCCTTCATAACTACAACTCTTTCTCAACGATTACCTTGAACTCACAGAACTTTGAGTATATACCGGCTCTTCTTCTGCATGAAGAAGATCCAACACTTACGAGAAAAATCATCAACAAATATCACATAATACCTATGCTTTGCTGTCGAAGCTACTGAGAAAGGTCCACACACGTCTGTGTGAATTATCTCAAGGATCGCCGTGGCGCAACTATCCTTCTCATGAAAGGTGGCTTTCACAAATTTTCCCAAAATACAACCCTTGCACTGATCTGACTGCGCAAGTGTACCTTTGGGAAGCTCGATAGAAATCTACTGCAAAATTTTCAAAGTGCCATGGTGAAGATCACCCAATCTCCTGTGCCACAATTTTCCCTCATCCTGGCTCACCACTCCTTCTGCCTTGCCTGCCATTGCTACGCAGCCATCTACCTGCAATTGATAAAGGTTCTTAACTCGAACCCCTATCCTCCGGGTTTCACCAGTTGCCTTACTGCGTAGGAAAGCCTTTCCCTCGTTAAAGACAACATCATATTCCTTGTCTTCCAACATCGCCACAGAGATAAGATTCCTCTTCAATCCTGGAACATGCATGACATCCTTCAAGATGAAAGGTTTGCCAGACTCCCTCTCAAAGGAAATGGTCCTGATACCAGTCGCATTGTATCTACCATCATCACCCATCTCAATGTGCACTCCAAGATCCTTCTCATCCAGATCAACAAACAAATCTTTGTCTCCGGTCATATGGAAAGATGCACCACTGTCAAGAAACCACACTGAACCCATCACACTTGAGACCAAGCATGCGATCAGTGAAAAATCCAGCTCAAACTGCGAGGCTAAGGCCTCTCCAGCTGCAGATCCAGCAACCTGCTTATTTCTCTTCTTCTGTGGACAATTAGTGGCGTAATGTCTGTGTTGGTGACAGTGAAAGTACTTCACCTTGGACATGTCCTGCTTCTTGCCTTTCGCACCTGATTGAGAAGTATTTTTCTTTCCCTTCCCCTTCCTTGCTTTGGTATCCAAAGCACAATTTTCTTCATCTTCATTCTTCGATGAAGATCCATCCCTGGTACTCTGCCTTATCTCCTCCTGCACAAGATTCGACCAAAGTCGCTCCCATCTCGGCAGTTTCTCCCAACCATTGACAGAGTCTTCATAGGAATGCCAACTCTTCGGAAGCCTAAGGAGAGCCAAGCTCACGAAGTCCTCTTCATCTACAGTAACCCCCACACTTCCCAGCTCATCCCTGCACTGGAAAAACTTCGTGAGGTACTTGGATATACTTTCGCCCTTCTCCATTTTTATTTTCTTGAGTTTATCCTTGAGCGCCAACTTCCTCTGGTCGCTCTTGCTTTGGAACAAGTCTTTCAAAGCTTTCCACATCAAGAATGGAGAAGCTTTACCATGAAGGTTGGACACTATGTAATTCTTCACACCTTCCAAAAGAATCCTTCGACATTTTGCTGTCTTCTTTTGCCATGCGTCAAGTGCGGCAACATCGCTAGAAGCAAGTTTTGGAATTTCTACATCTATGAACTCCTTCAACCCATTATCCTCCAGCACAGCCTCCATCCTGTCCTTCATGCAATATAATTTGAGCTTCCCTCAAGGGCATACTCCAATCGCAATCTGTTGAAAGACATCTCAACTTCGACACCAAGAAAACATTACTGCGAATTCGAATTCCACCAACACAAAACTCAACTGCTTCAATGATTTTCAATTTCTCCAATGATAAATGCTCTGATACCATGTAGAAATTATATAACTGATATGTTATATGTCTAAGATTATCCTGATCATACACTATTTGACTTCATGCACAATACAGAATCTATTCCACCATTGATCATCATATGCGGAAATTAAATCAATTGCATGCACACATTAAAACCATAAAAATTTACACACATTAACACAGTGATTTACGGGAAAGCCTGAAGCTAAAAACCCCAACTATCTGTATATAATATATGTCATAGAGATCATGTAACAATCCTCATACAAATCTTCTCACAAGCTCTTATTACAATCCAATCGCTACACACTAATCAGGCTAGATCTTGCAAATCCATGCACCGATCTCTGCCACCTACTAGCCTGCCTCTACTGCGCAATCCCTGTTGAAGAATGGCTCTGAATGAACTCGAATCTACCTAGCTTGCACTACGAAATCCTCATTGGAATCTCCATCAATGTGTGGTGCAAAATCATGCAACACTATAGTCACAACTGATAGTCAACTTGCCCTTTCACCTATCTCTCCACTAGTCTCCACTGAAACTGTCCATGCACTATAGTTAACTGATGTATTCTTCAATTGATTAATAAGTTAATATTTAGTGAATTAATTAATAATTAATTCACACCAATCTCACTAGTGTATCAATCAGATAGACTAGATACAACTAGCTCAACTGTGTCTAACTGAGTTAAACCTCAATAACTCCACCAACTACCTCAATAACTCCACCAAACTCTGTCACATGAGTTCTAATTGAAGTCTCCATGCAATAGCTCCACTTAACCCTCAGGAATAGCGTAATTCCTTCTTTCAGTTCATGTGCCACATATGTGCACTTAACTGAAGTGCTCCAAGAGAATAAGTTAATGTTTATAGTCCAAATATTATTAAGAGCTAATAATATTCGACGTATCTATTTTTAAACTGGCAATCTAAAAATAGATTCCACCCAATATGTCTAAAAATAGAAGTCCATCTATTTTTCCAACTTGACCAACCATCCACAAATAGCATCCTGTAACTCATAGAATATGATCGACATGTCTAAAAATAGACATAGTCTAAAAATAGACTTGCGCCAAAAATAGCCTGCGGGCCCACTTAGTGAAGGCGACTCTTTTCACTAAGCTCATCATCTTGTTGCAATCTCAACAGTAATAGGGCGAGGGTGCGCATCTCTCTCCTTCTCTCGTGCCTCCCACAGGCGAACCATGTTATACTGGTCTGCTTGTTGTTGCTTTTGTTCCCTCTCTTCTCTCCTTTCACGTCTCTAAATGATTGACATATTAAATACAATTTTTTAATTAAATGAGACATGTATTTAGGAATATACATATATAATTTTTTTTGAAAAAAAAAAAACAGTCGGTGTGCCACAAAAAATAAGCATGCGCTGGTCACGATGCATCTTTTTTTGTCATGTACCGGAGGCCGTGCACCTGCAAATTTTCAGCGCGCCGCCCTCTTGGCATTGTTCCAAATTCAATGGTGTGGTGGTATAACAGACCACACCATTGACTATGGACTAGTGTCGGGAGGGTGGTGCGCTGACCAAACTATACATCCCGGGGCGTATAGTTTGGTCAGCGCACCGACCTCCTTACATCATTACAGAGTCAATAGTGAGGTATTTTACCAAGCCGCACCGTTGACCATGTCGAAATGCCGGAATGCAGTGCGTTGACAAAATCACCCACCCCGAGGCGGATATTTCAGTCAATGCACCGCATTGCCGCTATTCCACAAGGTCAACAGTGTGGCCAGGTAACCAACCGCACCGCACTTTTTTTTTAATTTTAAAATATCAGGGTGCACCTTTCGATACGATGCCCCAAAATTGGTGCAGATACCGTTAGCAACGGTTGCAGTGCGGCCTATAAATTTATAGGCAGCACCGTGAACCAGTGCGAGCCGAACGGCTCGAGTGCATCGCGCGAGAATTTTTATTTTTTTTAATGGTTAATTTTAAGCTAATTTACAATTATAATCCACTAAAAGGCTTAATTATGGAAAAACAAGAAAAATACCTATACATTTGGCCGTCGAGGAGGTATATTGGCTGTAGAATTTGAAAAAGTAAATTTTCCCACCATTTTGCAAAATTCAAAATGGAGATTGGTGGGCAATACACAGCAGCAGTGCGTGCAATGGGTGCAATGGGAGCATCGATGTCAAGGCGCCTCAGACAATAATAAGTTGCACCGGTGCTTGAGAGCTCTGGAGCACTGAAAAGTGAAAAATGTGGTTTTTTGGCTATAATTTTTTTTTATTTAACCCTCTTCCAATGTGCGGGGTTTTATAGGCACACCAATGCAGTTTCTTAAGAAAGCACAGGCGGTTTCAGTTTTGGCGCGGGGTTTTAGGACGCAGTGGTGCGGAATCATTGTAAAGCACTGGTGCGCTACAGTAATAAGATGCATCGGGAGGGTTGTACGGAGCACACGATGTCTGGTGTGCCAATGTTTTTTGCGCACTGATGCTTTGCCTTGTTGAACGCACCAGTGTAGTTTAGGATGATAAGTGCACCGGACGAAAAACATCCGCAAAAACCTCCACCCGCCAACCTCCTCTAGTAACCTCTGCTACAAATGGATGTCTAGGGTATTTTTATAAGGGGTTCCTCAAAAACATCCGCTAGAGGGTCTTTTCCTTGTAGTGTGAGATGGCCCTCTAGTCTATTGAGGAGATAAACCGACCCAAATTTGGGATGGGTCCAAATGGTCTAAAGTATAATCCACCTCATCATCATTCATCTTCACCGTGTAGTAGTAACCCCCTGTTTCTCGTTGAGTAAAAACCCTTGTTGCGTCAACCTTCCTTGTTCCAAGGTAAGCTCCGAGGTAATCTCAATAATTTTACCTGAGCCCGTATGTTGGGGGCCAGAGAAATATAGCTAGAGGTATGCTTATGTCCCTTTTTCGGTCTTTCAGGGTTGTAAGGGGGGAAATAGAGCGATTCACTTGCGAAAAACTGTGACTGTGGAAGAAAGGTGCCCTCTCCCGCGTGGATGACGGTGCCTTGTATCAGTAGGTAGCAGGGGAAGTAGATATAAAAACCAAACGATGCCAATACATCACAAGTCTTGGGGGTAATTCAAAACCCGTAGCAATATGTTAATACAATAAAAAAAACTGAAACAAGAACCTAAGCCCGAGGTGCAGCCTGTCGATCCATGTCGTTGCCAGCTCCGAGATCCATGAGGCACTGCTAAGGTTTCAGATCATTAGGGATAATCCGCCATCGCTAGGGTTTCTCCGAACTCCCTATCTCTAACCTTCACAATAGCAACCTTCTTCACCACCAATAAATTCAAATTAAAAAAATGGAGATCACCCGTATCTTATGATATTTTTCCTTACTTTTATATTCATAACAAAAAAATAATATATATATATATTAAATGAAATAATATAATATTTTAAAATTACAATGTTTTATTTTTTAAATTATATTTTTACAAAAATGCATTTAACATCTTTATAGATTATTATTAATAATTTTTTTGAGAAATCACATAGAAATTATAAAGCTGATACGTTAATATAATTCATCATCTTTATATACTTTTAAAACGCTTAATTATATAGATTCAATGATATGAAATTATCATTTTCAAAAAAAAAAAAACTGCAAATTTAACCACCATAGGGATATACTTTCCATTTTTGTACGGAATTAATACGTTGGCTTTTATTTTTAGGAGTTATCTTTAGTGCAACTTTTTGGAGTTTCTAGTGTCGGAATCCGGTGAAAAAAAATTGAGGTAAAATCTTGATTTCTATTATTTAAACTGGCTTTTTTACTGTATATATAGATTCAACACCCTAAAAAACCTCTAGGGCACTTCGATTGTGCAAGGTTACCCATCAAACTTCTATTTTCAATAAATTCATGCGAGAATTTAGAGAAATTAGACAGGAAAAAAATACCATAAAAACCTTCAAAAAGTCGCACTATAGACTACTCGTTATTTTTATCCATTGTCCAAGAAATTTGTAGGTCTTGTGTCAGAATCTAAGTTAGAGATAAGCCAATTCGAGTAGTCTATAGTGCGACTTTTTGAAGGTTTTTACGATAGTTTTTTCCAGTTTAATTTCTCTAAATTCCGGCTGGAATTTATTGAAAATAGAAGTTTGATGGGTAAGATTGCACAATCGAAGTGCTATAGGGGTTTTTTAGAGTGTTTAATCCATATATACAATCAAAAAACCAGTTTAAATAACAGAAATCAAGATTTTACCTCAAATTTTTTCACCGGATTCCGGCACCTGAAACTCCAAAAAGTCGCACTAAAGACAACTCCAAGCCAATTTATCTCATTATTTCGAGCTTAAACCGAAACTCTAAACTCTAAACTTTCTGTGAATGGGTTTAGTCCTTGCGTAACTACTCCGTCTCACATTTTACAAAGGCTTCAAGAAGGGATGGTCTGGCATCAGGATTCTAAGTTTTACCTATTCGCTATTGTTCCATATACAGGGTTTTTTTCAGTTCAAAGAATAAATAGGGATATTCAGATTACAATGACAAAAGGAAAGGGAAGGAAAATTCACTCAAACAAGGTTGCTGAAACAAGTAAAAGAGGCAGGAAAACCAATCAACAGACCCTTGAAAGCTTAGCAAACAGCTATGAAACTGGAATTCCGATAGATATTCGGAAAACAATACAGGGATGGGAAAGGGATACTGATGATGAAGAGGGTGATATCCAGGAAGGAATAGACTTCCTTTCAGACCCAGGCAATACAAGAAGGAAAGTTTCTCTCTTTCAACAATCTTTTAAAACTTATTGGAAAATCAAATGTGTGCTTGCAAAAGCATTGTTGAGTACGCAGGAAAAACAACTAAATTCTTCCCTGTTGTTTGAACTCCAGCAGATGAAACAAGACATGAGGGAAATGACAAAGGCGCAGATACAAGTCAATGCGAGATTAGCACGAATGGAGCAGCAACTACTGAACTTGCAGCAAACTAAGATGACAGGGTCAACTGCAAAAGACCCTGCACCCGTTGACTCATCAGATGGTTAACTTCTTTTTAAGATATTTTTTGTATGTGTTTTGACATTATTAAGCTTACTCTATATTTTATATGTAGTTTCTATGGACATAGTAAAGGATTACTAGCAGTTATTAGAAGGAAAAAACAATACCAATTTTGGTTGGCTTATAACTCTTTGAGGTGGCCAACAGACCTAGTTTCCTTCGGGCAGGTTGAAGCTACCAAACATTGCATCTTTTGTATAGCAACTTGCTCTTTACAAAATAGAAAATAGACAAGTCCTACGAAATTTAAAAAAAAAAAAAACTATTTTAAAATTTTTTTACGCAATTGGTTTGAAATCAGATAAAAATCTATTCAAATTACAAATTTGATTTATAAACTCTATACAATCTGCCTATTTAATATATATATATATATATATATATATATTCAAAAACTAATTTGAAAAACACAAAGCAGTATCCAATTAAAAACTGGTTTTTCCAAATTTCACAACACTACCTAACCAATACTTCCCTCAAATTTTAGAAAATTTAACGTACTTTCACACTAAAAAATGACTTTTGTTATCAAGCAAGCTTTTAATCAATGCCTAGTTTATATCCACTAATGCCTGGGCTCTACATTAATATGAGAAATAAACGGCATAGGTTTTAAATTTGTTTAGAAAAAAATAAAAATTTGGGCAAACTTTTAATAAAATTTTGTCGAAAATTTTGGGAAATCTAAATTTTTCAATATTTTAAATGTTCCAAATTTTTTTAATAATATTCATGTATTTACACGATAAAAACAAAATTCAAGCACTTCTATATTTTTTAAGAAAACTTAACCAGATTTCAACAAAATTTTTCCCTCGTGACAAATTTTCCAACCAATAGAGAACGCTCTAGTGGCCCAGCTATGATGTGATTCGTGGGTTTATTATTAATGCTTTAGTCACTGCACTAATGGAAAATTTTGAAAACCCTCAACCAAAGTTATCATAGAATATCTTACCACTATATATTTATATATTTTGTTTAGATTAATGTTAAATTGGTAATTGTTCTTAAAGGTGTAAGGTGCAAAGATATACTAAGGAATAGAAGATTTGGGAAAATCATTTAGAGCCCATTATTGAATGCTTGTGCATAAGGTCCCCCAAAGTTTCCAATGCAAATTCCACGAGGCAAACTCATGTATGTCTATGCATGAACACAAAGTGTTGGCAAACTTTGCCCTAAGTGTGTTAAGCCCAAGCCCAACTCCATGTCTTTTGTCTACCACACAATGCAACAATTAAGTAGAAATAATACATTTATAAAAATTGTTAATAAAACACTTGTAATATTTGGTAAAAATAAGAAATTATTTGATTTAAAAGCATATATCCATTAATCATAAAACAATAATTAAAATTTTACAATTTTTTAATTAAAAATTATAATTAAATTGAAAAACACATTTTATTTAGTTTTTATCTTATTAAAAATCAATTAAAATATATTTTATATTTAAAAAATAATAATAAATAGTTTCATAGCACTACAATTTTGGCTATTTTTCCATTACATTGAAGAAATGTGAAACAAAACCACACACTTCATGCAACACAAGCCTTATATTCACATGAAAAATTTAAAAGTTACCAATATATGATGAATAATTTCCTCCCCAAATAGTTATATATTATTTAGTAGGTGCTTCTATTTTCTATTTTATATTTAAAAGCATCCCAATGACTGCACATAAATTTATGAGCATTGACGAGTGTCGATTTCCTACCAGATCTTCACTTAACCCACGTGACTTATTGTTTCATCCAAGCAATCGAAAATGAAATCACGATGACAACGATTCTCCAAGATTTGCATAGATACCGTAGGGGGCGCAGTAGGCATTTGCAAATACAACTTTAGGTTTCCGTCGGGTTCTATTCTGATATATCGAAATCCTTTGATGGAATTATCAAAGAGTCTAAGAGAGAACCCATACAGATTGTCTCTTGTTTCCCTTGTGCACTCTCATGTCATATTTCCATATTGTCGGTACTCGAGCAACAATCTGTCATTGAAGAAGGCGATAATGGTTTGATTACAGCTTCTTGGGCAGATTTTCTAAGTGTGTTGAACTCCATAATAGCATAGCAAAAAACTGTAGTGCGAGTCGTGAGATCCTACCACATGATAAAAATCAGTCGTGAGATCCTGCCACATGGTAAAAAATGATTCAATAGAGGAGGATGAAAATGTAAGGATGTGATTGGCCAAACCTACCCACGGAAAGTTTAGGTTATCAAAACTATAAAGATCAATAAATCAAAATCAAAATTTATATTATGTAACATAATAAATACATAACTATAAATAATTGATAATATTGATTTTTTAAATTACATAAAATAAATTTTAAAAATATAACTTCCTAAATGACTCATCTATTAGTTGTTTTTAACACTAAAACCATAGTATTAGAAAATTAAAATGTATAAAATCTAATTTATATTGTATTTTTCCAAGATAAATTGTCCAATTAGTTTAGAGTAATGTGCTATTAATTTTAAAACCATTAGATAATAAAGTGCGGCTTTATGGGAAAAACATGTCCACTATACAAGAGTAAAGTTTCCAACTGCTTTTCTTGGTTTTCTTAGGTATTTTTAGGTATTACCTAGAAGGAATTATGATGTAATTTCCAAAATCTAGGATGTCATTATAGTAGGAACTCTCTAATTGTTAAAAAGTGACCAAACTTTCTAACTGTTGTGTTTTGTCACATGTTCAAAAATTGTTGGGCACAGAAGGACAAAATTAAGTCTCTACTATTGGTTGAATCTAAGCCAAACCCATCATAGGGACACTTGTTTTTAACACTAAAACTATAGTATTAGAAAATTAAAAGCTATAAAATCTAATTTATATTGTACTTTTCCAAGATGAATTGTCCAATTAGTTTAAAGTAATGTGTTATCAATTTCAAAATCATTAGATAATAAAGTGTCACTCTATGTGAAAAGCATGTCCACTATACAAGAGTAAAGTTTCCAACAGCGTTTCTGAGTTTTCTCTAGTATTCTTAGGTATTACCTAGAAAGAATAATGATGTAATTTTCAAAATCTGTGATGGAACTTTCTAATTGTTGTGTTTTGTCACATGTTCAAAATTTGTTGAATAGAGGAGGAGGAAATGAAGTCTCTATTATTGATTGAAACTGCCCAGCCAAACCCAACATAGAAACACCTTCTGTATAATTAATATTTTTATATTATAGTGTATAGATTTCAGTTTTATAAGTTAAATGATCCTTGATTAATTATAAAGATTAAATAATTGATGAATATAATATAAATAATTAAATTATATATATATAAACTCTCAGCATCCATTTAATTAATATTTTTTTAAATAAAAACCTCCAAAGTAGACATCCTCTTTTGATATAGATAGACAAATCTATGACCTAAATATTAAGAGCTCATCAAAATATTTTGCTATATGACAAATATGTAAATACAAATCTCTTTCAAAAAAGCAATAAAAAGCTTGTTGCTGAACAAATGTATTCCTCTAAACAACAGAATAGCTATATAAATTGGATTATCATCAGATATTGTTGCATTTCATCTCCCATGTTACAATACAATAGCATGTCTTCATTTCCACATTTGCATTTATAATTAACTGGAAACTCTAAGCATAAATCTATGGTGAATTAAGCATAAATCTATGGTGAATCATTTAGCAGGAGTGGTAAGATAATCTGGTAGTAAAAGGAATTTATTTTCAAAATTTTGACATGAATATCGTTTCATCAGTGGGTCCAAGTTTTATGCATGGTGATGGAATGATGTTATGGGGTTCTGGATCTATTCATCGATTAGAGTTTTGGATGGATTGAAACTCTGACTCCCGAAAGCCTGAAAGCTCCTCAATCAGCAGGGTTAATCTTGCGTGCCTGCAGGTAAACTCGAGACTTGGTAACGGAATCTCCAATTTTGAATCCAGGAGTGACAGCAAATGCCACTAGGTGTCCTCCATTAATTTCTTCTAATTCTTCAACTGGAACTATGCTTTCCATGTAAGTGGGCTGGAACGCCATTCCTCGTTTAACATGGAAATGACTTGGGACAGGATTGAAGGAGAAAGCGAGCTTGTGAAGCAGCCAAACAGCCTTAGCCAACCTGCAGAACATCTCGTAGAAGTAGGAGGCGGGATGCCTGCCATTGACAACATTGGTCCTGTGATCAAAATTTCCAAAAAAGGCTTCTTCCATCTTAGGATGCACAATGCGGAGGAATTTCTTGTTACAGAACTTCCCAAATGGGCAGTCGGGCAATATGTTCAGAAGCTCCATGGGTTCCATCAAGTGCATGTCCCGAAATTGGGTAAAGCAATCCCGCCTGTGCTTGTCTGGTTCAAGGAGAGAAGAAAGGCTCCCGCTCATGTAGAAGGTCTCGTTTTCGAATCCTGTGAACATATTCTGGCACACATAAGATTCCAATGCATATTTCATGTGAGAATGTTTTGGGTATTTTACTCCTGGTTCAATGGAATTCACAGCGGCAGGGATATCCCACTTGGCATCCTTCATGAGCGAAATCAGGAGCGCTGTGAAGTTTTTAGCAGCTGCTCTGACATCTAGCATGCTGGACTCAAACAGTTGGGGGTTGGGGGATTCGAACGCTGCACAGCCTGAGACTATAATGCGGTAATCTCTAGTGCTGCCTGCATGTCGTTTCAATGGAGGCCTGTCTGCTTTATCTTTCTTCTTAGTATTTGACCCCCTCAGATTTTGCTTAAGGGATTCGATCTCAGCATTCTTTTCCTTTAGTTCGCTGCGCAGATCCTTGATAACACCCTCATAAACCTCCTGAAGCCTTTTGTCATCCATGTCCTGAATTTTTCTACTGAACGAACTGTGGCTTATTTCATGGCTTCTTCTGTACGACTGCTTCAGGTCGGACAGCTTTCTGAGCTGTGCAACGACGGCTTTGTCAGCTTGATAAAGCCTCTCAGGTTCATATGGTGAATGGGCTTCTTGCAGGCGGACATAGGCAGTTTTCAGAGAGGATATGTTATCAAACATCTCGGCAATCACAGTTTCCATGGCATGCATTTTCTGTAACAGTTTCTCATATTCACTAGACTCCAGTGGGTACACTTCCACAGACTCATTTCGACTGTCGTCATTGTTTATGTCTGCTGTGAGATCGCTGCTGACCTCTTCATCCATGACCCTATCTGCTGCATCATATTCGTCAGAGGAACAATATGTAACTCCAATTGACTCTCCATTGGTGAATTTGCGAGCCAGAGGCTGAAGAAAACATGAACGAGCAACCTTCTGCATTAATTCTGCAAAGTTGGACACCTTTTGTGGTGTACCCATGCAGCACAATATTGCAGAATCCTCTGAAACTTGTGTTTGGTCCAAGGGATGTAAACCACTGAAAGTTCACCACAGCCAGCCCAACATTGTATGCTCTGCTAAAAATTGTTGCTTGGTCTAGTGGATGTAGATCATCTGAGTTTATTAAACTGACCCAACTTCGAATCTCAATGCAATCTTGCTGAGTCGAGTTTCGATCCTTTGATCTAGTGGGAATTTATCATAATTAGCCCAAATTTCATTCTCAATGCAATCCTGTAAAGACTTTACCTGAGTTTGATCAGGGTCAATACTTCCATTTGGTCTGGTGGATGTAGACCATTAGAAACTGACAACAATTAATTGAAATTTATTCAAAATGCAATCTTGTAGGGAATTTTGATCCAAATCAATACTCGCTGGAGTACAAAAATACTGACTCACATTCCATTCCAATCCAATCCAATCATGCAGCTCACTAGTAAAGTAGCCTGTCCAATTATATCAAATGGGCATGTAACAGTAATAGAGTGCTTGTCCAATGTTGTCTTGTCTGCATCTTCTTTCTCTGCCAATAGCTGAAATCTCCCATCAGCTACTCCTGGGGTGAGTGTGAGTGGCTACTGAGCTTTCAGCTACTCCTGGGGTGAGTGTAAGTGGCTACTTATAGTAGTGTAAACCATGCTGTGAATGCCTCCTAGGAATGCAAGAAGCCACTTATGAGATTCAGTGAAATCCAGCTCTGATTTTCAAGTGATTTTGGATCAACCCAATAGACAAGATCTGGATTCGAGTTGTTCTACAGAACTTGTGTACTGGTGTTCACTAGTTGCAACCCAAAGAGAATAATATACATTTGGAAACATCCAGCAACCTTCCAGGCCTAAAAGTCACTGCCTTGATTGAAGTTAAAACTCCATCTTTGCAGTCAGATATTCTCATAAACTTAACTCTCAGTTTCTGTAGGAACTCAACCAATCCATCGGACTGACTGGTCACAGGTAATAATCCTCTCACTGTGGCCGATTTTGCTGTGCACTAGTTGTATTCTGGTGAGAGTTTACTACAACTAGACCAGGTTCAGTTCTCAATGTATTCTTCGACGGGCCTTACCTGAAAATCACCTAAACAACAGGGTCCCCCCAGTTCCTATCCTGCTCAGAAGAATGAACCTGGAATACTTAGTGCTAATAAATTTTTCTCACAAACTGTGAATACGTAATTTCAAGACCAAGGAACTGTCAATATCACACTCAATGCATCCAGAGAACCAAGGCTAAGCATGAAATAGAAAAGCTGTTTAGTTGAGAAGTACCTGAATTTGAGTTGTTCTGATATTCCGGGCTCTCCATCAGAGTTGGAAAGATTGCAGACCAGGAATGAAAAAGGAAGCAGCTTTGGAAGCTCTCAAGAATACTATAAATATTGAAGTTTCAGATATACATGTGCGCGCGTGCCTGCATTTTATTCAGTGCGATCTTAAAATCAATCAGAAAGCCTTTTCAGAAAGCCGCGAGAAACAATAAGTGGGGTTTCAAAACCAAAGCTGCACATGTGTGTGGAGGCCACATACCGTTGTTTGAAAAAGAGGGTCCAACAACTGTTTGATTTACTCTGCAAGTACACATATTCCCTCGGATAAAAGCTGCTTCAAAAAATAACTGATTCCAGTTTGGCTTGCCTTGTTTCTAGGTAGCAGAAATGCAATCATGGTACTGTTTTGCAGGCGTTGAAGCCTACCCCACTACAGTCTAACTTCTTTATACTTGTCAAGTTGTGGACAGAGTTTTAAGATAAGACCCTAAAACCAAACTGTAAAGCCACCATTATGGAAAAAAATAAGCTGTAAAGCCAAACCCGGACAGTCCTATATCTGACAAAGTAGCTGATGATGGGAAATATTTCTCTTAACTGTAAAGTCAAACCCTAAGCAGTCTATCTCAGATAAGGATTCACTCTGTCCTATATCCGACAAACTGGTTGGTAATGATAAGTATTTTTCTCATTTTCACTAGTTTCAAAGAATGTAAACTGACAAACTGGTTGGTGATGGTAAATATTTTTCTGATTTTTACTTACTTCAAAAAAGTGAACCCATGATTAAAGCATTGCAATGGAAATATAAAAGCATCATACAGATATAGTGTATTGTCATTTTGCGAAGTACATAAAGTCACCAAGTTGGCCCTCAGTGATCAATCCCCACCACCGAACGGCAACCCAAGTTCAAGGCTCGGAAGTTGGGGCACATGGGAGCCACAATCCTTTCAATCATTGTAATGCTAGTCCTGCCTGATGAAATTTCAATGAGAAATGTTTCTTTCTGGTTGTATTATCTACAGGCAATGGTTGTATTATCTGCAGGCATTTGATAAAATCAATGCAACCTAACTACTTGAATTTGTGTCCTGTGCGATGAAATTCCAATGAGAAATGCTTCCTTCTGTTTGTATTATCTGCAGGTAATATCAGGTAAGTTTAGATAAAGGCAATGCAGCTTAACAACTTCACTGGCTTTTTGGAGAAAAAAAATTTTCCCGGTAAGTAAAAGAGTTGCCTTTCAAATTAAAAAAGAGTTTCATGTACAGAAATATATATAATTATTAAAATATATTTACTATTTCTCGATCATTTTCTATATCCCTCATCAATGGTGCACAAATCTCTCAAGGGTCATTCCACTGATCTCTCCACAAATATCTCACTAAAAATAATTAGTGAATGGATAATTATTCTATTATAAGTCTCTTGGAAAGTATATGGCAAAATGTTGGAACTATGGTAAGGTTAGTTATTTCAGAAAAAGGCTAGTTATAGTAAGGTTAGTTATTTCAGAATTTCAGAAAAGAATGTAAAAAAAGAAATTGAAAAATAATAATATAAAATTTTTATTTATACATATAATTATTTAAAATATATTTATTCATAAAATAATAAATTAGTTGGCTTCACTAAAATTTCATCTCGTCAAGTTTCAAATTTAAACATTATGAAAAAAATATTAAACATGAAAATCACTTTTAAGAAAATTAAACTATCCAAGATGGTTGGATAACCTTCTGAGTAATATTTTTAGTTAGTTAGTTTTATATATATATATATATATATATATATATATATATATATATATATATCACTGCTTGTTAAAATGTCATGCCCTCCCTTCAATACAACCAATTTCTCTCTTATCACAGCATGTTTGTGAAAGAGATTGTTGAAAAAAATTAAGTCGATTGTAATTCCAAGTTGGGATGTAAGAGGAAAGGGCCATCAGTTGAAAGCTGATGTGAAATCTCTTGCCTCTTGAGTAGAAGATGAAATTGATACTGTTTTTTGTTTTAAATCTGATTTTTGGGGTGTTATATATATATATATATATATATAAATTTAGTTGGTTAGTTTTTTGTGATTAAGTTAGTATAATCATATTAAAAATATTAATATGGTTGATATAGTTTAAGGTTTCATAAATATAACAAAAAAAACTATTGTAATATTAAAAATGTTTTATTAATGCATACATTTATTTGATTAACCATATATAAAAGAGTTATTAGTCAATTTTAACTTACAAAAAAAATGAATTACACATCTTATTGTAAAATAGACCATTTTGCTAGATCAAATTTGTTTATATAAGTGAATGTTATAAATAATAATGAGGACTTTATTAGAACCAGAATAATCTCAAATTCTTAGGAAATTGGTAGATGAGAACCACGAATCTAATTTTTTTAATTTATTAAAAGTAATGGACAAATTTGTTAAATAAAATTTGTTTATATATAGATGAATTTTAGAAATAATAATGAGGAACTTATTAGAATTGGAATAATCTCAAATCTTTAGAAAATTAGTGGGTGGGGAGTCACATGGCACCAATCTAATTTTTTTAATTTATTAAAATTCAATGCAACCTAACAAACTCTATAATACACTAAGCATATGTTGAGCATATTCCCTTGAGAATCAAGCTAGACCCTCAATTAAAAAAATAAAAAAATAAAAGTCAATAGATCCTCATCCACCCTAAGTTGAAATAAGAAGTCTTCAGCAATATATATATATATATATATATATATATATATATATATATATATATATAAGCTCATTCCACCTTGATTTACACATCTATGTTTTCAAAATAAAATAAAATTATATATATATATATATATATTCTAAAGAAATAAATAAAAACAATAGTTGATAAGCATTAAGACTAAGTATATGTTGAGAATATTCCCTTGAGAATCATTCTAGACCCTCAATTAAAAAAATAAAAACTAATATATATATATATATATAGGGAGAGAGAGAAGCTCATTCCACCTTGACTTACACATCTCTGTTTTGAAAATAAAAATAAAATATTCTTTAAATAAAAAAAATAAAAAAAACAATGTTAATTATAATAAAAAGACAAAAATGAATATACATATATAGTTAGCTTTAATTAACAACATTATAACACATCAATAATCTCACTATTATAGAGGGAAAGCCAATATCGCATTGATATTGTACAACTTCAATAATGTTATAACACTTTATATAATATTATGTAATGTTATGTTAACTAAAATAAGTATTTTTATTTTAAAATTCAAGATATTAACAACACTTCCCACACTATCAAATTTAGAAGTCCCAAATCTTTTTGAGATGGGTTGTAAGATCATTAGTTTCTTTTTTTGAAATCTAGTTGTTTTTAAGTGGGATTTTTTGAAATGTTTTCTGGTTTATTTTCAGATTTAATTTGTCTAGAATCCACCAAAGATTCATTGCAATCACAAGTTTGATGGGTGAATTCTACACAATCAAATTGTTCTCGAGGTTTTTGAGGGTGTTGAATTCATATATGAACTCAAAAAACAATTTAAACAACACAAATCAAGATTTCACCACAAAGTAGCACTAAAGACTCTTATGTGTATTTTTTATTTAGATATAGTAGAAAAATAAATAAACTAATATAGATTAATCTTAATTTTGGATTTATAAAATTTAGAGTGGGATTAAATCTCTTGAGGTGTAAACATTTTTTCAAATTTGCATTTAAAAAAAAAGTTTGCACCTGGATAGGTTTGATCCCTTTTGGCTCTTTATATATCTGCATTTAAGATGGATCTATGTTGGTTGATATTACAACCCAGTATGAAGGAGATATGGTAAAAATATTTCACTATAACTCTTAGCATAAATAAAATATTTCTATGTCCATGTTAAGTAACATAATTTTTTATAACAACACACCCAACAAAAGTATTTTGTTAAGGCACTCTAAGGTGTAAGGTCCCATAAGAAAAAATTCAGCCATGCCATTGGTGTGCCCTAGGCTAGGGGCAATCTCTAGGTGATTTTGACTGCTTAGATGTCCCTCTATCCTAACTACTCAAGCCACAGGGACTTCTACAACTTAGATGCCCCTCTAGGTTACTCAAGCCATAGTTTAGTCATTTAGTCATCTAAGTCACTTAAACTAACAAACAAAAAAACATATTTTTTTATAACTATAGAAAAATAAAATAAATTAATTAAAATAAAAAATAAAAAATAAAACTTATATTTTCACAATGTGAGAGATTTATTTTTCTTATACTCTTTAAAAATATTTTAATATATAAAAAAAAAAATTTATATATATATAGTGTTAAGGTTTTAATAAAAGGATTATGTGTTTTCTAAGTTAAGCTACATGGTTGGCATCACATAATATAAATTGTTACTCAAAATCCACAAGTAACATAAAAAAATTTAGAATTTACAAATAGATCATGATTTATTTAAAATGATATAAAAAAAAAATTAAGGGATTTTTTTTTATTTTTGTCCATGGGTCTTGGATAGATTGAGTGTTCTGTTAAGACACTCCTTGATGTGAAGTCATAGGTTCAATTCCCCACTTAATTAGGTTGATATATTGGATGTGATGAAGATGATGGAGAGAAAATGAGTTTTGAACTTAGAAATAGATAATGATTTATTTATAAGTTGTTATTGATTATACTATTTTTTCTTAATTGTTATTTAATACTAATAATGGAGAGAAAATGAGTTTAGAAGTTAGAAATAGATTATGATTTATTTATAAGTTGTTATTGATTAGTTAATTAGGTTTAACTTAAATGATTGGGAGAGATGTTTTTCTCACCACCCAAGTTCAATTCTTACATTTTATATGTTGAACTTATAGATCCATCTTAACTCTGGATTTATTAAGCGTCGAGAGGGATCAAATCTCTTGAGGTGAAAACCTGCAATCCTCTTTTTTGAGTGCAAAACTTGAGGTATGGTTTGCACCCTAGATTTATTAAGTGTCGAAAGGGATCAAATCTCTTGAGGTGCAAATCTGCAACCCTGAGGGATCAAATCTCTTGAGGTGCAAATCTGCAACCCTCTTTTTTGAGTGCAAAACTTGAGTTAAGGTTTTCACCTCGAGAGATTTGATCCCTCTCGGCGCTAGATAGATCCGGAGTTAAGATGGATCTACCCTGGTTATAAGTTCAACATATAAAATGTAAGAATTGAACTTGGGTGGTGAGAAAAACAATATCTCTCCCAACCATTTAAGTTAAACCTAATTAAGTAATCAATAACAACTTATAAATAAATCATAATCTATGTATAAGTTCTAAACTCATTTTCTCTCCATTATGAGCATTAAATAACAATTAAGTAAAGAGAGTATTTCTTTTTGTAACCCTAGTCGGAATACATACATCTAATAGATTAATTTTAATCATTTTAATATGATAAATATGTCTCATATTTATTGAGTCATTTTAATTTTAAATTTGCTTAGTTACCTGAGTTTGATGAGATGATAAATATTGTAAAACAAATTTAATGATGAAATAAAAATTTTGAATGCAAAATGACAATTTAATAATATTGAATGATAGAAAATGTGAATAATAAGAATGTAGTCAATTACAAATAGTCTTCATTGTGATCAATCTCAAACTATTTTCTTCTACTATTCTTATTTTCACCCTTGTTAGTTTTGTCATCTTTTTATATCAATTATATGAAAAGCACAGTTTGAATCGTAAATCATTTAAATATTTAGCTCGAGTTGTTGTGGTAAACATCATACCTTGTTCTCTTGCTCTCCAATATTAATAGGTTTAATTACTATAACACAAAAATCAATGTACATTGTCAATAATGTTTTGTGCTTACAGTGGAATCAATGCACACTATTAATCCAATGACTTTAAAATTAATGTACCATCATAAATCCAATTACATCAAATCCAAAATCAACATCTACACTGAAATCAATGCATCTAATGCAAGAAATCAAATAAGATTAGAAAACAACATCTACACTGAAATCAATGCATCTAATGCAAGTAATAAAATAGGATTAGAAATCAACATCTACACTCAAATCAATGCATCTAGTGAAAGTAGGTAAATAGGATTAAAAACCAAAATCTACACTGAAATCAATGCATCTAATGCAAGAAATCAAATAAGATTAGCAAACAACATCTACACTGAAATCAATGCATCTAATTCAAGCAATCAAATAGGATTATAAATCATCCACATTGAAATCAATGCATCTAGTGCAAACAATCAAATATAAGTAGAAATCAACATCTACATTGAAATTAATGCATCTAGTGCAAGCAATCAAATAGGATTAGAAATCACCATCTACACTGAAATCAATGCATTTAGTACAAGAAATCAAATAGGATTAGAAATCGTCTACATTGAAATGAATGCATCTAGTGCAAGTAATAAAATATCATTAGAAATCATCATCTACACTAAAATCCATGCATCTAGTGCAAGCAATCAAATATTATTAGAAATCACCATCTACACTGAAATCAATGCATCTAGTGAAAGAAATATTCTTTCCTCTATCCCCCCTCCATCTATATCTGTATCTCCCTCCATCTCTCCTTCTTTGTCTCTTTATCTCACCCCTCCAAACACACATGCTCTCTCACTCCATATATATCAATCTCTTTGTCCCTCCCTCCTTGTCTCCACCTATCTATTATTTCTCTTCACCTTCCATTTATATCTCTATCTCCCTCTGTCTCTCTATATTAACCCCAAAACATACGATCTATTTCTCCAATCTATATATCTATCACTCCTTCCTCATCTCCCTCTCCCTCTCTCTCTCTCTCTCTCTCTTACCCTTCCCTCCCTCTCCCTCGCTTCTATCTCTCTTCCCTCATGTTATCCTCTCTCCCTCTCTCTCAATATTCCTTATCACTCCCTCTCTCTCTCTCTCCACCTTTCACTCTCTATGTCTTTATTCTTACCTCCCTATCTCTCCCCCTCCATCTCCATCTCTCTTTCCCTACCTCTCTTCACTCTCTCTCTTCCTTTCTCTCCCAGCGCTCTCTCTCTATATATATTCACATTCCAACTATGTTACTATATGCCTCTCTCTCTCCTTCTCTCCCCCTTTCTCTCCATCACTCTTTGTTTGTCTCTTTATCTCACCCCCAAACATACACACTCTCTCTCTATCTCTCCCTTGTCAGTCCCTCTCTCTCTCCACTACTCACTCTCTATGTATTTATTTTTCCCTCCCTCTCTCCTCCTCTCTTTTCCTTCCTCTCTCTCCCTTTCTCTCCTACCTCCCTCTCGCTTCCCCCATCACTCTCTCTCTCTCTCTCTCTCTCTCTCTCCTATAATCCTCTCTCTTCCCCCATCACTCTCTTCCTCTCTCTCAAGTCCTCTCTCTCCCTTTCTCTCCCTCCTCCCTCTATCCCCTCCCCCGTTATCTCTCTCTCTCTCTCTCTCTCTCTCTCTCTTCCCTCCAATCCTCTCTCTTCCCCCATCACTCTATCTATCTATCCAACTATGTTACTATATCCCTCCCTTTCTCCTTCTCTCTCCTTATCTTCCCCCTTGTCTCCATCACTCCTTCTATGTCTCTTTATCTCACCCTAAACATACACATTCTCTCTCTATCTCTCCCTTGTCACTCCCTCTCTCTCCACTTCTCACTCTTTTTCTTTCTTCTACCCTCCCCCTCTCCCCCTCTAGCTCCATCTCTCTATCCCTCCCTCTCTCCTCCTCCTCAAATCCTTCCCCTCTCTTCCTTTCTCTCCTACTTCCCTCTCCCTTTCGCCTTCTCTCTCTCTCTACCCTCCAATCCTCTCTCCTTCTCTCTCTCCCCCGTCCATCTTGTCTCCCTCTCCCTCTCTTACCCTTTTCTACCTCTCTCACTCCTCTCACCCTCTCTCTCTCTTCATTCCTCCACTACCCTCTCCTTCATTTTATCTCCATCTCTCCCTTGTCACTCCCCCTATTTCTCCACCTCTATCATATGTCTTTGTTCTTCTCTCCCATATATATCTAGAGTTAATATATATATAATGATAATATATATTATAATATAAAAAATTTAATATTTTATTAATCTAAAGTTATTAAATTTAATAATATTAATATTATAATATATTAATATGAATATTGCATTTAATAATAATAATAATACTATTAATATTAATATTAATATTTTAATATTAATGTTAGGGTTAATAATGTTTTATTTGCATGACCTATAAATAATAATTTGGTCCATGGTATTTGGCCCATAGACTTCATATATAATTAGATGTTGATTTCTAATTCTATTATATATATTTTTATTTATTTACCTTCTTTATACCTCTTTTATATTTACGTCATAAGGCGTCTTTATTTGAGAACAACTCTCCTAGCTGCCACTTTGTCCCTCTTTGCACATTGGATTAAATGTTAGACAATTGAAATGTTTTATGCCATTAGATCCATGCCTCCTTCATATAGGCTTTGCTAACTACCTAACTAACTCACCAAACCCTATTAATGTCTCTTTCACCTAGCTATGAAATAATAAGTGTCTTTGTCATTCCAACCAGAACTAAAATTTCATCTCACTAGCAAGGTCAAGGCATAACGTTCCTTTCATATTGATATTGATACCCAACAACATATCATGTTCCGTGATCCATATCCAACCATAGTAGTTTCTGACCCATTCAAGCCAGATTATCCAGAAGCATATCCGGAAGCGGAGTAAGTGTATCGAGTAGCAGCAAATCGAGGTGAAGACTGCCTTTTCTATTGATTATTAAGGCACGTGATATGTGTTTCAATGACGTGGAAGATGTGGTGAACCAGTTGCTGACATGGAGGCACGCCGCATATTTTTGGTTTCTCTTGGCCAAGTTCCAAACAAATTTTCATTCCTTAGCGATGTCAGGATGGATGAATTCAGTACTTTCTGCTTTTTTTTTCATTAATAGAAATATATATTAACGTATCAACTAAGGCTCAGTTGTTTTGTATGTTGAAACAGTTCAGGTGTGGACCAGCAAACCAGCATAAGGAAGATCCCGGTACTTTCTGCTCTCTTTTTTCAAACGTGGATTTCATTAATAGAAATATATATTGACGTATCAACTAAGGCTCTTGTATGTTGAAACAGTTCAGGTGTGGACCAGCAAACCAGTGTAAGGAAGATCCTAGTGTGGTTCCTGTTGTAAAATTTTGGTGAATCATTTCCCCTCTTCTATGTGTAATGTAATTTAAATGTTTAATTGTGTGAAACTCTCTAGAATTCACCATTTCCTTTAAAATTATATATATTTTTTATTTTTATTTTTATTTTTCTCCTCTATTTGGCTCTCTTTTGAATTTCATTTTGACTTTCATTTTTTTGGAAAGGGGAGTTAAATCCAGTAAGGAAAAATAAAATTTGAGATTCAAACATATCCGACACCTCTCAAGCCACATCTTTGTTTCAAACATAATCGTTTTAGGCTTTGTTTTGGTGTTAGAGGATTGAAATAACTTCTGTCATCGGATTAAAAAAACCGGTATTATCAGTTACAATTCGGTACAGGTACAGTGATAGGCCACCGTTGCACAGAAGCTTTCTCAGAGGTTGGAAGCCTCTTCCTCCCGAGTTTGGTTTAAGACATGACCTTCTGATTTCATTTATAATGTTAAACATTGACACTCAAAACAGTAATAAAGTCATTATAAATAATATTATTACATAAATAAATATGTGTCATTAAGTGAGTAAACTATTTTTATTTTCTTTTTCTCCTCATGTATTAAAATTATTAGTCATAGGTTGTATTTTTAACTAATTTTATTGTCTCTCTTTGTAGAGTATTTCAATTTTCCAACCTATTATAGTTTTTGAAAAAACAGCATCCAAAATCGATTAAAAAATAGATCTATATGATAATATTAATACTTAGATGTTGTGGGTTATTAATGCTAGTGGCATAGCTATCCTAGACCCTCTGCGATTAATAATGAAAAGGTGGTCGATAATTTCTCTAATCTTATGGACGGTAGGATTGACCAGAAAATTTCCCTTGTATTTGAATCATCTGATGAACCACCGCAATCCACCACCCCGGCCGCACCTTTGCATGTATCTCCCTCCATGCCTCCTCTTGAATGGGCTTCTCCACAATCCCCGCGGCATAACGAAACTTTAGATATATCGGATTCACCTAAGAACATTGTTGGTAGTGAATTAGATTCCCTCATAAGTAATCTGAACCTCGACCTTGCAGCCTTAACCGTTTTTGATAGGGTACCACAGGAGCCCGACATTTTCATTTCTCCTGTCTCTGGAAACAACATCATTGTGCGTAAAAAATCTAAATCTGGGACAAGGCACTTCATGGGTAGATTAAAAACCAAATATCTTTTCCAGGATGACTTTCAGGACTTAATGTCTGTCCCCATCTCTACCTCCGATGACCTCAAGGCGCTTAGAGCAAGCAACCCTTATGGGGTTACGAAATGACCTCCATCTTATCTCTGAACATGAGGGGTATGGGTGACTCCTCAAAACACTCTCACCTAAGAGATTTGCTTAATGAAGCAGATCAATTTATTGCTCTCTTTCAGGAGACTCTGTGTAATAGATCGAAAGTTATTAGCACAATATTAACTATTAGACCAGGATGGCATGCGGCGGCCAGTGATGCGGTTGTCCATGCCGGAGGTTTACTTGCTATTTGGGATCCATCATATGCAAATTTTTAGGCATATAGTTTTTTCGGAGGTATTATTCTATCTGGGAGATTACGGGGATTCCATGGTAATTTCAATATTTTAAATTTATATGCACCATGTCAAAATAGAACAGCTTTCTAGAACCGACTGTATAAGTCTGGCATCCTAAAAATTGATAATCTGATTGTCATCAGGGACTTCAATACTACTCTCCACTCTGATGAATCATGGGGGCTCAAAGCCAGACTTGATCCAATGGTGGATCACATTGGGAGGATATTTGAAAAGTTCCACCTTAAAGATATACGACCTTTTCCTCTAATACCAACAAGGACAAATCGAAGAGAAGATGGGGATTATATCGGGAAAAGGTTAGACAGAGCTATGGTGGGCAAAACTCTGTTTAATCACTTGCGACATCTAAGGTCCAGGTTGATGGTGTCGGACTTGTCGGACCATATGGCTATTATTCTTTCCTGGCACGCTGAGAGTAGGCGGTTTGGGGTGCCCTTCAAATTCAACCGCGCATGGCTGGATGATTCTGAATATAACCAGCTCGTAAAGGAGTGTTGGAACAACAATATACCATATGAGGGTATATTTGGATGGGAAAGATTACATGCAAAACTCCAAAGGATTAAATGCATCACAAAGGAATGAAAAATTAAGAAAAAGGAAATGCTCAGGGCAGAATTTAAGGAAATATCGAACAAACTTAGCAGTCTACATGTTGATTTTGTAAACAAGGCCCCTAATCAAGAGATGTACAAATTAATCGACAAGCTGCAGAAAAGGAAGATGGAGATCCTTAAGATTGAAGAGCTCATACGGAAGCTTAAAAGCAGGATAAATTGGCTTAGGGAAGGAGATCTAAATACAATTTTTTTCCATAAAAATGCCAATGAAAGGAAAAACAAGAACACCATTTGGTACATTCAAAGAACTGATGGGGGTTGTGCCAACTCCATGTCTGAGATAAAGGAGGAGGCCTATAGGCACTTCTATACCTTCTACCAAGCAGACCAGAACATTGACCCAGCCTGTCAGACATGGGTTCTTGAGCATATCCCGAAAATTTTGATGTAGAGGCTATCAGTGTATTGAATTCGGAAATTACTAAGGAGGAAGTGGAGAAAACGTTAAAATCTTTCGCTCATGATAAGTGTCCGGGACCGAATGGTTGGACGGCGGAATTTTATACCCATTTCTTTGATATGATAGCCGAGGAGATCACAGCAATTGTGGAACAAGGATGGATTATGGGGTACATCCCTACAAACATGAATGCCACTTTCTTGGCGCTCATACCCAAATCTTTTGAACCTAAGGCTTTCTCGGATTTCAGGCCGATAGCTTTATGCAACTTAATATATAAAATCTCATCAAAAATTATTGCAAATAGGATCAAGGAGATTTTATCTAAGTTCATCTCACCTGAGCAATACGGGTTCCTTAGAGGTCGCTCTATACATGATGCCATAGCCATTGCATAGGAGGCATTGCACACCATGCATGCAGGGAAACAGGAGGCTCTCATTATGAAAATTGATCTTCTCAAAGCTTATGACGGAGTGGACGGGTCATTCATTCGACTAGTTTTAATGAAGATTGGGCTTCTTATGGGGTCCATTAGATGGATTATGGTCTGCATTACAATCATCAGATATGCAGTGATTATAAATGGGATGCCAACTAAATTTTTTTGGGGCGGAATGAGGCTTAAGACAGGGATGCGCCTTGTCCCCTCTCATCTTCATATTAGTCATGGATGGATTTAACAACCTTATGAATATGGCTATGCGGGCGGGCTTTATTACTGGTTTTTCCTTCTCAAATACTGTAAGTATTTCCCACTCGCTTTTTGTGGACAATCTTCTTATATTTGGTTGGCTCATCAGAAATCATTGGTTCTACATTCATTTTTTTCTTACCCGCTTTGGTGCCACCTCCAGACTATGCATCAATAAGGAAAAGTCTTACCTCCTATGTGAATATGGCGATGTTGGCGAGATAAACTTCATTGATGGTTTTCTTGGTATACAGACTAAGAATGCAAATGAAGGATTTTTATATCTGGGGTACAAAATTAAGCCATGTGGATATAAGGTGAGGGATTGGATGTGGCTAGTGGACAATTTCAAATTCAAAATCACAAAATGGACTGATAAATGGTTGACTCTGTGAGGTAGATTCATAATGATACAAGCGGTTCTATCCCAAATTATTGTGTACTAGGGACATATCTTTTTTATTCCAGAGCATATTGTATCTCAAATCAATGCAATTTTATCGCAGTTCTTATGGGGTGGTGCTTCTATGGGGAAGAGACATCATTTGTGCAAGCTCGATCTATTATTTTGTCCAAAACAACAAGGGGGATGGGGCATCTTAAATACAAGAGCATTCAATTTTGTTCTTCTCATTAAATCCCTGTGGAGGGCCATCAATGGTAATGGAATATGGACTGAAATCATCAAATGCAAATATTTAACTGGAGACTATATTGTGACCAATTTTCTTTTCCACAAGTCATATCTGCAATATGGCAGGGTTTCGGGAAAGTAATGCAACCATTTGCGAAAAGGTTGTCATGGAGATTTGGAAATGGGCAGAGGATCTTATTGAGTTGTGAAAAAAATTATGGGATGACAGGAGATTCTCTATTGGAACAGCGTATTGTACATCATCTAGCTCAGAGAGGCATCTTATATCTCTTTCAAGTGATACATTATTGGGCTCATGGGGCTCCTATTCTGAAAACCGCTGCACAAATTGGCCTTCTCATCTCGGATGTTGTAGCTTGGAACAAGTTTGTGGAGAGAATCCAGGTGGTTGGTTTGTGCTACAGGGCTGGGGGCGACAGAATCGCATGGGAAGGGGAAATGAAGGGCGACTCATTGGTGGTGCGGGACATATATTCCTGCATCAATCTGCAATCATTTCATGATAACACGTCCCCGGATTTCTGGAACTTTTGGCACAGAAGAATTCCAACCAAGATTACCCTTTTTGGTTGGCTTGTATGGCAGAAGAAAAATCTTACGTGGGATTCGCTCATCAGACGGGGTCTCTCTGGGCTAGGAAGTTGTGCCCTTTGCCTTCTACATGAGGAAACAGTTGATCACCTTTTCTTCTCCTACCCAATTGTAATTATTATATGGAAAAAATTTAGCCACTATCATTTCGATCTTTGTGGACACCGGGGGATTTCATGGATACTGCACACAGATGGGACAAGATCTCGGGAAAATTCCAATCTTTACCTTTTTTCCTCATCTGGGAAGTATGGCTTGCCAGAAACAAGTTTTTTTTTGAAGGTAAGCCGATTTCCATCCCCCATATACATGCTACAATCATGAAATGGATCAATGACTAGGAACCTGCTAAGGAAAAAATAAGTGATTGCTCTCGAAGGATTAGACCTCACCTCATCTCGCTCCCAACAATTTTCTTCGATGGGGCATGTCAGGCTGGTATGATGGGGTGCGGGGCTTGGATCAAAATCTCTCAGGCAGGAAGGATTCATATATGTTGGAATGGTGGTAAGGGTACTAATAACATGGCGAAGTTGATGGCACTGTGGAGTGGATTGTTGGCGGCTCACAATCTGGGTTTGAGTGAGGTTTATATTTATGGAGACTCTAGAATCACAATTGATGCCATTTTTGGAAAATCAATACTATCCTCTTCGGGATCTCAGGGTTGGCTCCTGAGAACAAAGAAATTATGGATTAAGATTAACAACCCTCCCCTGAATCACATATTTAGAGAGAATAATACCAGGGTAAATGGACTTTCAAAAAGGGGTATCAGCATTAATTTTGGTTTTTTGCAGGTTTCTCACTACAGAGATGGACAACAAATCTGGGCTTCTGATATCCCCATCCCATGAGAAATCACGTGGATGTGGGCTACTAACGAGCTGGAACAAGCGAGCCTGTATCTCCATGATGCTATCTGTATACAGTTATTATCAGGATGTTGAGACTGCTACAAGCGAGCCTAAGTACAATTGAACAGGAGGTTATGTGTTCATTGAGTATTCATTCACGTTTTTATAGGGGATGAATAGACATGTCTGGTTTGTTCAAAATTTTGTTATACTTAAATGTATTTCCTTTTTATTATGACGCATGGATCAGCGAACATTGATATGTTGATTTATGGAGTCTTTGATTGTTGTAAACTTACGCATTTGTTTAAATCTATCTACGGATGGATGTATACAGCGCTAATACATCTCATTGCTGTGATGTATTCCAGTATATCTGATATGAAGTTTTTGAAATGTATTGTTTATATATATAATAGACAGCGTTTTTGCTTTTTGGAGAAATAAAAAATAAGAAAGAAGAAAGAAATAAAAAATTTTAAAAAAAAATAAGAAAGAAAAAAGGAAAAAAAAAGCAAGCTATTCATATCTCTGCAAAGCATGGAAGTCGAAGGATTACCAAACCCCTGTTGCGCAGCTTCATAATCACTATGAAAAAGGGTTATCTTAATCTAAATATAGTCGAGCATTATCGTAATGATAATTGCAGGAATTTTTAGTATCATTTAAATAATTACGTTTCTCAAATGGTCAAAATTCTCTTACGGTTCTCTCTGCACCACTTGAGGGTGTCAATCTAATTAAGAAAAAAATAAAATAGTTGGTAATGCACTAAATAGTAGTTTGTTTATAAGGTAAGACATCATTAAGAATAAGAATAAGTAGTTATTATATGTGTAATATTAAAACTTCATAGATCTTTGAGGTTTAAGTTTTTTATTTTTAGGGATAGGATTTTTTTTTTTAATGATTTTGATTTTAGTTATAAATATAGATTGGAAAATGAGTGCAGATCATAGATTTATGATTTATAAACTTATTAGAATTGGAATAATCTCAAATACCTAGAAAATTGGTGAGCGTGGAGCCATTTTGTAAGAATCTTTTTTTTATTTAATTTATTAAAAGTCAATGCAACCTAACAAACTCTGTAATACATTACAGTGGTTGATAAGTATTACTACTAAGCATATGTTGAGCATATTCCCTTGAAAATCAATCTAGACCTTCAATTTGAAAAAAAAAAAATCAATAGATCCTCATCCACCTTAAGTTGAAATAAGAAGCCTTCAATAACCAAAATAAATATACATAACCTCATTCCACCTTGAGTTACACATATCTGTTTTCAAAATATATATATATATATATATATATATATATATATATATATATTTCTAAATAAAAAACAATATTAATTATAATAAAAAGACAAAAATCAATACATAACACATCAATAATCTCACTATTATCCCGAGAAAATCTCAATAATGTTGTAAAATTTTATATAATATTATGTAATGTTAACTTGATCAAATACCGCACAACTATAATAGCTAAGTCTATAAAAACATACATACTCCATGCTCTTAGCCATTAAGCCCACTCAAGCTATAATAAATAATTTAAATAGTTAAAAATAAATTCAAAGCAATTAAATCTCACAATCTCAAAAAAAAACTTTTAATTAAATTTATTTATTTTTTAATTATATTTGTATATATTACTAATTTAGATTTACTACAAAATAATTTAAAAAATAAATATTTTTATTTAAAATTCAAGATATTAACAACGCACTCCGCACTCCGCACTCCGCAACCCACTATCAAATTTCTAAGTCTCAAGTCCCAAACTCCTTTGAGAAGTTGTGTAAAGGCCATGCTTCTCGTTTTTCTCTTCGAAATATGAAACTGTAAGTCCATATTTAAAGGTTTCTTTGAGAAGTTGTGTAAGGCAATTCTTCTCGTTTCTCTCTTCGAAATATGTGAAACTATAAGTCCATATTTAGAGGTGAAGATAATGATCATTAACTATTTTTTATTTAAATATAGTAAAAAAATAAAGAAATTAAAATAGATTTATTATAATTTTGGATTTATAAAATTTAGAATTAGATTAAATCTTTTGAGGTGTAAACATTTTCTTAAATTTGCATTTAAGAAAGAAGTCTGCACTTACATAGATTTGATCTTTTTTGCTTTTTATAGATCCATAATTAAGATGGGTCTATGTTGATTGATATTACAACTCAGTATGAAGGAGATGTGGTAAAAATATTTCACTATAACTCTTAGCATAAATAAAATATTTCTATGTCCATGTCATTGGTGTGCCCTAGGCCAGGGGCAAACCCTACCTGATTTTGACATCTTAGATGCCTCTCGATCATGGCTACTCAAGCCACAGAGACTTAGATGCCCCTCTAGGTTACTCAAGCCATAAGTTAGACATTCAATCATCTAACTCACTTAAACTAACAAACAAAAAAACATATTTTTTTTAAAACTATAGAAAGATAAAATAATTAAAATAAAAAATAAAAAACCTTATATTTTCACTCGAAAGTGTGAGAAATATATAATTCTTATACTCTTTAAAAATATTTTAATATAAAATTTAAATAAAATATTTAAATATCAATATTAATTAATATATCTTAATACCATATATTCTACAAACACAAAAAGAAATAATTATAATACCATCAAGATACTTATTTTTCTCCAAACCTATCTAGTTATAATAGGAGTTGTCTACAGACACAACAAAATAGTTTGGATGGCACTTTTTGTCGGAATTCGGTAAACAAAATTTCAAAAAATCAAGTAGTTGGAGAGTTTGAATCATTTTTTTAATGGTGGAAATGGATTCGGCATCAACAAAAACCCTTGGGGCACCCAACAACCTGAAGTTTGATAGCTACAACCCAGATTTTCAAATATTCATGCCGAAATTTTTCATAATCTTACCGGAATTTCTAGATTATTTTATGAATTTTTAGACTACAAAAATATAAGGTTATAATATATTAGGCACCCATTCCTACATGTGTTATGTGTGTGAGGCACTCATTCCTACTTGTGTTATGTGTGTTTTTAATGGTTTGTTGACCTTTACGATTGAGAACATATGTATGAAAACTCTGAATCTAAACACTCTCGTGCAAAACCAAAACAAAAAGGAAAAGATATTAAGTTGTAAATATGACCATTATATAGATTTGGGTAGTTATTAAAATGATAAAATTTATGCAATGCAATAGTAGCTAGGTTGTATTATATTATTATTATTATTATTATTATTATCCAATTTTAAGGTCACGGCCAAGCCAGTTTGTGGGACAAGGGACCCACCTCCTTGCAGTGATTGGATTGCTAAGTCTATGAAGGCATACATACTCTACCCCTTATAGTTTTGAACCTATGACCTCTTAGGAGGAAACACATGATTTTAACCATTAAGCCCACTTAAGTTGTATAAGTATTTCCAAGTACTTTCCATATTTGTTTTAAGAGTGTAGATTAACTTTATTCTAGCTTTCAAACTATTTTTTCAGATTAATTTGCCCCCTTAAAGACTCTTAGCTTTCATTTATGCCTTCCATTACACATGGCTTAACTATTGACTATAGCTCTCATTTATGCCTTAAATTACAGTGTGTTAACTTGTAGATTATATTTTCGTATAAGGTAGGTGTTGTTTATGGTTCTAATGAAATTAGGTGTAATTTATGGTTCCAATGAAATTAACTTTGTGGAGAAGGCCATCTTGTGAAGGATGCACAATTTTGCTATCGATGTGTGATATAGTATATGTTTGTGGAATGTACTTTTAGTTATCAGTCACCAACAATTTTTACATAACAGAGAATAATTTGACCTCTAAATATGTATGCTTGATATATTTTCATTTTTGGTTTGCACATGGATATTTTTATTTAGCTTTTTATCCTTTATTCTTGAATGGTTTTGTAGAGGTATTTCCTTGTTACATGGTTGGAACTTCTCATTTGCCATAGTATTATGGGCATCATTGAAGGATTTAGATGTTAGAAAGAAAGCTATGAATCCCAAAAAAAAAAACTTGTTAAAAGATTGAAATCTTCAACAAAACATTGTTATGTGAATAAAAATGGGTAAAAGAATGACATTTTTTATTGCTGCGCAAAGGTGGATGAGGGAAATGGATCTTCCTCGTTGTGTTAAATTATTCTTGTAGCAAAATGTTCAAGGGAAAGCTTTAGAATTTCACTATTTAAAATGCATATGAGGCTTGAGGGTGGCAGGAAAGTCGGGGGTTACTTTATGCCCCGATGAATAAATAAAGTCTCAATATGCTTAGGGATTAGAAATGGCATCCAATAATTAAGCTAAATACCTTGCGCTATGGCAAGGATTGGAAATTGAAATGGCAAAGGAAATAACCAAAATCACAATGTATGGTGACTCAGTTTTGGTATTACGTCAAATGAGGAAAATAAAAGGATTGCAAATGATGGATTCTCCACCCATTCTACAAAGGATCATCCTTCAAACTATTCAATTTGTGCAAATAGAATTCTTCCATGTGTATCGTCATCAAAACACAACAGAAAACTCAATGGCCCACAAGGGAGTCATCTTGGAGCAAGAGAAATTGGAATTGGATCATAGAAGGTCCCTTATTTCACCAATCCCATTATTATAAAATCATAATTACTACGATATTAATATCAAGTTAAATGGCCTATGTACTCGAATACTTGAATCAAACTTCAAGGCAGATCCCATCCACATTCTCTTCACATCGAATTTATATTCCAGAACTCATCCATCGGCGCAAAAGTATAAGAGAAGGGAGCCCTCATTAATTTTTTGGCCACAAACATTAATGGACTTGGACCCCTGTCCAAATCGCATTAACATTTAATGTCCTATGGAGTTGAGCTGGGAGAACAATGGCACATGGTATTAGTGCAATCTGGATGGAGACTGTTAATACATGTTAGAAGCACCTCAGTCAACTTTATGCATTCACTCTTTTGTAGATCAATGTTAATATTCCTAACTATTTGTAGAAAATGTTTGACATTCCATGGACGTGATCAAGATACAGGTATGGATTTAGTAATTCCGCAGTCCAATACCTCAAGGTGGCGTCAATGGAGGAGGTGTGGTTATGTAAGGTTTCATGATGCGTTTATGCTATGCATCGCTTTGTTGTTGAGCATCTGTAATTTTGAATTAAGGCGACCCCTTCTTTACGAAGCTCAATATGCAGAATACAACTACAAAGTGATGGTGAATGTGGAAGGTTAGTCACCAAAGGATAAGAGGTTTAAAACTCATAGGCTGCTTTCCAAACTGCTAGAATTAGCTGAGGGGATACTAGCTACCCTTAAGAAGAAGACTTCAGGAGAGGAACAAGAATGAAAATCCCATCAACTGCTAATGAACATAAAGCATGAGCTTTAGAAGGGTCAGTAGGAACAGTTTAAGGTTGGACTTTGCTCTGAGGTAATAGCATTAGAGGTCAGGGTGGAAAAAATAGAAGAAAATGACAACAATGGGTTTTTTCTTTGCGAGGGTATGGTTGGATTCAGTGAGGAGCTAGAGAAGAAGAAGATCAAATGAACTCAAGAAACTAAGACAACTGGATAGAATAGAGCCTCATCTTCATGGAAAGTCAGGTGCACCAATAATCTACAATGTTAGTTAATCATGCAACATTTTGAATATTTTGATGTTATTTCTATACAGAAATTTATTAGGATTCTTTTTCCATTTCTATAGCAGACATATATTTAGAATAGTGGATAAATGTTTCCATATAACTAGATCTCTTACTTTTTGGACTTCTGAAAGAAATTATTATGTAGATCTTAAAGACTATGTTAAGGACCTAGCCCAAAATCCAACCTTTTATTAACATAAATCAATGCTTGTTTCCTTAAAAAAATGCATATGAGACTTGAAATAATAGTCAACGGAGGAAATTAGCTTCAAGTATAACCAACATAAAACTAGTAGTAGAGTTATCCAATAGTGGTTTATTACAGTACATTGAGTTATATGTAGGGAGGGAAGTAAGTGTGGGGTTAGATAGCATATGCACTCTAATGTATAGTATTGGCTTGCATGCCTTTACATTGAAGAGTGTGCTAGTTTTAGGTATTTCAAATGGCCTCTAAGCCATTGAGATGGGTTTACGAGTCATTTATACAAGTGCTAGTAAAATATTTGTTTTGAAATGGTGTTATAGCTGATAGTGATAAATAAATTCATATGTTTGGATCTATTGTGAAGTTTTAAAGTTTTATTAAATTATTTATTTTCCTTGATATTGTGTGGGCCAAGAGGTTAAACAGAATTTTGTTATGTCTTCATCACATTAGTTGGTATCAAAAGATGCACTCATCTCATTAGCTATATAGGTATAACATTTGAAGAATCAATAATTTGTCTTAGAGGTAGAGGAAGATAGTCAAGTTGTACTGGCTTGTGGGAGAAAAGCCTTCTAAAAACATATAAAGAAGTGACATTGAGAAAAGTTATCAGCTGCAGAGAAGAGAGGTGAGATACTCCCAATGGGTTCCCTTTATGTTATTAAGTATTAAGTAGTTGTTGTGAAGACTAGGTTTAAGGATAAGAACTATTTCCATGCTTTTGGGACTATCAGTATGCATATAAGTGCACTTTAAATCACAATGAGAAAATATTGGCTAATGGGTGCCATCATTTGTGATTTGATTGCTAAGTGGTAGGAAAATCTGTACGGATTTGTTACAAATGGTATATTGTTAAGGACGGGTGAATTGCTACATACACAAAAAATGGTGACTAAGAGGGTTTCATAGGTTAATATAGTCAAATTGCTACAAGATTAGGCTAGTCAAAGGAAAAATTATGGTGTAAAAAAGAACATGATCAAACATTGGAGAGGTATAAAAGGTTGAAGACACCAATTTGAAGAATAATAAATTGAGCATTAAGAGAAGATAAATATAGAACATTTTTCAAATACCTTAAAAGAGTGTGCATGCAAAAGAGGAAAATAAGATGGAGAGAAAAATGTTATAGAGTTGATATAATACATTCTTCCATTGATGGAAGAACAAATCAAAAAACATAAAAAAGAGAATGGGGATATGTTGAACAATGAATCAGATCTAGAAAATATTGAGGTCAACCAAGAATTGTTACTCCAAAATAGGTGGAACATATTCTCCCTTGAATATAAAAAAAAAGACAGTTGTAAAAGGAATTTATGAAGATAATATATTGGGTTCGAAAATTCATGAAATCACTTATTTTAATGATAGTTGAGGAGGAGATGAAGTTGATAGGAAGGAAAAATATCTTTTATAAGCATTTAAACTAAAGAGTTTAAGAAGGAGGATCAATAGCCAAAGAATTGCACGAATGGAGATGATGAAGTTCATAATAATTTGTAAGTTTTAACTGATGATCGACAAGAGGTGGTGAATATTGTCATTCATATGGAAATACATTGTACAGTGATAATGATCATCTAAAGTGGAAATTCTCCTCAATTGGATATTGTGCTACTCTTTGAATTGTTAAGGGCGATATATTATATTGTGGTTTTAGTAAAGAGATGAAATGTTATTCCTATAGAGATGGTAGTAGGAGTGCCACATGTACATAGTTTTGTTCATAAATATGTATTGGTGTTAGAAGTTGTAGCAAAGGAATGTGTCATTTGTGACATTGTTCAATAATGGAATCTTGAGAATGAAGAACATTATGAAAATTGAGGAAGAATTTTAATTTGGTGTGTTGATTTCTAATCCTTGCAGATGAACTTAATTATTAATTATATGAGGAGAATTAGAAGAAATATAAAAATGAAGGTTAAAGCAACAAGTATGTTACTGACACTTGAACGAAAAATACAATATTAATTATAGAACTAAATGGTTCATCAAGCGAGATGTGAAAAGTGTGAAAAGTGTTACCTCCATTTTTTATAAAGGGTGATAGTGTTGACTCTACGAATAGCGACATCTACAATATGCCACCTAGAATAAGTAGCAGTTACCGGTAATAAAGGAAGATAGAGATTGTGGGAGTAAGGGATTAGAGAATCAATTAGAGATATTAACTTTTGAGAAGTCAACTAATAAATCATTTGAGGGCATAGAAGAATAAAATAAAAATCAAGTAATAGAAAATGTTTGCTCCATTATCAATAAGCCAACAACATAAAAGGAACCCAATGCCTAAGGACATAAGTTATATAAATATGTAAAGGCTTTGCTCTATAGAGAGTTATCAAGCATATAATAGATATAATGTTAAGTCCAATTTCATATTGAGTTTTGAATCTTGTTGTAGCACCCCCACCTTTGAATACCCTAGAAATATTAGAATTGTAATTACCCATGTAAATGATGTATCTATGGGAATGTAAATGTAAATGGGTTAAATAGACCCAGAATAATATTAATTATGTTTTAATAATAATTAATGAATAGGTGGAGCCTTGATACATACCATAAGAAGTCATAAGAGTGGAGGTAATCAAGCAAAAGTTAATCCTTTCCAATAAATTATTTTACTAAGCCAAATATTCATAAAGTATAACATTGTCAATTTTCCCAAGAAAATATCTAATGGGAAGGATGTGGTGATAACTTCTATATTTATGGAAGTGGTTGGATTGTACCCTAATTTTCTCATCCAAAGTATGGGCACGATACCATTAAAATTCTTCTGAGATCTAAGTATAAGCTTCTAATCTTACCATGATAGGAAAATTTGACATGAAATCAATCAAAGAGGAAACTTGTGAAGGAAAGAGAAAAGAGAATTGAGACAAGCGTTCATGCGTCGAGGGTGTGAGAAAGAGGGAGAAGAGAATTGTGCAAGATACATAGTAGTAAGGGAATTAACGAGCATGTGAAAAGCAGACTCCTACATGGAAAAGAAAGAAATCACACAAGCATTTTAAGACACGACAACCTATGCATGACTATAATCCACCAAATTAGTGAGAGAATTCAATGTTTAAATCTTTAACCAGTGTTAGAGGGTTAGAAATTTCCAAGGAAATTTTCTAAAATAAGAACGAAAAGCATTGAGAAAGGGGAAGTACCGAGAAACTACTAGATTAGAGGACTCCCTTTGCATCGTGCAAGCCCATTATGGTGACATTATGAATGATAATAGACCATGTCTCAATAGGTTGTGTTGAAATTGGAAACAATAAGAGGCTTCTAACTTAATTTTCACTTAATTAAATTAGAAGGAAATTGTAATTCCACATCACATGACATCTTGTACGAGTTAACTGTGTTAGGAAGACTTAATTATCTCATTCAATTCGAATTGGGGATCAAACTGGAGGCATGAAGAGTTCACTCTAAGTTTTAGGGGGTCAAGTTACAATTTATTTTGATTTGTAATTATTTGAGTTAAAATTAGTTTAGTAGTTCTAACTAATGGAGAAGCTAGTGAGAGGTCCAGTGAATTAAATCTGATTTAATTCACATGCAGTGATCAATCAGATAACTGATAATTCGCTATAAATATTTGTTGAATATCAGTTCTGAGGAAGACTCAGTTGATATTGGAGTTAAAGGGAAGCATACTATCAGTTGTATAATTAAAAAATTGTACAGGTCATGCATGAGGTCAACAAGATGCCTTGGATTTATTACGCAATCAATTACTGGGAATGATCCAGATCTTGGGGGGAGGCCCCCAAGATCTAAAAAATTGAAATTAATTTGGTAATAATGCCAAAAAAAAAACAAACAGTAAATAAAACCACAAAGAATTTTTTTATTAAAACAGAGAATAGTTGTGGAAGCTACATTGTGGTGGACAATCTCTCCTTTTACAAGATGCGACTTGTTACTTATAGCATTTTTTAGTTACAATACCACAGGTAAATTCCATGGGTGGGTAAATACCATGGTTGAATGAATACTATGGGTGAATGAATAGCATGGGAAGATGTCACTTACAATACCATGGGTGGATAGATACCATGGGTGATGAATACCATGGGTGGATGCCATTTACAATAACATGGGTAAATTACATGTGTGGATGAATACCATGGGTAGATACATACCATGGGTGAATGAATACCATGGATAGATGTCGCTTACAATACCATGGGTGGATGAATACCATGGGTGTAGACCATTTTCCATTCGGATCATGGTTATGTTAGGTTCCTATCACCATAAAGGTATTTGTGATTTTGGTAAGTTCATAATTATTTTGCACCATTTCATCATTAATGTTATCACATGGGATGTTGGATCTCCCCTGAGGGATGCTCATTTTCTTCACGTAAAATTTTTCAACCCTTAGGGAAGAAAGTTTAATTTGACTATTGAACTTCCACCACTACATCGTGTGATGTGAAAACACAGAAGAATCTTAATGAATCTTTTCCATCATACATCAAATATATCACTCGCACGACAGCATGGATTGTGTTCAACCTGTCAATGTAACTTTGGATATGGATTTTCCTTTTATTAGTCTTTCATGTCAAATTTTCCCTAAAGGTTGTTTCCATGATCCTATTGCAGATTCCCTATAGGAATCCTATCAATCCAAACCCATGTTTCATGGTTTGTACTTGCATGCGCTTCATCGAGTCTTGTATGGTCCTAGACCTAGTAATTATTATATTGTGGATTATGTCGGTTGAAAGAGTAGTCGAGTGTGATAGATCCTTGCGATTGCACTTCTTGTTCTTGTTTTCCAGTGTGTATGTTTGAATGGTTTGTTATTTTCACTACACTTAATTGTATTTTGGTTTTACATGACCATATCCTTCGAACCAAAGGTTAGGAGAAGCTTCTATGGTTGCATTGGAAATTCCATTTCACATGACCCGACCCTGTATTATTTAGTTTAGGATAGGATGGGATGCATTTAGATATATGCATTGCATGCATGTTTTGTGTTTTAATTTTTCTTGTTTTGATTCTTTTTCTTTTTTTGTTTTTGAATAAAGTTATTTTCAGCTTCAAGATAATGTGGCTAATATTTTGTGAAAGGCAATTTGTAACAACATGCAACCCTTGGCTTATCTATTACCCTCTTCTTTGGTTAGGTTTATCTCTTTCGAGTCAATTATTTTTCGATGGAAAATACGATCTTTCAGTCGGGAAGCTTTAAGTAAACCATGATGCACATATCTATTTAAGCATTCTCATTTCTGCACTCGGTCTTGTTTATGAATAGTGTGTCCTTGATTATCTATATGAGTAGAGTAATATAAGGTGTTATCACTCATTAGGTTGTGAAACATTTCTTGATAGAGTCATACAGGTCAGTCACCAAATGGATAAGGTCTCCTAAGCCATTTCAAGGTGGTATAGGAAATTTTTTGCATATTTTAAGCCTATCCTAAGTTTTATGAGCACCTTCATTTATGCCATTTCATTCAATTTAATCAGTCTCGTATCATGTCAGTTGGCATTCCCCATGCATTCAAACTCAAAAGGGCACATCTGTAAGTTTTTCAAATTTTTGTAGTGTTTTACACAGGAAAACAGCAGATTTCGCTACGAAACTGCCTAATAGTTTCGTAGTGAATCTGTCAGAAGCTTAACTAATTTGGTTACGAAAATTTGTTTTCTAACCTAGCTTGTCAAAGTTGTATGAGGTGTCATTTTCTGATTAGAGCAGTAAAGGTAGATTTCATTCAAGGTTGTTATGGTAAATTCAAATGTACATAACGTGTTTGATGTCATCATTACCCTTAATTTTGCTTGTATGTGTCATGATTGAAGCTTGAGTTGTCAATTAAAATATTAAACCTTACCTCAATTAGCCTTTTTTCATATTGTGCTTTATCCTTGCATGTGAGTCGATCCCTAGAGAGTTGCTTCATCGAGCCAAGCAGGTTGCTGGCAAGTTCGAATTCTGCAGGTGTCATCAGCAAGCGAGGTAGTGAAGACTATAAATCATCAATGGTTACAAGAAAGAAAACAAATAAGGGTGACCATTGTCACAGGTATAAGCCCATGGATATGAAATTACTCAATGAAGACCCTACTGCCATGGAGGTTTTCAGAAGGATTGGTTGCTTGTAATTTTTTCAAAGGTTTCAGGGCTTTGATTTACAGGTTTCAAAGGATTTTTCCACCAGCTTCACAGGAACAGCATCAAAATTTAGAATTTTGAACCTTACAGTGACACCAGAGAGCATATCCTCAGCTACAGGAATCCCCAGAGGTGGAGAACAATGGTTTAAAGGTAGAAAATTCACAATGCATGATTGCAAAGAGTTTATTTAGCAAGAACATAGTGAAGTTTATTTAACAAATGTTTTTGATGGTCATTCAAAAGTATTTTACCTGTGAAGGAAGGTTTCACGTGGTCTACTCCTATCATCTTAGACTTCTTCTACATTTTTTAGGTAAGAGGTCACTTGACCTACCTTTCTATTTATATATAAGTCTATGGAAAATGTCAGATAAGGTTCAAATCAAGACAGAGGGAAATGAGACATCTCTTTTTCATCATGGTCTAATTAAGTTGCTAGTGTTAGAAGAATTGAGGAGGTTAGACAGAGACTGGATTTATTTCTTGTTCATTAGTGGTGATGAAATTGATGTGGTCACTCCTAAGAAAGCCTCAAAACCTATAACCACTTCATCACTAGTTGTGGCAGAAGAAGTTGAAGAAGAAAATAGATCATCTCCTGCAGAACCAGTGAACATGGGAACATAACCTTTGCAAGATATTGACACACCTCAAGTAGCACCTACAAAACAGAAGCATACAGTTAGCAAATAAGGTAGCAAGAGAGTCACTAGAAGCCAGACATTGGCTAAAGGCAATTTGGAGGATATCCTTCATGCAATTGACATTGAAGAGTCACCCATTGTACAAGCTGAAGACATTGAAGATGGAGGAAGAAAGCTGAAGAAAGGTAAGACTGTTAAAAAACTAGATTTTTCAAGTGATGATGCTGGTTTTTTATTTCAACCAAGGAAGCCAATGACCAGACATGCAAAGAAGGTCATTGAAAGAGAAGAGAGTGAGAAAATCAATGAATTTTCCCAGCCAACAAGCATCATAGATTTGTCTCCATCAGTAAAGGAGTAACTGGTTATCAGGCAAAGAAAGGGAAAAGAGAAAATCATTGAAAAATCAGAAATAGAAACCCTCAAAGAGCAGTTGAAGGAAGCAGGTAAAGAGATATCAGTTTTAAAGCTAGAGGCAAAGAAGCACAGAGCTGAGAAGGTAAAATTTGAACAAATGAGGAAAATATGGGAAGATAAAGTCACAAGTGTTTCAAAAACTTTGGACAAGACAGAAAGGTTGTTGAAATGGACTCAGCCACTAAGAGGAGAGGTCAAACACATTAAAGAGATAAACTTGCACTTACAATCCAAAAACAAAGCATTAAAAGATCAAGTTGAAGATATTTAAGAGCAGGTGGATTTGATTCAAATGGAGTTAGAAAATAAAGGTCTGAAGATGACAGTGGTAGAAGAACCCATCAGCCAACTGATTGTGAATGAAGAAGAAATACCAAAAGAATGAAAAATTGAGATGGAATATGTTTGATGGGGTTCATAACTTACAAAGAACCTAAATTTTACCTCTAGAGATCAATTTTTGAAGACAGTCTTGAACTCAGCAAATTCTGGTTTTTTGGACAGTTTCGTAGCATACTTTAGGCTTGAGGCCAGAAAAACTCTATGAAAAATTATGTAGGTGCATTTTTGCCTTGGAATCCAGTTTTGTCAAGTATTATGGAGGGAGATTGATTGTTTTCAAGGTGTCTTGGCATAGTAAAGGTGTTTGAACAGCAAAGGTGTCAAGGATATATGGAAAAGAAAGTTTTCATACGCTACGAAACTGCCTAAACTACCCTGTTTCATAGCAAGGAGCTTTTTGAAGATTTTTGAGCATTCCAACAACACATTAGCCAGCTGGAGACCTCCAACATGTCAGTGGGACATATCAGCAGAGATTCATTGCTCAAAAGGAGTGTGACACAGCCATCTCATCAGTCGAAATAGTGATTAAAGTGAAGGTTATCCATTCCTAAAAAGTAGGATTGTGTTCCACAGATCTAGGGGTGTTTTAAATATGTGAATTGATGGTGAACTATCCCTTGAACATGTGACATATATTATGTAATTGTTTCACTATTAGGAGAACTGAATGTAATAAATAGGAGATAGAGTCCTATTAGGAGTTTGATTTCTTAAAGGATAGTTGTCCTTTTTCTGTTTTAAGTTAGTATTTTCAGTTATGATAGGTGTCAGAGTAGAATTCAAAGATCCAGCCAGATGGGCAAATCATCTACATTGTAAAGAATGTTTGTTTATAGACTAAACATCGAAGAGCAAAGGGTTGGATAATATTGCACCAAATTGTTGCTTGTATGTTTTTGTCCATTATCAGTAATATACAGTGACATTATACTTCCAGACATGAGATTCTCATGAGTTGTTTAATCTGTTGTTTTTATGTATTTTTATCTCTAATCAGTTGCAGTGTATTTTATCTCTAATTACTTATAATTCATACTATTATGCTCCGACTTCCTTTCGGGGTGAAATTACTATGTTTTCCTTATATTGTGTGTGTGAATTATCTTGATTAAAGACCTTTATCTGCCTCAACTTACATGTGAAGAAAGACTGTCATTTAAAAGTATAGATGTTGACTCCATAGCCCAATGGTAGCAAGCCTTCATTCTTCAACCTGCAATCATACAAAAACCAAGTCATAATTCATAGAGTTAGCCATCTAGTATTATCTTTATTAAAAATCATAAACCCCCTTTGAGAGAGCCCTCTCAAACTGAAGAGGCTAATCTTCAATTAAAAGTAGTTTGAAAGAGTTACTTGAGTTGATTTATGAGCAGCCAATCAAGATCAATTTGGTGATAACATAAGGGGGAAACTTTTAGCGAACAAAGTGTTAGAGGTCTTAAACCTGTCTCTGAAGGAACAACCTCTTTTTCTCTCAATAAGTCAGGATCCCTCTTCCACCCACTAAAAAAAAATAAGTTCCTAAGCATGGTATCATGAAAAAGAAATAAAAATAAAGGGTGAAATAAGAGAAAGGCTTCCTGAACAAGGAGGTGAAGCAAGCAACTTTGTCGGGGTATTGTCCAAGCTCACTAGAAATCAAGAAATGTTTGTGTTTCTAAAGTGACTCCGTCGGGGTATTGTCCAGGCCTATTGGCAGCAAAGCAACGCCATAGATGTAAAACTCATACTTTGATTGTTTTAACTCGAAGTGCTATACTACCCTTACTTACATCGAAAGGATAATGATATGACTTGTTTTATGTTGTGTTACATCGAGTAACGAAACAGGGAAGACTATATATTTGACCAGGTAAAAGTGGGGATTTGAGGTAACCCACTGATAAATTCAATACTTCCCAGAGAATTAAGACTTTGTGCCTGAATGAAACCATTTTAGAGAAGTTGTAGTTCTCCCAATGTGTCTCCAAGTGATGTCGTTGTGACAACGACCTCTAAATTTTTTTCCTAAGTCAATCTTGGAGCCTACATGAATCGTTGTTTCAATCCCCTTAGTGTCGTCATGTTGTTTTATTTGTTATTTGTGTATTTTATCCTAGTGTTGCATCCTCCTAAGTCAATATAGTGCATAGTTAGGTGAAATTTTGAATTTTATTGACTTAGAAATTATCAATTTCATCATTCACACAATCAAAAAGCACTCAAAAGCACATACAAAGAAAACAAAATCAAGAAAAGTTCCCTTTAGAGCAAAAGCGCAGTCCAAGTTGACAAAGACATGTGCTTGTGTTGTGTGAACTCTGTCGAGTTGAAGAAGTGTGCCCTCCTTAACCACACTCCTTCATGTTGAGCAAGTGTGTCATCCTTGAACGCACTCCTTCATTTTGAACACATGTACTCTTCCTAGATACATACATGAGCCTCTTTTTTTCATGTGGGCACACTCCTAGATAATAGGAGCCCACTTAACTTCCCTTAACTAATCCTTTCACTTTTCGACAAGTGGTGATCATGCATGAAACAATTTTTCATATAATCTCTTTTAAATTAACCCATTTAATCATTTATTTACATGGTCATTCTCATATGGGTTGGGCACACAACTATGGATCAAGAAACTCTTCATCAACCAGCATTACAAGTAAGTTTTGCATGTCAAATCTATTCATTTCCTTTCATGATTTCACTCTAGATCTTACTTTTCTTGCTAGTGTTTCTTTGTTTTTTAATTTATTTACTAGCATTTCTTTTCAATATTTATTATGAAAGTGTTAATTTGTTATCGCATGTTGAAACTCTACACATTCCTCAACCTTTCACATTCCACCATGAATGCGACAACATCCAGATAAGCTTGCATATCCTTCATATTCTCATTCCTATCATGAAATCTTGTTGTCAAACTTGTTCTCACTGTTTTTTCAAGCAGAGCACACCTCTCAAACTCGAAGCTCGGTCAACCTTGAAAATTGTGCCCAAAATGGCCAATTTTCCCTCTTGAGTGCACTTCTTTGTCACGAAGAGTTATGCCCTCCCTTGAGTGCATGATTTCACCATGAAGCCTCAAATGATTTTCCTTCATCCCTTCGACATTCACAAGTGCACCCTCCTTGCCTTTAAGTGCATGAGTGCACCCTGGAGGCCTGAAGACATGTTCCTTCATCCCTTTAGGGTGTGTCATTCCCACCTCTCTGTCTCCTTGAGTGCATGAGCACATAATGAAGGCTTGAAGTCCCAACCACCCACTCTTCATCCCTTCGAAGTGCGTGAGTGCACCCTTGATGTTTTTTCTTCTCTTACTTGAGCGCATGAGTACACTGCAAAGCCCCGAATGATCCTTGACTCCCTTTTGTGCTTTGAAAGTGCGCCCTCCTTGTTACATTCCTATTTTCTTATTCATGAAAGTGATTTTTCACTTTTTTTGACAGATTTACATGTTCAATTCCATTTTATGGATCTTTTTACATGATTTATGAATATATTGTTGCATATTTAAGTTGTATTAAGTCAATCTTATCATTATGAGTGTGTTTCCACAAACAAGTGTTCAAGCTACAATTATTCTCACCCTTTCTTCATCTGTGGGAGCCTTGCCTCCCTCTACACACAAAGTGGCCTCCAAATAAACTTCAGAGGCAAGAACTAAGGAAGAAGTTGATATAAAAAACCTGACCATTCCCATTTATGCAGATACACGATGTTTCATTGATAACTCCACTAAGGTCACATGGGGTAGAATAAAATAGAGATTCATGTAGAAGAGGTTTTCTTAACTTGGAAGATGTGCAAGCGTACATCAATATTAAGAAGTCCATAATGCATAGGATCGCATGCAGATTCTTGGTCATCTAATGTGCAGAGGTGATTGAGTGGATTAGCACACACATGGATGACTATAATCTTGTGATTCATAGTGAGAGTGGCAGTCATATCGCCACCTATTATGGAGAATATATGAAAACATACTACAAGATGCTCAGGCCCACAAAATATACCAACACTAAATTTTACACCAAATGGGTTGACCTCAACACAAGTGACATCATAAAATCATGGTGTCAAGAGCTTGCTAAGTTTTGTCATTTCCCATCTGCAGTTTATCCTACTAACATTCTCATAGGTGTATATCAGTATATGATAGCCATGTGTTGTCGGTTGCATCGGCGCAAGAACACTAAGGTGTTTGAGGAAAAATACATATATATTCTCAATATGGTGGTGACCCATGGAAAATTCTATAATATGGAAGATATATTGTCATTTGAATTACAACGTCATGTCAGGTAGGAAAAATCATATTTGAAGGAGAACCAGGAACCACAGTTATATATGGCTACATTTCTTTTAGATGGAATCTGCTAACAATATGCTTTCCCGACATTGTACTGGAATCAGACACCTAAGGAAAATTTTCCAGTTTACTTTTACTATAGAGTGTTATCATAATCAAGCTTTAGAGGTGCATATGAAAATTTTGTTGAGTGCTTCTTTCCAATTATCTTTCACATGATATTTGAGATCAACCCTCCATGCATGACCGATCAGGTGAAGGAGTAACTACGAGATATCGCGGATTGGTTTACAGCTCCTGAGGGTACATACATCAGATGTTTTGGGTGTCAGATATCCTCTCACCTCATTCCACGATATGTGACCATTAAGGTGTTCATGCAGGAAGTAGCAAATTAGTTGGATAAGGGATTGTCATAATTTATTCAGATGAGGAAGAAATCCCCTTGGCCTATCTTCCTTTGAGGATCATATTGTATGATTTAAAGAGCCACAAGGAAACAGTGGTATAAATACAAGAGATGGATCATTTTCATTTTAAAACTAAATAATTTCATGGATGTTATCCTAAGTGAGTGTGCAAGCGGAATTGTGAAAGGATCGATTTCAATTAGGGGTATTCATTGATATCTACATCAGAAGATGAGAAGGTAAAGAACTGGTACAATAAAAACAAAAAGGCACATCCTAGTATGGAGACTAGTTCACCCCAAGATCCACCAGCTCAAGAAATGCATGTGTAGGAGGTAGAACAGATAACCCCTAAAGTAAAGAGTGATCCTAGGAAGAGGATCAGGTATGATTTGATAGAATAAAGCAATAGGAAATGGAAATTTGATCCTTTAAACACAACATATATTCGAGAAGAACATGAGAGGAGAGAAGAAAAATAAGAGGAGAATATGAAGCAATATGAATTGCTTGAGAAGCAACAAAAATAAGAAGAGGAGAGGAGAGGAATATATGAGGAACAATAGAGGTAGTCCCAGGAGGAAGAAGCAGTAGAGATACTGGAAGAAGAACAGTTGACTCAGGAGATAGAAGAGGAAGATTTGGAGGAAGAGGATACCATCCAACCCTTGGATGATGAACTAGTTTCTCCATAGGAACCTCCCCTCATAGGTGGTCATCTCCCAATCGGGAAAATTGGAATCAAAACCGCACTGGTAGACAGATTCATGGATGTGTGCAGTGTAACATTTGATCAGCTTAAGAATAGGATCATGCAACAGAGGCATAGATACTTCTCGAATGATCCTCATAATCCAGTCTCAGTTTCTATAGAGAAGGAGATAACAACCAACACTAGAAGGAATCCTACAGTAATCATGGCGACAAATGTTTCTTTTGCTACCACAGCACAGGATCATTTTGAATACTTGCTGAATGAGAATGCTAGATTGAGGAGAGAACTTGTTGTGGTGAAGCAACATGTGAAACATCTTGCAGGAGAGAATCAACAATTATCATCACGAAGCTTCAACACCGCCTATTGGTAGTCAGCCATGCAGGAGGAATTGGGCCAATGGAGGACACCATGGCACAGTTATATGATGATATGATACTTCTACAACAAGTGGTGGATCCTCTCGTTAGCATTTAGAAGAAAGCACAAGAAGTGGTAAAACTCCTGAAAGTAGAATGGAAAAGCAAAGCTTGGACTATCTGATCACTTCATATCCTAGAATGTCTAACATTGAAAGGATGGAAGGATTTTCACAAGATAGGATAGTAGCCCAACCGAGACTCCACCATCAAACTACATGTATCTTCGAGAATAGTTTATTAGTATTATCATTACAATCACAATTCACTACTTGTACAAAACATGCTGAACTCCTCAGATCTAGTGGTTCTTCGATCAGAATAAGAGAACATATATATATATATATATATGTTTTCCTTAAAGAGATTAGAATACGAAAAAGAGACCTACATGGAATTTGTAGAAAGTCCTCCTCTTCTCTTCGCTTGTAAGCTATAACTCTAGCTCCACACGCTATAAATGGAACTTTCAACAATATCTAAAACAAGAAAGAGAACTAAAATATCCACATAGAATAATCCAATGTCTCTAATCAATTAGTCAAAATGGCATTGAAATACATAAGCATCGACATGACATAACTATAGGAAAACAAATTGATTTTTGTATTAATTAATAAAGGAAAGAGTTACAACCATATATAGAAGTTGACTTTGTATATGTATCCCCAATTTTTTTTTCCTTTCTTGCCACAAAGAGAACCTTCACACTCTACCCTAATGAAAATGGATGATGATTCCTCAAGCTCAAAGCAATAACATGAGAGCACTAGTAATCTTGAAAATCCAACCCAGACTCCATGGGAGGTAGTAAATTTATAGGGTAAACATGTTAGTTTATGATTTACCAATCTAGGCTTGAGATCCACATATGAAGGAGGATAATCTCAAAGGATAAGAGATAGGGCCTCTAGAGATGGAATTTGAGATCTATATCCATGGAAAATAGTTAAAACCACCTTAGAAGCTTCTGGAAGGAGAAGATTCAAAAATATTTTTTTAAATTTCCCAAAATTCTAGAACCATCACACCTACAAAGTAGAGGAATCTGTGTTGATTAGAGCAAGTGCTCAGTTATGAAACTTGCAACCATTGCAGGTGGACAGGCGTGTAGTTTGCACTAGGGCTAAAAATAGTGTTTTTGAGTTGATTGACCCAGAAACTCGGACTTTTTGGAGAGATGATGCTTATGGATTTGCAAAGGGATTATGAAAAAGTGTTCAAGGATGTTGATTGATCATGTTTTCAGGACCATTTATAAGATGTGACAAAATGGCCTATGAAATTATTGCTTCTTATAATCGACTACAAAATGGTTTTGATTCTCTATCACAGAAGCATGGGAATCCTTCAATAGGGACACTTGAAGCAATCAGAGGCAGAGAAATCATCTTCTATGATATCAAGCAATACATAGAGAAAATTAATCAAGCAACAGAATAGGAAGGCTTGGAGGTCACCCAGGAAATAATTCTACAGTACGTCATCGCACCAGTCAAAGCTCATATGAAAATTTCATGGATATGGAATAATGTACAGTCAAATTCCAAGACCATATTAACAAAGGCACTGGAGGTGAAGATGAGTTACATAGGGGACTTTCCAGTTCAAATCAAATCCATCTCAACGGAGTTCAAAGCATGGCACACATACGTTACAAATGAGCTGCATGAGGAAACAAATGATTTATCAATTTGATGAGACTTTGTCCCATTATCATATTTGTCTTATATAACCATTGTCTCATAAGTAATTTGTTTTATGTAATAAATGGTATGTAATGAAGTCCAAGGGACACATGTGGAATGTGAATAGCCACATATGGAATGTAATAAGTCATGTATAGAATATGAATATTCATAGGAGTTTAAGAGTCATGAGGAAGCTCAAAGGTCATTGTTATTTTTTCTAAATAGCTCCTCATAACTCAAGCAAAGGGATTGGATTATAGGAGCCTTGCCTTGGATTCTATTGTAGTACATAGGAGATAAATCATTATTTGGTCAAGAAAATTGTGGCTTCATGTTCCACTACTAGATATAACGTTTCGTCTATGTAACGATGTACTTGGGATCTCTCAGTCTTAATCATAATCTCTATTATTTGGAACTTTTTCATACATGTATCATAGATATAGTAGGACTATTCTTGTTATGTTTATGATATGTGTTGCTTTAATTACATGCTAAGTTAATGAACTAATTAGTTCCTTAGCTATGGTTGTTATTGAATGAGTGTTGTTATGCTTTAATGATTGTTTTTTATTATGTGGACTAATCTATAGGTAATCAACAAGACTTTCTCTTCCTTCCTGGGTCCCCCATTAGGATATTACTATTACTTTTCTAACCGAAGGCTCATTTTCCTCTACCATTCGTGAAACTCTCCCCCATACACCTTACTTTGAGTGTCTCAAAAATCTTACATACTTGTTTCCCCAAATAGGTGTTGTGTTCTCTTATGTGTGATTGTAACCAAGGCATAATTTTTGAAGCATTTCTAACGGTCGACAGACCGTATGACCAGATGGGACTTCTACACCAAATGGTGTGAAGTCTAATTCAGACTTCACATCGAGGATATCCCCTTAAAATGTTGGCAGCATCCAGCAACGTCAACATGTAGTCATATTTTTTATCTGAGCAACAGAGTTGAGGATTCATGGCTAAATCCCATGTGTGTCATTAATAATTAACATGTTTCGCGAAACATATTTCCACTTGCTAGAAAGCAGTCAAGTTTAGAATCATTCTTCTCATAATTTTGCAAGGAATCCATTGGTGAAATTAGATTTTGGATTTGAGCTGAAGATATAAGGGATCATGGAAGAAGTTGACATGTATCATTAAATGCTTCACACAAAATTTGAGGCAGCCTTGCACGTCATATGGTGGCCATGTTTATACTGTAAAGTTGCAAAATTCTGAAGCGGAGTTGGTGGTATAAAGTATGCTAAAATTTAATTTGTGAATTTTTGGTTCATACCCATATGTCATATATTTCCATGTATTTTCCATTATTTTGCTAAGATAATAAAAAGGCCTCTCCACTTTGAAGTTGGGCTAGGAGACGTAGCTCACACATTGTGAGTGAACTATGTTAACAACTCTTGGTGAATTATCTATATTGTATCATTTTGTGTTGCTTCTTCATGGATGTTGCATTTATGGTATTTTAATGCTCTTTAAGTAATTTTCTCTAACATCACCAAAGAAAACTTCCTAGATCGTGTTGAGGAAGGACCATAAGTTGACAGGACCTGCGTATGGGTGGAGAGCGTGGTAGCCAAGGGACATGCGCCTAATATGAGCATAAATCACTAAATAGGGAATAATACCCAAATATTATATAGTAATTTTCTTAGTATATTATGTTCAATGTGTGCCACGTTTTTCAATGCTAATATTCCCACAAAGGTCTAGCAATAATGGTGACAAATACATATGATGTTTATAGTCATTCTTCTCAAAATTTTGAGAGGAATCCACTGGTGTTGTCAAAATTGTGATCTCAATAGTAGATCTGAGGGCTCATGGTTGAATCCCACGTGTATCATTAATGATTGGCATGTTTTACAAGACAAAGTCACACTTGTCAGGAGGCAATCAAATTTATACTCATTCTTCTCAAAATTTCACAAGGAATCCATTGGTGTAGTTAGAATTTGGATTTGATTAGCAGATCCGGGGGCTAAATAAAAAATCCCACATGTGTCATTAAGTGATTGGAAAAACTTTCAGGAATCCTTGCACGTGTCAGAAGGTGATCATGTTTATATTCTAAAGTTGTAGAATTGTGAGGTGGAGTTGTTGGTATGGAATATGTTGTAGTTTGAGTAACGAACTTTTTGTCCATCCCCTAATGTGAGGTATTGACATGTATTTCAGAAGTTGATCATGTTTATACTCTAAAGTTGTAGAATTGTGAGGTGGATTTTTTGGTATGGAATATGTTGTAGTTTGAGTAACGAACTTTTTGTCCATCCCCTGATGTGAGGTATTGACATGTATTTTCCATTATTTTGTTGGGATAACAAAGATGCCTCCCCAGTTTGAAACTGGGCTCAGAGACATAGCTGACACGTTGTTAGTGAACTCCGTTAAAAAATCTTGGTGCATTATCTATATTGTACTCATTTTGTGTTGCTTCTTTATGGTATTTTCATGCTATTTAAGAAATTATATCTAACATCACCAAAGAAAATATCTCAAATCACTCTCACACTGGTCCTCTTGCAAAACCAATAATCTTGCTCGAGTGCACTCCTATCATTCCAATGATTCAATAATAACGAGCTTAATCATCCCATGATTTCTTACACAAGTTCAGGGTGTTTATCTTATCAAACAACAAGTGCCATATGTTCCAATGAATTTAGAAGAAAACAAGGCATGTGAATTAATTTCCCACTATGAAGGTGTACCAACAATTAAAATGATAATTGAAAATTATTCCAAATCAACCCTCATAAGTGATAAGTTTATGAATGAGATATGTTTCATCCTCCCAAGGGTGTGAGAGTGAACTTATATCCACTCATATTCCTTTATTTCTTATCTACTGGCCCTCCTACAAAAATATGGCCTTAGTTGTTGGGAATGAAATCTTTCTACTGAAAAAGTTCATCCCAATACAAGGAAAAGTTATCACCGTGGAGATGACCTATTCTGTAACTGTTATCTGCACTCCCCTCACAGCTGAACCCTGCTATGTAAATTATATGCAAACTCTAATGCAATAGATTCATTAAATCCACACCGGCTATTAAATTTTTCCAACCAACTTGCATTTCCAAAAATTATGTATTCTATTGGGTAGTCTCTTATTACATCAATGGAATCAAGTTTGTGACGCACAAACTCTCCCCCCATAGTTCGGGTTGCTTATACAAAATGTTGTCATAGGTGCAACAATTGTCACATGTAATTTCTTACTGGGAGGAGGATGCCAAGTTTTGCAAAATTTGGCACTTTTTTGCTGCGATGGAGAGTTAATTGGTTTTCGCAATGCCATTATTGGAGAGTAATGCAGATAATATGAACATATCTTGGGAGAGGTCACGTCAGAGTAACAACAATGAGGTGGTGTGATGGACAGTTTTGGAGTGATGTTGTGCATGTGAAGTTCAATTAACAATCATACCATGTCAAGGTGTTGATGTTATATCATACGAATCTATGATGTGAATCCACACCCCCCCCCAAAAAAAAATGAAGGTTGTCCTCAACCACTATGGCAGGGTGGTCATTTCACACTTAAATATGGGATTGTGAGCAAATGAGAGATATTACATGTCAGGTACGTACCGATTTTTTTGGCGTATCACTTGATAGGACAAAAATTACTTGGTTTTGGAGTGCATGCTAGCAGAACTCATGGAAAACATCCTTGGTAGATCCCCTTTATGTAATCATAGTGGAAATAACAGTTGTACAACATCAACAATCGCCATTTGAAAAGTGGATAAATGTTATCAGTAGGCATGATTATAACTAGTTTCTAATGGTAATTATAGTATTAGGATCAACTGATGCAAGAGCATCCGGATTTAACCAGCAATGTGATTGTGTGTTCACATGTTGTGGCTAACAAGAGGTTGAAAAAAATTGATGACTAATATTTTATTTAACTTTAATTGTGAGAAGTTAGTTTGTTTTGATTTCCTAACTTAAATAGGAGTAAAAATAGCAAATTGGTTCTCCCTACGAGGGGAGATAATAAAATACAAGAGAACCGCTTACGGGTATATATAAGTGTGAATAGGTGTGAGGTGTGTAATAGGTGTGAGAGAGGTGTGAACAGAGAGAGTGAACAGGGCAGAGAAACAATGTAATAATCCAGCCATCAAGTCAATACTTTGTGTATTTTCATTCTATTAGTTCCAAGTATCTTTGTATTTTAATTTGGCTATTTGGTTTTAAAACTATCACTTTTTATTTCTCTGTTTAGTTTGGATATCGCATCGCACACAACAGGGTTTCCATTTAATATTTTTATGTGAAATTTGAATCAAGCTTATGAGGTTGCAATACAAACGTTCACAACTATTTTGGCATTGATCACACAACGCATCCGGAGAAGGGTCGATTGTCGATGCGAGCAGCAAAGACACAGTGGGACCATTAGATCGAGCATAGATCAACAGCGGAGATTAAGATCCCAGTGGAATATCACTATCGGCGACTTGTATTTTTACATGTTAAGACAACGCAAGGTAAGAAGTTTAAGTTGCAATACGATAAATAGTTGGAAGTTGTGTTGCGATAAGGATTGGAGATTGTGATGCAATGCGATCGCATATCGCATAGGATAAGGAGAACCTGTTATGGCTAAAATTTAAAAGGTGCGACATGAGATAAGGTTTTCACTGTGAGTTGTGAAATCAAAAAATCACAAATACTGCAAAATCTTCAAAATTTCGAAGCTACGGAGAAGGTAAGTTCATAAAGTTGCGAAGTTTGCGACCCACCGTGATTGGACACCAATTTGTGTGGGCCCATAAACCAAAGGTCTGCACACGCATTTTGAAAATTTGCAGCCTTGCTGCATCATTTGGTATCATAGCATAAACTCAATTCTCTTCTCAAGGATTGTACCAAATATGCCACCCAGGAGAGGAGCTGGCATAGGTCTGGGAAGACCTGTAGCTAATGCAGTTTTTCTAGAATAAATTCGACACCTTCGTACAAGGATGGAGACAATGGAGACTTCTCATAGGAAAGAGCCTAATGAATGATATTTCAGTGTTGAAGAGGAATCTTCTGAGGAAGAAGAAGAGGAAGAAAGTGAGGTACCTAAAGTTTTCAAGATATTAGCAAAGGTTAGTGGAAAACCAAGAGTAGAGATTCCTTCATATGAGGGGAATCTCAATGTGAACGAATTGATGGATTGGATCAATTGGGTGGATAAGTATTTCAACTTGGAAGAGGTTGAATATAAGAAGAAGGTAAAGTTTGTAGCTACCAGGTTGAAGGGACATGCATCTATCTGGTGGGATGAACTACAGACATCCAGGGAGAGAAAGGGAAAGCCTAAGATCAAGCAATGGGATAAAATGGTAAGTAAATTGAAGAATAAGTTTATGCCAAAAGACTATAAATTGAATATTTTCAAACAGCTGCAGAATTTGAGGCAGAAAGGAATGACTGTCAAGGAGTATACAGAGGAGTTTCACAAGCTGAGCATTAGAGCAGGACATGCTGAAAATGATATGGAGAAATTAGCCAGATACATCAATGGTTTAAGGTATGAAATACAGGATGAAATAATTTTTTTGAGTCTGAAGGCAATTGAGGATGCCTACCAAGCAGCTTTCAAGGCAAAGGAGAAAATGTTGAGGAAACAAAGTCAGAAGAATAGAGGTAAAAGTCCAGCAAGAGGAAGAGGAACTTTCAAATCAAGATTTCAGCACTCTCAGAATGAAGCAGGAGGTTCGAATAGTAGACCATCATAGAGAGGAGACTTTGGTAGAGGGAGATTTGTACCCAGAGGTAGAGGTCGAGGAAGAGAAATTCGGTGTTACACATGTGGTGAATGGGGACACGGATTGTGGCATTGTCCTCATAACAAACCAACAAATCAGCAGAATGTGAATGTAGCTGAGGCAAAGGAAGAAAATCCTCAAGTCACGGGAAAATAAGAGACACCTAAGGCAGGAGAGTCTTTATTTCTAAAAAGAGTATTGCTTAAGGCAGAAAAGGAAGAAAATGAGCCATAGCAAAGGAAGAGATTATTTAGGACTGTGTGCAAATCAAAAGAAAAATGTTGCAAAGTTGTGATTTATAGTGGAAGCATTGATAATATTGTTTCCATAGAGATGGTTGAGAAATTGGGGTTAATTAATATGGTACACCCTACTCCCTACAAAGTGTCATGGCTACAGAAGGGACATCAGATTTTAGTGACATAACAGTGCAAAGTAGAGATACATATCGGTACATATAAGGATGTCATATTGTGTGATGTGATGCCAATGGACGTGTGCCATGTATGGCTAGGAAGGCCTTGGAAATTTGACAGAAAATCCATTCATGATGGTAAAATGAATACCTATACCATAGAGAAGGATAGAAAGAAGCACACATTGCTGCCTTTGAAGGATGAAGCAGAAAAAGGAGTAGCTGAGAATAATGTTATGCTGATTAGTGGAAGGGAATTGATGCAAGAAGTCAAGAAGGGGAAAGAAATGCATTTTTTTGTTGTGGGTAAACCCAAGGTGATTCTAACTTCTACTAATTTAGATAATCTGCCTATGGAAATTAAAAATTTGTTAGATGATTATGCTGACATAATTGTTGATGAATTATCAAGTGAATTGCCACCAATCAGAAGTATCAGTCATCACATATATTTAATACCTAGTGCAAGTTTACCAAACAAAGCAGCATATAGAATGACCCCTCAGGAGAATGAAGAAGTTGGAAGACAGGTACAGCAGTTGTTAGATAAAGGACTAGTCAAAGAAAGCCTTAGCCCATGTGCAGTACCAGTCGTGCTTCGTCCAAATAAAGGAGGTGAGTGGCGCATGTTTACTAATTCCAGAGCCATAAACAAGATCATTGTCAAGTATAGATTTCCATTTCCACACATAGATGATTTGATGGATTGTTTAAGTGCGTCAAAGTATTTTATTAAAATAGATATGAAGATTGGATACCATCAAATAAGGATTAGAGAGGGAGATGAATGGAAGACTTCACTTAAGACCAACAGTGGGTTGTATGAGTGGTTAGTGATGCCTTTTGGGCTCACTAATGCACCAAGTACATTTATGAGACTAATGAATTAGGTCTTGAAAGAGTATACAGGAAAAATTGCGATAGTCTATCTTGATGACATTCTGATTTTCAGTCAGAGTAAGGAAGAGAATTTGGAGCATGTCAAGCTGGTGTTAAATACTTTGAAAAAGGAGAAGTTGCTTATAAATTTGAAGAAGTGTAGTTTTATGAAGAATGAGCTCATTTACTTGGGATTTATAGTCTCATAAGAAGGCTTGAAGATGGACCCAGAAAAGATCCAGGTAATACTGGATTGGCCAACTCTGAGAAGTGTATTTGAGGTAAGGAGTTTTCATGGTCTTGCAAGTTTTTACAGAAGGTTTGTAAGAGCTTTTAGTCAGATCTGTGCACCAATAATTGAAAAAATAAAGGATAGAAACCATCCATTTAAGTGGACAGAAGAAGCAGATCATAACTTCAAGTTGTTAAAAAAGAAAATCACTGAAAGACCTATTTTGGCCTTGCCAATTTTTGATAAAATATTCCAAGTTGAGACTGATGCTAGTGGGATAGAAATTGGAGCTGTCTTTAGTCAAGAGCAAAGACTAATAGCTTATTTCAATGAAAAGTTAAATGAGGCCAAGACGAAGTATTCATCCTATGATAAGGAGTTCTATGTTATTGTGCAGGCTTTGAAGAAATGGAGGCATTATTTGTTGCCCAAAGAATTTGTGTTGTATTCTGATAACCATGCATTGCAGTTCATAAATAATCAGCCGAAGTTGAACCAAAAGCATGCTAAGTGGGTAGATTTTTTGCAGAGTTTTACCTTTGTAATTAAACACACAAGTGGTAAGTGAAACAAAGTTGTTGATGCTTTGAGCAGAGTAAATATGGTTATGCAGGAATTGAAGATTGGTATTTTGGGGTTTGAAGAGATGATTGATATGTATAGAAAAGACGCAGATTTTAAAGAAATATATGTAGTTGTTAAAAATATTGTGATTCATAATAGAATCCTATGGTTGGAATACCTAATTCAAGGAGGAATGTTGTTCAAGAACAATAAATTGTGTATTCCTAAGTGCTCCATGAGGGAAAATCTGATTAAAGAAAAACACAGTGGAGGACTGTCCAGACACTTTGGACAGGATAAAACATTTTCTCAAGTAAGTGATTTTTATTATTGGCAAAAAATGCAAGCTGATAGAAAAAAGTTTGTTGAGAAGTGTCGGATTTGTCAACATGCCAAAGGAAGAAGCCAAAACACTGGGTTATATCAGCCATTGCCAATACCCAATAGACCATGGGATGCTATCAGCATGGATTTTGTTTTGAGTTTTCCAAAGACTCAAATAGGACATGATTCTATCTATGTTGTCGTAGATAGGTTTTCTAAAATGGCTCATTTTATTGCTTGTAAGAAAACTAGTGATGCAACTCACATTGCTAATTTGTTTTTCTCTGAAGTTATAAGATTACATGGACTACCTGTGAGTATTGTTTCAAACAGGGATACAAAATTTGTAGGACACTTCTGGAGGAATCTATGGAGGAAGCTAGGTACAAAACTCAGTTTCAATTCAGCTTATCATCCTTAGATGGATGGGAAAACTGAAGTGGTGAACAGGAGCTTGGGAAACATATTAAGGAGTTTGGTTTACAAAAACCCAAAGCAATAGGACTTAGTGCTTGCTCAAGCTGAATTTGCATATAATGATACTCCTAAATGGAGTAACGGAATGAGTCAATTTCAGATTGTTTTTTGAATGCATCCAAGAGGTGTGTATGAACTTAGATATTTTGGAAAACAAGAGAAAAGGAGTGCAAAGGCTGAATAATTTGCAGAACAGATACAGAAGTTGCAGGAAGATGTCAAGAAGAGATTACAAAAAAACACCCAAAGTTATAAACAAAGGGCTGATATGAAGAGGACTGAACGGGAGTTTCAAGTAGATGATTTAGTCATGGTTTATCTGAGGAAGGAAAGTTTTCTAGTCGGGACCTATAACAAACTGAAATTGAAAAAGATATGGCCATGTAGAATTTTGAGGAATTTTTCCTCAAATGCATATGAGATTGAGTTACTAGAAGGATTTGGGATATCATCCATCTTTAATGTTGCAGATTTGTACCCATAAAAAGAGACAGAGGAAGAACTACAAGAAGAACCTACAGAAGTAGAAGACCAGACACTGAATTGGAAGGAACAGATGCCAAAGATAGTAAAGAAAGAAGTGGAATCCATTCTAGAGAAAAGAGCAACAAATAAGACTAGAGGACAGACCTATTATCAGTATCTGGTCAAATGGAAGGGACAACCAGTGGAAGATGCTAGTTGGGTGATAGCAGCAGAAGCTTAATGTAGATCCTGAAACATTGACGGATCAATATTTTCTTCCCTAGGAGTCTGATGCGGGAGCATCTGGATTTAGCCAGAAATGTGATTGTGTGTTCACATGTTGTGGCTAACAAGAGGTGGAAATAAATTGATAATTAATATTTTATTTAGCTTTAATTGTGAGAAGTTAGTTTGTTTTGATTTCCTAACTTAAATAGGAATAAAAATAGAAAATTGGTTCTCCCTGTGAGGAGATCAATTCAAGTATATTAGCTCATTAATATAGAATAGAATTAGGTTGTTAGAGTGGTTCAGCAGAGAGCTAATAAAAGACAAGATAACCGCTTCCAGGTATATATAAGCATGAATAGGTGTGAGGTGTGATATAGTTAAGTGTGAGGTGTGGAATAGGTGTGAGAGAGGTGTGAACAGAGAGAGTGAACAGAGCGGAGAAACAATGTAATAATCCAACCATCAAGGCAAGACTCTGTGTATTTTAATTCTGTGAAGTCCAAGTATCTTTGTATTTTAATTCGGCTGTCTGGTTTTAAAACTATCACTTTTTATTTCTCTATTGATTTTGGATATCGCATCGCACACAACGGGGTTTCCATTTAATATGTTTATGTGAAATTCGAATCAAGCTTGCGAAGTTGCAATACAGACATTCACAATTGTTTTGGCAGTGATCACACAGCACATCTAGAGAAGGGCCGATTAGCGATGCAAACAGAAAAGACACGACGAGACTGTTAGATCAGGCATAGATCAATGGTGGAGATTAATATCCCAGTGGAATATCACTATTGAGGACTTGTATTTTCACATGTTAAGACATTGCAAGGTAAGAAGTTTAATTTGCGATGTGATAAATAGTTGGAAGTTGCGTTGCGATAAGGATTGGAGATTGCGATGCGATGTGATCGCATATAGCATAGGATAAGGAGAACCTGTTATGGCTAAATGTTAAAAGGTGCGACGTGCGATAAGGTTTTCGCTGCGAGTTGTGAAATCATAAAATTGCAAATATTGTGAAATCTTCAAAATTGCGAAGCTGCAGAGAAGGTAAGTTCATAAAGTTGTGAATTTTGCGACCCACTGTGATTGGTCACCGATTTGTGTGGGCCCATAAACCACAAGTCCGCACGCGTATTGTGAAAATTTTCAGCCTGGCTGCATCATCAACAATCAACATTTGTTTTTTAATGATCAATAATTGACATTTTTTTGTCTCTAGTATTAACAACAACATTTGGTTTTCAATATCAGTATGTACAATTGGTCTCAATGTCAGTAGCAACATTCGGTCTTCAATATCATTATGAACTTGTGGTCTCAGTGTCAGGGAAAACATTCGATCTTTAGCATCAAAAAGTACTTTTTTTGTCAATGCTAGCAATAACACTCAACTCTCAGTATCAACAGAGAAATTAGAAATGAAACAATATTTAAAAAACATGAATATTTTACTGCAAAGAAAAATAATACGTTGATCTCCAACAAGCTAGTTATCAATTAGCACTTTGTTTGACCACGCCTGAAATGGATTTTCATAGTTAGGCTTTTATTTATTTTATTTTTATTTATTTATTTTTATTTTATTGGACAACAAAAAAAGGAACTAAATGGTCAGCAACGCAAGAATATTCTCCCTTACCCTAATGATTTCAAGATATGAATCTGAGACAATGTGAAAAAATGAATCCTTATAAGTTTCCATATTATACAAGTGAAGATTATTTTTGTTGGAAAGCATAGATGTTTGCAAGTCTTCAATGGATTTTAGCTTAACATCCTCATTTTCAAAGATTTTATACACTTATTAGGGACCTAGCCACCTGTTATAGAGCTTCCCCTTAAAAACAAGGAATCATATAGCAGATCCCAATCACATTTTTAATGAACTTGTCATGCCACTTGGTGCGTTGTTGTTGGATGATATCAATGCATTGTATGACAGCCAAGCACATCTCTCCCAATTCATTTAACTAATCCAAACAATGTCTTTGCGCTGCAGTTAGATCCAAATTCACCTCTAAATAAATCATGTGTGTCTTAATTTCGAACTCAATGGGGAAAATATAATTCTTACCATACACAAACTCATATGGAGAGAATCTTGTGGTGTTCCACCAATTAGTTCAGTAAGCCCAAAGTACCTCTAGAATTCTCTCAGCACAATCTCAGCAATGACTAGCCGCAGTCATTTTAAGAATTGCCTCAATCACTTTATTAGTACTCTCCACTTGTCCATTAGCATGTGGGTGGTAAGGTGAATTATTTCAATGATGAATATTGTAATTCTTAACAAGGTTCTCAATCATCTCGGAAGTGAATTATGGCCCTCCATCTATAAATATCTCCTTTGGCACTCCATATCAAACGAAGATGTATTTAAACAAAAAGTCTTAAACAACCCATTCGGTAGTTCCGGTAAGTGCCTTGCCTTCAACCCACTTGGTGACATATTCTATGCACACTAAAATGTAAGACTTATAATGAGATGGTGGGTTGATAGGCTCAAAAAAAATAAAAGGCCCATCTCTCAAAATTTTCTATCACCAATTGATGTAGCAATGATATTTCATCTAATTAGAGAAGTTGGACCATCCTTTGGTAGTTTTCACACCCTTGAACAAAATTTCTTGCATCTTGGAATATGGTAAGCCAAAAGTAACACATATGAAGCACCTTATCACTTGTTCTCCTATTATATAAGTGTCCACCACAAGGATTTCCATGAAAAGCCTTCAAAATTTCATGGATTTCATCTTCCCTTACACACCATCTAATTTAATGATCTAGTCCATTACTAAATACCTAACCATCTACCAAAAAATATCGAGCACTTTGTTGAATAATTTTTCATTTTTCCCTAGGAGAAATTTGGTGGAAGTATTCCTACAACAAGATAATTAGGAATTTCTGCATACCATGGTGATTAAGTGGAAACTGCAAAAAGATATTCATTTGCAAAATAATCTTCCACAGGTAAATTATCATTATTTTTAGGTGATCTAGAAAGTAATTCAGCAACAGCATTGTCCTTTCCACGCTTGTATACAATAGTGATATCAAATTCTTGCTGCAAAAGTAACCACCTAGTGACCCTATCATTGGTAATAGGTTTTTTCATTAAAAGTTGAATAGTAGAATGCTTAGTATGACCAAAAAATGATATCTTGTAATATAGTGTTGAAATTCATTGATAACATGTATAATAGCAAGAAATTCCCTCTCATATATTTATATAGTTGCAAGGGTCAAATTATTACTAATGTAGTAGATAGCATAAGGACTACATTCTTCTCGTTGTCCCAGAACAACCCCAATAGTAGTGTTAGAGGCATTAGTGGAGATATGGAATGGGAAGGACCAATTAGGTCCTCATAAAATAGGGGCTTTTGTTACACACCTCTTTAGGTCTACAAAATCATATTTACACTTATCAATACATATGAATTCTTTATCATTTGAAAGTAGGGAAAAAAGAAGACATACAATTTTAGCAAAAAATTGTATAAAATGCCTATAGTAACTTGCAAGCCCTAGAAAGAAATATATCTATTTTTATATTTTAGGTGTGGGAATTTTAAATATACCTCAATCTTGACTAGATCAACCATTATTCCTATAGTAGAAAGAGAATTTTTCAGTGCTAAGAAAAATATGATTTTGTATACATCATTCAAGCACCTTTTCAAAGTTGATTAATACTTCATCATATTCATTGTCATATGGTGTAAAATCATACATGAAAATATATAAGCAATCATTAACCAAGTTTGAAAAAAATTCCTAACACAAATTGTTGAAAGATATTTGGTGCATTATATAGCCCAAAAGAAAGGGATTTATAGGAAAATGTACTCTATGGGCAAGTGAAGGTAGTTTTGTCTTAGTCTTCAAGGGAAATTTGAATTTGATTATAACCACTAAACCCATTAGGAAATGAACAAACCGTCTTACTAGACAAATTATCAAATATGTGATCAATAAAAGGTAATGGGAAATGATCCTTCTGAGTGGCCTTATTAAGCTCATTATACTCAACACAGATTCTCCACTTGTCATTATTCTTAGGCATGACAACAAGTGGAGACACCCATTGGTTGTCAAAGATTATATATATGAAATTTGTATTCAATAATTTTTGAAGTTCCTCCTTGAAAATATATTTCAAATTTGGTTGATTCTTCATTGAGGTTGTCAAAATGGATGGAAGTCATCCTTTAAATAAATATTATGAGTGCATAAACCAAGATGGATGTCTTCCATGCCCATATAATCCCATGCAAAGACTTTTGTATGCTTTCTCAGGAACTATATCAGCTTTTTTATTTGTGAAGGGGATAGATCAAGATTAATATTTAGGGTTTTCCTAGGCTCAATTTTAACTGTAACACTCTTAAGATTTGGGGAATTTGGTATATTTTTTATAATAATATCATCAGAGGCATCGTCTATCTTAATTTTTTCCAATGTAGAGATTAATAATTGGGAAATTGGCTGAGTAACAATAGAGGGATTTCTAATAAATTGTTGGTAGAATTATTCTTTCTTTCATTCTTAAAGTACAAGGCTTTGTCAATCATAAGGAGTGGTTTTTCATTATCCCCTATTGGCTCAAATTAATTCTGCAAATGGTTTTCATAATTAACACTTGATCTAGATGAAGGGTTAAGAACAATTTTCTTTGTATTATTTCCATTATATATGGTCATGAAGCCTAATCTACAATGATAAATGCATCTACAGTGGCTAACCAAGGCATGCCCTATATTAGGGGGTGTCCTCCTAGGAGTTTCTTAAGTTGTAACACTAGGAAATCAGTTGGATATTCCCAAGAGTCTATTGAGATGAATACATCTTCTAGAATTCCTTCTGGCCAAATTTTAGACCTATTAGCCAATTCTAATACATTAGGGTTTGGTCTTATATTAGTGAATCCAAGCAGCTCAAAGGTCTCCCTGGTCAATACATTAATTTCATCATCCAGGTGAACCAATGTATTTGGAATAGTTGTTTCTTGAATCTGAAAATTTATTGTCAGATATCCTGGATCATTATACTTGGTAGGTGGAATTTCTCCTGGACATCAGTTCTGGAAATTTCCCGACCACATGCACAATGGGTGGATCTCGAGGTTTCCTACCAAGTTACTTAACACAAATTTTCCATAATTTTTTTGCATAAATTGGGGCATATATAATTACTTTAAGTAATGGAATTCAGATATATAAATTCATTAATTCATTTACAAAATTAGACTCGTCTTGTGGGGTAGCCTTAGCTACAATTAGTCTTTTTGGATAAGGTGGTTTAGGGGATTCTCAATATTGACAGCAACTTTGGTTGTTATAGGCGCCGCGTTAACAACAATATCAACTATTACAAAAGCTTCAATAGTAACAACAACATCTATTGTTATAGTGGTCTTATTAGTGATAATGCCATTAGTTTTTACAAAGGGTTCAAATTGTTGTTTGTTTATTGATCCTTAGTTTGGAGTTTCTCCCCTAGGTGAATTATCTTCTTCATTTTATGTGATTATAGAGGAAATTATCAAGTTTACTATTCTCTCTAAATGCAATTGTACTTCATTACCTCCAACATGAGAGATACAATAATTGGGGAAAATAAGCACTTTAGCTTGTTATGTTGCCTTATTCTTTGGATTTGGATTAGGTTATATATGTAACTAAGGTTGTAAAGGAGTATTGCTCACTAGTATATTTAAAGTAAGTTGCCTACTGCATTGGTAATTGCATAGCCAACTATCCTAGAAAAAGAGGTTCCATGTTATCCTTAAGGTTATAGAAGTGGTTGATTTGGAGGAGAAGGCCATTGCGGCTAATTCATCAAATATTGGACTAGAGGAGGGTTAAGAAACTACCAAGGGGCTACAGGATAAGTATTTGTTGATAAACATGTTGAGGATTATACATGTTAGACCAAGTATTGAAAGAAGATAAGGGATTGTGAACCATACCTGGTGATTAATATTGCCATGGTTTCTTAGAGCTAATGAAGTATGTTGCTTCAACCTCTTCACCTGATTCCTTGGAGACTGCCTTCAGTCCTAGCAATGATGGGAAGTGTCCTGCAGAATTCTCTTTCTCACAAATGTTACATACTTCTATATTGTTGAGTGTGCATTCCCTAAGAGGATGCTGGCAGAATATGGACAACACTTTCTCGTCCTTGATCTACCTTTGTTTCACCTATAACATATCTATATGAGAAGATAAATAGCTAATGATATCATTTTTTAAATTTTCAAATAAATTACCAATTTCTCCTCTTGTTACCCAACCATTAGTTGATTTTTGTATTCTAGAAGAGGCATATCGTGCCAAAGTTTTCTTTATTTTTTATCCTCTTGAGCTTCTCAATAAAATTGCAACTATATCATCATAGGGTTACTTAAATATGTCTCTTTTCCCCATGATATTTAACATATCCAAACAATCTTCCTTTATTCCCTTGATTAGAATTGCCTTCAAAATGTCCTTGTCTAAATTACTATGCTCTGACCTCTATAAGTTGTATTGAAGGAGCTATATATAATATTCCAATATTTTCTCCTCTCTCTAGGACATCTTGAATAATTCCTCCCTTTGATCCTATTGTCATTGCTACAGCATCCTCCAAACTTTCACTACATTCAAATTTTGGAGCCTACTCAATTATCGCATCAAGTGTCACTTTGGTCATCAAGTGTCATTTCAATTCGTTCTATATGTTTCAAGTGTTATTTATCATTCTTAAGTGGTGTTTCATTGTTTAGAACATCTCTAGTTCATTTCATGGTCATAACAGCTTTGTTTGTTGTAAAACGTCACTTTTTGTCGTAATTGCACACACTTTGTCTGTCCTACTTGGGGAGTGTTTTTAAACTAACATTTTGATGCATATTTATCATTTTTCAAGCTTGACTAAGTTTTATTGATGATTTGGTATGTGTTGTAATTTATTTCATCTCTAAACTCATTGTTTTCTCCCCTTGTTCCATCTTCTAGACTTAGATAAATTTTGGTTGCACAAGTGAACCCATTAAGGATAGGAACGCAAAATTGCATTATTAATCCTTGACAGGGAATCCTTAATTGTTCGAAAGTGCTCCATGTGATATTCAATATCACATATCACACTCCTAAGCCCTCGTTCCCCTTCCTTTCTCTGAACTGTGCCCTCAAAGAATGCCTTCCTCCCTGTTGAGCACATGGCGCATCATCAAAGCATGAATCCTAACTCCTTCAGCCTTCATTAATGTGTGTTGCACCCTCCTTGACCCTCTTGAGTGCATAAGCACATATCAAAGCATTTAATTCTAACCCTTCATTCTTCATACATGCGCCCTCTTTTACCTTCTCGAGTGCATGAGCACACCCTGAAGCTTTTAAGCCTATCCCTTCAGACTTTGATAGTGTGTAATGCGCCCTTTCTATCTACCTTGAGTGCACAATGCACTTGGGAAGCCCGAATGATCTCCTTTTCTCCCTTGATCTCTCTCCTCTTTATCGCATGAGCGCACCCTAAAGACTTGAAGCTTCAGCCCTTCAACCTTTCACAGTGCGCCCTTATGCCCATAAGTTCTCCTTGCACCCAAAAGTTATGATGTAATCATGTAGTTATTGTAAAGAAAAATAAGTGGAAGTCCAAGAGTCATGTATGTACAAAATATCCATGTATATAAATCCAAAATACATGTAATTCCAAGAGTCATATGTAATTCCAAAAGTCATTTGGAATTCCAAGTGTTATAAAATTCTAAAGGCCATTAGAAGTTTGAAAGCCAAGAATCATGAGGATATGAAACATCGTGCCTCAAGTTATAAAAGGATCCTCATTACTCAAGAAAATGACTCTTAACCTTGGCTTCTCCCAAAAGGCATTAAAGAGATAGAGATAGTACTTTTGGGAAGCAAGTAGTGACTCTAATTCTCCACTATTGGAGCTAGTGGTGTTCATTATACTTATGTATCTTAGAACTTTTGCTTAATACTTGAAGCCATTCAACCAACATATTTTCATGCATGAATCATGGATGTTTTGATATTAGTCTTCTAATGTTTGTCGTTTATGTTGGATTTCATACGTACTAAAGTAATTGAACTATTCCAGTGACTTTGGTGCTAAACTTATTGGAAATGTGTTGTGATGATTTAACGATCATAACATCCATGTGAACTATTTTGCTCGATGTCTAATGATTATTTCTTGTGTGTGTGTGTGTGTGTTTCCATTATATTGGTATTATTTCTTATCTCTTAGATACCCACTTTCTCTCCCTTGAAGTATAAGAACCTTAATACTTCTAGAATCTAAAATTTCACAAGGCACACTCTCTTTCTCATTCAAAAGCACATGTGTGCTTCTCTCTCATGCTAATTTCTTAAGCCAAGGAAAATATTTAAGTAAATAGAAGTCTGGTCATATTTCTAGATGGGAATACTACACCAAATAGTGTGAGGTCTAATTGGGACCTCATATCGTGGAGATCCCCTATATGTCGGCGATATCCAACACCATCAACATTTTTGCGCTAGAAGGAGGGAAACCATTTTTTTATGGCTAATAACTCTTCACATCATAATCGTTTAGTTTCTAGACAAGGTAGTAATATCCTGAGCAGTACCCCAACTCCTATTCTCTAGGTAGGAGGGTCTTCTCAGCCTGGTCCATAGTTGGATTACGAAGTTACCTACAAAAAACTCTAGGAAATTCAGCCTATTACCCGTCGGTTTGCAAAAGACATCGATTTACTCCCTGATTCTCATAATCTTCCCCATCGTCCCAAGAAGAAAGAAGCAACTCATACTAGTGTACCAATTGCATCAGTGGAAGATTTTTTCATTTCCACTCTTAAGGAATTAGCAGAATCTTCATAATACATAGTTAAGTAAGAGTCACTTCCACCTATTCACGAAGAGTATGAGGAAAATATTGTTATTTATGACGAAGAACAACCCTGAGATGATTTTGATTTTAAAGACAGACTAAACGATGAAGGAGAAGGCTCATCAGATTCAAAAAAGGAGGAGGAGCAAAGAGATGAAGAAATGGCTGATCGGGACTTGGCGGATTAGATGGCCCAAGGGTCACTTGCTCTTCCAATTAACCTTCATAAAATACCTAGACATCCACAGAAGTTTTTATCTAAGTTTTATATTGACAATAAAAAAATGTATAAGATCGTATGGATGATTTCTACATGCATCTACAGATGCTAGAGGTACGGTACGATGACGTTGCCTGTAGGATTTTTCCTTTTACATTAGATGGTAAAGTAACAACATGGTACCATAGTCTTCTTGTTAATTCAATCCATGGATGGACGGAGTTTAAGAAATTGTTTTGGAGAATTTTTTCAAAGACAAGACTCATGCCATGTTGTTAAAAGAGCTTGGAAATATCAAGATGGTGGAAAAGGAGAAAGTTAAATTTTTCAATCAAAGGTTCAACCGCATATTAAACAAATTCCCCCCATACACGTAGCCTCGTGATTCTATCACTATAGATTATTATACATCTGCCTTGCCAACAAATATTTATGCCTTTGTCAAAAGAGCTGCAAAGGAGACATTGGCCTTAAAATTTGCAGAAGCTATCACCATAGATAAAGACTTGTGTGCCATTGGAGGTATTACTAATGATGAAGAATCTAAAGACTCCAAGGAGACTGGTAAGAAGTCCCAACCTTCTTCAAGCAAGGCTAAAGAAAAGGAATTTGTTGATATTTAAAGTTTTATTAGATCCTTAAAGGCATTCACAATTAAATATAAATTCAAGAAAGACCTATACAGTAGAAAGACTCCCAAGTATTTCCCATTCAAAAGGAATAACAACAACAACAGTCAGCCAGCCAAATTTGTCCAGAGTTCAAATTTTGTGTTGAATATTTAAATTATAGGCATGGATAATTATTGTTCCTTCCATAAGGAATGGAATTCAGAGAAAAAAATTCCCATAATGGAATTAGAACATGAATTCTCTCACAACGCATATCATCAATACTTTACTAGCAGATGAGCAATCAGAGCAGACGGAAGAAACAAGTGAACCTACAGTGGCTAGGGAAAGCACAGGTTTTGGGCATGCAATGAATACTTTTGATTTTATTCTCAATACTAAAAAGAAGAGTGTTGAAGCACCACCTCAAAATGAGGCCCTCCCTTAGAAATAAATTGGTCGTTATAATTTGAGGAGAAAAGGGCCCATTTCTGATTAGGAAGTGACCAGACAAGAATTAAATAAGCAATTATTAACAAGATTCACACCACCAACTAATCCTACTCATAATAAACAAAATAAGTCCGGAAATATTGTTGCCTCGAATAGTACTTCCACCATTAGTAAAAACAAGCCCATCACTCTAGAAGTTTCAAATCAAGCTACACCTCCAGAACTTTAGCATTGCCTGCTAAAAACGAAATTATTAATTATAACATAGTCGAATATTTGAAGAGAGCTTATGACAACATTTCCATATTTGAGCTTGCAAAGATAGCAGTCTAGCGTGAACTACTTGTCCAAGCCTTCTCACAGCATTCATCAGGTGACAAAGCTTCTACTTCTCAAACAATATCTGGTAAATCTTCTGGAATTCTCGAATCTGTAGTTAATGTTGTAGATTTAGATGTTAATAATCTCAACACCCCATTTTTGCTAGCCTTTGAATTTTTTAATTACAATGTCCATAATTGTTTGGTCGATTCGAGTGCATCTGGGAGTGTAATATTGTTATCTATTGCTAACAAAATTAACATTAAATAGGATAAAACCGATCCACAAATAATACAGTTGGACAGATCCCTTATCCAAGCTATTGGTGAACCCAATATTGTTATTATATTATTATCATTTGATCATCGAGTACACCATTGTATCAACATTTTAATTGTGAATATCCCTGAAGCCTATGGCGTACTCATGAGTATAGACTGGTCTAGTAAGTTACAAGGATATTTTGCTACAAATTGGTCACACTTATGGCTTCCATATAAGGGCAGAAACAACCAAATTTGAGTGTAAAGTGAACTATATATACATGAAATATATTGTGACGCCACTAGAGAATCATAATGAGCTTGTTGCCTTTGCAGATCTTATCTTTGGAAATTGTTTCCTGGAATTTGATAACAGGTGTTATCAAGCAAAAACATCACTCGTCCCACTAGATACACAGTTGGAAGTCCTTCCTTGTACTTCGACTGGTGCTAATGAATCTTGTAATATATATGTACATAATCATAATAGTAGTATATGAACCAGTTAAGTAGCAAATAATATATGGATTATGTACTTTGATGGTTCTAAAATGCAGGATGGTTGTGGAGCTGGTTGTATACTCATAGACCCATGAAATAAGAATTACATCTTATCATGTTTTTTTGAGTTCAAGTGTACAAATAATACTGTCAAATATGAAACAATCATGCTTGGGTTAAAGGAAGACATTGACCTGAAAGTAGAGTTTCTCAAGGTAATTGGCGACTCAAAAGAGGTTACTCGATAGGTATGGGACATTATCCACTATGTTTCACCAAATATTAAAAACTACCAACAAGAGGTATGGTGTTTGATTAATTATTTTAAATATTTTAATATTATTTTTGTTCCTAGGCTTATAAATGCCACAAAAAATACATTAGCTAATGCAACTGATAGAATGTCATTGTTGAAAAATGGTTTTTCTATAGAGATTATATATAAACCATGTGTGCCTGATAACATCACTAATTTACATGTTTTTAACGACGATCAACAGATACTGCATTTTATGGCTAATGTAGATGTGTTCAATTATGCTACCATTGAGGAGGATGAGCACGATAAGGATTTGCATGAAGCATATAATGAAGTGAAAGGAAACATTGTTCCTAAAGGTGTAGTGTCCCTTGAAAAATTATATGACCTACAATATCGGTTCAAAGGGCCAATTAATACCAAGAATTAGAACTCAAAGTTTCCATCTGAACAAGTCAACTTGGGAGCTCAAGAAGATCAGAAATATGTAAACCTCGGTGCATGTTGTTCTCCATAAAAACAACAAGCATTCATCTTCCTATTCAAATAGTGTCGATATGTGTTTGCGTGGACTTACAAATATTTTAAGACATATGATACTCGTATTATCAACCATGTTATTCCCATTAAAGAAGGGGTGAAGCCTTTTCAACAAAAGCTAAGGAAAGTTCATCTAACACTGGAACCCGTAATTCAAAATGAGTTGAGGAAGATGTTGGATGCTTGGATAATTTTCAAGGTCATAAATTCTACTTGGGTTTCGAGTTTGGTCCTTTCAAGAAATAATTTTGGTGATATAAAGCTATGTGTCGACTTTCACAATCTAAACCGGGTATCAAATAAAGACAACTACCCGGTTTCATCCATGGAACAGGTCCTCCAAACAGTTTATAGGTCTGATATGTTCTCGCTGCTAGATGGTTTTTCTGGATATAATCAAGTGCTAGTGGCAAAACCAAATTATATAAAAATCATCTTCAGGACCAAATGCGGAACATCAAGCATATGCCATTCAAGCTTATAAATGTTGATGCTACTTTTCAAAGAGTGATGGACATTGCTTTTGTGGCCTCATTAGCCAAAGTGTAGTAGTCTATATAGATGGTGTAACTGTGTTCTCTAGAAGAAGATAAAACCATGTACATCATATAAAGAAAATATTTGAGCAATTTCGAAAATATGGGATCTCCCTCAACCCCAAGAAAATCATCTTTAGTGTGTCAAACAACATTCTCTTAAGACACATCATTGCAATGAGTGGAATCCAAGTTGACCCTAAAAGGGTCAAAGCTATAACTCAGATCCCATTCTCAGTAAATAAGAAAGTTATGCAATCCTTCTTAGGGAATATTAATTTCTTGCATAATTTCATATCTGACTATTCTCATATAATTAAACCTCTATGGGAAATTATCAAGAAATATGTGGTTTATAAATGGGACAAAAGGGAAAAAGATGCATTTGATCAAATTAAACAAGCTATTTTTGATGTGCCAACATTGTTTATTCATAATTATGGAAAGGATTTATTAATTTATACTTTCACCTCGGATTCATCTATTACGACCACACTTACTCAGAAGGATACTGAAGGAAATGAACGACCTATTTCTTTTATGAGTGATGGCTTATAGGGGTTGGAGCGAAAATTACCCTACCATCGATAAACAAACTTATGATGTATATAAGACAGTAACATATTTCAAGCCTTATCTTCTTAAAGCTCATATGATCATATATGTACCTCATCCAGCGTTCGAAACACTATTTGTGCAACAGGAGATAGGTGAGAAGAGGGAAAATTGAATGACTTGTTTACAAGAATATGATCTAGAGTTTAAGCTAGTTCATATCATTAAGGGTCATGGCCTCTTTCAATTAGCAGCAGAAGTAAGAGATGCTTCAGAGCAATATTTTTCAAGTTGGGAATACGAAATAGAGATCTACAGCACTGAATAAGTTCCTGAGACAAAATAAACAACACCATGGTATTCATATATACGGAAATTCTTAGAGCATGGCACATTTCCCACACATTTATCGAAAAAACAAAAGAGGGAAATTCACTTTAAAACACTATCCTATCAGCTTGTTCATGGAGTGCTTTTAGAAAGCACCACAATGGTGTCTTGCTAATATTCCTTGAGCCTCAAGAAATGAAGAAGGTACTAAAATATCTGCACGATGGACCAACAGGTGATCACTATGTGGGCAATAAAACAATGAACAAAGTAATGAGTTTTGTTTATTATGTGCCAAATTTATTCAAAGATGTTCAGGCTTATGCTCGCAAGTGCCCAACTTGTCATAGATGTGTTGGTCGAGATCATAATCTAGTCAACCCACTGCTACTAGTAGCAATTGAGAAACCTTTCCAACATTGGGGACTAGATGTTATTGGAGAAATTTTCCCACATTCATCAAAGAAAAATTAATACATTTTAACATTGACAAATTATTTTACTCATTGGATAGAAGCAGTTCCTTTAAGACAGGTTAATGACCAGGAATTCATCCACTTTTAAAACATAACATCATAACCTGGTTTGGCGTTCCCACATCTCTTGTCTTTTTATAATGTGACCAATTTTTCTTCATTGAAACTTTATGATTTCACATTATAAAATGGTATATTGTTAAATCATGAACGTAACTATTACCCACAGGGAAATGGTTTAGTCGAATCAATAAACAAAAATCTCATTCGCATAATCAAGAAAACCATTTTATTTTAGCAAAGGAACGGGCACAATGCTTTTATAAATGCATTATGGGTTGACCATGTAACTATGAAGCCTTCCCTCAAAAACTCATTGTACTTCCTAGTATATGACAAAGAAGTTATCTTGCCTTTGAACCTATGTCTCCTAGTCGTGCAACTCTCCCAAGGGTCCCAAGGTAGACCTTGCCTTTTGGTTCAAATCAAGATAGATATTTTTCTTAAAATTGAGGAAGAAAGTCTCAAAGTCAAAGAAATATTTGTCGTCCATCAAAACTTTATTAACCATTTGTTCAACAAGAACTCCACAAGCACTAATATTTTTTGTGTGGGTGACTTAGTATTGAAGTGGGACAAGGCCCATAAAAAAAAGGCAAACACATCTTAAGTTCCAACCTCTGTGGATTGGCCCCTTTATCATTGAAGAAAATCTTGGTCATAATACTTTCAAGCTGAAATCCTTAGGTGGGAGGATTGACCCTCTTCCTATAAATGGTCGAGATTTGAAGCATTATTTCCATTAACAGCTCTAAGTTGTGTTTCCTATACAATTTTATTTCATTTATTTTTCTTTATTGTATGTGTTAGTCTTGTGTGTGACTATTAATTCATGTCCTATCATGTTATGTGTCTTGCTCATTGTACATAAATAAGACCTTGTGTGAAGGAGTGCATGGCTCATAAGATATTTATGGTGAAAATAAAGAGAAGATGTGACAACCACAATTCTTGGCTATTTGTTAGTTCTTCTTCGTTGTTTGGGAAGATGTCATAGGTTGAGATAAGTCTAGACAAAAAATATGATACATCCAAAAGGAAAACCTTGAGGAAACCTATTATATCTGCATATATTATAGTATCTAAACTCCTCAACTTGGTGTGTTACATTCTTATCCAATATAGTAGAAAAGGATAAGGGGAAAATCTAAAGTGAGCAAATCAATATCAAAGGTTATATAAATACTTATCTGAAGTGGTAGATCGCTCTACTCTCAATAAGTTGGTATCCCTCTTCCACCCATTGAAAATAATAAGTGCCAAAGCATGGTCCTATTAATAAATAAATAAAGGGTGAAAGAATAGAAAGGCTTCCTGCACAGAGATGTGGAGAAACCAACTTCATTGGGATACTATCCAGGCTTGCTGGCAGCGAAGAAACATTTGTGCTCCTACAGTGACTCCACGGGGGTATTGTTTAGGCCTGCTGGCAGTGGAGAAACACCATATATGAAACTCATACTCTGAATATCTTAAACTCTTCACACATATTACCCTTCCTATATTGAAACAATTGTGATATGGCATATCCTTTTTTATGTTTGAACCAAGTGAAGTGAAGTGAGGTGCTATGTATATAAACGAGTCGAATGAGGAAAGTCAAGAAAATATAATTGGGGAATCAATAATTCTTGAAGGGATGACCCTATAATTGAAAATTTATTCCTAAGCAGAGAATTTGAAGTTCATCCAATGTGTCACCAAGTGTTGCCGTTGCTACAACACCCTCCAAAATTTCAATACATTCTCAATTATCGCATCAAGTGTCGCCTTAGTATTCAAGTGTCATTTCAATTCATTCTATATGTTTTAGGGTTCTTGATCAATCTTAAGTGTTATCACATTGTTTATAAAATATCTAGTGCATTTCATGGTCACAACATCTTTTTTTGTTGTAAAACGACAATTTTGGTCACAGTCGCACACACTTTGTCTTTTTTACTTGGGGAGTGTTTGTAAACTGGTGTTTTGATGTCTATTTATCATTGTTCAAACCTGTCTAATTTTTATTAATGAGTTTTTATGTGTCACACTTGATTTCATCTCTAAACTCATTGTGTTATCCCCTTATTCCATATTCCATACTTAGACAAATTTTGGTTTCACAAGTGAACCCATAAAAGCTAGGAGTGAAGAAGTGCACTCTTAATCCTTGATAAGGAATCCTCTGTTGTTCAAAAGAGTGCCCTATACCCTTCAAGAGCACATAGCACACTTTTTATCCCTCATTCCCCTTCCTTGTTCTTAATTTTTCCCTCAAGGAATGCCTTCCTCCCTGTTGAGCGCATAGCACATGATCAAAGGACGAAGCCTAACTTCTTCAGCCTTCAACAATGTGGCCTACGCCCTCCTTGACTCTCTTGAGTGCATGAGTGCATCTCGAAGCACTGAAGCCTAACCTTTCAACCTTCATCCCTATTCCCTCTTTGGCCTTCTTAAGCACATTAGTGCAACTCGAAGCCTAACCCTTCAGCCTTCGACAGTGCGCCATGCACCCTCACTATCTCCCTTGAGTGCACAGTGCACTTGGGAAGCATGAATGTTCTTCCTTAGTCCTTTGGAATTGCGCCCTATGCCCTCCCTTGAGCTATCTCTCTCCTCTTGAGTGCATGAGTGCACCCTGAAGCCTCGAAGCTTCATCTCTTTAGCCTTTCACATGCGCCCTTGAGCCTAGAAGTTCTCCTTGCTCTTCACAAGTGCATTGTTAAGTCATGAATAGGATATTTGCATGAAACATGTTAGGATAGGATATTTTGCAGGTTGATGTTTTCTTTCCACGAGTGTTTGCAGTTGCAGGTTTTTCAAAGACAGCATGGCAAGGATGCAAGAAGAAGATAAGGCAAAGAGGGAAATCAAAAAAACATTCAATAAAAAATAACACAGTGATATCTTGATGATTGAAGCAACCTAAATACTCCATGTGATCAAAGAAAATTTGTTTGGTGAAGCCATCAACGACGCAGAAGTTGCATGCAATATTTAAGACACAAGTGGAAACCTTGTCACATATCGAAGAAATTCCATGTCATCAGTCACGATGAGTCATAGTCAACAATGATAGTGACTTGTTCTTCCCTCATCACACAATGATGTGGAATTTATGGTGTAATCATGTGATTATTGTAAAGAAAAAGAAGTGGAAGTCCAAGAGTCATGTATGGACAAAAGAGCCATGTATAGAAATAAAAAAGACATGTAATTCCAAGAATCATATATAATTCCAGAATTCATTTGGAAGTCCAAGAGCAATAGAATTCCAAAGGACATTATAAATTGGAAAGTTAAGGGTCACGAGGATATGAAAGGTCGTGCCTCAAGTTATAAAAGGATCCTCATTACTCAAGAAAAGGGATTTTAACCTTGGCTTATCCCACGAGGCATTAAAGACATAGATATAGTACTTTTGGGAGAAATTTGTGGCCCTAATGCTCCACTATTAGAGCTAGTGGTGTTCATTGTACTTATGTATCTTGGAATTTGTTGATAGTGTTGGACCTACCAACATTCAAGGGGGATCCCCGATATGCGGTCCCAACTAGACCTCACACCATTTCGGATAGGAGCCTAATCCATAATATGTCTTGGTTGTCTTTTACTTAAATATTTTCCTTGGCTTTAGCTATCAACAAGAGAGAGAATCACATATGTGCCTTCGAAAAGCAAGCTAGTGTACCTCGTGAATGTTCATTTGCAAGTGTTATCACTCTAATAATTCTCAAAATTTGTGAGATTTTTTATTGTGTTTAAATAATATTAGAGGTAACCACAAACCTACTTTTAAGCCTTAGGATCTAGCCTTCCTAATGCTCAAAGAGGGATCTCTCTATATGATTTAACTTTATTGATTATATTTGATTTTAGGCTAGTTATATGGGGAAAATTGGTTTTGGAGTTTTGATTTGGTTTGGTGGGAAAATCACTTATTTAGATGGATAGCTATAGACAGGGAAAATTTTAGGGGCGAATTTTAAAGGGTTTTAGATTTTGGAGGGGCGAATTTTTTATATAAAACCCATTTTGTATAGTCTTATATATTTAGCCCTATAATTATTTTAAAAAGAATTAATTATTAGCTGTTAGCCAAAACAAATAAATGTGCATAAACATTTAAACGATGGATTCGCCTCCCGATTTCTGGTTTGGAGTGGATTTGAATGGAATTTGCCACGATTTACTGGGTAGGAGGGCGGTTGGAGTTACATTCGCCACCATTTTTTACTGGTTGGGGCTTTACTGGTTGAGGTTTCACTATATCAATAATTTTTTACTAGTTGTGGTTTCACTGGCGTTCTCATGGACCACATTTCGGAAGAGAGATTCTTAAAACTATTTGAATCATGGCAGAGCATATATGGCAAGGATTACCTTAGCTTGCAAGAGAAATTGAAGAGGCTGGAAATATTTAGGAGTAATCTGAAGTACATTGATGCTCATAACAGAAACAGAAGAAGCAACAAGAAGGGTTCCAGCTACTGGTTGGGTCTCAATAAGTTCGATGATCTGTCGAATGAGGAGTTCAAGGCTATTTATTATTCCAGTAAGCTAAATAACCCTGAAAGTTTTCATTCAGAAAATGAGCAATCCAGGCTTGATACGTACGATGCTCCTTCATCTCTCGATTGGAGAGATAAAGGCGTTGTTACAGGAGTTGGGAATCAAGGGCCTTGTGGTGAGATTCCTTAAATATGTTTTGTTTTCATATTAGTTTTCATGCCGACGGATATCTTCCACCATACGCGTTTCAGGTGGGGTCTCTATCACACAACAATACCCAAAGATGCCCTGTCTCCTTTCATATCCTGTGTAATTTGTAGCTCTCGAGTACTTAATTTTGATCCTCTAATATAGTATCCATGGGTCCGGCCAAGGCTCGAACCATGGCCACTTCATACCCACCTTCATATGCTTCTTCTCCATATTATGCTCTTCTCCTGGTACCTGTAGTGGCCGTGATTCTTGTGGTGCCACTTTTGTTTTCGGAACAAAACAATCTAGTGGAGATGGCAGGTGAGATAAATCTAGTCTTGGTCATGGCGGCGCCCGTGGTGTTGATCTTGATCATAAGGTGGCTCTCCTCCTCTTCCAACACTAACAGGATTTCTACATTCTTCGGTGGTGGGGATCCCTCTTCCATTCACAGGGTCGGGGGATCTCCTCTTGGCGTGGCCATTGTGCTTTTAATCGTTCTGCTCATGATATGGTACCAGTCCTCTGGAGTCCATGATGATTTAGTGGAATAAATCTTGAGGTCGGCCATAGATATATTGATTGAGGTCTGTGTGTATTCTTCTCTTCTTATCATTATTTTGATTCTTCTGTATGTATCAATGTATTCCTTTAGATCTGTTGCAATGCCGAGGTTATAATTAGCTATATGTTGTATAAAATAACAAATCAGAAAGCTTTATATTGTGATCTATAAGAATTTATTTATTTTTATCAGTTTAATTGAAATGAGAAGGATAATTTTTTTCCAGATCCAGGAAATTTATTCATTGAAAAAGAAAGAATCCATGTCGACGAAGGTGGTATGGAGTTGGGTGTCAGAATGGCCGAGTAGTGAGGCTTGTGCTCCAGGATCTCGACCTCGTCATTCAAATAAGAAGCAACATCAGTTGAAACAGAATCATTTCCATCGGCAGTGAAAGGAGCAGTTGAAGCAACATAATTCCCGACAACAGCAGCCGAACCATCAGAACTACAAGCATCCCCAGGAGCATTACCAATAGCATTTTCATCGTTAGTTGAACAAAATTTGATTGAGGATCCATCTTCTTTATACTTTGATCACCCTTTGCAGCAAACTTCCATGTAGAGTCTTCTTTCATGGATACTCTCATGAAAGATCTATATCCTAGCAACATCAGATTCTAAAGTGGAGAGGTAATCCCTTTTTACAATCTATGCCCTTTAGGTCCTTCCTTAAGTTTCAACCAAGATCAGTAAATAGGAGTTCATGTATTTCAACATTCCACAGTTCTAAGTAGTGGTACCCTTGTGGTAGAAAGAAAATACCATGAAGGAACACTAATCACAAATGATTTGGTAGATATTCATGGGAAACACTAAGATATTTATAGGTCCTACCATTGCATCTCTAATTGTTGTATTAGCCACTACAATCCCCCTTTATTCCACCTAGTATCTTGTTTCCATATGGTGCCACCTAAAAAAAGGTATCTGAATTCACCCTGCAAAACTTGATTGACCTTTCTCAAGATGATACCAAGTTTCTATGTCCCTTGAGACCCCTTAAGGTATATTATAAGCACGATGGAGCATTTTTCCTCAACCTAGCGATACAAGGAGCATTTTTTCTCAATCCATAAACACACATGAGTATTGTTTCTCAAGGTAGTGACATAGAGGAGCATTGTTTCTTAATACAGTGATACAAAGGAGCATTATTTCTCAAGCCAATGACACAAGGGAGGATTTCCCACTCTAAGAAAGGTCTTCTTATGCTTCCAAACCATTTTGTTAAAGAATATTTTTTTGGGGGTTTTTAGTCTCCTCTAGGACCTTAAACATTGATGTATTTTAAATGCCAGCTGGATTGTGTGCTTATTATGTTGGTTTGGATTTTTATGCCTTGAATGTTGTGATGGAATCACCACTTCAAGATACTGAGTTTATCATCATAGAACATGAAATTCCATGGATATGCCACTATTATGTTAACCCTTCTTCACAAGAGTGTCAAGTCTGCATGTTGATTTTTAGGCCCCAAATATAGTTTCAATACATTCCTCTAACTGGTTTTCTTCTTTATTCAAATCCTTATCATTGTTTCTTTATTTGAGTGCATAAAGCATATGACAGATAAGAAGCATTGGTTCATTTCATTTCTAGAGGTTAAACCAGAAATTGTGATTTTCGACAATCGTAAAACTCATTTTGTTGAAGGGCATAGTGATGTGCAGGTAAAGTTCTCATGTGGTAAGAAATCCATTTTTTGTTTTGTCCTTGACATGCCAGGTATGAATATAAATCTCCTATTAGTTACTCAAATAACAGCACAAAATCCATATATTGAAGTATTGTTTAGAACAAGCTGATGATTCATGAGAGACAAAATACATGGACGGGTTATCACATCAGGAAGCAAGGAGAATGGTTTATACAGGTTTGTTGAAGTGAGAATGGTAAAAACGCAAATGTTGGTACCTAGAATAGACAATAATATCAATATGTAGTGACATCAAAGCTATGCCCACATCTAAATTTATAGTATCTTTCCCTTTTGGACAACTTAATGACGGTAAATGGAATGCCTCAATTTACGAGAATTGTAGGGTCCTTGGTAAGAAATAGAAATACTCATCTTTTCTTGAGATAGAAGACATGTCCCCAAAAATGTCAACATAGAACAATTTAGTATTCATAATTATAAATTTCAAAATGGAAGAAAATTTTGAAATTACCATTTTAGTATGATGCAAATCATATAGGTAATCGTCATTTGGTATATCCTCAACAGTTAATTCTTCAAATGGATGACATCCATTAGCATAGAGCCACCGACCATGCTCTAAATACCTGTAGTTTGGGCACTGCATTACTCCCTTGGCATTGAATGCTGACCCAATACAATTTGCATCAATGGTACTAAAAAATTTCAGACAAAATTTCTACCAATAAACAATCTGAGACCCTCTAAAGTACCTAACCATGACAAAAAACCAATCATATCTAACTATAGTAGTAATAACTTAAATATAGAAAGCTGATATGTGAAAAAAAATGTGATGCAACATAGAATAGATAAATAAATGAAATCTGATGCAACTTAGAATTAAAAAATTAAGTGTTGTACTTGTGACCCAAAATTCAATCTTGTACTTGTGACCCTATTCAAAATCAACCACAACCAAACTCTTTTATGGTTGCATCCTTCACTTGAAACTGGTCTGGTAACCTGTACCAAAGCAGCTACACTATCTAAATTTTCAAACATTGCAAATTCCAGAGGTTATCAACTTCACCACTTAGAAATCTCTTGCCCATTTTTACATTCTGGTGGACATTGACTAGAATGGTGCAAACTGCAGATCTATCAACTGTACTCATGTTTTGCCAGTTGAGCTTATTTTTTTTTAGATTTGCTTCTCCAAGGAATGAATAATATAAAAGAATAATAAAAAATGAATGATTCACTTTTTTATTTCCATGAACTCCTTCCTTCTATTCTTCCTGAAATTTTGCCCATCAACTTAAAACTGCCCAAACATATCTACTAATTTGATATATGCGACGTCCTATTGCACTTCTTCCGCTCTTTTTGTTTTCCAAAACATTTTCAGGGCTGCACCAATTTTGTCTCACATGGATTTCCTTCCAGCTGTCATGGGCCTATGATATGCACTTATATTTAAGGAGCCTTACTATCCCTTTACATATATGCAATTTGTCATTAAGGGGTAATCTTAATCAACCATCTTCAATATGACCGCAATAATTTGATAAGTGATTAAGTTCAGGACTCTTAGTGGTCTGTGGGCCACTGTGGGCACAAATATAGTATTCAAAAAATAAAAACTATAATAATAACAATAAAGTATCTCAATATCAATAATTAACTTATATCTACACACACACACACACACCCAGTAAAACAATTTCATCAAATTAAAAATATTAAATCAAAAATCTTATTTAGCTTTGGATCTCAAATGATTTGGACTCGAAAAAGGACATAGATCAGCAGATGTCACAGACCAAAAAATCAACATTATGAAAACAAAAGGTTTAAGCAAATCTAGCACTGTAATGATTTGGATCTGCCGAAGCACAGGAACAGCAGGTACCACGTGCCCAGGATCAACAGGTATATCCTCAAAGATTCATCATACACTGTTGTCAGTGAGCATAGGATTGAATTGGACTGTATGTGTGTGTGATTTTCCCTGCATTTTTTTGCTTTATAATTTTTCATTGTCCCTCCCCTTTCATTATTAAAGGGTTTTGACATTCAGATGTTGTCTTCCCTTTGTAATTTTCCTTGAAAAATGTTAAATATGCTTCATCACTTAGGATTACAATGCAGCAAGGTGATCTGTTAATGTAGAATGAATTTGAATGTGGTATGAACATCTGAATTTTATTATGAAGATCATGAAGATACGTGGTTGTTGTACACAAATTATCCTACCACACAAAATTGTAGTTAGTTGGAGGCTTCACCATATGGGTAGAGACACTGAGGACAATATGTTCTCCATGACCAAATAGAAGTAAACCAAAAGCAACAGTATAGGCTACCCTTTTTTGTATTTTCTATAATAGCTTAACTGCACAGTGGACAACTCATATCATTTGTTATTGTAACTTACCCAACAGAAGTTAACAATATGTAAATTATACATCTGACACACAAATTAAGGCAAACAAACAATGGCCACCACATCAATTCCATTACCATGAGTCTATGTGAACCAATAGCACCATGAGGACCATTGCTACTAGGATGACATCATGAGGATCATCACTACTAGGTTGACATCAATACCAACACCATGAGACAACATGCCCAACATCGGCCTTGAAATGTGTGCTACAAACCCGTAGAATTGACCTCGAAATTCTGGCATGTCTGACTGTAATTAATGCATTGTAACAGCCTCAATTTCAGTGCTCATATTCCTAAATTTTAGGCCTGTCAAACCAAATTTAATGCCCTCGACTTCTGTGTTGGAGGACCTGCAATTAATGAATTGGAACCTCCTTGAAAAACATGTTGGAACCTCTGTAGTACCCTCTTGGTAGTCATGCCTCTGTCCCAGCCTAGAAATTTGGGCATGAACTTGGTATTCTCCAAACTGTTGCATGATTTCTCTCCTCGAGCAATGCTATCTCAGGCTCAATACACCTCAATTAGAACAATGATCTCCATTGTAGCAGAGATGGGATGTAAGATTTACCAAATGGATTGATTCAGATGGAGAGGTTATATAATACAAAATTTGGCTTTCTTCAGTTCATACTATCTAGGTTTTTAGCTTTACTAGTTCACAATCTATTGTTTCAGACATCTTCCAGGCTTCAAAATCACTCATATTTTTTTGAGAATTTCTAGTCTATAAAACATTGTTTCATATGACTAAATACCCATACCAATAGAGATTTAGTTGAGGAAATATCAAGGATTCGAGTAGCTGGAAGGTCATTGGTCTGTCACTAGGCTTAGTATATATTTTGATGTATCCAATGGGGAAAAACGTTTTCATCCTATGAATGTAAGCACTACTTTGTTTCATTTCTTTGTGCTTGTTTTTATAATCTAGTGTTAATAATACACTGCTCGAATTCTTGTCTCATTGGGACTTCTTCCTTGGCATTTTAATCGTATCTAGAAATATAATCAGCAAATAAACATGACCATTAAAAGTTAAAACCATAATTTTAATAAACTTGAATAATCACTATGCTTTGCAACCATGTTTGGTGTCCCCTAATAACCTCTACATCACATGCATTCAATATTGGTTTAGGTAACTATATTACTTATCTTTGGAGGTGACTCATCTCGTCAGGTCCAAAATCCATCAAACACACATATTCATCGTGCCTTCACTTCCTCATTTAGTTTGTCTCTCCTCAATTTCCATCACCAACCAGATTGGTTTTTTCCATCATCAACCACAGCAGGAGTCTTCCTTATAGAATTTTAGACTCGTGATTATACCAAATGTTTAGTATGAATACATTGAAAGTTACGAGCTTGGAAATGAAAGCGATTCAGAGTCAACAAATAAACAATATGTGCCACACGATAGATAAATAAGAGAAAAATATTGAAAAATCCCAACAGTGATGGCATGATAGGAAATGTCATTAAAGCTTCTATTCAAGTCATAGTCATATGTACATATATAGATGCAATCCTCGAAGATGGAGTTATGGTACATAGCATACAATGATGTTGCCTACACTTGTAATGATAACTCGATACTGGATAGACAATGGAGGGTATAGACAGTGATAACACTACCATTCATCCAACTATTTATACCTAGTTGTCCTTGTGATTAGTTCATGTCTAGACCTGAGATGTGCAACTGTGCTATTCATTTAACTATAAAATGCACACTTTTGAGGAAGTGAAGTAGGCATAGCGAGCTCTGTTCAGGAGAATTTTATGACTGTTGAAGGCTCTATTTTACACATGAGGTTGACACCTGTAGGGAATCTCCAGATTGATATTAAATGTGACAGTGATTACACATCATATTCATGGTGAAGACGAGCATAGAAGTTAGGATTTACGAAAGTTGTTTTGGGGATTGCAATTATTGTTATGACAACAGAGAAGAGTGCTGCCATCTGCAGACCTGTTTTGATGGCAATAAAGGAGATATTTCTAGTGGAGCAAGGGCGTATTTATATCATGTTGAGTGGCAGTCACATCAAGCACTTAGTACTTGCATGAGGGTGCTCAAGTGGGAGTTACAGAAAACAAGTCTGATGAGATTCCTGAGTAGCGTTAAACTGGAAGTTGCACCAACTATTCTAAGGGAGGTGCATTTGTTTGTAAGGTTATGTGTTATCCCAAGGATGGAACATGCATAGGTTATTATGTAACAAAGGTGCTCAATAAAGAGTTACAATCATTCATCACAGGATGTTGTTATGGCAGCATGTGGGGCTGACTCTAGGGAGTTACTCATACTCTTCTAAGCTTCAGAATGGTGCTGATCCCAAATCTCAATGAAAAAAGTGCTTGTAAAGACTATAACAAGTTTGATCATTGGAAGGAGATTTAGCATTTTTCATCCTTCTTCCTATATTTTCTCATGATTATGTCTTTGGCATTCTGTTTTTTTGTTTATTGTTGCATGAGATTGATCCCACACTGTAGGTGAATCTGAATATTGCGGCTATGCTTATAGCTCACTTTGATACAGCAAACTGATTTCAAGCTTTGTTATAGTATAATTGTATAAGTTATATTGACTAGACACTGCTATACAATTCTTTTCATTAATTGAAAGCCTTGAACTCTTTTGATGGTGGATTCATGTTCATGTGTGTGTGTGTGTATGAAGGCTCAATTTTCTCTATTGCTTTTCTTGTTTTCCAGTTGAAATCAGGTTGTCAAATTAGCTAGTTAGTTTCAATACATTCCTCTAACTGGTTTTCTTCTTTATTCAACTCCTTACCCCCTCACGAGGCACTAGATTTGATTGTATGATCTCTGTTCTAACTTCTAAGTTTTAAATTTATTCAACAGATCCTAAAAGTCAAAATCTGCTATTATAGAGCAAAAGGTCTCACTTCCCTGCACGTTTTTCATTGCAGTCTCAAACAGGACAGAAAAACCTCTTCTGAGCTTGAAAAACTTTTCCCAAGCATCTTGAATCTGAGCCCAAGCATCCCCTCCACCCCTTCCTCAAGTAGGCATGAATCAAACAGAAGCAAGAGAAAGAAGGATTAATCACCCACATACTTTCGAAACATTACATTTGAGGCCTCACAATTTTGGGTGATAAAAAAACCTTAATCTAACTCGTAATACTTTTGTGTTATTTTCTATTTTAGAAACATATTCTTTCTTGTAATGTTTCCCTAGGTTATATTTACGGTGGTTAATTTTGACTTAGTGATCCCTTAGTGGTCATTAATGTCATTTATTATACACCATTAACGGGTTATTAATTAGTCCCCATTGGTTTTTAGGGTTACATAATCTAACTCTAAAAGCTATAATTGAGGTTGTAATTCACTGAAGAGTATACTTATAATTAGCCCAAATGAGTGAAATTTTAATATATTTACCAAAACAATAAGTTATTCTAGAATTGAACCTTTAGTAAAGGGTGTTTCTGTGTATTATCTTATTAAAACCCTTTACGACATAAACCAAGAAAGGATAAAATAGAAAATGCCAAGCCACACAATGTATTTAAGGTGTTTGCAAAATAAATGTTCTAGTATGGCATAGAGTGATCTCACAGTTCAACAACAACTTGAAAGAGAGGAGAGGCTAGCCTTTTATAATTTACTTTGTAACAACTAGATAATATCTAGTTCAAGCTCTCTCTCAAATAATATTTTACTTGTCATCCACATGTTGGAGACTAAGTAAACTATAACAAAATATATTTTTAATACAATAATTCACTGAAACTATAAACAAGAAGAACAGTAAGACTGAAGCCAATATCTATGAGTATGCCAATATCTCTGAGTATGTGGAATAAAGGATCTATGGGGATAGAGTCAAAAGCCTTTTTGAAAGTCTATGAAACAACAGTAAACTTTCCAGGAGAAATATTGGGCTTCCTCAATTGTGGTCTGGAGTTTAAAGATGTGATTAATAGTCTAGTGCTCAGGTTGGAATCTAGCCTTTCCTTGAGCTCTATGTTGCCTCTGCCCAAGCTCCCTAGAGAGTTGCAAGTGGAGGGATGCAACATAGAGCTTCAAAAATAAAATCACCACAAATAGTTCCAATGGACTGCAAGGTACATCATAAACATTATTTAGTGGGAGCATGAGTGCAGCTCCTATAAAAGGCATATCTAACTTTTGAGGTCAAATACCTAAAGGGTCAAATTCTTCATCTAAGATATAAAATGTTACAAATTTGAAAGTCCCAGAGAAGAAAGGGTCCCTCTCAAGAACTTGAGAATCGAGAGAAATATCTTGATTGAAGGTTTCCTGAAGAAAGTGATCAATGTTTGGAGGAGCTATCACCTACTAATTAGGGAGGACTAGGAGAAACTACTGGCCTCTAAAATTGTATTACAGTGGGTGAACACTGAATATCTCATACCATCTGAAGCTAAAGTGAATAATCCCCTGAACTTTGGATAAATTGGAAGATCTGATCTTGTGCATATAGGCTGCTCTTTACATAGACCTGGATCAGTGGGAAGGAGGGTGTCTTATGTGATTGTAAAAAAATCCTAGACAGAGACACTATTACAAGGGTCTCATGGGTGGAGGTAAGGGGTCTCCTCGAGATCTCATGAATCTTCATAATGAGGTGGTGCTGCTCTCTGCCTGTAACTTATTGCTTCTGTGTGTGAGCTCTACAAAGGAGAGAGTTGATCATCCTATTGTGTGGGTTGATGGGAGTTATTCTAAGCCTCCTCCATTTGAGTCTGTTGTCGGTGGAAAATCCGACAAGTCGATTTGTGCCCTGACTAGATGAATTTACATAATTAAAGCTTCTTTATTCAACATAACAAAAAATCTATTGTTTCAAGTGATACTATTGTTGAAGTCATATAAGGAAGCCTCTGTTGCCTGCATGTTAGATAAAACCTTTGTACAGTGCAAAACTTTGTAGTGATATCTTTTGCTAATATTTGAAGTGTTTTCTTCCACTTCTAACATTGACATCCACAATGCATATAACCTATAAAATTCTAATATAACTTAATACATTGTGGTGTTCTCTCTAAAAAAGGTTATGAGAAATCCGGATTAGGAGTGAAAAGGTAGAGGTCAATCGAAATCAGGGAGCAATTAAGGGTTCCCTAGTATGGATATCAGTAGAAAACATTTAAATGATAATTAGTCAAAATAGAGTGCTTTTAACAAATTCTGAAATACAATTCATGATTCATCATTTATATTAAGAACGCATTCATGAATAGATGGAAAACATAAGAAAATAGACAAGATGACAAGTGAAATGCTTCACTGCAGTGGCCCAACACATGAATCCTGTAATATGATGCTTTATTTCCTGTGATCCAGTCTGCTGACTTGAAATTGATACAAAAACCCTTAGGTTCAAAATATTATAGCTACAGAAATGTTCAGTAATTAATCCACACTCAATACTTCAAATGATGAAGTATTTATACAAAAACTAGTACAAAATATCCTAGAATAAACATAGGAATTTTTCTTGGAAAATAAAGATCTTCATGCAAGAAGATAGTGACAATTGCCTAACTAATTGCTAGCTGTCCTATTTATTGAAATAAAATGGCTTGCTGTTTTGATTTAGGCTGCAGATAGACAACTAAGGTGTCCCTCAAGCTGGCAGTTTTATTTTCAATCTTTCATCTGATACACTTTGACTGCAGAAAACTGTTACTGCTGATGTAAAAACAGCAACTATGTTTTTTACCTTTCCTTCTATGTCCTCACTATAATTTGATTTTATAATAAATCAGTTAACTTCTCCCAGAACTCAGCTTCTGGAAATTTGATCTTCATAAGCCTTCTGAAGTTTTCATCAGCTTCAATGTATTTGGAAAATGTTGGTTTGTTAAAAAACAGGTGCTTTACTTCATGCTGCAAGTAAAACAAATTTTCAAAATTCTTATACAAAACTTTCCCTCTTGGGATTCCCTGCAAATCTTATTTGTTTACCTGTTCTTTAGCAAATTTTCTCATATTTTTTTCATAATCCTCCTATTTCATCAATTTTTCATTGATTACCAGTGGATTAGGAAGGCCTTTTTGCCTTAAAATATCAAATTTTATCATGAATCTTGTAATTTCCATTTCCATGTTTTGACACTTTTCCTCTAATTGGTTCATCAAGTTCTTCTTGGATATTACTTTTCTTACCTCAAGTATGGTATATGTTCTGTCTGTAATCCCAATTTCATCCAATTCTTGTTTATTTTTGGAATTAAGGAATTTGATAATTTCCAAGGCCTCTTCAGATTTTTTTACCTAGCTCTTCTTTTGTCTTTTGTATTGCTTCTTTTGCTGCTTTCAGTAAATGTTTCCGCTCATAAATTACCTTTATAGATGGCCAAGTATGATTGACTGCTTCAATGATAGTGGACCATAATTGGTTCTTAACATGTGCCATAGGTTCTTTCAAGGTTAATTATTTTCCTAATTTCTTAAGTTGCTCATTCAACCTATTAGCCTTTTGCTCTTCATTCTTAGCATTAATTTGTGCAAGATTTTTGGCATCTTCAAGATTTTTAATCTGTTCCTTTAACCTGTTTATCTCATTGGTTTGGATGGACATGTCCTACATTACCTTTACCAAATTACTAGCCTCATCTGATTTTTGGGTTGTTGTTGCTGAAGTCTCAGTGGCAAAAGTTGTTGATGAAGTTACTGGGACTGTTGTAGCCAGTGGAACATTTGGAGATAGTGTTTCTGCCAGAGTAGATGGAACTATTGTTGTAACCATAGGAATTACAGTGGAAGGGATTTCCTGTGCTTTTGTGGCTTCTTTTTCTTGGACCAATTTTTCCATTTCCAGTTCCATTTATTTGATCTGAGTTGTAAGCTGCAAAATAAGACTCATCATTTCAACTTTTTGATTAGTATCCTGCAAAATCTCCTTACCTTGAGGATGCTTAATGGGAGGCAGTTTCAACTGTTTCTTAAGAGCAACAATATCAGCATTCTTCTTTTTAATCAATTCCTCTGCAACTTTTATGTTCTGAGGATCATAACCTACCTCAATCACTAATTCCTCCAATTATTTTATTCGGATATCCTTTGCATATGATGAAGCTTTCTCCAGTTTGAGCAGATCTCTTACATTTATCAAAGTATTTTGAAGATTTTTAGCACTCATTGCTTTAGTAGTCATTGTGGAATAAAGCATCTCTCCTGCTTGTTTATGGAATTCAATTTGGTCCTGAGGATGAATATCCTGGACTGGCACTTCAAAATCAACCTTTTTATAATCAGATGATGTTTTTGGAGTTGGTATTGTGGGCTGAAGCACTGTCATCAGCATCTTCTTGTTCTTGTAATCAAAGGCTGAAAGCAGCCTGTTTTGTATGATGGGAGTCTTCTTTAAGTACTGAGAATATATTTCATTTTTTATTTCTTCATTTTTAGCTTTAATTTCCTTGTACCTTTCCTTGATGTCCATATCCTTTTCTTATGTTTTCTTTGATGATGACACTTCTATACTATGTTGTTTTTGGATCAACTTTGTATTAGAAGTGGTTGGCTGCTGTTCATTTTCAACTACTGTAGGAGTTACAGTATCTTTCTCTGGAATCTTTGTGTCAATGATCTCTACAGTCTCTTTTTCTTTGCTTGCAGGATTAATCTTAGGCTTTTTGTTGTATCTGAGTTTAAATTTGGTTTTGGTAGTGGTCTCAGCTGTGTAAGACCCTTCTTCCCTGTTTATTTTCATACTTTTGTCTTCCTGAGCTCGAGACTGCAAAATGTGACTAGTAGCACTTTTCTTATCAGCTTCTACCAGTGTATTCTCTAAACATTCTGTTTGGTTTGATAATTTCTCAATATCAGGATTCTTTTCATGAATGTATGGATTTAATTTACATTTAACTCTCATTTTGTTGATTATACCAAAGGGATCATAATACCAAAGAAAACTAGTGCTAAACTTGAACTCCTGTAACTGTTTTATTGCCTCTGGACCTGCTTCTTTGTTATTACATATGGATGGACCAACTTGATTCTTCAATTTAAATTGGGTTTTCTTTTTTGCAGCCAAGAAATTTACAGCATCTGAGTTTAAAATCTGTCTTATATACTCTAGAGCAAACAACCTCATGGGGAGGTATTTTGGCAATTTGTAAGGAATTAGGTTTGATCCATAAACCCAAATTTCAGTGTGATTTTGGTATAAATACCAATCACCTGTCCTGCTCTGCTCACACAACTGTAAAACTTTCTTGATTTCATTACTGATCCTAGGCTAAATATTTTTGTTTAGCAAATTTACCAATGGATGGATGAAAGAATCTATAAACTCTGAATAAGTAAATTCATTTGACTCTTTCCTTATTAAGGAAGTCGAGAATATGACAGATTGGGGATTTCCTTCCACATCCATATTTTGAAGAGTTATAGGAAACCTTTTTGACTGAAAATAAATGAACATGTGGAAAAGAAATGAAGTATACCTAAAGAAACCTTCAGTAGGCAGTTTGACTAGCTGTTCATGGATGCTATTAATAATATACTGCGCAAAATTGAAGATAACTACAGAGGGTTGGCCAGGTACAAAAATGGACAAGAAACCCAGTACTGATGCATCAGCATGTTCATCTGTGAAATATACAAGGATAAAAGATAGCATGGAAATAATTTGTCTGATTCTTTCTGAGAATTTAGAAGAGGAGTATGGAAGGTTGAGCTTAGGAATTTCCATATAGAATGGCATGAAAGTTTGAAAATTTTGAAATCTCTTGGGAAAATCCAAGTCCAAATAGACTTAGTGAGGGCTTCAATTGATAAAGGGACTTCATTAGGCTCAAACTGTAATTGAAGCATATGGTGAATAGATTTAGCTGTAATGGTAAACATCACTTCTTTTTCAGAATTCACAATGGCTCTTTGATCTGGAGAATAATAAGATTGGCATAATCTGATAGCTTCTGGGCATTGATGAGTGTGAGGGACAATATATTTAGGAAAATTTGATTCCCAAATAAACACATCATCTGCTTGATCTAAGGATTTCTCTTGGCTCCAGCAGTGGAGCTCAAGGAGGTTAAACTCTGTCACAAGATCTGTAATTTTGAAGTCTACATCTGCCAAGGGAGTATGTTCTATATCTACAATAGGAGGTTGTAGAGGGTTGATCACATAGTGCTTTTGGATGCCATTGATTAGTTTTATTTACCAATTTAAACACTTTTGACCTTTAAAACACTGATTTTAGGCCTGTGAAATACTTCGGTAAGTTTTAAACAGTTTACAGAAGGTTTTTGGATATGACAGGGTTTATATATTTGGCCTGCAAAGGGATATTTCTGATAATTTTGACTCAAACTGGAACTTCTGTATCAAAAAAGAAATTTTTCTAACCTTATTGCCTCAACAAATGATATAAAGGGTTTATAGTAAACTTTATGTGATGAAACAATCCTCGAGCATCAAATTTTATGTAGAAAGGATTATGAGTACTGTAGAAAAGGTTTTGGAGATCTTTAGAGGGCTTTTCAAGTCTGTAGATTGCTTAAACTCAATCAGAATTTATTCTAAAACATGTCAAGGCTTCAAATCCTGTGAAAAATGCTCAGTGCTTACAGAAACAGTGAATTTATGAGGAAATAGGGTTTCTTTTGGGCATACAGGTTTCTAAATGATTCATTTAATAGTATATTTCTTTCAGATTGATGAATAAGTCTCTTTCTCTGAAGAATACCAGTGAAATTGGAATTTCGCTTTGAAGAAGGGTTTTTTGGGGTTGGAAAGATTTCAAAAGCTTCTTCTGGCCTTTATATGTGATTTGGTGGCTTTTTTAGTATTGTAGCAATTGATTTCAATTATTTCTATTAGTTCTTAGGCTAAAACAGAGGCGGAAGTGTTCTAATCTTGATTTAAAATGCTCTTGTGCGCAGAAAATGGTAACAGAAGGCTCAAATGAATGCATTTCAGGCGTTTTATAACCAGTTTCAGTGACTAGTAAATGCATTAAACATAGGTAAATTCAAAAAGAAAGGTGGTTTAGGCGCAGGGGAGGGAATAACTGCCAGGCGGTTTTCGCATGGTCGAAAGGCGGTAAGTGGAATTAGGAGGATCGATGTGATCCAATAGAATTAGGGCGCATGGAGGTGAGAGAAAAGCTTAAAACAGCTTTTATCGTAGGGTTCGGACTTGTTTAACAATCGTGCAATCAAATCTGCGATAGAGGATCTGCACCATTAGATCTGGCAGACAGGAGCGAACGGTCGAGATCTTACGATGAAGCTACAGGGTTGAGAGGAGTGGGGCCCGAGATATATATGCGGTTAGAGTGTTAAATGTATTAAAATATCAAGTTTTAATACATAGTTTGGAATAATATGATAGGCGGTTTTAATGTTTTATATAACGAATGAAATGGATATAAATGTAAGTTTAGCATTGGGCGGGGTTAATATATAATAAAACAGTTTTAACCTATGGGAGCGGGAATATATATCAGGTGGGTAAAACGAACCATAGGTTTAAAAATATAATATGGGTTTGGGATATATATTATAAAAGATTTTAATATAATATGGGCTTAAAGGCGAATAAGGAGCTAATATATAAATTTAATGTTTAGTAATTAAAGTGCAATAAGGGAAAATATACTAATCTTAGTATAAAACATGATATAGGAATGAATTTCATTGTTTTGGGTCCCTTCATAATCTTTTTACACTTAGGATATAGTATTTTTTTGGGTTTTTTGGGTAAAAGGGGAATTAGTCAAAAGGCTTTACTTTCTTTAAGTAAAATGAGTTTTATACTTAGGAAAAGGGGATTTTTGCAAAGGAAGATGAATGATGATGAAAAAGGAAAAATGAAGGGGAAATAATGAAAATAGTGAGGCTGAAGTATTTTACAAGGGAATGACTTTTTTGAAGGGAGTTAGTGGCTGCATGACCAATTTATGCTTATCCATGAATGTAAAAATTGCTTCTGCCTACCCATATGTTACCCTAACATTTTTTCTTCATTTACCTGGGTGCATTTGAGCTTGTAAACCCTTGTTCATTTTTCTTTTAAAACAGCAAACTAACTAATTCTATCCTTATTTCCTCCAAGGGCTCAGATTAAGCTGTTGAACTCCTTATTTATTCTCTACCTAACTACTGATCTGCCAAGATTAAACTGTTTGGCTAGATCTTTATTCTCTATCTAACAACATGAAATTTAAAGCATGAAAAATTCAAGATTAAGCTATTTGTCTTATCATTGATTATGGCATTTTGAACAAGTTGCACAAAGATAAGCTATTTGTCTTATCTTTATTTTGTTGTAAAGTAAATAGTAGTGGCATTTGGATTTGCATCACTTTCATGTTTTATTTTTATCTCTTTTTTTTGGGGTCCATTTTCTATTCTTTTTTTGATCTTTTTCTTTCAAGACCTTTGATTTTTCTTTTCGGACTTTTATCCTCTTTTCATTTTTTTATTTTATTTTTCTAATATGGGAAAACAATTTGCAGAAAGCAAAGTATGTACATATTACAAGGCTGATCAAATTCAATTCAAAAATTATGAATCCTATTATTATAAGACCCTAACAGCAAGTTCATCAAGGTTATTCTACCGTAAGGGGGAAATAAAGTAAGCGTCTAGGAGAGAGGTATTAGTACCACCCTAATAAAGACACACACAAACATGAATGTTTCATCTAACATCCAACAGAATAGTCCACACAAATGCGACGAACATTATAACCATTACAACACATTTTGAATAAGATAAGCACTAGAATAACTAAAATAGTTCAACTATCTTAGTACTAGTGAAAAGCAAACATGAATCATAAAAATTCACAGAACAATCTTACAAACATTCATAATACATGTATGAAAATTGCTATTTTTCAGGCTTCAATTATTAAATAAAAGTCCCAAGATGCATTAATACAATGGGCATCACTTGCTCCAATAGTGGAGCATTGGAGCCACTACTTTCTCCCCAAAAGTATTAAATTATCTCTCTTATGCCTTATGGGAGAATTTAAGGCTAAAAGTCCTTTACATGAGAAATGAGGATATATTTATAACTTGAGGAGTGACCTTTCATATCCTCGTGACTCTTGACTTTCTAAATTCTAGTGACCTTTTGACTTCTACAACCTTTGAAGTTCCAAATGAATTTTGGAATTACATATGACTTTTGGTATTACATATCCTTTGGACTTCTGTGACTCTTGATTTCATACATGAACTTTGGAATTCTACTTATTTGTATTTTATAATTATTACAATGATGCATTTTGTATTCCACATCATCAAATGATGAAACTTTACATGTCGCTATCATGGATGACTGGGACTCACAATGACTGATGACATGGACTTGCTTTAGTAGTGACAAGATTTCCATTGTGTCTATTATTCATTATCATCTGCTCATAGTGCTTCCACCCCTCGAAGGGTCTTCAAACTTTGGAGTAATCATGGTGATTTTAGCATCAATTTTTAGGTGTTTTCTTGGTTCTTCTTGCGCTACCTTCATTTATCCTCTTTTCTCGATATTCCTTGTGTGTGCTTTCCATAGAGTTCCTGTAATATCTATTTTTTCAATCACTAATGAGGAGAAAATATCAGACTAAAAATCTCCTACTCTACCATGTTTTATGTATATTTTCTTATTCGTTTCCTTTTGGCATGCTTAAAATGGTCAGCAGGGCTCAAGGGCGCACTCTGACAGGCTGAAAGATGGAGGAGGAGGAGCTTTGGGGCTTCAGAATGTGCTCATGCACCCTAAAAAGCAAGGCAATAAAGGCAAGGAGCATGGCACAAGTATAAAGGATGAAGGGGAAATCTTTGGGCTTCCCAAGTGTGTTATGTGCCCAAGGTAAAGAGGGAAGGCATAGAGCACACTCCCAAAGGTTGAAGGTTGAGGCTTCATGCCTTCAAGGTGCGCTCATGCGCCTAAGAGGCCTCAGGAAGGGTGCAGGGTGCATTTTGAAGATTGAGGTTGAGGCTTTGTTCCTTCAAGGTGCGATAGTGTGCTCAAGTTAGTTCAAGAGGGTGCATGGCACATAAGGGAAGGTTGAATGGATGAGCTTCAGGTGTTCAGAATGTGCTAGTGTGCTTAAGGAGGGTGCACTTCTTCAAGTCAAAGGAATGCGCTCTAGGAAGACTTGGTCACTTTTTGAGGGTGTAGTTTAGAACACGGGAGGGACTTCATGCTTTGGGAGTGCACATAATTATGTGGGAGGTCAGAGGGCACACTTCTAAACAATGAAGTGTCACCATCAAGGCTTTGGAGTGCACTCATGTGCTCTTGGCCTTAATGGGCTCATTTTTCAACCGAAAATTGTCTAAGTGCGGATGATTAATCAGGGAATGGACAAGATGAGTTTTGGACATAAAACAAAGTGTGACACATACTAACTCTTCAATAAAACATAGATAAATTTAACCAACAATGAATATACATCAAACACCACTTTAAGAATATTCCCCAAGTATAAAAGGTGAAGTGTGTGCAACTGCGACCCAAAAGTGTCGTTTTAAAACAAGAAAGGTGGTGTGACCATGAAATGCATATGAGGTTATTAAAATCAATGCAGTGAAACTTAAGAACACTTGAAACATATGAATAAACATAAAACAACACTTGAAAACCAAGGGGACACTCAATACGACAAGGAGGTATGCTCCAAAATTCAAATGTGGTGAAATTTTAGAGGGTGTTGTAGCAACGACAACACTTGGCGACACACTAGGCAGCCTTCAACTTCTCTATCTAGGAATAGCTTTCATCCAAGGGTTAGACCTTCAGGAAGTATTGATTTCCTAAATTTCCCCTTTTTTACTTGTCCTTACACATAGCATATTACTTTTCTCTACTTGGTTGAACACATGTAAACATACACCATATCACAATTGTTTTGATCGGGGAAGGGTAATGTGTGTGGTGAGTTTATGATATTCAAAGTGTAGATTTCTTCATCTCTGGTGTTTCGCTGCTGCTAGTAGGCTTGGAAGTACCCCAACAAAGTCACTTTAGGAGCACAAATGTTGCTTCATTTTCAATGAGCCTGGTCAGTACCTCGGTGAAGTCACTTGCTTCACCTCCCTGCACAAGAAGCCTTTCTCTTCTTTCACCATTTATTTATTTATTTAAAATAATTGTGCATCAACACTTATTCTTTAAATGAGTGGAAGAGGGATCCTGACTTATTGAGAGCAAAGGAGGTTTCCCCTTTAGAGAAGTATTTTAAGACCATTGATTCAGGTTTTCTCACTTTTGATTTTCCCCTTATCCCTTTTCTACTAGATTGGACAAGCATTAATATACAAGTATACATATTCCAAGTGGAGTGGTTCATACACTAGCATAAGAATGGGTCTAATAGGTTCTCCCAAGGTTCTCCTATTGGAAGAATTGTACTTTACATATAGCCTTAGCTCAACCTATGGATTTTTCCCCAAACAAAGAAGGAGAATAAACATATATTCAAGCATTGAAGATGTCATGCTCCTCTTTCATTGCACTACAACGTTCTTGGGCCATGCACTTTCACACATAGGTATTATTTATGTATAGTGACCAACACAACAAAACATAAAAGACATGACACTTAGAACTGACCAAAAAAAAAAAACAAAGAAAAGACATAAAGCAATATGTAGAAGAATTGCAGCATATAGCTGCTATTGAAAATAATGTCTTAGATCTAGACCATTCAGCTTGAAAGTGTTGTTTTCGAGTTTCTCTTCAACTGTGAATGGCCCAATCCACAATGGTTGAAACTTTATATGTTTACCTTTGCATTCATGGGATTTATCCCACTTTTAGAATTAGGTCGCCCACATCAAAGATCTTCCCCCCTGCAGGTTTTCTGTCAAACCAACACTTTATATAGTTCCAATGCACGAAAAATAAATCCTTGGATTTGAGCCACTCTTCCTCAAGTTTTAGTAAAGTGCCTATCATGTTTTGAACCAGTAGGAAAGGTTTACCTTGTGACTCCTAAGAGAGTATCAAGGCTGGGAGGTACAAGTTCGGAGGCAATATAGCTTCTTTACCATACACCAGAAAGTATGGCAAGGTTTTCAGAGAAGGCTTAGGGGTAACACAGTCAGCCCAAAGGGCATTAGTCAAAGCAGTATGCCATCTCTTTTTTTCATAGAAAATGGTATTATTAATGATGTTAATAATAATTTTATTTGTGGATTCAACTAGACCATTTCCCTAGGGATAATAATTAGATGCATGCTTGAGATTAATATCATTTTCCAATGAAAATTCATAAAGTTTTAATGATGAGAAGTAAGTTTCATTATCAAAGACGAGTGATGTAGGAATTCCAAACCTAGTGATTATGTTTTGTTGTATAAAGTGAATGACTTCGTATTCATTTAGTTGTTTTCAGGTTTTAACCCTGTACAAAATTACTAGAAAAGGAATTCTAAAAATAGAAAACAAACAATGGCGAGAACATAAAACAGATATACACAAATATTTTCCCTTGGATTCCAAAATTGGGACTACCATATTAATTTTTCATTATATTCCTTTCAATGTTACAATACATATATATACATGTCGAAGCATTCATAAACCCCAATCCATTAACCCTAGATTAGAACATAATTGTAGTTCGCTTAATCGGATCTACAAAATACCATGAGCAGAAAACCATCATGCCCCAAACCATGTGAAAAACCCATGCACAAAACCATAGGTAGTTCTGGTCCCCTATTATAGGGTCCAAAAAAAATTTCTAGTTGCGATGCCCTAAACCCCATGCAGGGGTCTAAATCCCCCTACTAAGCTCATCGCAACAAACAGGGGGGCTACCCCCCCCCACCCCCCGCCGACTAGTCATGGAAAGAATATAACACACACCCAACATTGTCTGAGTGGAACTACTTTCAACCACTGCTAATCTATAGTTGTGAGGATATATCGGTGTTGCTTGATGAGTTTGGAATAATCTCTCTGATAACATCAAGCCCCCATTGTTGTAATGGTTCCTCGACTGCTACTGGGAGCAGTGGGGCAGCTGACCTTTGATCGCGGCCAGCGCATTTCTAACAAACTTCGCACTAGCGGACATAGGCGTGACTGTCCTTAAAAAGAGTGGGCCAATAATAACCCGCCCCCATGACTTTGTACGTCAATGTGTCTTCACCCACATAGTGGCCACTTGTTGGTCCATCATGTAAATCCTTCAGAACCTTCCTCGTATCTTATGGCTCAAGGAACCTTAACAAAACTCCATTATGGTGCTTCTAGAAAATCACTTCATGAACCAGTTGGTATGATAGAGCCTTTAAGCATATTTCCCTTTTTTTTTACTTGATAAGTGCAAGGGTAAGGTGCCATGTTCCGAAAATTGTATTAACTTTGCATACCAAGGCGTTGTGGACGTGGACTGGGGAATGTGATCAACATTGTACATTTCAATTTCCTGCTCCCATCCTAAGAGACCTTTTTCGGGAGAATCCTTTGCTTCTACAGCTAATCTGCATAGGGGGTGACCCTTTATAGTATGAACTAGTTTGAACTACATATCATAATCTTGAAAACAAGTCACCCAATCGGCCCTCTTCTCACCTAGCTATTGTTGCAAAAGTAGTGCTCTTACTGCTAGGTGAGGTAAAAATACAGTGGTGTGAGCTTTAAGTAAGTAGGGCCTGAAATACTTCACTGCCTTATATGTTGCATACACGTGTTTATCAATGGCAGGGTAATTTAATTCTGATCCCCGTAGACTAGTGCTCATAAAAGAGATGGGTCGCTCATTTCCTTCATTGTCCTTCTCAGTTAATACAGCAGCAATTGATAAATCCGAATAAAATGTACAAAGAAAGAAATCCTTACCATAATTTGGACTGAAGATTGTGGGTGCATTGAAAATAGCCTGTTTAATCTAAGCAAAAGTGTCCTTCTCCCATTTTTCCCACTTATATACTGCATATTTCTTAACCATCTCCTATATAGGTTTGACTATCTGTGCATTGTTAGTGTCAGTATTTGCAGCCTTCCTCCAGTGATCAAACATGCTCTTACAAAGTTATTTTAAGGTGTCAAGGTCAAATTTTGTCATTTCAGTGAGTCTTCAAGTAAAATTTGGTCACTAGGTATTAGGTCTAGGGTTTGTTTTCACTCTTGTCAAAGTTGTCCAAATGTCGGTCCATGTCACCATTCAGCTGAGTGTACCATCATTCAGAGGGTTTTCATCATCATGCCAGATTCCAAACGGTCATTTTACACCTTGTTCATGCTTCAGTTGTGCCTAGGTAAGGTTCATTTCCCTCTCCTAGGGTTTTGAAAGTAATTTCTCTTGGATGGTCAAATCATCAGCACAAATTGTATCCTAATGTTCATAAACCTTCCCCTATCCTTAATGTACCTTATTAAACACTTCCCATCACTGAGATCCCCCAAATTCCTCATTTTCGCACAAACCCTAGTTTCTTGCTACAACTTGGCAATTTTCTAGGCTAGGCCTGTGTTTTGCCCTTTTTGACCCCTTCCCCTCACTCAATCTCTGAAATTCAACTTTCCCCTACTTCCTAACATCCCTCCCTACTTCCCAAAATTTTCTCAAGAATTTAGAAGCCCCTTATCCGCTTCATTTCGCTTCATTTCGACAAATCCCTTGTTCCACATATCGAGATAGGTTTTACTCCAATGATGTTTCTGAGCAATAAAAGATGAATTTGGGAAAAATGAGAGATTTTTTTGTCCAAAATAGGCCAAGGAATAAAAACCTCCTTCACGTTTTACACAGGTGTCATGGTTTTAGAGAAATGTCAAAAATACAGTTTCCTCAGGAGAATTGATGCACCTCTGAAGTGACCTGGGAAAATCAATCTTTCTCCTAGCTTGGATGGCCATATTACTTGCTTGATGAGTAAAATAATAACTAGACACAAATATATTTCCAATGAGATATCATGAGCTCAATTTGGAGTTGAGGAAGACCTTCAAAATTTGACTACAACAGCACTCTGCCTTGAGGCAGCCTCATTTTGCACATTTTGACCAGTCTTGGGAGATTTGATTTTTTACAGAGAAAATGAACTCCAAATTGAAAAATTCCAGTTGGGTTGGAAATTAGACTCAATAATATTTCCAACGAGCTATCCTAAACCCAATTTGGACACCAAGAAGTTCTCCCAAAGTCTCCTGCAAAAAGGCGCGGCGCATTGGGTTTGTGGCGCGGCGCATTGGGTTTGCGGCGCGGCGCATAGAGCTGCAAGCCCAATTTCACCATAAACTTCCCCAAAAATTCCAAATTTTCTCAAATCTGTGGTAGGAAAGTAAGTTAATATTCCTTCCATTGCTATTGAAGAGTTTTTCTTAGAATTTATGGTGGTTTAGTGTGATATAACTCAAACCCTACCTCCTTCCAAATTTGCTCAAAAAACAATTGTCTAGGGTTGCATTTGTGTCTTTGCTACCAATTCCACTCCATCATTCCCTCATTATTTCACTCCTTCATTCATTCTTCACTTTCATCCCCTTATTCCCTAATTCCTATATCCTAAATCCCATTATCCCAAACCCTACACTCCCTAAAAGCCTTCCATTCCCAAAAAAATTGTCCATATCATTCCCAAAACTCCTCATACCCTTTCCCTCCACAATCCCTCATAAATTCTTACCCTTGGTGGCAGAAAACTAAAAACACCATAAAAATCTTCATATTCATCAAGAAAACTCACACATTAGCAAACATTGGGAAAGGATGCTAGAGAAGGCCAACAACGAGAAAACTATGTTGAGGCACATGGCCAATCATTATTGGGCGAGCAACCATGTTTGCAAAGCAAGGATCAAGATCTTGAAGACCAAATTGAAGAAGGCCTCAAAGAGGCGGAAAAAGCATGATAGACTTCAGATCTTGGCCGAGGCTTCCTTGGCCCAGCATAACACTTAATGGAGGACATTTAGCACACTTTTTGCAAATTTTGAATTTTTGGCCTAAAAACAGACTTCTCTGCTCTATGCGCCGCGCCACCTGACGCACGCTTTTGATAGGGGACTCATTTTGATGCAAACTTAGCATTTTTGGATTTTTGATGGAAAAATATGCATGCCTACCAATGGCCAAGAAATTTTGACAGGTTTTGGGCTTCCAAAAGGGTCAAAAACACCCCAAAAATGACCTTTCTGCCCCTTTTTTGACATACAGGAAGCAGTGTTGGGAGAAATCAGTTTTGGAGGGGAAAATGAAGGCCATATTCATAAATTCCACTTGTGTTGGAAAGTAGACAGGCAGACATTTCCAAAAATCCCACTTGGAGCAAATTTGGACACCGGGAAGGCCTCCAAAATCAGCTGCAAACAAGCACGACGCATAGGGAAATCAGGCGCAGCGCATTGGAGGATTTTACTCATTTTTGGTCAAAAACTCTGTTTTTCGCCTAGTTTTTGTTTACAGTTTGACTTTTTCCTTCTAGTTGTAAAACTCATGATGTAATTAAATATAACATGATTGATTTTGATGTAATTTTGCTAAATTTTCACTCATAGAGGTAGATTCATCCAACAAAAGGTAATTTGCAACTGAATGAATCAGTTTCCTAGTTTTTAGAGGCAAGCTGTTCCACTGCCTACTTTCTAGTTCTCAGTTTATATTTTGTTGGAACAGCTCCTAAACTTATGAGCTCAACCCCTAGAGGCTGGGATGAGTTATTTTTTGTCTATATCTTGTGGGTTTTCAGTCATTAGCATGGTTAGACTTTTGGGAATGCTTTGAGCATCATTGTACATTCATCTCTGCAGTTTGGCAAAGGAATAGACCAGGGTTTGTAGCACTCTATGGGATTCATGTGGCATTTTTCTTTGATAGTGTGTTTCTCTCTGTAAATGTAAATCTACTGGTGTTTTATGTATACCATTTTCTCTCTTATTTCTTCTTAACTTAAACAAACAAGGATAAAGGTAGAATTCATTAAAATTTGCAGTGCTCTACCTAGGGTTTGTTTAATTTTCTATGTTTTTAGTTGTTTGAAGAGGATCCCTGAAGAATTCTTGCCCTCTTCAACTCCTCACCTATCTCAACTCTCCATTTCTTTCAAATTGAAGTGTCAAATAAATTTCCTACCTTGCCCCATTCAGATCTCTGCAAAACTGAGCCTCATTCCCCAGACCCAAATTTTCCTTTCCTCTTGAGCCAACAAAATATCATTAAATTCAATCAAGACTCTTTTGCATATATACCTAGCCTAAAATCAGCCTTCATTCAAGTCATATCAAGCCTCACTGATCATTTTTTTCTAAGATTGACAAGGAGAGAGCCCTCTCCCGATCCGGTAGGGCTAGCTACCAGGTTAAGCGTGGTTTGATGTTACCCTAGATTCTACCTTTCTCAGCCTGAGGTAGATTTAGGCCCTAACATGCATAATCAAAGATGAATTTTCTAAGGATATTGATTTTCCCTAAGAAATACTGCATGGATTTCATACTCACTGGGAACAGGATCTGTGTGATAGCCTTGACCCTCTCCGGGTCAATTTTGATATCTCTCTTTGCTATGATGTGCCCTAGCAGGATACCTTTGGACACACCAAAGATGTTCTTCTCTGGATTCATAGAAATTCCATACTTCCGACACTCCTCGAATATCTGCTTTAGATGATGTACATAACCTAACATTTTCTTAGAAAATACAGTGACATCATCTAAGTGTTGAAAATGGCACCAAGAAAGGCTTCTAATTTAATTTTCCCTTGAATTAAATTAGGAGAAAAGTGTAATTCCACATCACATGATAGCTTGTATTATTTAACTAAGTTAGGATGACTTATTTGGTTCATTTAATTCGATTTGAGGGTCAAACTATAGGCATGTAGAGTGTCTCATACTTTTTAGGAGCCATGGTTGAGTTTATTTTGAGTTGTAATTAATTAACTCAGTTTATCTGAGTTAAACTCATTTTATCTGAGTTAAACTCAGTTTAACTAGTTCTAACTGATGGAGGAACTGGAGAGAGGTAAAAGTGTGAAAATTATATTTAATTCACATACAGTAATCAATAAGATAACTGATAATTCACTCATAAATAACTCGTGCATATCAGTTTTGAGAAAGACCCAGTTGAGATTGGAGTTAAATGGAAGCATAATATTAGTTGTATAATCATCCAATTGTACAGGTTGTGCATGGAGTCATAGAAGAGCCTTGATGTATTTCGCAATCATTATTGGGAAATTTCCTTGTTAATAGGGCCTAATTACCGTGGGAAATTGCACAAGGAATTATGGATTCGTGAGGCCAAGAAATTGGTTAAGTATTGAACCAAGTTTGCCTAGGAATTATTGAGACAGATAGAGATAGTGCAGAGGTTTCTCATCTTGGAGAAAATCTTTGTAATATTCTCATATTCTTTAGCTTATGAGATATACAGATAGCGGGGATTTTAGCTGAGGCTTTCCCCAGATAAATATTTGTGTTGTGCAATTGAAATTATTCTCTTTCTTGTTCATGTGATTATGTGATTGTAATTGGTTTCTGCAATTTGTAGAGTAGATTCAAGTATTTTGTTTTAGAATATTACAAGATAAGTTGAATATATGTGCATTTTATACATCGTATTGGAGCAGGAATCACTCTAGAAGATAAGAATATGAGTTTGTTCTGTGCATTTGAGTCGAATTTGCAGATCTACACTTCAGGGCTAGCAGCAGGATCAGGATGTATTTCTCTGGATTGAGACTTGAATATTCCCTCGAGGGTAGTTCAAATTACATAGCTTGGAGAGACAGGATGGAGGAAGTGTTGGAAGATAACAGGCTAAAGGAATTAATTGATAGTGATATTCCTAAGCCTGCAACAACAGATGCTCAAGATCTAGTAGCATGGAAGAATAATGTAGCAAAGGCAAGAATAATTGTGTTAGAGGGAGTTTGAGATCATATTTTCTCAAACCTCCATGGAAAGGAAACTCCATATGATATGTGGAAGGCCTTAACATATTTTTTTTATAATAGCAACGACCACAAGAAGCTGGCACTGAACGATAAGCTTTGAAAAATCAAGATGGAGAAGAGAAACACAATACCAAAATACTTTACCAAGTCCACTCAGTGTCGAGATGAGCTTGGAAATTTTGGTGTTACAGTTTCTGAGGATGATCTAGTGAGCCTAGCACTTATAGGCCTTCCCAAGAGCTGGCACAACTACCAATATTCGGTGAAAGGGAGGGAGAAGCTACCAGAGTGGGAGTGATTGTGGTTTGACTTGGTACAAGGAGAGATTCGGTAGAACACCAGAGATGGATCCTCATCAAAGCATGCCGATGAGGAGAATTTTTACTTGGTTGGAAAGGAAAATAAATGGAAATGGAAGTCATCCCATTTAAATCATATTTTGGTTGGGTAGGAAAGAATAAAGACTTGGCGAAGATTACATTTTTTCACTATCATGAGCTGGGACACAATGCCACAAAGTGTTCGCATAAGAAGGCTTGCAAGAAGCCCTCAGGAGGAGCAGAAGCTGAGGCACTTGCTTCACAATTCGAGTTATATTTCACTCTCATCTCATGCATTGTGTCATCGGTGATGGGTTCTATATGGTACCAGGATAGTGGAGCCTCATTCCATATGACCAAAAATAAAGAGTTCTTCAGCGATTTGGAGGAGAAGGATCTCCAGATGTACAACGAAATGGGAGATCATGGGAGGTATAGCATGACCAACATCGATATTGTACCTTTTAGAGGGAGTTTGGTTCTCCTCTCACATTGAAAGATGGTATGTATGTTCCTGGTTTGAATAAGAACTTGGTTTTAGTTGCTATGTTGGAATATTGTGGCTACAGTGATATTTAGAAAAGGAAAGGTGTTCCTTCGTCACATAGCCATGGGAAAAGTGAAGAAGATCGGGGTTCGAGTAAAGAAAATCTACATATTGGATGTAAAATATTGTGTTGCCTTGAGCACAAAAGCAGTGAAGGTGGAGAATCGAGACATCAATGAGTTATGGCCATTAGGGGAATTTTAAGGTTTAAAATGGGCCTCCTAAGAAAAATGTACAAAAAAAAAGAAAATTTATAAGAACCAATAGGATTCAAGATGATGATGTCAAACATGGAGGATGATTCACCATTTTTGGAGTAAAAAAGAAAAAATAATAATATAATAAAACTACTTTTTCAACTTGTATTTTCAACTTATCTCCCTAAGATTTTACTCAAATTTCAAGTGGGAGTACTCATTGGATGAAAAAATTAATTCCTCATCCAAGGAGTACCCATGTTGCATACTTTCGATGGACCCTACTACATGAAAAATGAGAAATACTTGAAAAAACGTGTCTGCAATCACGTTTTTCATGTATTTCTCATTTTTCATGTAGCAAGGTCCATCAAAAGTATGAACATGGGTACTCCTTGGATGAGAAATCAAATTATGCATCCAACTAGTGTTTCCACTTGAAATTTGAGTAAACCCAGAGGGAGATAAGTTGAAAATATGAGTTGAAAAAATAGTTTTTCCTTTTTTCCCTCTAAAATTTGATGATTTAATCAAATCTTATTTTATTATTTCCACTATTATTTTATAATTTCCTTAGAAGGCCCATTTTAGACCTCAAAATTCCCCTAATGCATAGGATATTGGGCCATATACAACACTGAGCTTTGAAAATCATGCAAAAAAATTCTACAGGACTTCCCAAGGGTGGACTTGAGTAGTGTGATACATGCAAAGGGGGTACATTGGGGAAGTACAGCAAATCCACCTTTCATGATAAGGACAGTTGGGTGAAAGCAATCCTTGAAAGAGTTCACTTAGATGTGTGTGGACCGTTCTCGACAGCATCCACGGCCATGCAGATGTATTATGTGATTTTTGTAGATGATTTTCCACCCAAGTGTTTTATTTTATTAATGCAAAAGAAATATCAGGTGTTCTAAAAATTTTGTGATTTCAAAGCACTTGACGAAAAATACAAAAGCAAGAAGGTGAAGGCTCTCATGAGGGACAATGGTGGATAATATATGTCGAATGAATTCAAGAACTTTTATGCATCAGAAGGCATTCGACGAAGTTGATAGCACCTCATAACCCATAATAGAATGGGGTTGCAGAAAGGAAGAACATAAGCATTGTGGGAGTTGCTCGGGATATGTTACATGATCAGGTCCTACCGTTGCACTTGTGGTAAGAAGCATGCAATACAATTGTGCATGTGTAGAACAAAATTCCTCATCGAATCCTCAAGATGAGTACACTAGTGGAAGCCTTTTCTTGTAAGAAGCCAGATGTGGCTCACTTTAGAATTTTCAGTCATCAGTTTATTGTCATGTTACCAAAGATGCACAGAAAAAAGCTAGAACCAACTGCTGAGTTGGGCATATTTTGGGGGTAAAATTATACACTTCACAATTATCGAGTGTACCTGTCATCTCATAGGATGATAATGGTTCATAGAGATGTTAAATTTGATGAAGGGAAGGCCATGAAAGTTTCCCTTGAGAGGGAGCTTCAGATGCATGTCGTTGAGGATCTCTTAGCTCGAAAAGAAGAACCTCAATATGTGGAGCAACCACAAGTAGAGGAACAGGGAGTGGAAGCACCCACTCAAGAAGAGACATCTAGAGATAGAAGGAAGCACACTAGAGAGGCTAAAATGTTGATGCATGATGCTAGAGAGAATGTGGGAGCACCCACATCACATCGCAGACAGAGAAAATCCCCAGATAGATACACTAGCTACATGCTCTTATGAGCGAGACTGTAGATATTGATCCATCGTCATTTGAGGAAGTAGTGAAACAAATAGTATTGTTTGATGCCATGGTTGAGTAGTATGATTCCATTATCATAAACATTGCATGGGAAGCTGTCCCAATACCGGAGGACAAGTTAGTTGTAGGATCCAAATGGATCTACAAGGTGAAGCAAGCAGCATATGGGAGTGCGGAGAAACACAAGGCCAGATTTGTGGCCAAGGGGTTCTATTAGGTAGAGGGAGCATATTACGATGAGCCCTTTTCTCCAGTAGAAAGGTACTCTTCAATCAAATATATTCTTTCACTTTCAACACAGATGGGATGGAAGATACATCAGATGGACGTAAAGACAAATTTCGTCAATGGAGTGATTGAGGAAGAGGTGTACATAAAGCAACCAGAAGGATTTGATGCCTTCTACAAAGAGTCGCATTTGTGCAGACTCAAGCGAGCATTGTATGGACTGAAACAAGCAATTTGTGCTTAATACACCAGGATCGAAAGTAATTTCACCGGGTTGGTCTTCACCAAAATTGTAGCAGATGTGAACCTTTACCATATTATGGTGAAGGTAAATTATTGATTGTAGTATTATATGCCGATGATTTGATTCTGATGGGTGATGAGAAGTTGATCAATTCCTGCAAAGAGTATCTTGTAAGAGAATTTGAGATGAAGGACATGGGGCTCTTGATTATTTCCATTGTTTGGAAAATTGGCAAACATATGGGGAACTATTTATCTCTCAATGAAGGTATGCCAATGAGATACTAAATAATTTTCACATGGAGAGCAGCAAACCCATGGAGACTCCTCTAGAAGGTAATTGGAGGAAGGACGATGCTACTTCAGGTGAAGTGGTTGAAGCTACCATTTATAGGTAGCTTGTGGCTTCACTCATGTACTTGCGAAACACATGACCGGACATATGTTATGCGATTAACCAACTTAGTTAAGCTATGGTTAATCCAACCAAGATACATTGGAAGGAAACCAAACATGTGTTGAGATACCTCAAAGGCACCACTCAATTTGGTATTTGGTGCATATGGACAAAGGGAGTGAATCTTCAAGGCTTCACAGATGAAAATTGGGTAGGGAGTCTATCCGATAGGAAGAGCACATTAGGGGGCATCTTCAGTATTGGGTCAACAGCAGTTTCCTGGTACATCATGAAGCAGAGATCAATTGCACTCAGTTCAATAGAATCAGAGTACATGGTTGCTAGTCAAGCAAATTGTGAGGCTATCTGGATGATGAAGATCCTCGTTGGGTTGTTTAGTCAACAGATGGATCCGATGGTGATTTATTGTGATAACTAAATTTGCATCAAACTCTCGGTTAATCCATTTTTTCAAGACAGGTCCAAGCATATTGACATCTGGTGTCACCATCTCAGAGATTGTGTGCATATGTGGATTATGATATTGGATTACATTCCTACAGAAGATCAAGATTTAGACATCTTAACGAAGGCACTATTAAGAGGCAAATTCGAGTTCCATAAAGGCAGGATTGGAGTATAAGACAATCCCTTTCTTTTTGAGAGGGAGTGTTGAAAATGGTACCAAGAAAGGCTTCTAATTTGATTTTCCCTTGAATTAAATTAGAATCAAATTGTAATTCCACATCACATGACAACTTGTACGAGTTAACTAAGTTAGGATGAATTAGTTGGTTCGGTCAATTTATCTGAGTTAAACTCAGTTTAACTAGTTCTAATTGATGGAGGACTTAGAAAGAGGTCAAAGTGTGAAAATTATATTTAATTCACATGTAGTGATCAATCAAATAATTGATAATTCACTCATAAATAACTCATGCATGTCAGTTCTAAGAAAGACCCAATTGAGATTGGAGTTAAAGGGAAGTGTATTATCAGTTATATAATCATCCAATTGTATAGATGTTGCATGGAGTCAGAGGAAGAGCCTTGATGTATTGTGTAATCATTATTGGAGAATTTCCTTGTGAATAGGGCATAATTACCATGGGAAACTATGCAAGGAAGTAGGGATTCCTTAGGCCAATAAGTCGGTTAAGTATTTAACCAAGCTCACCTAGTAATTAGTGAGATAGATAAAGATAGTGAGGAGGTATCTCAGCCTGGAGAAAAGCATTGTAATCTTCTCATATTATTTGTCTTATGAAATATACATATTACAGGTTTTTTAGCTGAGGCTTTCCCAAAATAAATATTTGTGTTATGCAATTGAAATGATTTCTCTTTATTGTTCATGTGATTATGCGATTGTAATTATTTTCTGCAATTTTTAGAGTAGATTCAAGTATTTTGTTTCAGCATATTACAAGATCAATTGAATCTACGTAGATTTTCTACACTAATTAGACAACAACTCTCTAACATATAAGGCCATGAAAGGCGATGTCCATCGCTCTTTGAAAAGTTGCATCAACACTGATTAGTCCAAATGACATTCTTTTGAGCGCGTATGTTCCCCATTTAGTCTGAAACATAGTCTTCAAACTGTCCAGTTTCGCTATGATCACTTGATTATGGCCTAAAAATATGTCTAGTAGCGAAAACATTTCAGAACCAGATACTATCTAGATTATATTCTCCATGGATTACACTAGATAGTTGTATTTATCTGAAGCCCAGATAAAATTTCTGAAATCAACACATAGGCATATTTCACCAAAATTATTTCATAATGGGACCAAGTTGGAAACACATGTTGAATGTCTAAATTTAAAGATGATTGGAGCATCCAACAACTTTCTCAATTCTTTCTAAATAAGTGGCTCCAGTGTCGGATGAAGTTTTTGTAGCTTACGTTGGAATGGTTTCACCCCTTATTTTAAAGGAATCATGTGCTGGAAGATGCAGGTATCATAAGACTTTAATCATCGTATGTCCAAGTGAACACATCCCGATCATTTTCTTGAATAGATGAATAAAATCCTATCGCTCTTGCAGGGAACAACAGGTACTGAGATTGACATAAATTGGATCTTTTGGGGTTCCCATATTGACTTGTTTAGATGCGAGCTTTGAAATCTGAGTCTTTGTGTTTGTTGACCCTCTAAACCATTTTTGCAAGTCATATAGTTTCTCCGGGGACACCACACATTTTGGCATAATGTTTCATTTCTAAGTTATTGAGATGCTTTTGCAAAGCCTTCTCATGCTCATATTCCTCTATGGTGGCAACTTTAAATACATCAACATCTACCATAAAGTGTAGTATCTGTTGGTCGTCATTGAAAATGTGTAAGTTATTTACATTACCAGGTAAAGATGGTTTATATAAAATTTCAATAGAAAAAACATTTTTAAATGGAAACATCCTAGCAGCAACATTTTCTAATGTATTTGATGTTTTGTTCCTACCTCTTGGAACATAAACAATATTGAAAGCTTTAAAATGATTTATAAAACACCATACCTCATGTTGGTATTTTTTGGGATGAGCTGAAACACAGTGTATAGTATCTTGTACTTAACGAGTGACTACCTTTAAGCCATCAATTACCTTCAGAAACCCTGCCTTCAGGTCTATAACTTTCTTCAATCCAAGTACAAGTGCTTTTTATTCTGTAGTGTTATTAGTGCACTCGAACTCTAGACGACATGAGAGTACATGTTTCTTGTTTTGTGGGTCTGTAAGGACGCAACCAGCTACGTAGTCGTCAAAGTAAAGAGTCCAAAATTTACAAGCTACTAAGTTATTTCTTGTATAATTACTACTATTATTACTAGTAGTTCTATGTACATCTAAATTACATTAATCATTTGCACCAGCCAAAGAACAAGGAAGGAGCTCTAACTGTGTATTTGGTGGAATCGGTGATGGTTGTGCGAGATAACACCCAAGGTCAGTTTCCAAAAATTAATTATCGAAATTTAGGTTAGCGAAAGAGATCGAATCGTTTTTCCCTTCGAGGGATGTAACCATCTATTTCATGTAAGGTTATGTTTCCACCCAAATATGATTTTTCTTTCCCCTGTGTGGAAGCCACAAATGTGACCGGTTGGTTGCAAAATACCCATGTACTTTTCTGGACCATTCTCTACTAAGGAGTAAACCATATGCTTCTAGTATGTCCACAATTATAATATTTAAGCATTGGTAAACTCGACCATCTTTACATAATCTGATAAACGCATTTCTAAGTTCACCAATAGATTGGACCAAAGATATGTCCAGTTCAATGATTTTTGCCTCCGTTTTGTCCCATTTGGAATTTATTTTCTTTGCAACAGACAGTGGCATTACATTTATGGATGCACTAGAATCAACTAAAAAATTGTGGACATTGTAATTGAAATTTTCAAAATTCAATAGAAACAAAGGAAAAAGAGTGTTAGCTTCTATTGTTGCAGTGTTAATGACCAACTCCAGGGGACCATAAAACTTACCAGATACCCTCTGGGAATAAGAATTATTATCTGACAAGGCTTGATCAAGGGCTCGGGCAAGCAGTTCTTGTTGTCTATTTATTCTTGTGAGGTCAGGTCAGAGATTGAAATATTTTTGTGTGCTTTCTTCATATCCTCGACTATGTTGTAGTTAAGTGCAGTGGGGATCGCTGAAGTTTTTGGAGGAGTGACTTTTCCTAGCACTTCCGGTGTGGTGGTCTTACTTTTAGTGTTGGTAGAATTGTTATTTGTTGTGGCAGCATCTCCAGACTTATTTGAAGCTTGGTTGGTGGGCAGAGTGAGCTTAATTAACATATTCTCTTTTATATTTTTCCTCAATAACTTGCTTAGGAATAGGCCCTTGACTTATAATATTATATCGGTTTTTTTTTCTTTTGAGTCGGAACCTCATTCGATGGTGGTTCTTCAAGGTTTTCCTTCCCATCGTTGAACACACAACCGAAAGTATTAACTACATGTATCACACTTGTAGTCTCTTCAGCCGCCTCAGATTCTTCCTTTTCTTCAGTTTGTTCAGTCTTCTCATCTATAAGCACTGAGTCAATATTATGCATAGCCAAAGTGTTCATGATATGATTCCACTATGGGCATGTCTTTTTTGAATGATATTCTTGGTGAAAAGAACAATATTGGTCCATGCCCATACTCTCGACATTCAACACGACATTTGAGCTCTGTTCAAAATTAAGCAACTCATTATTTTTGTTGATGTTATTATTTAACTTCTTCAAGAAGTTAAACTTCAGGGACTTGTTTCTTACAGTGGTATCGCTTGTCCTTTGCTTCAGTTCTACTAATTCATTAGACTTATTCTTGATAGTGAGGGTCAATCTTTCTATATCGGTAGCTTCTTTGTCCTTGGCCTTACTTGAGGAGGCCTAAGACCTTTTTTATGTATCCTTGGAGTCTTTGGATGCCTCATAATAAATGATGATTATGATTTCATGCAAGTCCTTTTCAACAACAATTTCTTCTTCGAAATTTTGAGCCAAAGTTTCTTTCATTGTTCTCTTTACCAATTATGAAATGCTTACTGGAAAGGTAGAAGTATAGTAATCAATCGTAATGGAGGCATGAGGTGTTGTATCTAGAGGGAATTGGTTCAATATCTTATTGAACCTCTAATTAAAGTCCTTCACCTTTTATTTTTCCCCCACTTTCAGATTCTCTAACTATTTTAGTAACATGGTTGGGGTTTTTTCATCTGTGAACTTTTCAAGGAACAACTTTTTAAACCCCCTCCAATTTTGAATTGAATTCGCAATAAGACTATGGTACAAAGCAGTTTCTCTTCCACCTAAGGTACAAGGAATGAGTCTACATGAAACATCATCATAGCGTACCTCGAGCATCTGCAGGTGTAGGTATAAATTATCCAAATGGTCTTCCGCTTTGAGTGCCTTGTCAGGGTCATATTTTGTTAACAAACTTTTCAGGTGTCTTGACATCTTATGTAAAATACTTGGAAGGGCAAGTGGACCCTTAGTCATCCAATCCAAACCTTGTTTTGTCATGTCTTCATTTGTATCCTCCTCCTCTTCTTCAGAATATGAGGGATCCTCTTCCTCCTCTTCGTGTCCACCTAACCCATGGAAAGTGTCATCTGAACGCACAATGTTGTCCCCGTCACCCGCATTAAGAGATGGAGTATGCTTTGATTTTTCTGTATTTTCTACAGATTCCCCCATCTCTTTGAGAGTAGCTAAAACCAAATCTTCTACTGTAGAAACTACTATCCCGATGGGAGTGGTTTATTTCTTCTTCAGAAAATAAGGAATATTGTGTGCTCTATGAATCAATCGGATAGCCTTTGCGAACTTTCAGGTTATGGGTCCAATTGCTCGGATGTGCTCGTAATAAATATCGCAATTTTTTACAAGGTCAGGCTAAGAAGATACACCTGCTTCAGGAATATGAGTTGGAGAAGTGTTGGGAATCTTTCCTTGTCTAAAGGAAGTATGATGTGGGTGGGTGGAGTTACTGGCCATAAAAATTTGGTTTCCCTCCTTCTAGCACCAGAGATGTTGACAATGTTGGACTTGTAACATTCAAGGGTGTCTCCCTGATATGCAGTCCCATCTAGCCCTCACACCGTTTGGGATAGGAGACCCATCCAGAATATAGCATGGATGTCATCTACTTAAAAATATTCCTTGCATTTATTTTTCAATAAGAGAGAATCACATACGTGCCTTTGAAAAGCAAACTAGTGTGCCTGGTGAATGTTCAGTTGGAAGTGGATCAAGCTTCTTCTACTGCAAGGGGGAAATAAAGTGAGCCTCTAGGAGAGAGGTAATAGTATCACCCTAATAAAGACGCACACAAAGAAGAATGTTTCATCTAACATCCAATAGAATAGTCCACACAAATGCAACAAATGTTATAACCATTACAACACGTTCTCAATAAGATAAGCACTAGAATAACCGAAATAGTTCAACTATCTTAGTATTGGTGAAAAACAAACATGAATCATAAAAACTCACAAAATAATCTTACAAACATTAATAATCCATGTATGAACAGTGTTTGCCTTCATGCTTCAATTATTAAATAAAAGTTCCAAGATGCACAAATACAACGAGCATCACTTGCTCCAATAGTGGAGCATTGGAGCCACTACTTGCTCCCAAAAAGTACTAACTTATCTCTCTTATTCCTTATGGGAGAAGGTAAGGCTGAAATTTATTTACATGATAAATGAAGATATATTTATAACTTGAGGAGTGACCTTTCATATCCTTGTGACTCTTGTCTGTCTAACTTCTAAAGACCATTTGACTTCTACAACCTTTGAAGTTCCAAATGACTTTTGGAATTACATATGAATTTTGGTATTACATATACTTTGGAATTTCATGACTCTTGAATTCAAAAATGACCCTTGGACTTCTACTTATTTTTCTTTTACAATGATACATTTTGTCTTCCACATAACCATATGATGAAACTTTACACGTCACTATCTTAGATGACTGGGACTAACAATGAGTGATGACATGGACTTGCTTTAGTAGTGACATGGCTACCACTATGTCTATTCTTCATCATCATCTACTCATGGTGCTTCCACCCTCCGAAGTATCTTCAAACTTTGGAGTATTCATGGTGATTTGACAATCAATTTTTAGGTGTGTTCTTGGTTCTTCTTGCACTTCCTTCGTTTATCCTCTTTTCCCGATCTTCCTTGTGTGTGATTGCCATAAGGTTCCCATAATACATGTTTTTGCAAGCACTCATGATGAGCAACTATTAGTCTAAAAATATCCTACTCTACCATGTTTTATACATATTTTATTGTTCATTTCCTTCGACACGCTTAAAATGGTTAACGGATTTGCAAGGTGCAAGGTTTCACTCTAAAGATTAAAGGATGGAGGAGGAGGAGCTTTGGGGGTTCACCAACTTATTATGCGTCCTAAAAATAAATTCAGACAAGGAAGGGCACATGGTGCAAGTATGAAGGACGAAGGGGAAATTTGTTGTCTTCCCAAGTGCGCTATGTGCCCAAGGGAAAGAGGGAGGGTGCATGGCACACTACCGAAGGCTGAAGGTTGAGGCTTAGTGCCTTTAGGGTGCACTCATGCACCTAAGAGGCCCCAGGAAAGGTGTAGGGCACATTCTTGAACGTTTAAGGTTGAGGATTTATGCCTTCAAGGTGCGACAATGTGCTCAATTAAGTTCAAAAGGGCACATGGCGCATAAGTGAAGCCTAAAGTGATGATCTTCGGGTTTTCAGAATGCTTCAATGCGCTTAAGGAGGGTGCACTTCTTTGAGTCGAAGGAGTGTACGCTAGGAATACTTGGTCACTTTTTGAGCTCTCAGTTTAGAACAAGGAAGGAGCTTCGTGCTCTGGGAGTGTGCCCAACTTTGTGGGAAGGCGCGGGGTGCACTTATGAACAACAAAGGGTCACCCAACAAGGATTTGAAGTGTGCTCATGCATTCTTGGCCTTAATGGGCCCATTTTTCAACTGAAAATTGTCTAAGTGCGGATGATTGGTCAAGCAATGGAAAATATGAGTTATGGACATAAAACCAAGTGCGACACATACTAAATCATCGAGAAAAATTACACACATGTAACCAACAATGAATATACATCAAGCACCACTTTATGCACATTCACAAAGTAAAAACGGTGAAGTGTGTGTGACTGTGACCCAAAAGTGTCGTTTTACGACAAGAAAGGTGTTGTAACCATGAAATTCATATAAGGATATTTAAATCAATGAGAAGACACTTAAGAATACTCAAAACATATGAATCAACATAAAACGACAATTGACGGCCAAGGCGGCACAAGATACGACAATGAGGTAGGCTCCAAAAATCAAATGTAGTGACAATTTGGAGGGTGTCACTAGAAAATTTGTCCTAATTTCCGATGACCACTTCGTCGCTATTCCAACACATAGTCATCGCAAGAGCGACAGTTTGAGGCCGGGAAAAACGTGGTTAGCCATTACGTCGCAATTCCGACGCTTTGCCAAAGTGTCACAATACCGACACTTTTTCCGACGTTTTGCAAAGTGTCGCTATTCCGTCGTTTTATAAGCGTCGGTCTTCTGAAGACCCACAACTGTTGGTCTTCTGACGATCACAAATTGTCGGTCTTCCAACGCTTTTCAGGTTTCATAAAAACATCGCAATTCCGACGTTATGCCTTCCAATGTTTAATTCCGAAGTTTTACAAACCATCGCAATTCCGATGAAATATCATCCGACGTTTAGTCCGACACTTATGTAACGTCGCTTTAGCGATGAAAAAGCTAAAAATATTTAAAAAAGAAACGTCGCTCTTCCAACAATCGAGGCGTCAGTCTTCCGACGCAAATGTAAAATTATTAAAAATATTAGCGTTGCTCTTCTGACGTTTAAGCCATCGGTATTCCGACGAAGAAGTCAAAATATTAAAAAAATAGCGTCGCTCTTCCGACGTCTAAGGCGTCGGTCTTCCGACACTTAGTTAAAAATATTTAAAATATATATATATATTGTCTAATGTGGTTCAACACAAATATATTGCACCAAATTTTATCAAGGAATGGATTAAATAGACTAAAATTTCTCAGGTTAATATTTTTGTTATGGAGAGATGTTTTAAAATATTTCAATTTAATTGATTCTGGTCTGGCATATAAAGTAGGAAATGGACGTAAGGTTAGAATTAGAGTCGATCCATGGCCAAGAAGTGGTGAAAAACATTGAATGGCACAACCTATAATTAATTTTCTTCTTGACAATGGGAACACTAAACTACCACATTTCGACAACACAACTCAATTTACCATTTGGAGGCAAGGATGTAAAATGACATAAGTATTGGAGTTGGATGTAGGATTTCATGAGGAACGGAATATGTATTTGGAAGCATTGACATAGACTTGTATAAGGCTTACTAACAAAGATGATGAACTGGTTTGGTCACATTCTCCCTATGGGATCTACATGCACAAACTTGGGTACATTCACCTAAATTCAGTAGAAAGGAACGTTAAACATAAATGGTGGTGGAAAGTGGTATATAAATCAAAATTTCCATCATAGTGTTGATTTTTCATGCCTCCAATATCATCAAGCCCTCCACAGTTGAATCTTTAATCCTCCACAAATCTGTCTTACCTGAGCTTCAAATAAACACTGGTATACACTTCTATAGATGTGTTCTATCTAAACTCCAAGGAAGCACTAATTTACCCTTCAAATATACTCCACATATGTGTTATCACCACTCTACTTCCACAAAGGTAAGTCTGAGGTGTTCTTGGGCTCAATTCCACATTCATCTCCTCATTCTCAAAATTTCAATAAGGGATTTGTGTTATTGTTTCAATAAGAAGGAGTTGTTTTGTTCTAATCAGCAAAAAGGGACCTGTTCAATCAAAAATATGTAGTGGGACCTGTTTAAACAAGATTATGCAGAGGGACCTGTTCAATAAAAATTATCAGCAAAGGGACCTGTTCAAAATCTGCATCAATGGCACACAAGGCAGCATCAACATATTTCAAGGCTGCATTAACAATTTTTAAAGGTTGCCTATCAAAATTTAAACATGGCTACATCAATATGTTCTACAACATCAAGAAGGATAGAAGCTGCATCAACATGACTTTTCAGATTTCAAGGGACCTGTTTATACTCATTTTCAAGGGACCTGTTTATACTCATTTTCAAGGGACCTGTTTATACTCATTTTCGAGGGACCTGTTTTGAAGACAAATACCAATCACATATGTACAAAGCCAACCAGTTACACCTGCAAAAGATCAAATTAGGACTATATCAGCCAGCAAGTGTAAAGGATTGTAAGATTTTTGTTTTTAGCACTTAAAATTCCTATGATTATTTTAGTGTTAAATAATTAATCTATGGTTACTTATTAATATCAATTTCATAACCCATATACCACTACTCCTAAACATCTTAACATATTCTATCACTTTTAAAAACCATAGCGCCCATAAAGCTATCCTATATGCCTAATGGTTTTTACATGCCTTTATATCCCTCATGCCTATTTCTTTATCAATTTCATAACCTATTCTTATACGCTCACCTCTATTTCTATATCACACATATCACCACTACAGACCTTAGCCTATCTTTATGCTGGCTATACCCCTTCAGACCTTTTCATAAACTCATAAACCTTTCAAATCAACCACTACCAGCAAAGTACCAACCACTGCTAACAAAGTACCAATAGGTCTATAAGGCCTCTCCGTGGCCTTATTAGACATCTAATGAGAAGACATCTATTAAGTTTCAATCATTCCAACTGCCAGATAGTACAAAAACGTTCTTCACGACGTTTATTTGTTTATGAATGTATTCACCATGATCTATCATTTCTCTGCAACCACAATCTGAATTCTCTGTGACCACGTCTACAGACCTTGCAAACAAGACTACGGTCTCTGCTAACAAGACCCTATCCTCTGTGCCATCATCATTTCAATTCCATTTCATGATAGCAGGCTAAATTTTGAGTTTTTCCAATCACAAAGGTCGGCACAAGTTCGAATTTAGGAGGTTAAGTTCAGGCTCTGTGGTTTAAAAATAGAAATACCACGAATATAGTTTGAAGATAGTTGCCAGGATATGCTGCTTGGAAAAAGGGAGAAACATAGGCGTTGGGGATTATCAAAAACAAGAAGTTAGCTCATAAATTTGAGGCCAGCCCAGAAATTTGAAGACAACTCAGAAATTTAAGTTCAGTCATCCTGAGTGCAATAGAAGAGGTAACAATTAAAAAACCCTAGTTAATAATTTTTGTTTTACAAAGCATAGGTAGACAGGGTTAAAACATTGAAGTTTTAAATGGAAAATAGGGCAGAGCCAGAAAAGTTTGACAGTTCAAAATTTCATGAGGATTGTGTCAAAATTTTAAGAGAAAAACAATGGTTACCTTTCTTGGAAAAATTCAATGGGTATAATGAAGAAGTCACGAAACAGTTTGTGTTTTAATTCAATGGAGAAAAAACCTTAATAGGGAATCTTTCCTTTAGAATTTTAGAAGACACAATAGCTCAGGAAATAGATATTAATCTAGAGGGGGAGAAATATTTTAAAACCAAGCAGTTCAAAGAAAAATCATGGACCCAATTTATGTCTAGATCAAGAGTTTCTTCAGTAAATTGGAAAAAAGGAGTTCCTAGGAGTTGGCTCATTCATCCATGGGATGAAATGGTTTACATCATCCAAAAGTTTATCACATGTGAAGGGAGATACAGTATAGTATATTTATATCACATCAAGATCTTGTTGCACTTAAAAGGGCAATGTACCATCAGTTTGCCTTATTTCCTTTTACAGAGCTTAACCAAGATGTCAAAAACTATTCAGAAACAAAAGGGTAATGAGGATAAAAGTTTGTGTCATTTTGGTTTGATTAAAATTTTAATTAAGTCTGAATTGCAAAAGAGAGGAATAGCATGGGAATGATTCTTAATTTCCAATAAAATCAAAACCAACGAAGATGAACAAGAAAAACAAGGAAGTACAGAATTTATGGTTGATGTGGTTGAAATAAATGAGGAAACTCCTGAATTCAGATCAAGCACTATTGCCCAGCCTAGTAGCAGTGTAAAAACAAGAAGAATGAGGCAAGAAGATGCTAAGAGAATTGCAAAAGATAAAATTTTCACTTCCTATACAAGAAGATCCAGGAGGATAAAAGGAAAGACATTGCAAGAGGATAATGACCTACAACCAGAACAGGATGTACAATTAGAACAAGATGTACAACCAAAACAGGATGCAGATATATAGGAAATGGAAATTGAAGGTAATAAGGAAGAAGAAAAAGAGCCAGCACCTTCAAACAGAAAACAGAAGGAGCTAGAGAAACAAATTCAAGACTTGAAAGAAGAACTCATGCAATCAGAGGTATTAGAAAGATTTGTGAAGAAATAAAATGAAGAATTGAGAGAAAAAAGCAAGAAAATTCAAAGGAAAAATGAAAAATTGAAGAAGAAAATCATAAAACTCAAAGCCAAACAAACTGAAATTTGCAAATGGGTTGGAAAATGGTATCAACAGAAGAAAGACATGAAGACCAAGTACAAAAGGATGAAGACTGAATATCAAGCACAGAAGAATGTAGAAGTTTTATTACAGGCTGCAGAAGTAGCAAACAGAGGAAGTTCATCAGGTTAGCATGAGGACATGCAAAACCATGTGTTTGGGGGAGATGTTGGTATCATTTTATGGCCTACCTTTTAATCCAAAAACCCCAACATTATCCACCATTTTCTTCACTAAACCTCCATAAATTCCTTATATCTTATTGAAATTGATTAATATAGTATCATGATTTTTATTTTACATTAAAATCAATTTTTGGAATTTTTGTGTTAAAAAAATTAAAAATTTTCAAGAAATTACAGGATGTGGTAACTTCCTATAAATGCTTTATGTTCTGACATGTGGCGTAATAGGTAAACCAAAACGAAGGACGTGGGCTTGATCTGGAATGTACACAGATGGTGAAAGATCTATCCAACCTCAGATTCGAAGTTCCTAAGTATCTAGTCAACGCTGGTCAAACCCAGCTAGTTTAGCAGAAAAATCTGAATCATAAATGAATGGGCTTGATATTTTTCTTATGTTTAGGGATTCAAACTAATTCGACCTGATTTGGAGGTCAGTTAGGTTTTTGTGGAACGATAATAGCCTCCTTTTGTTTGTAATCTATGATAAATAAGTAGTAGGAGCATGTAATAGGCTAGGTGTGAAAAGAGAAGAAGTAGATATGTGGAGAAGACATAAGATTATGTACAAGTTTCAGAACTCTGTTTTGATGTAATTGATTTCCAAATTTTAATAAGAGACAGAAATTCGATCATTCATGGTGTTATGATTTAGCATTTTCTTCATTTGAAGTTTCTCCAAGTGTGCCTGCAAGCGTGGAGGGCCCCCATGCCATGTTGGTACACTTTTTCTTTATGTTTCCATTAGATTTATATATTTAGATCTGATTTAGTATTTTCATTTAATTCTCATACTGTGAGTTCATAGATTTCGATTAGTTGTGTTTATGATTTCAATCATTATTTCTATTTTATGGTTCATGGTTATAATTGAAAATTTTGATTACTAGATTAATGAGTAGACCTTGTAAGAGGGTTTAATTGTGTATTGAATTCAAGATTATCTCCATGATCTCTGTTTTTAATGAATTTGATTTAAGTGTGCTGATTTGAAAGAGACTCTGTGAGTAAAGTCCTTGTAAGAGGACTGGAATCTCAAACAAACCATAGGAATTAGATCATTGATTTTAGAGTGTTAATCTAAGAACTTGAAAGAGATTTTGTGAATAAAAACCTTGTAAAAGGATTAAAATCTTAGACAACCATAAGCACTCTGGTTTTATGATGTTAGATCAGATTTAATTAAAAAAGTTTTTAAAGTATGTAAGGGACCAAATGTCAGTCTCTTGTAAAAGGGTATTGGAACCCACTACAATAAACCTTCACTTATGAAATTAGATTCTTCTAGGTCTATATACATTAGACAAGTGCCTCTAAGAATACCTACTCGGGTTGACAAGAATTTAAGCCTAATCTAGAGCAGTAGATTGGACCAAACAGTGGACTTGAAGACCATGTTCATCCCAGAATGAGCGCTCAAAATGTACTTTTGTTTTTGGATTCGTGAAATAGAAGGACATTGTTGTCAAAAACTAGTGAAATGGAGATCCCATAGAGGGCCTCCACCTTTACCACCCATGGATTTTGAAATGAGAAACTCTCATCCATGAATATGAAGTCCAAATAATGTGAGGCAGTCAACACCCTTGCTTGACTACTATGTTAATGTATATAATAGACCCCAGAGATGATCATTTGAATCTCATATAGGGTCATAATTATAGAGATCACCAAGCATAGGAGAGGTATACCTTCAACCTCTCAAATAGTAGGTTTCTTCCAACTATCTGAAAGGCTTAACAGGTGTCCATGGATCAACAATATACTTACTTTTGCTTCCTCAATAGCATTTGGGAGGATTGAAAAATAGTCAAAAGTGCGGTGATTCCATTTGCAATGACCAAACCTTAAACCTGCAATTTCTTCCTCTCTGCCCATATGGAGATGAATTTGTCTGCTCTTCTGGCAAAGAGTTTGAACATGGTGTATCCCAGCATGATAGGCTCGCAATTAATTAATTCATTTTGATCATCATATTTATAAAGATGATTGATTTAAGAAAATTCGTTGGGGGTAAGGCCAGAAGAGACTATCTAAAGAAAACAGTCCGCAATATGAATAGGCAAGATGGTTAGAGTATTTTTAAGGAATTTGTCTTTCAAGTTTTCTAGCTTCTAAACCTTATTAGAATGGAATTTGAAAATTGCTCTCATGATCATGCAATCAATGTAACAACAACCATACAATCTGGGATTGATGATGAAAGGTGGTTGGTTGCAGATGTCATATAATAAGGTGACATTATTTTGAGCGAGGTGTTAGAATCAGTAATGGTGCAAGCAAGCACTTCAGTAAGAATCTTATGTACAAGGATTTAGTGTAGACACTAATTTGAATCGATTTTCATTTGTAGAGGAGGTATCCGTATTAGTGTTTTCTTGAGCAAACCACCTTTATAAAGAGGATTTTCAAAGTTCAGAATGCAATCATTAAAGCCAAACATTGATGACGAGGCAAAGTCAGATTCCAGTATCTCTAAAGCAGTTCATACAGACTATTGATAAAAAACTTTATGAGCATATACCTAAGCAATAAATCGTGCAAGCAGTGAACATCGCAAATCCCTGACCCCTACACTATCAGCTTTCCTGTAGGTTTCAATTATACGAGTGAATGCCTCCTTGCTTAATAGAGTTTATTGTTCCTCGGTCAGTGATACAAACTGTGGCACTATTGGCATTTCTGGGGATTGATCTTCCGCAGATTGAGTCGTTTCTGGATCAGAGGAGATGATTGTTTCTGGATCAGAGGACATGATTGTGTCTGGGTCAGAGTTTACTTCCAACTGATTATGTGAAGCAATTCAACAGTTTACTTCATGCATTAAAAAAAAAACATAAAGCATGAACGACATCGTACCTCTGTGGCTTGAGATTGGGACTTGCAGAGACACGGATGAAAACACTCTGCGGCTTCAGATTGGGACTTTTTATGAAACCCTGTACACAACAAAAACCCACATCATTTTAGTAAATGAAATCATACATTTCAAAAACACAAGGTCAAGCATTCGAATCTAAAAAAGACACATACCTTGCAGGAAATCACAGTTCTTAGTCTCCTTCCTAACGACATCAAGCACAAAATCAATGAGCTCAGCTCCTTCCGTATAATGCCCCTTGGCCCAGTTGTTTTTCCAGCCCCAGATTGGCCAAAAATGAACTTATCGGGTCTAAAGACCTGTCCATAACCCTTTCAAGCTGTAGATCTGAAGTGCCCTGATATCTCTCAGTAGGATCCATCCCGTGTTCTTCACAAACCACTTCCCAAAACTTGGAGCCGATCTGGTTGCCACATTGGCCCCCCTGAATGTGAAGGATCTCTGGAATTTTTTCTATCGACCCAACTCAGATTTGGATCAGATCCTCCCTCCTTCCCTGGAAAAACCATGCAACCGGAGGGAAATGAACAAGGAAAATTAAAACTTTTGATATTTCAAAAAATTTGACATTTTGAAATGAAACACGTGTGTTTTTTTTAAGGCCACTCAAATTCATTTAAAAATAAATATTTTTTAATAATTATAATCATTTTAAATAATTAAAATAATTTCTAAATAATTAAATGTTTGTTTATTTTGATTGTTTAAAAATATTTACAATCAAAAAAATAAAACATATCTTTTTTAGAAGCAATTAAAGTTATATGAGTAAATAATGGACTCATTTTTGCATATAGTAATCCTTCTACCCTAATAAATCATCATGCTTTATTAAAAGGAGTTTTAAACTTTACACTATTAAATTATGTTGTATTTTAAATATTTGGAGTTTTAATCTCTTATATATATATTCTTTATAATTTATGTATTATGTATATAGGGGGTTAAATGGGTTAGGGGTTTAGGGGGTTTAGGGGGTTAAATGGGTTAGGGGTTAAGGGTTTAAGGGTTATTGGTTAAGGTTTTAGAGGTTTAGGGTTTAGGGGTTATAGGTTTAGGGTTTAAAGGTTTAAATGGGTTAGGGTTTTAGGGGGTTAGTGGATTTAGCAGTTAAGGATTTTAGGGGTTAGAAGTTAGGGGCTAATGGGTTTAGGTTTTAGGGGGTTAGATGGGTTAGGGGTCGAGAATTAGGGTTTAAGGGGTTAGGGTTAAGGGTTTAATGATTTAGGTTTTAAGGGGTTAGGGGTTAAGGGTTTATAGGTTTAGGGTTTAGGGGATTAAATGGGTTAGGGATTTACTAGGGGTTTAGGGGGTTAAATGGGTTAGGGGTTAAGGGTTTAGGATTTAGGGGATAAGGTACGTTTAGAGGTTTATGGTTTAGGGGTTAAATGGGTTAGGGGTTAAATTAGTTGCTTATTCTTTGTGTTTCAATGTAACAATTTTATAAGTATTGTTGCTTGTTGCCATGTCTTCTTTATTTATTAATTTATAGTATTTGTTAGCCATTGCTTTACATTTATTGATGAAAATGTCTATTGCAATCAAACCAAATGTATGTTCAATCTCCAGTTTCAAACTCAGCCACAGTGTTGTCACACAATTTAAGTCCAGAGAATGGCCATCTGATGAAGTCTTAATAACCAGACTGCACCTCATGACTACTCCAGAAAATCTTAAGTTCGAGTGTCCCACAATCATGAGAAATTTGGCTCTTATACTCTTGCTCCACCTGACTGTGTCCTGGAAATACCCTTGTTTATTGCAAAAACATCCTAATGTTGTCGACCTTGTCCCTTAACAGACCAAGGAAACATATGTGACTGAGAGGAATGGAAATCACTACAAAGTTGAAGAGAGTACAAAAGACTAAGATGGTTTAACGGATAAGCTTGAAGAATGTAGCAGTGTTGAAACAACTAAAAGTTGTCCCAAACAAATAGTTGATAATGCGAAACCTTCTTTTGTACCAGTCAAGCAAGACTACATTCATGTGAGAGAAAGAAGAGGCCAAGCGACTGATAGGCATAGCCTGGAAGAATATAGGGTATGGTTCCCTCTTTTTGATGAAATATTTGATCTACATTTTTTCTATCGAAGATTAACCATTTTAACCTTGCCAACAAGGCAGAATTAACCCAATCATAGGTCCCAATATGTCATGATATATATTAACTCTATATATATATGAGAAGGAATAATTATAAAGACATAGATTGATAGAGGTGGCGAGACAAGGGGAGTCACAAGGGAGAGATGGAAATAAACTAAAGGAGAGGGGGGAGAAGGAATGGATCAGCTGAGAGAGAGAGAGGGAGAGGAGTGAGAGAGGTAGAGAAGGGCAAGAGAGGGAGATAGTGACACAAAGATGGAAGTGGGGCAGAAAGAAGGATAGAGGGAGCGATATAGCTATGAGAGGATTGGAGGGTAGAGAGAGAGAGAGAGAGAGAGGGAGGGAGATTGGGGAAGAGAGAGGTCATTCCAGATGCTCTGAAAGTGTTGAGGCTTCAGCCAGGTCACAAGTATTGTCTGCTAGGAAGGCTTTCCAAATAAGTTGGCTGGCATCACTATGACACTATTACGGAATTAGAAGGGAAGAGAAAGGCAAAGGCTCGGGTATCATATGAGAGAAGGAAGCAATTGGAAAAATTGAGATCAAAAACAGTGGAGTTAGCCGAAAAGCAGCTTACCCCAAAGATGGATAAGATAAAACTTGACAACATATTAGTCAATTTCCTTGACCCTTTATTGGTTATTCATAAGGAGTATGAATACACCACCGTTAACATCAAGGTAACCGGCCCCTAGCAGATCAAGGGGTTAAGGGGTTTAGGGGTTAGATGTTTGGGGTTTAGGGTTAAGGGTTTACAGGTTCAGGGTTTAGAGGGTTAAATGGGTTAGGGGGTTAAATGGGTTAGGGGTTAAGGGTTTAAGGGTTAGTGGTTAAGGGTTTAGAGGTTTAGGGTTTAGGGGTTAAATGGGTTACGGGTTTAGAGTTTTATGGTTTAGGGGGTTAAATAGGTTAGGGGTTGGTAATTAGGGTTTAATGGGTTAATAGGGGTTAAGGGGTTATAGGTTTAGGGTTTAGGGGGTTAAATGGGTTAGGGGTTTATGGGGTTAGGGGATTTAGCAGTTAAGGATTTTAGGGGTTAGAAGTTAGGGGCTAATGGGGTTAGGTTTTAGGGGGTTAGGGGTCGGGAATTAGGGTTTAAGGGGTTAGGGTTAAGGGTTTAATGGTTTAGTTTTTAAGGGGTTAGGGGTTAAGGGTTTATAGCTTTAGGGTTTAGAGGGTTAAATGTGTTAGGGGTTTACTAGAGGTTTAGGGGGTTAAAAAGGTTAGGGGTTAAGGGTTTAGGGGTTAGGGGTTAAGGGTTTAGAGGTTTATGGTTTAGGGGTTAAATGGGTTATGGGTTAAATTAGTTGCTTATTCTTTGCGTCTCAATGTAACAATTTTGTAAGTATTGTTGCAGCTTGTTGCCATGTCTTATTTATTTATTAATTTATAGTATTTGTTAGCCATTGCTTTACATTTATTGATGAAAATGTCTATTGCAATCAAACCAAATGTATGTTCAATCTCCAGTTTCAAACTCAGCCACAGTGTTGTCACACAATTTAAGTCCGAAGAATGGCAAACGGGCCACCCAAACGTGCACAAGGCACCGGGGCGGTCACAACTTAGCAAAACTGATACGGGCACCCTCGAAAGAAACGACCCGACCTGACCCGAACGCGCCCAGTCGAGCGACCTCACATGGCGCGACACGGCATGCCCGACCGAATGATGCCACAAGGGAGCAAATGGAAAACGGGCCACCCGAACATGCACAAGGCACCCGAGCGATCACAACTTAGCAAAACTGATACGGGCGCCCTCGAACGAAACGGCCCGACCCGACCGCGCCCAGTCGGGCGACCTCACACAGCACGACACGGTGCGCCCGAACGAACGATGCCACAAGGGATAAAATGGAAAACAGGCCACTCGAACGTGCACAAGGCACCCAGGCAGTCACAACTTAGCAAAACTGATACGGGCGTCCTCGAACGAAACGACCCGACCCGACCCGAACGCGCCCGGTCGGGCAACCTCACACGGCGCGCCCAACCGAACGATGCCACAAGGGAGAAAACGCCAAACGGGCCGCCCGAACGTGCACAAGGCACCCGAGCGGTCAGCACTTAGCAAAACTGATACGTGCGCCCTCGAACGAAACAGCGCAACCCGAACGCGCTTGGTCAAACGCCCTCACACGGCGCGACACGGCCCGGCCGACCGAACGATGCCACATTAAGGGAGCAAATGGAAAACGGGCTGCCCGAACATGCACAAGGCACCCAGGTGGTCACAACTTAACAAAACTGATACGGGCGCCCTCGAACTAAATGGCCTAACTCGAACACGCCCGGTCAGATGACCTCACACATAGCACCCGATCGAACGATGCCACAAGGGAGAAAATGGCAAACGGGCCGCACGAACGTGCACAAGGCACCCGGGCGGTCACAACTTAGCAAAACTGATACGAGCACCCTCGAACGAAACGACTCGACCCGAACGTGCCCGACCGAACGACGCCACAAGGGAGAAAATAGCAAATGGGCTGCTTGAACGTGCACAAGGCACCCGGGCGGTCACAACTTAGCAAAACTAATACAGGCGCCCTTGAACGAAACGACCCGACCCAACAGCGCTTGGTTGGGCGACCTCACATAACGCGACACGGCGCACCCGACTGAATGATGCCACAAGGGAGAAAATGGCAAATGGGCTGCCCGAACGTGCACAAGGCACCCGGGCGGTCACAACTTAACAAAACTGATACGGGCGACCTCACACAGCGTGACACGGCGCACCCAAACGAACGATGCCACAAGGGAGAAAACGGCAAATGGGCCACCCTAATGTGCACAAGGCACCCGGGCGGTCACAACTTAGCAAAACTAATACGAGCACCCTCGAACAAAATGGCCCAACCCGACCCGAACGCGCCCGGTCGGGCGACCTCACACGGTGCGACACGGCGCGCCCGACCGAACGATGCCACAAGGGAGAAAATGGAAAATGGGTCGCCCGAACGTGCACAAGGCACCCGGGTGGTCACAACTTAACAAAACTGATATGAGCGCCCTCGAACGAAATGGCCCGACCCGACCCGAACGCTCTCGGTCGGGTGACCTCACATGGCGCAACACGGCGTGCCCGACCGAACGATGCCACAAGGGAGAAAACGGCAAACGGGCTGCCCGAACGTGCACAAGGCACCCCGGTGGTCACAACCTAGCAAAACTGATACGGGCTCCCTCAAACGAAACGGCCCAACTCGACCCAAACGCACCCAGTTGGGCGACCTCACACGGCGCGCCCGACCGAACGATGCCACAAGGGAGAAAATGGCGAACGGGTCGCCCGAATGTGCACAAGGCACTTGGGTGGTCACAATTTAGAAAAATTGATACGGACGCCCTCGAACGAAACGGGCCGACCCGAACGCGCCCGGTCGGGCGACCTCACATGGCGCGCCCGACCGAACGATGCCACATGAGAGAAAACGGCAAACGGGCCGCCCGAACGTGCACAAGGCACTCGGGAAGTCACAACTTAGAAAACTGATATGAGCACCCTAGAACGAAACGGTCCGACCCGAACGCGCTCGGTCGGGCGACCTCACACGGCGCGACACGGCGCGCCCAACCAAACGATGCCACAAGAGAGAAAATGGAAAATGGCCGCTCGAACGTGCACAAGGCACCCGGGCAATCACAACTCAGCAAAACTGATACAGGCGCCCTAAAACGAAACGACCCGACCCAACCGCGCCCGGTCGGGCGACCTCACACAGCACGACACAGCGCGCCCGACCGAACGATGCCACAAGGGAGCAAACGGAAAACGGGTTGCCCGAACGTGCACAAGGCACCCGGGCGGTCACAACTTAAAAAAAATGATACGGGTGCCCTCGAACAAAACGGCCCAACCCAAACGCACCTGGTCGGGCGATCTCACAGAGCACGACACGGCGCGCCCGAACGAATGATGCCACAAGGGAGAAAACGGCAAACGGGCCACCCGAACGTGCACGAGGCACCCAGGTGGTCACACCTTAGTAAAACTGATATGGGCGCCCTTGAACGAAACGGCCAGACTGGACCCGAACGCGCCCGGTCAGGCGACCTCACACGGCGCGACACGGCGCACCCGACCGAACGATGCCACAAGGGAGAAAACAGAAAACGGGCCACCCGAACGTGCACAAGGCACTCGGGCAGTCACAACTTAACAAAACTGATATGGGCACCCTCGAACGAAACGGCCAGACCCGACCCAAACGCACCTCGTCGGGCAACCTCACACGACCCGAACGCACCTGGTCGGGTGACCTCACACGCCGCTACATGGCGCGCCCGACCAAACGATTCCACAAGGGAGAAAATAGAAAACGGACTGCCCGAACGTGCACAAGGCACCCGAGCGGTCACAACTTAGCAAAACTGATACAGGCGCCCTCGAACGAAACAACCCGACCCGAACGTGCCCAGTCGGGCAACCTCACACGGTGCGACACGGCGCGCCCGGCCGAACGATGCCACATGGGGGCAAATGGAAAACGGGCCGCTCGAAAATATGCTTATCATGTTTTTTGTTTCCACAAAATATTTCACCCAGGCTTAGCTCTTTTGGAAATACACTTTTGCTTTTGGTTTCTATTTCAATGCATCCTCTACTTCTTACTCCAATGAGTGGCTTATTTATTCTAGAGCATATTATTATATGGTTAAGCATAAATGCAATTTTATTGCTTGTAATGATTGTAACACCAATTTTTTTTATGTTGTTGGTGATGTGAGGTCTATAACAACTAAGGAATATCAAATCACTCATTCAACCTTCAATTAAAATATCAAATCACTCATTCAAGTAAAGGAAGAATAGTAGAGTTTTCATCTCACCAAGTTGTAATCAAGGATTTAAAATATCTCAAGCATGTCCTAGCCTTTGGAATAATATACCAAAATGTGCATGTTTTCATGTATAAGTGTAATGTAAATTTTTTGATGTATAAGCATGTTTTCCAACAACAAAAAAACATTATCCAATAATGTAATACTCATTATATCTAAATAAATCATATTTATATAAACAAAATGTTAAATAATATAATGTTTTCATATTCAAATGTTGAACAATTGTTAATAAAGTAATACTTTACATGTCCACGCATGTAATTGTTTTTCATGTCCAAGTTTGTTGTCCAACCAAACAAATGTTTTCATATTAAAATGTTGTGTTGTTTAAACGTCGGTCTCGTGACGCTTGGGAGAAACCGTCGGAAAAGCGACGTTTCTCATATAGACGTCAGTCTTGCGACATTGTAAGCCAAACGTCGCAAGACCGACGTCTATATGAGAAACATCACTTTTCCAAAGGTTTCTCCCAAGCGTCGCAAGACTAACAGATGTGTAGGCGACGTCGCAATTCCGACGTTTCGTCCCATAAACGTCGTAACACCGACGAAATGTTTAAAACGTCGCAACTCCGATGACAAACATAAACGTCGCAAAAGCGACGATATCCCTAAACGTCGGTATGGCGATGGTTTGTGGCGGGATTTGAAAAATTGATAGAAATTGGGGAAATTTCCAACGTTACGACAAAAGTGTCGGAATTTCTGCCAAATGTACTAGTGTGTTGTAGCAACGACAACATAACTTTTGCTCAATACTTGAAGCAATTCAACAAACACATTTTCATGCATGAATCATGGATGTTTTGAGAGTATTCTTCTAATGTTTGTAGTTTATGTTGGCTTTAATACGTACTAAAGTAATTAAACTATTTTGGGGACTTTGTTGCTAAAAATATTGTGAATATTTAACGATCACAAGATCTATGTGAACTATTTCGCTTGATGTCTAACAATTTTTTCTCATTTATGTGTGTGTGTCTCCATTACATTAGTACTATTACTTGTGTGGGTTTGTGCACTAAAATTTCCGAACGAAGCTCGTGGTAGTTAAATATACCATTTTGTTGTTGTACCGGTAAGTATGCGCTAGAAAAGACGTAAATGAATAGAGTCATCATTGAGAGATTTTGAAGAAAACCACAAATGATAAGTCATCACGTGTGTATATGGGTCTTCTCCAGGATTTCCATTGAGTTTAGAGATATCACTGGGCATTTTTGTGGGAATAGTCGACAACTAAGGAGAATGAGTAATGGGATCATTAGGGAGCCTAGTCAGATCCGACAATTTGAGTGTTGCTACGAATGGTAACTTCTTGTTAATGTCTAGTGGAGGGTACCCTCGGTAATATGTGATGGCTTGAAAAACAAGTATACTTTTTCCGCGATAGGGAGGATTCTAGTAACCGGAATACATATAACCTTGCTGCCTAGAGCCAAGATAACCTTCTAATGGTTGAAATAGTTGGGGTTGAACCTACTGATTTTGGTAAGGAAATTGTTGACCTTGGTAAGGTACACCTTGATACGGTTTATATGGTTTCCCTTTGTGATTTTGCATCATCCCAGCATAAGGTTGGGTATCCTATGTATATGCCATACCATATATAGGTTAACCTAGTTGGATTTGAGGAATACTTTTTCCAATCAGTGGAGACTGTAAGAGACCTTGAAGAGGTTGGGTAAGTGGGGTTTGAGAGGCTCTATATACCAGTGGAAGAGATTGAGTTAATTGTGCATCATGTAAAGGTTGACTTACATGAACTTGAGTTTAAACAATTTAATATATAGGTTTACTATTAGGAATTTGAGATGAAGATGGAACAATTGAGAAGTTTTAACTTGGTACATAAGCAGTACAGGTTGTATGGGCGGAGTAGGTTGCCAAGAATTAACAGCCATTCTTGAATGTGGAGGAATTTGATGAGGACGACCACTAACTTGTGATATTTTATGAGGAGATAGAAATGTTCCCCCAACAGGTTTCCCCGCTACCGAAAAAGGAGGGGATTATGGAGGCAAATTCCCCCCAGGAAGAGTGTACCCAACATAAGATGAATTGGGTTGTTGTCAGTGTCCATATCCACTAATATATGAACCAAATTGTTTCTCAATTGTTGGTTGAGATGGAGGAGGAAGAGTAGATTGTGTAAGGCTCATCAAAGAAGTGCTAGAAGGTATTCCAAAAAACATGATATGGGAGAGGTTCATGGATTGGACGTTGCACCAGAAAAGGTACCAAACAATGATTGGTAACCAGGCGGGCTAGGAATACCACTATATAAATGTGTCTTTGAAAATTTTACAAACATATATGAAGTTGCAACATGGGTTGTGTTATTCATGGTAGATACAGGCTGAGAAACCATAACAGATTCAGCAATGGTTGATTTTCCCAAAGAATATTGTCGTGGGAAACTCAGGGGTGAGTTGAAAGGAAAAGAAACAGACAAAGGATTATTGATCAAAAACTGAATTGGGGGCAAAAATTTGCTAAAAAATGAAAGTGCTCAGAATCGCTCGAAACTAGAACGACGTTGAAGTGCTCGTCGCCCTAAATCCGGCACACTCTGTTTCATAAAAAGTTGACCCCATATGAAAAATTTAGAGGTTGTTGTCCACTTTGCCAAATAGGCGAATTTTCAAAAAAAAAAAATCAAATAGGGTCAGAGGGGTCAATTATTGGTCAAAATAGGTTTTTCTTTGGCCAGTGGTGTGCTGACACTTATTAGCTTGTGGTTGGCCCTAATTTTTAGGCTACATGTCAAATTTTGGTTGGTTTGGGTCGGACCAATGAAGTAACAACACGTGGAAATCTTGGAGGCCGCCATATGCCCCCTTCATTGTTGGTCAAAATTTTATGGAGGTGTCGGGGTTCGACCCGCAACTGTAGAGACTCAAATCTATATTTTACTAGATGAACGCTAGGCTTAAACACAACGAACTCTGACCAGAGATTGACTGGGAGGGCATTTACCAGATATGTCACCTCCTAAAGAGGATGAGATCTGGAGGCTACCTGGCCCTGTCCAGGCTCTGTCTAAGAGTACAATAGAACACGACAAATGACATCGAGGCTGTCCAAGAAGGGGTGTGACTAACTGCCAATTTAAACCATAGTCCTACAAGTTTCTGTAAACTTAGTAAAAATTTAACTATTCATACCATAAGCATAAAAAAAAGTTGAACACAAGAATTTGCATCAGCTATATTCAAGTTCATAAAATTAGATTTCACACACATACATCCATTTAACTTGTGAATTCTAGGCACAATGAAATCATCATAAATAAAAGCGATATAAATAAACATGTACCGTACACCCTGAAATAAGAGCCAAACTGGACTTGTTGCTTGGCGAGCTCCTTTGATGTCATCTATCTCCACGCCTGAATGTGTCGTGCTAAAGCCGAATGCAGTGACTCACCGGTTAACCTCCCAGCCTACTCCTTGGGTACTCTCCTTCCCCACGGACCCCCGAGCTGTAATGGGGTTGTACAATCAAAGGAAAATGCTAGCTGATAGAGGTGAGCCTCTCTTGGCTCAAGAGTCCCCTCTCTATAACACTCTATCTCACCAAACTCAACTATAGCTCATAACTACTCAAATTTGACATCATCTCCTCCATCCAACAATAGGATAAAACCCCCTAAAAAAAGTCCTTTTTCCCTTCTCTTTCCCTTTCTTTTATAGAATGTTTCATAGGTGACACTTGGAACTTCATGCATAAATAATTGTTTTTTATTAACCCAAAATTTGATTATTCACCCACCCATGTGTCATCCTCTCATCAAGACTCTCCAAAATAATTTACTTAATTATTCACTTGAAATAGCAATTTTCCTCAACCCAACAAGACTTCCTATTTCTTCTCCTAGTTGTCTCTTGATTCCCCTTTTCTACTCCTTAATTTGTGTTTATTACTGCAGTTAATTGATAAGTCTCAGATTTGGTCCCCTAAACTACCTCAATTTGCATTTATGATGAATATTCTTATGTTGGCTCTTGCCATATGGAAGTTCTCTAATTTCTCAAATTTTAATTTATTAATCTTATTATAATTCACCACCCTCTTCTCTTAATGAAGATTTTTAATAAATCTTTATACTTAACTCTATGTCCCTCTTTTCCCCTTTTTGCCTAATTAAGTTACTTATATACATTATCCATTTAATATTTTGTTTTTAACATGGAAATGGTAGGGTTATCATGGTAATTAATTTATCTCTTCCTATTCCTCCCTTACCCTAAGTTTTATTCTTGATTTAATTCTTTTGGTTCTAACCTCAAATATAACTTGATATGAATTAGTTGGATTTTCATATATTGATTATATTTATTAGTTTCTTTAATGATGTCGAGGGTGTCAAGTTGGTCATGTCCTTCAAGAACTTCCATTTCAAGTTCCAAGGGTGCCATGCCTACGAATTTATTTCTGATACCAAGGGTGCCAAGTCGGTTGTGCCCTTCAAGAATTTCTCCTGAAATTCCAAGGGTGCCACACCACTTGCCCTTCAAGTATCCAGTGGTTACGAGGGGAAATTATATGTGCAACGACAGATACCCCTATCATCTCATATGTTGCCTACTATAGTGAGACTAATGGTGCTGGGGATCAAGGAATCCGCCTTGATGCGCGCCCCCCAGAAATCCTCGTGAGCGAACCCAATTTGGGACCTGCCCCCACGGCATCATGATCTTCAAGGCAAAGGTGTTTCAACCTTTCCAGCCTAAGTCATGGCGGGAGTGCTAGTAGGTGAGATCAGGGACACTGTCCCACCCCTCCCATGAAGTTCCATCTAATTGTACAACCCCATCACCCATATGTGAGTCATTCGGCCAAGCAACTAACATGTTCCAGATGTTGTCAGCTCGTCATATGCGAGTGCCTCTGGTGGTTTCCTGTAATACTCAATAATCATCAGTAACTAAGTTTCTTAGTGTTAGTCATTGTCATAACAAAATCATCAACATGACATAGTCATCCACATCATTGTTTATCGTGAACCAAAAGTAATGTAAGTAGACAACGTAAGGAACACAACCCTCACAACTATCATCATCATAACATCAATAGAAAAATACATATCCATCAAAGCTACCATCATCCTAACACCGACTAAGAATAAACACATCCACTAATAGTAGAGTGAAGTGTTTGTATCCTCCACCTGAGGTCCTCAAATAATAATGTGTGAGCCTTAAGGCTAAATCATTGTTAATGTCATATCAAGGTCAGAAATCTAGAGTGGGGCACTACATACACCCCCCCTTAAATTAAACTTCGTCCCGAAGTTTCAACTCATGAAGGTGATGACACATCCCACTATATCCTCCCTAGAAATGGAATTGGGAGTATGTTACTCTACTTTAATTATAAAGCATATAGCTAAATGAAAATGAGTTATAACCTGCAATTATAAAATATAATCATCTTCTGAAAATTTTCCCATATCAAAATTCATGATGACTCAATTAGTACGAATATAAGTATATGAAAATGATAAAATTATATCTTTCACCCTTTTCGCAATCTATATAATGCATCCACATTTATTTTATTGCATTTAACTTGCATTTGATTTGCAGTATACACAAGGTCACTTGTTAATATGTATTAATGACTCAATGGTGTTTGCTATTGGCATACCCATATCAATATACATTGACACGCACATATATATTACCACGCTAAGTTATTTATTAACCACAACTCTTCCATGATTCAACTCATCCTAATACTATGGCTACAATAAAATTTTATTTAGATGAGGGCTATCCATAATGATACTTAACACACGTGTGTATATCTCTAGACTAACTATATTAATTTATAGAGAGAGTTTTTTTTTTTTTTTTTGAATCTACTTATAACCTCGGTAATTCTACATATTTACATTTTACTTCCCTCTAAATTTATGCAAATAGTTGTATAATTTGTGGTGGTTGGGCGATAACTTTTAATAAACACCTTTTATTCACCTAAATTTAAAAGATATGCTAAATAACTCTTGGATTCACTAACCATTTAATTTACATGGCTGCTCATGATTATCATTGATATATAATTCTCTTTGAATGTGCAAAAATATATCTTCATTCAACCATGGTTTCTAAACACAACCTCCTTGATAAAATCAAGGAGAGCATTGAGTTGGATGTTGGCTCATTGCAATCTACATTTCTAACTAATCGATTTTTTTTTAAATTGAACTTGTAAAAATTTTGTGCTAATAATCCATGATTCTAAAAAAAATCTTCTGAAGAATTAGATGGATTCCACCATTTTCCTTCGCAAACAACGATTCACAAAGACAAAAAATAATAATGATATATGTATATCTTTCTTCTGCATATTCATTGAAAATATAAATGGATGGAAATGTTGCCTTGGAGTGGAGTACCATGTGCGTATCATTATGTATAGGTTAAATAACTTCAAAAACCAAAAACAGTAAACCAATCATTGACTTCATAACAAGGTGGTACCATATGCAGTAAACTAGTTGTTGATTTCAAAATATATATATATATATAATGATTATTAAACCAAAAGTCACTTAGCATTTTTACACATCATACAATATAATTCTTAAGTTGCAAAGCTCGCAATTAAATCACATTCCCTCCATTAATTAATCTAAAATCTAAAATTTCTTCAAGAGTCAAATGGTCAAAATATAGTAAAAATATATATGAACATTAAATTCAAGGGACGTGGATCTTTCTTCAATCATAAGGTAATCGATTCCTCCAACTTCTTGAAACCCCTAACTCTTCCAACGTTCACAATACACTAGCCCCTTCCTTAGCTCTCAAAGGACCATCATTAGAGTCCCTTGACCTATAAAAAGGAGGTCCATACCTATCTTAAAATATATGGCTTTAATGTAAATATGAAAGAAAAAGTTCTGAAAAATTAGTCGGATTCCCTGAGGCTAACGCAAGCATCTTCTAGGAGGAATAAGTTTTTTTTTTTAAGGTTTATTTGTGTATAAGATTCATGCTTCAGCAAACAAGGGATTTACTTTTGTCACCGTTTTGAGAAGAAATGAAATTTTGGGCATGACTTATGTGGAACTCTTAAGAGCGAGTTCATTTCTGACGCAATCTTTGAAATATTACTCTTTTCCAAGAGTTGTGAGGTGTATATTTCTTGTTTCATTATAGAAAAGCAAATTCTGGACAGTGAAGTCTTAAGCTCCATTAAAAGTCTCAGTCCAGTATGAGAATAACATTTCAGATCTGTGGTTAACTTACTCGGCTCTTATACAAAAATAAATCACTCATAAGCAGTCTTAATTAGCATCTCCTTTTTGCGGAACCCACTTGACCTATATGTACCTTTATCCAGATAGTGAAGTTGACCTCAATTGAAAGACTTACCTTTCAATTACAACAATGGTTGTAGTATGATATAAGGGAAAAGCTACTGCCAACGCCGTTCTAAAAATTCAACGGTATACCCAGAAAAAGAAAAACCTCAACACGAGAGAGAGAGAGGAGCCCATGAAATGAAAGGGTGTGGAACTGGAATTATGTGCTTCTCGACGGAGATGAGAAGAGAATATATTTATAGAGAGAATGTGCAGAGGTCTACGAAGTGGATGAAAAGATGAGTATGATCCCCATTTCAGTGTTTGCGTAAGGAATTGGTCAGCCCTAAAGAACAGGTAGTGATCTTCCACATAAACGCAGAAATCCGATGGTATCTTGTTGTTACCACTCAGATTTTCGCCACTTAAAAGAAAAACCTGCAATGAAAATGAGCTACGCTGCAAGCTAAAACACAATTATTAAATTGTTGTTTTAAAATTCGAAGGGTACAAATTTGGATTAAAAACAAACACCGCAGCATTTTTTTTTTTTTTTAGCAACGCGTTCTGTTTGGTTTCACTATCATTTTGTTAAGATTGTGGGGCTGAAATCATGGAATGATCCGAATGCATGATTCAAAATCGAATATATAGGAAACAATATAGGTCGAGTCACTCGTCACATTTTACAGAATGATGAATCTCCTCTCTTTGGACACGTACCACTTGCTGAGTTATCTGGACAATCAATTGAGGATTCACAAGCTATGAATTCCAGCATGTTGATGAAGAGATTTGAATTGAAGTCATTTTCCGGTTACATCGCCTTGTTTTCCACGCAGCCCAACAAGATCCTCGAATCAAGATTCCTATGCGGAGATTATGGGTAAATTCAGTTCAGTCAAATATTTTATAAAGAACGGAATGCAGAGAATTAATTAGGATTTCCCTGTATGAGATTACAGTTAAAATGGCGGCCACTACAGCCCTTCGTTAAATGTATGTGTTATTTTGCTACTTTGGAATCAGAGACACGCGAACCCGAATTGAACGTTAACGAAATTCTTGTTCACGGGAAGGTAGGGATTTGATTCCATTAATATCCAACTGATTCGAGTATTGGGTATTTAAATTTTACTTTGAAATCAATGCCCACTACGCCAAGCATTTACCCACTTCAGTCAGGTCTGCAGAATTTAATTAAAGAGCAATTTCATTCTCTTTTACTACGTTAATAACAAGAAAATCACAGCACGAATCAGCTGCGTTAAGAAACACGCTGTTCCAGAGTCGATCGCCTGCGTTAAGGTATCTCTTCATGATACGTTAAGCCATTCAATAAATTTTTTAAGATTGAGATCGTATTTAAAAGGATTTTAAGATGAGCAGCGCGTGCACAAAAATGTTGACCGAAAGAGCAGGGGTCAAGTCCATTCTCTAGGGCCTAGGTAGCGAAAATGCAGTGTTTTTTTTTGTTCTTTTTTTTTTTCAGCACAAAGATAAATCATAAAACTTCTACCTTGTCAAAAATTCTTAGCTAGCAGAAATTGAAGATGAAAAGTTTCATGAAAGAGTTAAAAAAAAACAAATAAAAAAAATTTCCACATTAAATGAAGAAACCAACAGAGATGTATAATTGACAAATTCTTTAGCTTACACAATCTGTTCCGTTCTAAATACTATCTCGTGGCAAAACGAAAAGATAACCAGTAAAAGGGAAGTTTCCACTGAAGCAACTAAATCCAAAAATAACCACCAGGTTCCTATTAAATGCAAAACATAGAGTGGACAAAATTCCATTTATACAAACAGATAATATGAACTGCAAATATACAAGCTAATAATTGAGAAGAAAAAAAAATGAGTTTGTAACAAAAAAAAATGAGTTTGTAACGTTCAAATAGTCATGAGTAATTCTAATAATTTACATGGATATTATGGTATAATTGACTGTGAAAAAATCTCCCGCTCATAGAAAATTCAGGATCCATTGATACAAAAACTGCACTTCAGGGTGCAGTGTAGTGAGCCAGAGTGAATTTGTAAAACTTAGTAAAATAAGCCGGTTCTTAATATTCCTGAGACCCTGCTTTGACGAAATTACAGGAATCTACCTTTAATTGATTATGACACACAAAACGTACCAACCAATAAGTTAAAACACGAAAAATCTCTTCTTCTTCTTTTTTCCAGCTTCTGCACTCCATTGCATTAATTATTTTGATCATTGCAGTTAAGAGTGTTGATGGTGATGAAATTGTGGAAAATATAAAAAAAATATCATCTTCCAATCAACTATTGTAATTCGAACTGAGCGAACGATATTTTTCTTATTAAAATTTAATGACTTATATATCACCAGTATTGCTCTGCCATATTTAATATTGCAGTACAGATATTAAAACAACACCTTACTATATTGTACCGAAAATTTGATGACCTATACATCACTAGCATTGCTATCTAATATTTAATATTGCAGCTTTGATATTAAATACAAAGAGGGTATTAATTGAATCTGAAATTTAATTTCATATTTAATCTGTATTTTTTATTTTAATTCAACAAATTACTTTTCTTAGTAAAATTTGAAAAAAATGAAACTTCTTTACTTACTCTATTTTAATTTAATAATATATATATATATATATTTTTCATGCGTCATAGGGTGCTTACATCTAACACCTGACGGATAACATCCCCTGGCATATCATCATATCATTTTTATTTTTTTTTTACAGACAAATAAATTCTATTTTATTGAAGGTTTGCAATATTGCAATATCTATGGCAACGCATTTCCACATTACTATGATGAGTGGTGAAGACATTTTCAAGGATTCAAGGAGTTTCGAAGGTAGCTGGTGATTTTCTGGTTAATCCGTTCACATGACACTATGGACTATTGTGGAGATAGCTGCGAATAATTTCATCACCCTGTATGTTGAATTAACTGAATATTAAGAAATATAAAACAGAAATAAAAGTCTTACTCAATGTTATTGGTACATCTGTATGGAGCCTCTTTTCATATGTAAAATCCATAATAATTTTGGACGGGTTGCATTGGGAATAAATCGTAAAGCGACTAGGAATAAATACACAGAATTTCTAAAATCATGTGGGAATCAGAACCAGGAATAATGGGCATGTCATAATGGAAACATAGTTATAATGGCGCTAAGGACGCTGACAATCTCATCACATCCACCGCTTCATCAACTATTTGTATTTGCTACAGCAGGGAACAAATCCTCAAAAAAAAAAATGCCCAAAATCCTAGAAAATCAATGAAAATCGGGCTCAGAGGTTTTTTTTTTTTTTTCCGAATTTGCAGAATGCGATAACGCTAATTCCGATTTTGAGGTAGCAGTTGGCAGCTACATCCCGCATTTTTCTGCGTATTCCACTGCGTCAGGTTCGCCTATTTAATTGCCACCATTTGCATTCAGTTTCAGATCCAAATATTCAGTTGAAAATTTAATGATACCGAGGGTTTCTGGTCCATTGCCATTTGTTTCCAAATTTCTCAATTATCAATTCCTCAGGTCTTTATCACTTGTTATTGAAGGCTCCATCACTGAGCAGGTGGAATTGAATAGAATAACAGGTGTAAACTCTGAGTACGATTAGTAATGCCAGCCTCTGTATAAGAAACCAGATTTTAACGCTGCCAACTATCTGAACTTATAGGGTATTCATTAGATTTCTGTACGCTTATTGTTGCATCTAGTACGTGTTGAAGTTTTCACTTTACTGCTGCATCTATTACGCGTTGAAGTTTTCACTTTTGAAGTGAAGTTTTACAAGAGACGCAACTTTTGCATATCGACTCTTCCCAATGCATATCGAAGGGCGAGCACTGGAATTGTTATAAACATCTGTTTTGAATTCTAAAATGGGAAGTGTAATTTATTTTTTTAATTTATCGTATATGGAGATTTAAAAAATCCCCTTTCAAGTAAAAATTGTCTAAAAGGAGAATTGATCCCTTTTGATTTATGATATAAATGATTTACAGATTTTAATCATGAATGATTTACACTTCTTGAACTCTGAGACAAGTGGATAAACTTGCTGATTGAGCATTCGTTTATCATCATTCATTTCTGGCAATATATCTCATGGTTTATGAGTATTTGCTATAGGTGAAGATGATGGAAAATCTTCACTTCAACGTCTGGTATTTTCTGCTGAGAGATTGGATCCTAGTGTTGCTTTTCTCAGCGGAGTTTAATTGTCGGAGGCTGAGTTTATTGCCCAGGGCCGAATTCAATTAGGCCAATTTCTATCGCAAAAGTCGAGCCATTTTTACTGAGGCCAAGTTATTCTTATAGGTTGAATTACTATTGGCTAGAAGGTTGAATTTGTTTGCTAATGGAGACAAGTTTCAACAGCCGAGATCTTTGGGAAACATTCTCCAAGATTTTATTGACAATTTCATCCCGAATTGTGTAATTTCAGAAAAGGGTTTCATATTTTTAAAGCCTCCCCTGGTGAATGCAATGAAGATCAGATTTTCCCCAAATTGTTATTGCATTGTTTCCAAATGAAAAATTTGTGCATGGTTATAGCATTTTATTGATTTTCTTTAATATGTTCTTTTATCCCTACTTTGCCATAGGAGTATACATCCTCTAACACAAATTTTAAATGTTACTTTATAATTTTTAGTGCACTATTCTCCATCACTCCTATAATGACAGTGTTTTTAAAGTCTTCTTTCATTATGAAAAATTTATGTCTCACTCTTTTCTATCCTTAAAGCATTAGTAGAGTACTTCCTTTTCTATCCTTAAAGCAATATTTGAGTATTAGGAATGAAGAAGGTTTCCAACTAACACGTTTATGTCCCTTGGGTGAGTTCCCTTCTTCCAAGTACCTTCAAATGTTTCACATATTCAAATTTCTATCTAGAAGCTGTAAATTTGGGGAATGAAAAATATAGATGAATGAGTGATTAGGTTAAACCCTTGCAAACTAAGTCTCAGATACCATTTTAATTATTTTACTAGATATTCTAATAACATGTTTATAGGAACAAATTTGATAGATTCTTGGCCAATAACTCTTGTAAACCGGCAAGCAAATTATATATATAGTATATTTAAGGTACATACGTCAATATTACTATTATTAACTAGAACCTTAGTTGGTTTCTTCAAAATTTTCATACGAAGGCTAGCTCCTCCATCCTAATTATTAAGGATTTCTAAGTCCACAAAGACTGCAAAACTCGTGGCTCACACAAAAATTAATACAAGGAAAACCTTAATACCTTATGGGCCTATAGGTCCTAGAGGCTGAACCTATGCTCTGATACCAAGTGTAGAGACTCAAATCTATATTTTACTAGATGAACGCTAGGCTTAAACACAACGAACTCTGACCAGAGATTGACTGGGAGGGCATTTACCAGATATGTCACCTCCTAAAGAGGATGAGATCTGGAGGCTACCTGGCCCTGTCCAGGCTCTGTCTAAGAGTACAATAGAACACGACAAATGACATCGAGGCTGTCCAAGAAGGGGTGTGACTAACTGCCAATTTAAACCATAGTCCTACAAGTTTCTGTAAACTTAGTAAAAATTTAACTATTCATACCATAAGCATAAAAAAAAGTTGAACACAAGAATTTGCATCAGCTATATTCAAGTTCATAAAATTAGATTTCACACACATACATCCATTTAACTTGTGAATTCTAGGCACAATGAAATCATCATAAATAAAAGCGATATAAATAAACGTGTACCGTACACCCTGAAATGAGAGCCAAACCCACTTGTTAAGCTGGCGAGCTCCTTTCTTTGATGTCTGTATCAATCTCCACGCTCAATGTCGAGCAAGCTTCGAATGCAGTGACTCACCGGTTAACCTCCCAGCCTACTCCTTGGGTACTCTCCTTCCCTGCGGACCCCCGAGCTGCAATGGGGTTGTACAAACAAAGGAAAATGCCAGCTGACAGAGGTGAGCCTCTCTTGGCTCAAGAGTCCCCTCTCTATAACACTCTGTCTCACCAAACTCAACTATAGCTCATAACCACCAAATTTTGACATAGTCCCCTCCATCCAACAATAGGGTAAAACCAAAAAATCCCTTTTCTCTTCCCTTCCCCTTTCTTTTATGGAATGTTTCATAGGTGACACTTGGAACTTCATGCATAAATAATTATTTTTTATTAACCCAAAATTTGATTATTCACCCACCCATGTGTCATCCTCTCATCAAGACTCTCCAAAATAATTTACTTAATTATTCACTTGAAATAGCGATTTTCCTCAACCCAACAAGACTTCCTATTTCTTCTCCTAGTTGTCTCTTGATTCCCCTTTTCTACTCCTTAATTTGTGTTTATTACTGCAGTTAATTGATAAGTCTCAGATTTGGTCCCCTAAACTACCTCAATTTTCATTTATGATGAATATTCTTATGTTGGCTCTTGCCACATGGAAGTTCTCTAATTTCTCAAATTTTAATTTATTAATCTTATTATAATTCACCACCCTCTTCTCTTAATGAAGTTTTTAATAAATCTTTATACTTAACTCTATGTCCCTCTTTTCCCCTTTTTGCCTAATTAAGTTACTTATATACATTATTCATTTAATATTTTGTTTTTAACATGGAAATGGTAGGGTTATCATGGTAATTAATTTATCTCTTCCTATTCCTCCCTTACCCTAAGTTTTATTCTTGATTTAATTCTTTTGGTTCTAACCTCATATATAACTTGATATGAATTAGTTGGATTTTCATATATTGATTATATTTATTAGTTTCTTTAATGATGTCGAGGGTGTCAAGTTGGTCATGCCCTTCAAGAACTTCCATTCGAAGTTCCAAGGGTGCCATGCCTAAGAATTTATTTTTGATGCCAAGGGTGCCAAGTTGGTCGTGCCCTTCAAAAATTTCTCTTGAAATTCCAAGGGTGCCACACCACTTGCCCTTCAAGCATCCAGTGGTTACGAGGGGAAATTATATGTGCAAATACAAAGACCCTTATCATCTCATATGTTGCCTGCTATAGTGAGACTAATGGTGCTGGGGATCAAGGAATCCGCCTTGATGCGTGCCCCCCAGAAATCCTCGTGAGCGAACCCAATTTGGGACCTGCCCCTATGGCATCATGATCTTCAAGGCGAAGGTGTTTCGACCTTTCCAGCCTAAGTCATGGCGGGAGTGATAGTAGGTGAGATCAGGGACACTGTCCCACCCCTCCCATGAAGTTCCATCTAATTGTACAACCCCATCACCCATATGTGAGTCATTCGGCCAAGCAACTAACATGTTCCAGATGTTGTCAGCTCGTCATATGCGAGTGCCTCTGGTGGTTTCCTGTAATACTCAATAATTATCAGTAACCAAATTTCTTAGTGTTAGTCATTGTCATAACAAAATCATCAACATGACATAGTCATCCACATCATTGTTTATCGTGAACCAAAATTAATGTAAGTAGACAACGTAAGGAACACAACCCTCACAACTATCATCATCATAACATCAATAGAAAAATACATATCCATCAAAGCTACCATCATCCTAACACCGACTAAGAATAAACACATCCACTAATAGTAGAGTGAAGTGTTTGTATCCTCCACCTGAGGTCCTCAAATAATAATGTGTGAGCCTTAAGGCTAAATCATTGTTAATGTCATATCAAGGTCAGAAATCTAGAGTGGGGCACTACAGCAACTTCCCACCACACAATACAATGCCTTACTGCCTCTGCTCCCTGTTAAGTCATAACAGTCATAGCAGTTCATATATATTTAAATTGTTGTTGTTGTATGGTAGGGGTAAGCCAGGGACCAGCCCCCGACCCATAGAACCTTAACACATGACCGCTGGCAGGAGCTCCAGCACTAAGCAAAGTTTAAGTTTTTAAACCCCGATTACTTAACCTTAAAGCGTGATTAATATGCACTTATCCAAATCTTAAATAAGGATTAATTTAAGCAGGATTAGCTCGTTAACTATGCTTAATTAACACTTAACCCCACTTCGAAATAATTTCAATTAACTTGGCGGACCTCCGAAATTGGCAGAAGCTACCAGTTCTAACTGCAGTTAGCTAGTTTAGTGGAGCAGTTAGTGGAAAATTTGAAATAGAAATAACTTTTGCCCAGAGAGTCAAAATTTTACTCAGTAAGAACCAAAATAGGGGTATTGGGGGTGTCCCAGAGCCATTGGAGTAAGTTTCAGAACCATCGGAGCTCATGAAATAACTATATTCAAATTTTTGATCAATTAATCAAAGATGGCCAAACCATTGAAGTTGGTCCAAGGAGAGGTAGCCCAAGAGGGGTGAACTCCTTCATCACTATTGTGTAATGTGCTTGTTGTGTATTATATTCTCTATAGTTTACTTGTTGTTTATGTGTTTTTAAAGCTAATTTACTTCATGAATTTCTCATAAAATACACACAAATTTCACTTATAAACCCTCTCACAAAATTGATATTTGACACAATCCTTAAGCATTTTTATTTTATACTGATGAGGAAGCTAACACAACAAAACTAGTTTGTCCATATTCAAATCAAGTTGGTATCAGAGCACAATTTAGCTCATTTTAGCCCAAGTTTATCTCCAAGTTTTCCAAGTTTAGCTAGAAAATTAGCTATTGGTTTTGTATTTGTTCAAGGAGAATTTAACTGTGCGTAAGTTTATGTGTGCAAGCTGAAGATAGGAGAAGTCCAAGATTGAGGAATAAGCTCTCAAATCACAACAAAGAATTTTTTTTTATGCATTACAAGTGTGAAGATGGCAGCTTCATGATCCGGATTTATGCAGGAACGCAACAGAATACACATATAACCATAAATATATAAATGCAGCGGAAATAACACTTCATTTCATTAATATCAAAGAACTGAAATTTGTTTACAGACGGAATGGAAATAAACTAGCTAGGGCGCTGGTAGCTTATCACTGAGAAGAGATATGGTGGCTACAGGCCTCTGAAATCTGTGTTACAATGAGGCTCGAAGGCCTATATATTATTGAGAAACAATGGAAAACCCTAAACATCCAAAAACCTAACCCTAGGAGATAAAACACAAAAATATGGGCCCCGTTGGGGCAAATTAGTACCTCAATTTCTTGGGGTCGTAACTTTGGCATACTATCTCCATTTGACGCACATGATACGTCGTTAGAATATCTATCCAATGACTACAAATGCTTACCACAAATATCGAGCCTAAAACAAACTTATTTTCACCAAAGAAGTGATTCCCAAAAAACTTCGTTTAGGGCCTCAAAACGGCTCTAGAAGTTCGAGACCTGAAAAATTGCTAAAAATAGTAAATTGTGTTATAATTAAGGAAACTAAAAAACTAAAAGAAACAATGGTGGGGCCCCAAGTGGAATAGGCGGGTGGCTACCATTATCCTCCTGGATCATTCCTCCCCCCTTAGGAAGCAATGGTCCCCATTTCATTGAGTTCCTCCATGAGATGAGGAAACTTCTGCTGAACTTGGTCCCTAGTGAACCACTTGCCTTGGTGCAGGAGTTGGAAAGCTTTGATAACCCGATACAGTTGGATCTTCTATTGGTGAGTGTTCTTGATTTGCATGTCCATGATACAACCTTTTGTGTCCTGTTCCATGCAGTCTGGGTTTAACGATGTTGGTGTGCGTTGTTCTGCAATGTCAAAGGTGTCTAGTAAAGGTGGGAAATAGGGCCGAAGGCGGTCCACATTGAATACTGGGTGCAGACAAAGGAATGGTGGAATATTGAGCTTGAAGGAATTGTTCCCTATATCCTTGGTGATGGTGTATGGCCCATATTGGAGCAGGTGAAGCTTGCATTGGGGTTCAGTGAGGTGCTCCTTCTGCAAATGTAGCCACACTTTTTCGCCCACCTAGAAGTGGTGTGGCACCCGATGTTGATCATGTCGCTGCTTGTACTTAGCATCCAAGTGGATATTGGTGGCCAAACGCCTATTCCACTTGGGTCCCAACCATTTTTTCTTTCAGTTTTTCATTTTCCTTAATTATAGCATAGTTTACTATTTTTAGCATTTTTTTAGGTCCTGAACTTTCGAAGTCGTTTTGAGGCCCTAAACGAAGTTTTTTTGGAATCGCTTCTCTGGCGAATATAAGTCCATTTTAGACTCAATATTTGCGGTCAAAATTTGTAGTCATTGGATAGATATTTCTAACGATGTATCATGTGCGTCAAACGGAGATAGTATCCCAATGTTACGACCTCGGGAAATTGAGGTGCCAATTTACCCCGAAGGGGCCCATATTATGGTGTTTCATCTCCTAGGGTTAGGTTTTTGGATGTTTAGGGTTTTCCATTGTTTATCAATAATATATAGGCCTTCGAGCCTCATTTTAACACAGATTTTAGAGGCTTGTAGCCATCACATATCTTCTCAGAGATAAGCTACCAGTGCCCTAGCTAGTTTATTTCCATTATGTCTGTAAACAAATTTCAATTCTTTGATATTAATTAAATGACGTGTTATTTTAACTACATTTATATATTTATGGTTATATGTGTATCCTGTTGCATTCCTGCATAACTCCAGATCAGTGGTATCAGAGCGGTCTTCTCTTTCTCGATCCTTTTTTGCATGTCCCCAACGAGGTCGGGATATGAGGAATTGAGGCTCGATCTAGTTGAACCTTTGCAAGATCAGCCTCGCAAACCATAATGACCACCCATGGGGGATGAAACTAAAGATGAGGGAGCATGAGATCCTATCAAAATATTGCTTGAGGAGGCCCTCGAAAAACAAAGGAACGCGATGATGGATAACTTTACCCAAATCCTTCAACGACTTCCCACTAGAAACGCATCTGCATTGAGCAGCCACTCTGGAGGCGCAACTCCTTTTAAGGTACAAGTAAACTTTGACATTCCCATATTTGAGAGAAAAAATGATGTAGAAATTGTAGATATATGGTTGAATCTATTAGAAGGATATTTCTCAGTTCATGACTTTTCCGACCGGGAGAAGATTATTTTTGCATTCCTCAAAGCTACCCCCCCCCCCCCAATGTCAAAAAATGAAAGAAAAAATGGTGGGGCCCCAAGTGGAATAGGCAGGTGGCCACCAATATCCACCTAGATCACTTCATCCAACACTGTTTCTAATCAATATTCCTTAGCAAGACTCTTTGGTGAAGAGATGTTGTAGAAGCTCTTCATCATGAGAGATATGGTGCAAGAGATGGTTGAAGATAGGAAGGAGAGTAGTAGGCTTCAGGAGCATTTGATGGCCATGAAGGAGCAGAAGCAAGAGCTTCTTGAAAAGATGCATGATATGGAGACTCAGCTCCATATTGCAAATGAAACCCTAGCAAAGATGCATGAGATGTAGATTCAACTCCATGATGCCAAGGAAACCCTATCCAAGTATGTGCGTGAAAATTAGGTATGAAAATCAATTTTATCTTCAATTTCCTCTCAAGATGAATGTTTTGGTGTTTTTGAAAGACACACTAGAGGAATAAGGTCCAAATTGTTAAAAAAAAATTGGACTATGAAGGTGAAGGGTTAGGCAAACATGCACAAGGAATTATAAACCCTATTGTTGTTGAGGGAAGGTCTAGGTACATGGGTCTAGGTTTTGGTGAACAAGATGATGTAGAGCACTCAAAAGATATGCAAACTTTTGGAAATGTTTCAAGAAAGGATTCCATTACATATTCACTACCTCAATATTGTGTTCGTGGAGAATACAACAAGTTTACCCCCACTGTTGAAGAGATTGATTTTAGCCATGAAAGTAGTGGTTATGGACAGGAAGAAGATGGAGAGTGCTCCAAAGCCAAGGAGGCACATGAAGGTGTTCCAAGAAGGACTTTCATTATATTTTCATTACCTCAAGCTTGTGAAGTTTTCGTTCATGAGGAATGAAATTTTTTACACCTACTTTGAAATAAGATGTTTATAAGCATGCAAGTAATGGAAATGGAAAACAAGAGGATGTTGAAATCTCTAAAGCCATTGAAGCCATTGTTGGTATTCCGAAAGGAGCCACTACTTCATCAAATTCACCTCCTCAAGAAGGCGCCAAAGGTGACTGTGCAAGGTATAAATTTCACTTTAATCAAGTTGCTTTTAATTATGATAAACATGGAAAATCCTCACATAATATTTGGAGAAAATTTACATGTTCCTTTTATGGTTTGAATAACCATATTGTTTTGAGGTGTTGGAAGAAGATAGCCATACATAGGAAACTTTCAAAATAAAGGAGACAGAAAGCTAAAGGTCCAATGGACAATGCAAACCATGTTGAAAAGAAGATGCAATTATTTTGCACTCATTGCCATAAGCAGGGTCATCCTGTAGACAAGTGTTGGACTTTGTATCCAACAAGTCATCCATGACATTTGAAGAAGGTGGAGAGAGATTTTGACAAGAATGGAAAATAGGATTCCATAGTTGATGTGGGTCAGGATGATACACATGATCGAGTGCAGCTAAAAGAAGCGTCATTGAAGTGGTTTGGAAAGAGATGGTTAAATTTCTTAACCAATTAAGGCCTTGCATTTCTTTTGATAATTGATGCAAATCTTGCCTTATTAGTGCATTTCCTTGTTATCTGAATGCATTTATTTTCTCTTGAAATTATGTTGCATATTGCACGAAGCAAGATGTTGGAAAAGTAGAGTTATGTTGACTCACTTAGATGCAGAAAAAATGGAAATTTGTAGTTTCAATTTGCATGTGAATGCATTTATTTTTCTCTAGAATGCATGTTGCATGTTTACGCCAGGAAGCTGTTTGAAAGTGGAGTATGTCGACTCACTTTGTTGCAGCAAATTTGGTCATTTCAGCTCTTTAAGTACTCGTACATACCAATGGGATTCTTGTACTTGTAATTGTACTTGCAAGAGAGTTGATAATTCTATACATGCATGACAGTTTGTGTGAGTGAACAGTGCAATTTTGAAAGTTTCATTGAGTTTGAACATGCATGACTGATTGACTTGTGTTGGTTGATTGCTTTGTTAACATCAATGTTGTCAACTTGAGAGTGTTAATCATTTGTTCATGCATGCGTGGTTGACTTGTGTTGGTTGATTGATTGTTACATGTATGTCTTATCGACTTTGAAGAGTTGATTTAGTCTCTGAGGATGAAAGGGAGATGTTGACAAATTGTTTCATGAGATGTGAAATTCTTGTTGTTTTGGGAAAATAATCGTCAATCGTTGTACATGATTTTGTTTGACTTAAGAGTCAATGGTTTGAAGACGCACGTTTTGTCGACTTGTGTTTGGTCAATGGGTTTGTAGAACAAGATGTAAGAATTCATGGCGATGTTCACAGGATGTGACATTTGTTGCTTTGAAGGAGCAAAAGGAAGAGGTGGTCAAGTTGTGTTTCTTGCATGATGTGTTTTTCAAGTTAATGGTTTTTCTTGTGACAAGATGTCTAAGAATTTTGGAGGGTCCACTCTTGAGCGAGAAGCTCATGATTAGCCTTCATTCTCAAATAATGGCATGAGCAGCATGTCAATACTAGAGGATGATGGAATCAAGGAGCGGAAAGAGGGACAATATGACAAAATATTGCAGCAAAAATAATAGCCCTTTTGTAGACCATATGATGCATGATGCCAAGAAGCAAAAGAGATGGCGAAGACATTCTTCCAGATGTGGAATTTGGTACCGTGGAGGTAAAAGAATGATCATTTCATTTCTAGTGATTACTGATATTTTAATTCATTGTTGTAGTTCACTCAGATTGGCTTAAATTGGAAAAAAGTTTCCAAGGATAAACTTGCATCAAATGCATGTTATGCATAGGAGGAACATGATTCTCAGTGGGAAGGCCATCAGTCAAGCTTTCCAAGAACATATAGATCGATTTGTTATAGCAAGGTGTTTTTCATTAGTCGGCAAGCAGCCAACAAGGGTCAGCAGTGAAAGGAGGACATTGGTTGAAGTACCAAGCCATTTGCAAGAGTACGCATGTCAAGGAACCAAAGTGGTTGTCCTGAATATTTTTCCAAGTAGAATCAAGTCAATAGAACTTTGAAAAGTGAAGAGGATTAAACACTCATCATATAACCATCTTTTGTGGGTCCAAAATCCTTTCAGTCGGAAGGAGTGATCAGAAAATAAATTGGGGGCAAAAATTTGCTAAAAAATGAAAGTGCTCAGAATCGCTCAAAACTAGAATTACTACGAAGTTCTTGTTGCCCTGGATCCGAAACACTTCGTTTCATCAAAAACCAACTCCATATGATAAATTTAGAGCCTATTGTCTGCTTTTCCAGACAGGGAAATTTTCAAAAAAAAGTCAGACAGGGTCAACGGGGTCAATTTTTGGTCAAAATGGGTTTTTCTCCAGCCAGTGGTGTGCTGACACTTGTCAGCTTGTGGTTGGCCTGAATTTTGGGCTACATGTCAAATTTTGGTTGGTTTGAGTCGGACCAATGAGGTCACAAAACGTGGCAAGCCTGGAGGCTGCCACGTTCCCCCTTCATTATTTGTCAAAATTTTATGGAGGCATTGGGGTTCGACCCCCCGACGTCCAACCAGACAATACATATTTAACCCAAAAACAGGAAAACTAATTAGATAAACCATTATTTATCTTATTATTTTCTAGGAATAATTATTTAAAACATTATTTAAATAATATTCCTTGTTAAATTTGACTAAATCATTTATAAATAATTGAATAAACCACTGTTTATTTAATTATTACTCAACCACATTCTTAAAATAATAAATAAATCATTTATTTATTTATTATTTATTAATAAAGGGATTTGACCAAATTCAAATTCTTTTTCCCTCCAACAAAAATAATAAAATATTCTATAAAAGTTAGATCTAGATTTGGTTAATAATATTTTAATTATGCACCAATATCTAGACTAACTCAATATTTTGTTATAAATAGAAGGTTTTTTCCATTCATTCACTACCTTTTGTTGCCTAAAGATCACTCTGGATCTATACTTTTGATCTGAATTTGATCCTCCGTCATTGTCATATTTTCCTACGTTTTGCTTATGAGATCCCTTTGAGTTCCATTTTTGTCTGGGTTTTCTGCACCATCAAGAGCGAGAGATCTTAGATCTAAAGCGTTGAGGACATACAAGAACCCATCCCATTGAGGGGGACTAGTAACATGTTTCTATGTTCCCTTCCCAGGTGTCATAATACAAAAAATTCTTTAAAAAATTCTTGTCTTGTTCATTGGATGCATGGAGCAACTATTTATTATTATTTGTTATTTAATGTCTTTAACTGCATAGATCTGGATTTCTGTAGCATTTATTCTGATCACTAACTGCAGATCTAAGGAAATTGACATCCATATTTGAAGTTAGGGATGTTTGTTATGCACATTTAAAGTGAGATTTTTTTGTACGCTTGCGATTAGAATTCACACTAACAATTGGCGACTCCACAAGGGTTTATAATTACGACTACTATCGTTTTTCATATCCCTACATGACCAAGTGCTTCAACCCCTAGGGTTTTTCTTCAACTTCTTATTTATCATTTCTTGATGTTGTTTTTAACCTTTAAAACCCTAAAACAGTAAAAAATCTTACTTCCATGTGTTTCTGGGCCTATTGCGCAAGTAACAGGTATCAGTCGCAGTAGAGACGGTAACATTTTATGAAATATGCTCCTGAAACAGCCAGAAGTGCAGGTCGCACTTTTTGGGCCAAAAACTGTGACATCAACTCTCAGGAAGCGGGAAACATCCTAAAAACTATGACCTGAACAGAAAATAGGTCAAAAATGCGACCTGTACTTTTTGCGAGAATTTTCCTGTGATTTTATGGGTTTGCCTGGGCCACTGTTCAAGGTTGTCTAACCTCCCTCTCCACTCGCCTTGGACCTGTAATTTATTAGTTTTACTCGTCAAAGTAGGAACCAAGCCCCTTAGGGCTTCAGTACACTTCTACCCTATTAGGAGGCTTTTAGCTGAAGCAGGTCTTCTGAGATTTCAGTGTTTTCAGCCATTTTTCAGATCTGAACCTGCACTTTCAGATCCATTTTAGATCGGTTATTAATCCATCCAAAACACCTCTTTTCAGTTTTGTTTGGTCCTCCTTTAAGGTCCCCTATGTTTCCCTTAAGGTTGTAGCCTTTCGCCCCCTTTTTTGCAGCATTTTTCCCTCTAGTTCTTTGTTGTTTTCTGCACCTATTTCTAGCAAATATGACCTTTAAATCCCTGTCCCTCCCGACTTTAGATCCATTGGCCATTTTGTGTGTTTTGACTAGATTATTCCCACCCATAGATTAGTTTTTTGGAAGCCCTCCTCCTTGGGTTTAAATTGATGCATCTTTAGCTGTTTATTTTACTATCGCATTCAATTTCCTTTACTGTCATTTTCAGATTTATTTACAATTATACAGCATATTTTTTCTTTTTTCTCTACACACGTCTGTGCTTACTTAAAATTAACACACTTATCATAGACACACACCCTAAGTGAAACGCCGCCAGGCCAAGATTAAACATTTTAATCAATTGATCCTGCACCTCCCTGCCCTTGTTTACCTCTCTTCCTTTTTATGTTTCGTGTCTCTTTCCCATCATTGCACCCCCAAGGCGTTTATCCCAGAGACTCTGAGGCCTTCATCCTCAGTTTTCGTTAGGAAGACTTACCCCACCAATTAGGGTTCGTGTTCATCCTCCACTGAGTCCCCATTCTAACTTTGCTTTTGGCTCATCAGGTTCCCCTTCTGGTTCTATCCTCGTCTCTCCTCCACCTTTCACCTTCACCATGTCTGGTTCAAGACCTAACGCTAGTGGCAACCCCAGACCTAATGTTGGGAATACTACTAGTGGTGTCGTCACGGGAACTATCCCGGCTACTCCCTTTCTCCTTTATATGGCAGGCCTAAGCCTTCCCAATTTTAGCCAGTTGATTAATGACCCCATACACCATGATCCTAGTTGGCCTGCTATGCCAACCAAGCTCCCTTCAGACATCCCCAAGTTTGAAGGAATTGCTGGAGAGGATCCTACCAACCATGTTCATTCATTCCACATGTGGTGTTCATCTAACACCATCATCAAAGACTTTGTCCGTCTTCGTTTATTCCAGCGTACGCTTATTGAAGAGGCTTCCAAGTGGTATGTCGACCAGGCCTCCTCCTCTATTACTATTTTTATGACCTTTGCCAAGGATTTTTTGTCTTACTTCCAACTTCCCCTTCGCTATGACACCGGTGCCAAACTCTTGAACTCTTTCCGTCAAAATTTTTCTACCTGCCTATTTGACCATGTTCAAGAATGGCGGAGAAGAAAGAGCCTATGTTGAGCCCCTACCTTCGAAGACCGTGTCTACATGGACTAGTTTCTCATATCCCTTTTGCCTGCTATTGGCAAAGATGTCGCATCTCACTTCCCTCAGACCGAGGAAGCTTCCCTCCAGATGGCGTTGAAATATGACTTGATCTACGCACAATTTGGTTATGTTTATATTGTCTTACCTGATCTCCCTATACCTGGTGGTGCCAACGCACCGGGAGCATCCCATTCCGCCGATGGTATTTTTGGATCCCTTTCACATCCGTACACTCATCCTCCCATGGGTTATGGTTTCCCTTAGGGAGGGGCTAGCTCCTCCAGCACTTTTCCCCCTGCCAACCTATTTACCCCAATGTTTCCCAACCTCCTTATTATCAGTATCTCCAGCGTGGTGCTCCAGCTCCTCCAGCATTAGCGCCTCTGCCTCCCTTGCCTTCTGAAGCTCCGTAACAACAGCCACCCACCCTCAGGTTCAGGTGTATGCATAGCAAAGCGCGACTAATCCTCCTACTTCCAAAAATAAGAGGAAAGGCAATCAAAACCAATACGCCCTAGGTAATCCAGAAAACAATACCAAAGGGAATACATCTAACACTGCAACCCAATAATAGGGCACTCAGCCCAAGCAAGACAAGCCTATTCGCACGAATAAGCCTTGTTCTTGTTGCAGTGTATATGTTCACTATACCCATGATTGACCTCTTTTACCTCAGATGCGTTATATATGGGAAGCTCAAGCAGCATCCCGCGGACAACAAGCCTCTGCTTCGTTTCCTCCTAATGTTGCCCATATCCAATCAGCTGTGTTTACCAATCCTTTCCCCCAGTAAGGATTGTGGCTGCCCAACCCCCTGAAAGTCAGGCAACCACTCAACCTCTTCCATATAGTACCTATGTTTACCATATCCTCATGATGAACTCTGACCAACCCAATATCGCTGACCTCAACCTTCAGATTTGGTCCCATCAGTACAACAAGCCCCCTGCTACGTTTGTTACCAAACCCCTATCTTCTGGTCCCACGTAGCCTCTTTCGACACCCAATGGTCCTTTACTGATCCCTCAGCCTAAGGCAGAGGTTCATACCAAGATCCCCAAGGGACCATTACTCTGAAACGCTTCTTCCAGTAAAGCTGCCCACTCTTATAGTATAGTAGATGACTTGGCGCAATCCCTTGCTGCCATGTCTACGCTGGAAATCCTCCAGTCGTTCCCTTCAGAATGAAAATATCTACTAACTTCCATGGGCATTATGGATCCTTCATATGATCATTTGATTGTCTTTGATATTGACAAATCAAAGAATCCCCCCTTCTTGCATCCGTCGCCTTCCAAATCCCTGTCAAGATCTGGAATGCCAACTTCTCTCGTTGTATGATTGACGATGGGGCATCAACCTGTGTGATGTCTGCTTCTATTTGGAAGCAACTCAGATCTCCTGACTTAGCTCCTTCCACTATCACCCTCCGTGCGTGGGATGGCCACTCTTCCCAGCCCCTTGGCATGTTCCGCAATTGTCCTATTACTCTTGCGGGAAAGACTATTTATGTTGACGTTGAAGTCATTGATGCCCCCTTAGACTACAACATTCTATTGGGTCGTACCTACACTTATGCGATGTTTGTTGTCCCATCTGCAATTCATCTTAATATGTGATTTCCTCATAATGGAAATATCATCACCATCGATCAGTTGACATATTACGAACCGAAGCTCAGACCTCTCCTGAGTCCATTATCTCTTTGGTGGCTAATAAACAAGCAGTCGAACCTCTGACCAGTGTCTCACCTGGAGTCTATAAATATTCCTCTTTGCTCGGTTCATTCCCTGGTCTCCCCCCTTCCTATATCTGACCCTAGCTCGTTGAATGTTTGCATGATGCAATCGTCTCGGTCCGACTAGCCAGTAGCCCCACCCTCCACAACCTACTCCTAGTACTTCGACTCAGCCTTTAGGACCCCCTCCTCAAGGCACCTCATATGTAGATTGTGTCCATGATCCTATCTATCCCCCTGGAATGGTTCCCCCTGGCCTTAAACATCTCGAATTTGTCTTGCCTGGCCATTACCCCTCTGGTTAGATACCTTTTCTTGCTCCCCCTCCTAGAGTATTTTCGGTACCTGTTATGGCTACCTTGTCTCTTCCTAACATGACCTTGGGAATCCTAGTCTGTTACATTGATCCCCCGGCCACTATCCTTCCTAGTTATCCCAAACCTTATACTGCTTTGACCCCAGTCCAACCGGTCGCCATGACCCCTCCCTTTGCTTCTATGCCTCAGCCACCTCAACAGGAACCCACTCATGTTGCGAAAGCCTCAGGTGAGGGGGGCAAAGCCCAAAAGAAGGCACCTAAGGACAAGGTTTCCCAGACAACCCCTGCTCCTCCTCAGCCTCCAAAGCGTACCCCTCTATGTACTTTATGTGATGTTATCGGTCATGCCACCCATAATTGTCCTGAATTACCTCGTATCAAGCCCATGGTCAATGTCCCTTTTCCTGAGTCTAAGGTCCCTGAAGCCCCTGTTACTTTACCGACTACAGCCAAGAACCCCAAGACTGTGCACACCAACCACCTCTGTGATTTTTATGATCTCCATGGCCATCATACCCACGTCTGTCCCTGCCTCAAAGACTAGCACACCTCCTTGGAAGTAGTCCACCAGTACGAGACCGACCACCATGAGTCTGCCTCCCCTTTACTTGTGTACTATGCTACAGGAGAGCCAGAGGAAACATCCACTCTCATTGACATTCCCCCTCCCAATGTCGATATGATGGAGCCTTCAGCCACCATCCTCTACTTGTCATCATCCGTGAGATCCATGGTGTAAGACCCCTCCAAGGCTTCCCCTTCTATTTCATCTGACCTCCCTTCAGTGATCAACCTAGGCTCAACATCGATGGATCCTTCATCTACTTGTTCTTCCGTCACACCCCGTGATGATGCACATGTGAACCTCTCTTCTCATGATGATGAGTCAGGTAGCTTTTCCGCGTCATGTGGTTATCCTTCCACTAGTCACCCCATCTTCTATTGTGATGACAACATCATGGAAGCCTTTTCCACCCCTGACTTCATTTTTCCTGCCCATAAGAAAAATGGCACCATCCATTTCCATGGTGACTTTCACAACCTGAGCACAAACCGCCCCAAGGCAGTTCCCCCACACCTTCCACCTTTCAGTGTGTGAGGGGTATAATTTCTACCCATAGCACTCCCTCTAGCAGTGCTTCTTTGATTTTTGCCTTGCATTTAGGTTGCCAGCATTTCTCATCATCCTCTCATTTGTTGTATTGTGGCACCTTTTAGATGAATCTCCCTTCCACACTGTATATCGGTTATGCCAATGGTGCAAGTTTCTACTCTCGGAATCTAGCCTCGGCAGCCTGGGCCATTTTTACCCCCTTTCATTCGCTTGTCCTCTCTAACGGCGTATGCATTGGTACTGCCACCAATAATCAGGCCGAACATGATCCAATGATAGGTTTATTAGCAGATGGCCTTTCTCGTCGCATCCTTCACCTTCATGTTCATTTAGATTCCTTGTTGCTTTTCATGCAATTGAATGGTGTTTATCATGTGCATAATCTTGTCCTTTCTAGAATTTATTTACGAGTGAAGCTTTTGATGCGTGAATTTGAAATCATTACATTCAGTCATGTGCCTAGAGCACAAAATCACTATGTAGATAGCATTGCAAACAATATTCTAGATTGGAATTTATCACATGCATTTAACATAATACAATAAGAATAAACCATAAAACAATGCATATCCATTATATGTGTCATTCAAAATATTTTAGAGTCCATCCACTCTGATACATATGACATGCCCATAGCATGTTACAAAAACCAAAACTGGGGGTACGTCATGCCCCTACATCTAATCACTATTTGGAGGATCCCGGGCCAATGGCTCAGCTCCTGCAGCTCGTAGATCGTGCATCGCCTGTCTGGCCATCGCCATGCGCCACATGACTCCTCGCCACTCTGAGGGTAGACCAATACATGGTTATATGTATTGTTCGTCTAGGTCCTGCCAGCCACGCTCAGAAATTCCGGTCAGCAGCCTCTCACATCCATGGCAGATGTCCTCCAGGAGGGCCACTGCATCCTCATTTTGTAGACCCCTCGATCTACTAGGTGCTGTAGCTCCTGATACTGTTGACCATCCCATATACCCGACCAGTTTTACCGGTGTTATATCTGCATACCAAAAAGTGAATGAATCGGTACCATATACAATATTCTAAAACTTTAAAATGCACATAAAATATAAGCAAATGTCACTTACCATTTAGCCCCCATGCTCGACCTGGCAGAAGTGGAAAGTCTGGGTCCCCATGATAACTCATCCCACTATAGGGATAATCATCTATGTATAGATGCATCTGATCCCAATGCGCAAAAAACTCGGGTCGGAACACCCGTCCGACTGCCCCGCCTCCTCCTCTACACAGTATCTGCCCCCAATGGCGCATTATAGGCTCTCGCAAGCCCCTATCATGGATCTGTATGAAAGGTTGAAGTGTCGGGATCTTCTCAAAGAAGAGTGAGCATAGCACTGTGCCATATGCACAATCATGGTTCACTTGTCGCTTTCATAGCAACAACTGTCATTTCTATGATGACAGCATCATTTGGGCCCACCCATTGTAGGTCCCACTCAATACACTCTCGACAAGCATTATCTGACCCCAGTGATGTGGTGGAGCGCCTGGTTGCCCAGGATACGCAACATCACTATGACCACAGCATGAGTCTCTAGCCTCTCTAGATATTCGATCGGTATCCGTGTCCCTTTCACATGGAGACCTGGTCAACAATGGCGCCCTACAAACTCCATAATGTTTCGCCCTCACGGTAACACTGGTTGTGTGTTTCCCACCATCCCAAGTGGCGAGAGACTAGTCAGGAAATATATATCCTGGACAGTCAGCTCAATCTGGTGCTCTTTCACTATAAATATCTCATGATCCGGATCCCAATAGCTGACAATTCGGGCCAACAAGGGCTCTCCTGCTCTCATCAAAGGGTTCTCCACAAACTTCAGGACCCCAAACCTGGCCAATGCAGCACGGACAACATGATCCTATCGGATCTCAGACCGTAACGTGTCCAGGTCTCTCTCTCTCTAGTTGATCCTCAACTCTGCCATATCTTCACAAAACCATCATGTTTTTCAGTGTACATAAAGGAAAGACTACATCATAACCATAAAATCCCAGCTCTCAGCCAAAAAATAGCACCAAAATACATCTCTCTGACAAGTCACACTTTTCAGGCCATTCCTGGGACAATTCAAATTTTTCTGCCCAAAACCTACTACCCAGGTCGCAGAAAATGCCCCAAAAATTTTGACCCAACCGTGAAGAAAAGCAAGGATCTCTTCCTGAGCTCTAGGTGCCTAAACTGAAATTTTAATCCACTGAATTGAAAGAGTATGGTTAGGCCTCTTACCTGAAACTGGTGGATCTCGATTCCAATGGTCATTTTGTCCGCTACGATCACCACAAGATTTTGGGCCTTTTCTCCTCCCTACATTCACCACAACTACACTTGCAAATGAATCAAATTGGAGGGAAAATGCCTTATTAAAAGAGAAACCCCAAATTTTTCTTTCATCAGCTGCGACCAAACCGTAGTTCGATTTGACAAACCGTCAGCACCGTTGGAAATATCTCACTGAGCTCTCAAATGGGTATCCTTTCTTTTTTGGTCATTTGATACTTCACCTCGACACATTTTTTCCACGAAGGGTCACTTCACTGCTCCTCAAAATCGAATTTCTTCACTTGCAACAGTTGTACTTGGGGCACCACCTTGACTTCATACTTTTCCATGCTTGACTCGATTTCCTTCGTGAGTCACCATATTTTACTCATTTTTTCATGGTCCCCACCGGGCCTGTTCTGTGTGGCATCATCATCGAGTCGCCCTTGTTTAAATCTGAGTTGAGTCATCATCACATCCATGGAGTCTATCCCAGGTCCCTTTATTTCCCGCCACAGTCCTCCATCCTTCATTGCTTTGTTCCTATCTCGTGTCACACATTTTGGCCTTCATTCATACTGTCCCCTATCCCCTCCGGAGTTGATTCAGTCGCTGCCAGGTAATCCATGCCCTTTATGCTCTAACAAGGGAAGTCGTCAGCCCGCTACCTAGTACCCCCCATTCCACCATCATCCTTGGTGTCAGTATCTCAGTCGCTCTACTATTACCCCTCATTCATTAGTTGAGGATTTCTTATTGCCTCACCTATGGCAGACCTCCTTCTGTCGACATCAACTTCTTCATTCCAGAAGACAGGTCTAGAGAGCAGTGTACCTTGGTTCTAGCTTCCACTCTTTTTCGGTGCCTTGGATCAAGAAAAGGGACCCTTTATTTCCCTTTGACTTGATTTTTTCTCAACTCCAGCTCCTTATGGCATGATCGAGATCCGTATACTTGATGGTTCAATGATGCAGCAAATTGTACCGGTGATTCTCGGGTGTGTGTGAGATGTTTCAGACCTCATGAGGGGGTGGCCCTTCAGGTAGCCCTCCACATGCCCGAGTGACCGCTCTAATACAGCCTTGGCTGCATCTCCATAGATTTGATGGTTCGGCCTCAGCTGCTTGCAACGCCTTTTAGTTTTCATGTTTTATTCAGATTTTTAGAGCCCTTTCCTGTTTTACAGGGCCTCTTTGGTTGTACTTATATCTCATGTACTCGAATATTATTGTATAAGTCTTGGTTATTGTCCCAGGAATAGTATATATGTGGGATCCATTATCATGTTTTTATCTGGCCCATGTTTATGCCAGCATGTACTGTATAGTTTAATCCCTTGTTTTTTGGATGTATCATTATTCTTTGTACTTTGTTATCTCAGCGGGCATAGATATGCCTCCCCTGCCTCATGTAGAACAGGCACTCACTCATAAAAGGGACTTGTCACACCTGTAAGTCTCGCCTCCTCAGGGTCTTATCCTCTCACGCTTCAGTCCGCCTTATATTTCTCTCTCTCTGACTCCCCTTCGGTGTTTAATGATTGAGTTCTTACAACGTACTTCGGTCATATGATTAGCTCCTAACGTCACACGTTGGGGGGCAATCAGTTACACCAATTTTTGGTCATCTAACCTGCTACTATTAGATGGACCAAAGTACACAATGTAAGACCAATTTTACCATAGTAAAATTGCTTTCACTATGAAAAATAACTTAATAACCCATAATTTATTAAGTTGTATCTTGTCTAAACAGGAAACCCCATGAGGAATAATTGAATAAATCCTTATTTGTTTGATTTTCCTCAAGGGATAATTAATTAAACAATTGATTAATTAATATTCTTGGTTATATATAACCCAAGATAGAAAAATTAATTAGATAAACCATTATTTATCTTATTATCTTCTAAGAATAATTATTTAAAACATTATTTAAATAATATTCCTTGTTAAATTTGACTAAATCATTTATAAATAATTGAATAAATCACTATTTATTTAATTATTACTCAACCACATTCTTAAAATAATAAATAAATCATGTATTTATTTATTATTTATTAATAAAGGGATTTGACCAAATTCAAATTATTTTTCCCTCCAAGAAAAATAATAAAATATTCCATAAAAGTTGGATCTAGATTTGGTTAATAATATTTTAAATATGCAAAAATATCTAGACTAAATCAATATTTTTTTATAAATAGAAGGGTTTTCCATTCATTCACTACCTTTTATTGCCTAAAGATCACTCTGGATCTATACTTTTGGTCTGACTTTGATCCTCCATCATTGTCATATTTTCCTACTTTTTGCTTGTGAGCTCCCTTTGAGTTCCATTTTTTTTTGGGTTTTCTGCACCATCATGAGAGAGAGATCTTAGATATGAAGCGTCGAATACATACAATAACCCATACCATTGAGGGGGACTGGTAACATCTTTCTATGTTCCCTTCCTAGGTGTCATAATACAAAAAATTCTTTAAAAAAATATTGTCTTGTTCATTGGATGCATGGAGCAACTCTTGCTTATTATTTGTTGTTTAATGTATTTAACTGCATAGATCTATATTTTTGTAGCATTTATTATGATCACTAATTGAAGGTCTAAGGAAATTGATAGCCATATTTGATGTTAGGGTTGTTTCTTATGCACAGCTAAAGTGAGTTGTTTTCATACACTTGCAATCAGAATTCACACTAACAATGACATTACATGTACAATGATCAAGAAGTCACGTCCACTGATGAAAAAGTGTGGACCCCTGATTTGATGACTATTTGTATGATCATAGCCATCATATTTTGTAACCTTATATTAATCCCGAAATCGCATCCTAGATGGATGAAACTAGATTCGGGTTGTTCTATCTCGTTCACTCGATCATCCATCATACCAGTCTAACCATGTGAATAAATGAGCTGATGTCAAACATGGTAGACAACATATGATTACTAGGAAATGGTGTAAGCTATTAAAATATGTGAGAGAAACCACTGATGATGTTAATGGCTCTCAAGGTATTGTACTACAATATGTATGGTGTGAATTAATGAGTTGAAGTCGAACACCATATAGAATCTTCCGGTCAAATGCCAATAATGAAAATTTGTTGCCAAGAGCGAGGAAAATTGCCATTGATGCATGCAAGCCCTAAGGTACCAGAGGGAGTTTCTAAGTCAACTTCTTGGATAATGAGCTGATGTCGACAGGAAGAAACCTGTCGAAGGAGGGCCTTGATGTATTCCCCATCAATGACATGAAACAGGTATCATGGTTTGAGACATAATTATACCGATGTAGAACTGGCTAAGGAACGATATACATGAATGTAGGCTTAAGAGTATCGTAGAAGATATCAAATGGATGACTTCTCTTGAACATATCAGCAACACTGGATGGATTTGGAATCATTGACCCAAAATCAAAAGCAGAGGCTTTTATATGGTGTGATGAACTAAAATACAAGCAAATTTCCCAACCCAACAATCACGAAGATAAAGTGAAAGAGTGTAATGTTCAAGGGCAACTTGCTTCCATTAATAGGTAGAGTATCCCATTTTCCCAATTTCCCCAACCATTTATGGTCAGTACCTCTTTATTTTCTTACAAGATTGGGGAGGATAACATGTTCTTGATTTGTAAGTTCATCCTTCAAATGAATCCCTCTGAGTATTTTTAACAAACCCTAAGAAGGATTGCTTTGGTCCCGTCATGTTTGACGATTCCATCATTGTTTGATGTTTTTACGAGTCCCGTGAAGGTGTAACTCAACTTCTTTTTCATCTTTAGAGAGTTTCAAAAAGAGATGAAAAATAAAACTCCATAAGTTATTCCTTTTTCATAAATAGTCAAATATTACATCAACACACATTTCATACCTCGATCTAACTTACTGAGGATGGGAAAATTGAGATAAAACATGTGGTCCAATTTCCTTTGAGAACGATCCTATTCATTATTGCTAGATAAGCCGGCAATTCTCCTCTACATTTGGCCAATAGGTCATATATGCAGTAATATCTAGAACGTATAGAGCCAACGGTATTCAACTGGAGTAAGGGAGTACTGGAAAATATGAAAGAACAACTTACCAAGGAAAAGGATAGACGGTTGAAGAACTTTGGGTATGGTTTGAATTTGATTTCATTCGCATTGGAACGGATTCCATTGCTTCGACCACAAAATATATCACTTTAACCCATGCATATGAGAGTCCCGCGGATGAGGAGGTGGGTGGATCTCATGTCGAGACATGCATGTCTGTCATCAATGAGTTTCACACCAGTATTCTTCATATGGTTGTGCATGCAACTCATTATGATAGAGGAATATCCATATCCAGGGATGGATTCCATGGAGACCCAAAGCTCGTGCTTCTTGATAGCGAGCGATGGGGTGGCATAGGTAAAACAAAAAAAATTTATCATTTTTTAAGTTTTACAAATTTTTTTGTATTTTATATGTATATGAGACTAAGCTATTGATTTTTACATGAAAACATTGGACCATATCGACATGTGGGTTCCTCGTATCTTCAACGTACAAGAGACCCGCAATAGGCACCAATAGCAGGATGATAGGTACTACAGGGTCTCAATGTGGCCAAGACCCTTGCAGAGGTTGATCGTCACGCGGAGGGGTTCACCCACGACATCGCTGAGACTAGGGTCGACCAAGTTCCTATGAGACTGAAGTGAAATACTATTGGCATGCCTAGTCGTATTAGACAGCTACTGTGCAAGATGGCTCGCACAGTTGCTTGCTATCATGAGAATCATAATTAGTTAGTAGGAGGCTATATAGACACATTTTTTATTACATGTATATTTTGATATGACAAGTCATGTGGCCATATGTGTCTCGGGCACAAGTTTTTGTAAAACCAAACTTTGATATATATAGCTATCTACCTATCAGTGTTTCTTATGGGTTTTTTTATCTCATTCAATGTATGTGATGTGAATTTAGTTTAATTTACATGTGTCACAAATGTCTATCTAAAACATGATTAGCCAATGCATATGTCAATGTATTTAGATTTCTAGAAATGTGTTGATATTGGATGAAATCAAAATTTCTTTCCAGAAGGTGAAGCCTCAAGAAAATATGAAGCATAGTTGGACTTCTAACTGAATAAACATCAATCAACTATATTACTACAAGTTGTGAGTCAAGTTTGATAACTATACGGTGGATACCATGAAAAATAACATCATACAATAGCTCAATCACTGCATTATACTCAGCGATATTATGTGTAGAGAAACTTATACAAATCCCTTGTAAACTCACCAACTTGCCATTGGGAGCATGTATAGCCCACGTTGCGGAAGAAAGGCTATGATTACTATGACTAGTGCCATCAACATAACCAACATATGGTTGAGGGGATGCCAATATCTTCAAACCAAATTTAAACATGATTAACAGAAATCGTAGGAAACTCCGAAGGGAACACACTTCAAACATAATCAACACACCTATATACAACATGTACACAGTGAACTACGCAAAAAAGACTTAAGCGTAGTATTTTTTAAGGTATAACCCATTTCTAGGTTGCGCCAATGGAACTCCATTGAAATCAACAAGTTCATAGGCCCCTTTAGAAAGAACATGTTTAAAAATATATGGGCCTAGCCACATTGGCTCGATATTTCTCGATCCTAATTTATCAGACCCTTGATGATACAATAAAACAAGGTCACCTTCTGAGAAGACACGAGGCTTGACATTCTTGTCATATTGCAGATTAATGAATTTCTTATGGGCTTCATTATCCATCGAGGCATCATATCAGATTTCATCTAAACGCGTCAGATGTAAGAGACGCTCTTCTTCTGCATAAGTGGAAAGAAGGAGCTCTATAGCAAGTTTTAGATATGGAATTTCACTCTCAATCAGAAGGATTACTTATAAAATGTATACTAATTGGAATGGGATAAATCTGGTAGCAGTCCAAACAAAATTTTGATATGCCCACAAGGTTGTATAAAGTATCATATGCCAATTTGATTTATGAACCCCTATCATACGTTGAAGCATTGTTTTCAAAACTTTATTGATGGCTTCAACTTGCCCATTCACCTGAGGGTAATAGGGAGTCGAAATCTCATAGGAGAGGCCCAACTTGGTAGTTTTTTTATACATCATGTGGTTACGAAAATGTTTCACATGATCTGTAACTATGGCATGGGGTACACCAAACCGTGCGATAATATGATTGAAGAAGAAAATAGTAATTATTTCGCTGGTATTATTGTATGTAGGCATCGCTTCGGCCCATTTGGTAAAATAGTTTACCACCACAATCATGTAGTCATGCCCCCTGGCCGAGTGAGGGTTACATGTCATAAAATCAATGCCCCATTTCGTGAAATGACGAACGGTGATAACAAGATGTAAAGGAGTGGGTGGATCACGGGTTTTGCAATAATATATCTAGCAGGTATGACACTATTGTACTGTGATAATGTATTCATGAAACACAGTAGGCCAAAAGTAGCCCACGCGCAATATGTTTTGTGTAGTGGTGTAACCAGACTTATGTCCACCACATCTCCCAGCATGGAATTCTTTCGGGACTTTCTTGGCTTCCTCATGGCTGAGTCACCTTCGAAAAATCGTATCGATACCATGATGATAAAGGGTGTCGCTGATTATAATATAATTTTTAGCTTAATATCAGATATGTCGTTGGTAAGAGCGAGAGGTATCAAACCAGAAATTCTGGGTTTGGAGATATATGATAATGTATCCATACCACAGGTCATATGACGTGATCAAGAACAACGAATTGTCTGGAATAGAATTATCAAACTTCATTTCAATATCGACAGTGGGAAGGTCGCAAATCAGCTCAGCAAAAACTAAGGATTTCTTCGACTTGGATTTGATAAAATCCAAATTGAACTCCTAGAAAAGGGCATTATAAGTATTGATCTCAGTAGGAGATAAATATGCACCAATATGTATGTTCTCGACAATGTCGGGCTTGATTGAAATATCGAGAGGGATAGTCTCCTCAATATTCGGCAGGTTATTCTTAGAATCGGTACCATAGATGAATACAAAATACGTAGATATCTCAAATATATTGGGTCGGTAGAATTCACTAAGATTATCCTCGAAGGAATCTGGATAGGAGGAATTATGATGGTGATCGTCCACGACGCATCATCTAGCATCATGATTTCCATGATTTTCTCATCAGTAGATAATATATGAGAGAAAGGATCATATGATTTGCCATAATCTAAGGAATGATCAACCCAATTTATCGAATAGAAGAGAGTATAATGCACCACATAGGATGAATAAATGGCTTCATAATCAAGATCAATGGGACTGAGCAGCATGCGGTCACCAAAAGTGTTAATATTAGTTGCATCTGTAATTATCGAAGGATCAGACGGACTAGTACAAGAAGATATCATGTTGACATGGGCAATCGTATTATATATGTCGGGAAGTGAAGGAGGAGGAAGAGAAAAGGTTCCCATGAGAGAGGAATCCTTAATCAATCCCATCCCGACATGTCGACATAGATGAGGGGTTTCCCCCATGAGAGGGACTCTTCCAATAACTTGAGAACCAAAGGCAAAGAAAGTGAGTTGATCAATGGCCACTATACCGCCTTTGTGAGGAAAAGCGATCATTCTAAAATATGTCAAAACAATCGCAGTCATGGCATAAACCCACATACAATCCAGTAGAATATTATAATATAGTGTTCCATCAATAAATTCGAATGCTATGGATACGGTCTTGCCTCCTAATTCTACTTGTAGAAAACTCAATATTCCACAAGGTTTGTAGCTTCTTCCATCAAAATCCTTCAAAGTGGTCAGAAAATTATTTAATTGGGGAGAACCAATGACCTTCTAGCAAGAAGAAGACATAATACAAGTTGAAGCACCTTTGTCCACGATGGAACGATGGATATCCTTACAATGAATGATAACCTAGTTCATAAAATCTAGTTGAGCTGGAAGTCGAGGCGTATGATTCTCATGGTTAAAAACTACTAGGTTGGAATCTGAGGGATCAATACATCCAATTGTAGAAAGAAGAGATTTCTTTTGGGCGGGAAATTTTTAAATACCTCAAGATTGGACATAGTTGAAGGAGCTTGAGCAAGATCCTCAACTATGTTATAATTCTTAGTAGCTATTTCACAAGGTTTGAATGTAGATTTATGGATAGCGCCTTTTGCAGGCTTAATTGTTAATTTGGTAGGAAGCAAATTTGGAATAGGATATGATGGTGATATAGTCAAACTTGTAGGTTGATCAGTCGCTTGATCGTTCGAGGGATTCACATTATCGTAGTATTAATTTCTGGTGGCTACCATAAAATCAATTTTGGGCTTAGTGGAGAAAAGCATCAAGACCGAGTTAGAGGAAGCAGGATCCCGAGCAACCATATTAGTCTCTTGATTCAAAAATGGATCTATCACTATAGCGGGTGAAGTGGATGACCTAAGGAAATGATTGACTTCTACCTTATGTGGACAGTCATGAGTGAAGTGATACTCGTTACAAATCAAGCATGGATAACAAGGTTTTTGTTTCTCTTCAGAAGACTGGTTATTTTGTTTATACTTTGGAGCATTATCTTTATTATTTTTACCTTTTCCTTTCCTCTTACGTCCTGGTTGTTGAGATTTAGCTTTGGAAGATTTAATGACATTGATCTCAGAAGTAGAAGTTGTAGGAGTGGTGGAAGGAGGGATTTGAGCAACGACAATAAGAATTGTACTAGATGGTTTACTCGTCGACTACTTGTTGGGAGAATCAATCAGGCCATCGACAACATGTGATTCTTTAATAGAAGTTTGAGGAACAATATTGGAAGGTCGCAGAGAATTTGGTATTCTATCATAAAGTGTGCCAGATTGGGTATAAATAAGATCCAAATATTGGGCATGAGAAATTACTTACTCTTCGATCATAAGTTTGCCCTTGTCGACGTCTTCTGTGATTGATGGCAACAAAGACTTAATGAACCATTCAACTAACAATTGGTCATGAACAAAACTTTTAGCCAAACGAAAACGACATCGCCACTCGTGAATGTGATATGAAATGTGTGTGGCATCAATTTGTTTTAAATTGGTTAAAATTTTAGTTCCAGTCTCATATCGGATGGGTAACTCGAAATGTGTTAATAATGTGGTAGCTAAGGTGCTAAAATTGTCGAATGAAGCTCGTGGTAGTTCAACATACCATTTTTTTGTCGTATCGATAAGTGTGTGCTGGAAAGATACGTAAACGAATAGATTCATCATTAAGAGTGTTCAAAGAACACCAAAAATGATAATAAATCACATGTGTAGATGGGTCTTCTCCGGGATTTCCATTAAATTTAGGGATATCACTAGGAAATTATGTGGGGATAACCGGCCACCAAGGAGAATGAGCAATGGGATCATTGATGATCCTAGTCATATATGAAAATTTGAGAGTTTCTACGAATGGAAACTGCCTATTCAGGTATGGTGGAGGGTACCCTGGGTAAGATGGGATGGCTTGAGAAACAGGTATCTATGTTTTGGGATAGGGAGGATTATGGTAACCAGAATACATATAACCTTGCTTCCCAGTGCCAGGATAACCTTGTAAGGATTGAAATGACTGGGTTTGAATCTCCTGACTTTGGTAAGGCATTTGTTGACCTTGGTAATGTACACCTTGATACGGTTGATATGATTTCCCTATGGTATTTTGCATCATCCCAACATAAGGTTGGCTAGCTTGTGTCTGTGTCGTACCATATACAGGTTTACCTAGCTAGATTTTAGGAATAGTATGTCCAACCAATGGAGACTGTAAGAGACCTTTAAGAGGCTCGGTAAGTGGGGTTTGAGAGGCGCCAGATACCGGTGGGAGAGATTGAGTTAATTGTGTGTCCTGTAAAGGTTGAATTACATGAACATGAGTTTGATCAGTTTGAGATATAGGTTGACCAGTAGGAATTTGAGATGAATATGGAACAATTTGAGAAGTTTAAACTTGGTTCACAAGCAGGCCAATTTGTACGGATGGAGTAGGTTTCCAAAAATTAATATCCATTCCTGAATGTGTAGGACTCTAATGAGGTTGAGCACTAACATGTGATAATTGATGAGGAGATGGAAATGTTCCCCAATAGGTTGCCCCCTTGCTGACAAAGGAGTGGAATACAAATGCAACTACCACTTAGGAAGAGGGTACCCAACATAAGATGAACTGGGCTATTGTAAGTGTCCATATCCACTGACATGTGAACTCGTTTGCTGCTCAAATAATTGTTGATATGCATGATGAAGAGAAGATTGTGTAGCACTCATCAAAGAAGTGCCAGAAGGTATTCCAGAAAAACATGACATGGGAGAGGTCCATGGAATGGATGTTGCACTAGAAAAGATACCAAACAATGATTGGTAACCAGGCGGGACAAGCGGGCCACCATATAAAGGTTTCTCTGGTAATGTTACAAACGCAGATGAAGCTGCAACATGGGTTGTCTCAGTCATGGTAGATATAGGCTGAGAAACCATAGCGGATTTAGACATTGTTAACTGTCCCAAATAAGATTGTCGCGGGAAAATTAGGGGTGAGTTGAAGGGCAAAGAATTAGACAAAGGACCTTGGGATGGAGTATGAGGAGAATGAAAAGGATGTGCTTGGTTAATATGAGACCTCTCAAATGAATAAGAGAGGAGGGTCAACGCTCTTCCTGAGGAATATCTTCAATACTCACAAGACCATGTAGAAGTAGTTCGTCATCGAGTCCAAGATATATGGTTTGCAGTTGGGTCTGAGACAGAGGAAGAAAAGAAGAAGGTACTAAAGTAACAGTTGTAGATGACTGAGGTGTCTCAGGTTGTATGATTTCTAATTCAATATAGTTAGGTTCAATAACCTCAGGTAACAAAGTCTCATGTGCTTATGTTTCAACTGTGTTGGACTCTCCAACAAATGAAGAAGTAATCTCGGGCTCAATGTCACAGGAAAAGATGATTATGGTGGATCTATTTCAAGTGGAGGACCAGAAGTAACAGTTCCTGAAGTGCCATATTTCGTAGTATGCATATTTTTATTCTTTTGATTACATCTAGGAGTTTCCTCGTGTGTAAGAGGAGGCAATATTTTCATCCTACACGAATGAAAGGGTTCAAGGGGTTGTTCTTCCACGTTGGTTGAATATATATATATATATATATATATATATATATATATATATATATATATATATATATATATATATATATATATGATCTAGGAAAAAGGCTTTACCGAAGCAACTTCGAGAAGCGCAATATACCACCTTGGAGAACCGAGGCCAAGGATAAGTAATCTCGGGCTCAATGTCACGGGAAAAGATGATTATGGTGGATCTATTTCAAGTGGAGGACCGGAAATGTGATTCCTGAAGTGCCATATTTCGTAGTATGCATATTTTATTCTTTTGATTACATCTAGGAGTTTCCTCGTGTGTAAGAGGAGGCAATATTTTCATCCTACACGAATGAAAGGGTTCAAGGGGTTGTTCTTCCACGTTGGTTGAATATATATATATATATATATATATATATATATATATATATATATATATATATATATATATATATATATATATATATATATATATATATATATATATATATATATATATATGATCTAGGAAAAAGGCTTTACCAAGCAACTTCGAACTGCAATATACCACCTTGGAGAACCAAGGATTTACATACGGTTAGGAAATCTCCCCTAATGTTGTGTTCGGTGTGTCACAGTTTACAAGGTGACTGACTCGGTTACGTAAGGTGAGGATAGAAACCTAGGGTGGACTTGCAAAATATACTTGACGATACGTGGAATTGCAGTATGTGGTAGTGATTTCTAATGTGTAACTATATGATGAGAGTGTTCCCATATACTTTTCATGTGTGGAGTGCCATACAATATACCCGAAGGTATGTGGAGAATAGTTTGATACACTTACATATGTGGAACGGGATATCACCCCTGGAATGCAATGTGTTGAAATTTGCAACAAGGAACAGTGAAATTGGCATCTAGAAATAAAATCTAGAAAATGGCACCCATAAATGGCTACCATGTGAGGCTTTTGATTTAATTATCCCTTAATTAAATTGAAATTAAATTGTAATTTCATCTCAAAACAACTTGTATCAGTTAACTAAGTGAAATAGACTTAGTTAGCTCAAGAATTTTGAGTTGAGGGTCAAAGGTGAGGAATGTAGAGTGATTCTATTATTTATAGGGTCCATTTGTAGTTGTAGCACTAGTGTGGTGTGAGTGGGATCAATTAACTCAAATTAATTGAGTTAAAATCAGTTTAACTACTTATAACTAAGTGATGAGCTAGTGAGAGGTCAAGTGAAATAAATGAGATTTAATTCACAAGTAGTGATATATCAAGTAACTGATAATTCAGTATTGATAGTTTCATGCATGTTAATTCTGATGATGACCCAGCTGAGACAGAGGTTAAAGGGAACTAAACTATCAGTTGTATTATTACCGAATCGCCCAGGCGTAATTATAGAGTCAGAGGAAGGCTCATGATGGATTATGCAGCCAAGGAAGGTTGATTATCCTATTTAAAAGGGATTAATTTTCTAGGTATTGCGTGAGAAAGGCTGGGCTAGGGAAGGGCTGGGAATTGGCTAAGTGTTGGTCAATTTTTCCTAAGAATTGCTAGACAGTTTTGAGTAGGATTAGAGTGAGACAGTCAGGATAGTGCAGGATTTTCTCGGTGTGAGAAAGCATTGTATTGTTTCATGATTCTTTGACTATGTACAATATATGATAGAGGGGTTTTGAGCAGGTTCTTTCCCCAGATAAATCTTGTGTTGTGTGATTGATAATCTCCTTTCTCTAACATGCATGTGATTGAGCGATTGTGTTTTATATTCCGCAAATATAGTAGAAGGATTCAGTATCTTGTTTTAGTACATTACATGATTGAATTGAATCCATTGGTATAGAGTTTCTATATAATTTATACATGGAATTATAGCTATGTTAGAGATTTTCTACATGGTATCAAAGCCCCAGGTATCACAATAGTGGAGAAGAAATTGAGTTTGTCTTGAACAGTTTCAAATTTGCAGATTTATTCTTCAGGGTCCAGCAAGAGATCAAGATGTCTTTTAATGGCTTGAGACTTGAACATGCACTCGAGGGAAATTAAAATTATATTGCATGGAAGGACTGGATGGAGGCAGTGTTGGAGGACAGTGGATTCAAATAATTCGTAAATACTGATATTCCCAAGCCCGCAAGAGCAGATGCCCAACTTCTTGATGCATGGCAGAAGAAGGTAGAAAGGAGAGAAGGATCTTGTTAGAGGGAGTTCGAGATCATATTGTCTCGAGTCTCCATGGGAAGACGACTCCATATGTTATGTGGAAGGCCTTGATAGATCTATTTCAGAACAACAGCGACCAAAGGAAGTTGGCCCTGAAGGACAAGCTCAAAAATATCAAGAAGGAGGAGAGCGAAACTATACCAACATACTTGGCGAAGTTCACTCATGTCGAGATGAGCTTGGAAGTGTTGGTGTGACTATAGCCAATGATGACTTGGTGAGCCTATCACTTCTAGGCCTTCCCAAGAGCTGGCATAGTTACGAGGACTCTCTGAATGGGAGGGAGAAGTTACTAGACTAGGAGCGTTTGTGGTCCGACTTGGTAATATAAGAGATAAGGCGAAGCACTAGAGATGAGACTTCCAACACCAACAAAGAAGAAGATTATGCATTAGTGGGAAAACAAAAGAAAGATAAGGGAAAGAAATATTAAGGCGAATAGGGCAAGAGATACTTGTCCAAGATCATATTTTTCACTATCATGAGCATGGGCACTATGCTTCGAATTTTCCACAGAAGAAGGCAAGCAAGAAGGATCCTACACTTGCAGCGGGTGAAGCATTGGCTTTAAAGTTCGAGCTTGATTTTATTCTCATTGCATGCATGTCCAACACTGTAATTGGATGCATGTGGTATCTATACATCGGTGTCTCGTTCCATATGACAGGGAATAGAGATATCTTTAGTGACTTGGAGGAGAAGGACCTCCAACAGAACATAGAGTTTGGAGATGATGGGAGGTATAACGCGATCAAAATAGGTACAGTTACCTTTAAGAGGGAGCATGTCTCTCCTCTCAGACTAGTAGATGTTTTTCATGTTCTAGGCCTAAGGAAGAATCTTGTCTCCATAGATGTATTGGAAGGTCATGGTTATGAGGTGATGTTTAGAAAAGGAAAGGTGTTCCTTAAACACATAGCCACAGGACAGGAGAAGAAAATCAATTTAAGAGTCAAGAACCTGTATGCTCTCAAGGTTGATGATGCATGCAAATCTTTGAGAAGCAAAGCAGTGGTTAATGACTTGGTGGTTGAGAGGGAGAAATTATCTCTCAACATGCAACCTCAACTACAGTCTCAGAAGGTTGTGGAGCAACCACAATTAGAGAAGAAGAGAGGAGACTTAGTGGAAGATTCCACTCAAGCAGAGACCTCCAGGAGGGGGAAAGTTCGAGCTAGATGGGCAGAGTGAGTACATGCAGCTACACCTCCAGGTGTGAGGTGGGGCGATGTGCAGATATAATCCCAAGAATAAATTTGGGCAGGGTCCATTGAGATGGTGTGTCTCATGGATCGAACCTGGCTACAAGGAGCCCACACTATAGAAGTAGCAGGAAGGATCAGTTATATTGATAAAGTCAAATGTCAGGAAGACATAAATTAGAGTAACATATGTCAAATACTGGAGCGCGGATCAGAGTTGGTAGCAGTGTAGAGGGCACAGATGCAGATGTCAACAACAATGCAGAGAGTCTTGTAGACATGTGCAGTAGCTAGCAGCAGTCATAATACTCTGATGACAATTGCATTATATTGATTCAGTTGTTTGGATGTTATTCAGTTTCAAGAGAGTTGCATGTGCAAACAACACTAGAGAAGTGTTGCATGCAAGAAAATTGCAAAGGTACCAAATCAGGATAGATTGATTCCTTTCTTGTTGAGAGGGAGTGTTGAAATTTGCAACAAGAAACAATGAAATTGGCATCCATAAATAAAATCTAGAAAATGGCACCCATAAATGGATACCATGTGAGGCTTTTGATTTAATTATCCCTTAATTAAATTGGAAGTAAATTGTAATTTCATCTCAAAACAACTTGTATTAGTTAACTAAGTGCGATAGACTTAGTTAGCTCAAGAATTTCGAGTTGAGGGTCAAAGGTGAGGAATGTAGATTGATTCTATTATTTACAGGGTCCAGTTGCAGTTGTAGCACTAGTGTGGTGTAAGTGGGGTCAGTTAACTCAAATTAATTAAGTTAAAATTATTTTAACTAGTTATAACTGAGTGATGATCTAATGAGAGGTCAAGTGAATTAAATTAGATTTAATTCACAAGTAGTGATCTATCAAGTAAGTGATGTTTCACTATTAATAGTTCCATGCATGTCAATTCTGATGATGACCCAGTTGAGACAGAGGTAAAAGGGAAGTAAACTATCAGTTATATTATTAGCAAATTGCCCGGAGGCAATTATAGAGTCAGAGGAAGGCTCATGATGGATTGCGCAGTTAAGGAAGGTTGATTATCCTATTTAATAGGGATTAATTTCCTAGGAATTGCGTGAGCAAGGCTAGGCTAAGGAAGGGCTGAGAATTATCTAAGTGTTGGTCAATTTTGCCTAAGAATTGCTAGACAGTTTTGAGCAGGATCAATGTGAGACAGTCAGGATAGTGCAGAATTTTCTTGGTGTGAGAAAGCATTGTATTGTTTCATTATTCTTTGAATATGTAAAATATATGATAGAGGGGTTTTGAGTAGGTTCTTTCCCCAGATACATCTTGTGTTGTGTGATTGATAATTTCCTTTCTCTTACTTCCATGTGATTAAGCGGTCTTGTTTTATATTCTGCAAATATAGTAGAAGGATTCAGTATCTTGTTTTAGTACATTACATGATCAGATTGAATCCATTGGTACAAAGTATCTATATAATTTCTACATGGTATTATAACTATATTAGAGATTTTCTACATGGTATCAAATCCCCAAGAATCACAATAGTGGAGAAGAAATTGATTTTGTCTTGAACAGTTTCAAATTTGCAGATTTATTCTTCAAGGTCCAGCAGTAGATCAAGATGTCTTTCAATGGCTTGAGACTCGATTATGCACTCGAGGGAAATTAAAATTATATTGCATGGAAGGACAGGATAGAGGCAGTGTTGGAGGGGAAAGAGTTGATGGAATTCATAGATACTGATATTCCCAAGCCAGTAGCAGCAAATGCCCAACTTCTTGATGTATGGAAAAAGAAGGTAGCAAAGACGAGAAGGATATTGTTAGAGCGAGTTCGAGATCATATTGTCTCAAGTCTCCATGGCAAGGCAACCCCATATGCTATGTGGAAGGCCTTGACAGATCTGTTTCAGAACAACAACGACCAAAGGAAGTTGGCATTGAAGGACAAGCTCAAAAAGATCAAGAAGGAAGAGGGTGAAATAACCCACTATAAATAAATTGTATGCTCTCAAGGTTGAGGATGCATGAAAAGCTTTGGAGAGAAAAGCAGTGGTTAATGACTCGGTGGTTAAGAGGGAGAAATTATCTCTCAACAAGTAGCCTCAGCTGCAGTCTCAGAAGGTTGTGGAGCAGCCACAATTGGAGAAGCGGAGAGGAGACCGAGTAGAATATTCCACTCAAGCAGAGACCTCCAGGAGGGGGAAATTTTGAGCCAAATGGGCATAATGAGTACATGCAGCTATACCTCCAGATGTGAGGTGGGGTGATGTGCAGACATAATCCCAAGAATAAATTTGGGCAAGGTCCATTGAGATGGTGTGTCTCATGGATCAAACTTGGCTATAAGGAACCCACAGTATAGCAGTAGCAGGAGGGATCAGTTAGATTGATGCAATCAGATGTCAGGAAGACATAAATCAGAGTGACAGATTTCGGATAATGGAGCACAGATCAGGGTTGGTAGCAGTTGATCCATGGTAAAATTTCGATACCCTTAGCCAAGACCTTTTACTTCGGCTGATAATTAGAATTGCATTTAATTAAAGACGTTAAAGAACATAAATGAACAATTCTAGCTGTAAATAAAAGGAGCATAAATGAACAAGATCATAAATCATAAGAACACGTCATTTGATGATGGAGTTTGTCCAGGAAGGACTACATCTTCGGACCTCGGTGTCAAGATGGTGTAGGTCGCTGCATTATGTGTTGTAAGAAGATGTACATGGATGTGTTTCCCTATGACATACAAGGAAAAATTGCCCTCACGCAGGAGTGGCTTGACTTCTTTAAGAGATGTTCCACTGTAGAAATCTCATACTCCTATTAGTATGACCATAAAGACTCCGAAAGACTCCTATTAATATGACCATAGCTGACATGTAATAAATAAGAGTATCCCGCCAATCCTGGAAAACAAGGGATCTCAAAAATACACATATGAAAAGGAGCATCCCGCCAATGTGGCATAAAAGGGACTCATACATGACATAAATCCATAGCTGAAAGTACATCAATAACAACACAAAGCAAGATCCCACGACTCATGTATCAACCGGGATCTACAAGACATAATGCATCTCAAAGAGAAATAAATGAAGAAGTACATGGAATCCACATCATATACCTCATACTGCCATTTTCTGAAGGCTAAGCTTCTCTACGGCTGAATCTGAAAACACCATCAATCTTGTGGCGTCGAAAAAGGTGAAAACAACTGCTCACATGCGGAAATCTTACACTTTCATAACCCACTTCCAAAAGTGGCTGAAAATTTGAAAACTCAGATGCAAAAACTGAGTACGCCATCAGACTCGTGGCGTTGAGTAATGTTGAAATGACATAAAATTTGTCCCATTTAGACAAAGTCAAAATTTCACCCTCCTGAAAATTGGCATCAATCAAGGTTCCCCCTGCGTCTTTCTGGGCTCATGGTTCCACTACACCTGCAATAAAAATAATAATAAGTCTGGAAATCCGTGCATCTCATCGGATTCCGTGCCCATGCTTGGCTGCAAAATCACATTAATACTCAGAAAATTCGTGCTCCATCTTTCTCTTCCTTGGCCTTGGGCGCACTTTCAAACGCTGGATTTATGTAGAATTTCGTGGGCAAAATTTGCAAAGTAGTGAGTTGGGCGAAATGGTAAAAATGAACAATTGGTCCCGGGAGATCGGGGGATCAAATCCCACCTCCCCGAATCCGCATGAAACCGGTTTTACAAACTGCATTTAAAATTTTGGAATCCCGCATTAAAATTTTGGAGCGGACCGTTTTGTTGACATCCGCATTAAATATGGGGGGGTCGGGCCCGCATTGGGCGGCCCACCCAACTCCCGTTCAACGTCTTAAATGAAGCACGTTACCATAGTTAACATTTGGGTAACGTTTTCAATATATATATATATATATATATATTTTGTTACATGCATAACCATATGTCTTCCCTTTTTTTCTCTTCTTTTTTTTTTTTTAAAGATTCACGTTGATTTGTTAAACCAAAATTTGTTGCAATTTATTTTGGTTTGTTTTACATGGTTTGATTATATTTTAATAAAAAATTTGTTTTATGTGTTTTTTTTAAATAGTTATTAAAATAACTATTTAATATTTAAATGATTTTTGTTTGATAGAAAAGAAACTGTGCATCTTTGGAAACTCCGATTTTTGGCCGGTAGGAGGCAAATTAACTAGGCAACAATTTCTCCCAGAACCTGGCTTGAGTGTGCTGGAATCCGGTGGCCGGGTTTGGTCCAATTTGCATCCTATTTAAGGCTGCCCAGTCACCAAGTCAAACCAAAACTTTGACCGCTCCTAACTCCTTCATACGGACTCGGAATTGAGTGTCGTATGTGCCATTGGAATCAGAAAGACGAGGTCTACAACATGAAGCTAGTTCGATAATAATCCAAACACTTTGATTTTTGAGCCCTTTGTGCTGAGTTACTTGTACTTGTACCTATTTAATCCACCTGGATCAACAATGTAGAGGGCACAGATGCAAATGTCAGCAAAAATGCAGAGACTCTAGTAGACATGTGTAGTAGCTAGCAGCAATCATAATACTCTGATGACAGATGCATTATACTGATTCAGTTGTTTGGATGTTATTCAGTTTCAGGAGAGTTGCATGTGAAAACAACACTAGAGAAGTGTTGCATGAAATAACATTGCAAAGGTGCCAGATCATGATAGATTGATTGCTTTCTTGTTAAGAGGGAGTGTTGAAATTTGCAACAAGAAACAATGAAATTGGCATCCATAAATAAAATCTAGAAAATGGCACCCATAAATGGCTACCATGTGAGGCTGTTGATTTAATTATCCCTTAATTAAATTGAAAGTAAATTGTAATTTCATCTCAAAATAACGTGTATCAGTTAACTAGGTGAGATAGACTTAGTTAGCTCAATAATTTCGATTTGAGGGTCAAAGGTGAGGAATGTAGAGTGATTCTATTATTTACAGGGTCCGCATGCAGTTGTAATACTAGTGTGGTGTGAGCAGGATCAGTTATCTGAAATTAATTGAGTTAAAATCAGTTTAACTAGTTATAACTGAGTGATGAGCTAGTGAGAGGTCAAGTGAATTAAATTAAATTTAATTCACAAGTAGTAATCTATCAATTAATGATGATTCACTATTAATAGTTGCGTGCATGTCAATTCTGATGACGACCTAGTTTGATGTAGGAGCATTAGGCTCAGAAAATTTTGTGTATTTTATTATACATTGGGGTCTTTTGCTTTTAAGGAAGTTGGATTCACTAATGTAATTATTAATGTTTTGAGTGATTTAAATAGGAATTAATTATTGAGAGGAATTTGTAAATGTTCCCGAATGATTGGAGAACATGAGAGAAGTAGGATAGTTGAGATTCCATAGGGAATGAGAGATTGAAAATTAATTGTAAAACTTAAGTTAGAATTGGTTTCATGATTTTTAGGGATAAAGGATAGATTTTAGGAGTAAGATAATTCTTAGGAATTTGTTGAGTAAGTTATGGATTTAAACCAGAATTGGATATAGAGTCCACTTGTATAAATTATAAGCCTCAAGGCATAGAAAATAGAGTAGAGCGAGAGATTCGGGTTTTAGGCAAACAGGGGTTTGTTGTTGTAAGCCTACGGGCAAATTTGATAGGAAGGCCACTGATTAGAATATCAGGTCAGAGAAGAAGTAATTTTTGTAATTTTTTGGTTATATATATACAGAGAAAATTCAATTCTAAAATGAGTGATTATGTGTGCATTGATTGATTGAATTATAGATTATGTGTGAGAAATGCTCAAAGTTTATAAACAGGTGTGTGATAAAACTCTGCAATAAGGGTTTGAAATGGTGGTTCTGCATACCATTGAAAAGTTTGATGGAAATACCGAGATAGGATTATAATTATGAATTGAGTCGAAGTGCATAAAAGGTTTGTATACACATCTGAGAAGACGTATGAGTTGATGTGTGTTAAATTCAGTTATCGATCACTGAAAGGATCGATGACACAAAAGAGAAACTGAATTTTCAATTCAGCATTTGGATACATTGGACCATATGTATCAGAAGTACATCCAATCGAACAGTGGATTCGGTTCAGGACTGGAACAAAGGTTTAATTTTCAATTGATATTTAATATAATAGAGAAGAAATTTCTGATTGTTTACATCACATTGACATGTTGTTTTGAAACCCCGTATTCCGGCATGGAACTAGAGAGAAGGAACAACAGAAACAAAGATCAACAGTTTGGAACTAGAAGTTAATGGTGAAGTGGAATGGTGAAACGGGTTTGATAGAAAAACCGTGAGTTGAAATTGATCTGCGAAATCCGATCCACGCTAATGCAGAGAAGGTTGTGGATTAAATTAAGACATAAAATATAAATCGGAGTAGCGCAGCGGAATTATGAGTCAAAGACAATAGAACAATGAAGATGGGTTTGAAAACCACCAAAGGTTTATCGCACCGGTTGAAAATGGTAAGCGGTAATTGCTGGAGAGAACGCGATAGCGTTTAGAAGGCGACATGTGGCAATTAAAAAATACTTATTTCGCGTGAATTGAAAGTGTTAAATGGAAGGCATGTTAATATGTGATTGTCATTGGATGAAGAGACATGGAGAGATCATCGATGCAAGTGCGTTGGTAAAGCTGTGGCTTTAAAAAATATTTGTATGTTGACATTTTTGGGTTTGTATCCAAAGTCAAATGCGTAGAAAGCTTGGTGCTATTGTTTGGTGTTAGAGATTCTACGCGGAGGTAAAGAAAGCATATGCTGAATAGTGTAAGGGTATGTTTGATTGACAATATGGGCCATATTAATATATATATGGTGGAATTTTAGTTAACCCTAAGTAAGAGAGTGAAATAAAGTTGTGGGCCCGTAAAAATTTATATCATTTATTTGGGGTTTAAACCATAGAGTTGAAAATCATAAGCGGATATGATATTATGCTAGCGCTTGGGTATTTTAACCTAAGTCGAATTCCTAAAAATGAAATATCAAAATGGGTATTTGTATATGGTTTGTAAACGTAAATGAGAAAGGAAAATAGCTTATGCTTAAGAGTATTTAAAGTCATAAAAGGTTTAGACTTTAGATTGGAGTAAAGAAAAGCTTCCGCATATGGAGAAATACTATGGTTTTGAGATTGATAAGATTGGTTTACATAAAAATTGCGTTGAGAATGAATTTAGTGGGTGATCGCAGTTTTGGATGCGTCACAGTTGAGACAGAGGTTAAAGGGAAGTAAACTATCAGTTGTATTATTAGCGAATTGCTCAGGCACAATTATAAAGTCAGAGGAAGGCGCATGATGGATTGCACAGTCAATGAAGGTTGATTGTCATGTTTAATAGGGATTAATTGTCGAGGAATTGCATGAGCAAGGCTGGGCTAAGGAAGGGCTGAGAATTGGCCAAGTGTTGGTCAATTTTGCCTAAGAATTGCTAGACATTTTTTAGCAGGATCAGAGTGAGACAATCATGATAGTGCAGGATTTTCTCGGTGTGAGAAAGCATTGTATTGTTTCATGATTCTTTGACTATGTACGATATATGATAGAGGGGTTTCGAGCAGTTGCTTTCCCCAGATACATCTTGTGTTGTGTGATTGATAATTTCCTTTCTCTTACTTGCATGTGATTGACCGATCGTGTTTTATATTCCGCAAATATAGTAGAAGGATTCAATATCTTGTTTTAGTACATTACATGATCAGATTGATTCCATTGGTATAGATTTTATATATAATTTCTACACAATGCTAGAAAAAAATGACAACTCTTAGGTTTAAATACGTTGGAACACGTCTCTAGCCTAGACCTCTAAATGTTTCACGTTAATGTTTCAAATGATCCTTAAGATTGATTCAATAAATTTTAAATTTTATCTTGAATTAAATTTCAGTTTTCAAGGCTCACCACAAATTTCACTAGAACATCCTAAAGATGCAATCTAGAATGACAAGATGAAATCTTGTTTTCAATGAAAATCTATGTATGGGAAGGAAGAGAAAAAATAATGTAGCATACAAAATGAAACAAACAAAATTTGTTAAATGCAATTGCCCTAATGCAAGTGTTCCAATTCCAATTCATACAAAAAAACCCTACATGCAATGCAAAGAGATTTTTCTTTTTAGTTCACTTAATTTTCAGATGAAAACTAAGATATTTGCTAAATCACGGGTAAGGAAACTATTCATAAAGATTACTGCAACACGAATTCTTTCAAGAAATAAGTTTGTTAAATGACCTAATTGACAATAACAGAGAAAAATGCAATCAAATTCTTATCAAAGGCTATAAAAACCAAAAGCAAACCAAATGAAGGATTTTAAGAGATCAAGGTATGCTTAGGGACACAAGAAGAACCAGCTTGAATGGGGAAATTTAGAGAGAAAAGCACAAAATGGAATTTTTTTGCATCAAACATGGGTTAGCGGAGGTGCTGGAAGGTAAGTAATGCTCTATAGCGCAGGTGCAAAGAAGGTCAGGGAGTGCTGCAACGCTCTATCTCTAGACTACGGGGAGTGTTGATCAGGATTGGGCCAAGTTCTGACACCAAAAACCAAATCAAGCCCAATGAAAGGTTTTCCTAGGGTCAATCAAAGTTTGAGTAAGGCAATGAGGGCCAGTTCAAGAGACGATACAAGTTTTAAGGTCAAGTAAACCACTAAGGAAAAGAAACGTTCCCTAGCAGATTCACCAGTTTGTTATGCAAGATTTATGATTGCGAACAAAAGTATCTCCCCTAGACCTATTGGGCTGGTCTAGAACAATAGAAAGAAAATAACGTGAAGTTTTCCTTAGAGAAATTGAAATATGGAAAGAGGCCTTCTTGGAATTCTTCGCAAGCTTTACTTTCCTCCTGGTTTATAAGCTCCAATCATAGTTCTAATTGCTATAATTAGAACCTGCACATTCAACCAAAACAAGCCAAATATCTACAATATCCACATATCATAATCCAATTTCTATATTCAATGAATCAGCGAGGCATTGAAATATATGAATGTAAACATAACACAACACATATAGGAAAATAGTATACTCTTTTTATTAATAGAAATAGGAGAGAATTTACAACCAAAGATAATGTTGATCTTGTAGAGATATCCCCAACTTGACTTATCCTTCCTTGTCACAAAGCACACCTCAATGTCACCCTAATGCATGAAGATGATGACTCTCTTAGACTCAAGGCAACAACATGAGAGCATGATCAATCTCCAAAATCCAACCTTGATGTTGCAGATGGCAGTAAATTTATAGCAGAGTGTGGTAGGTTAGGAATTCTTATCCATTTACCAATCTAGGTTTGAGACCCACTTAAGATGGGAAAATGATCTCAAGGGATAAGAGGTGAAGTCTCCAAGGTAGGGTTAGATAGGACTCAAGATTATTATCCATAGTAAATGGTTAAAACAACACGTGGAAGCTTCTAGAAGAGGAAGCTTCGAGATTCTTTTTAATTTTCCTGAATTTCTAGAATCAGCACACCCCCAACAAGGAGTAAGTTTTTTCTAATCAGCGTTGGTGCAGAAAGGAGCAACTTGATGCTAAACGCAGGTTTATAAAGGGGTAGGGTGTGTTGGGGCTTAAAAGCATTGATTTAGAAAATTTAGACCCAGAAGCTCAGTAACTTGGAAAGGTCATGCTTAGGGCTTTGTGTAGGGATGATGACAACATGTGTAAGGATGTGGGTTGATACGTTTTGTAGTCTTATTGACAAGATGCGTCAAAATGGCCTATTATTCGAGTCTATAACAGTGAAAACTAAACGGTGTTAAACGTAACTGTGAGAGAATCAAAACATACTATTACACTACCTTACTAACACATAAATTTGTGTTGAGGAGGACCCTTCCTCCTTTACAAAGATCTGGTAATTCATAGCTTACAAGCTAATACAACATACCATAATTGAACCACGAACCCATGAAATCTTTTCATTAGATTTTAAAAAATTACAAATGCACAATTCTAAAAAATATGATGTTTCCACCCCTGCACGAGGTAGAAGGCTTCTATATTTATAGATTTACATTGTTTCTTACTTCAGAACAGAAATCATTCATGAGAATATTTCGATTCTTAGGTTGTCCAAATTGAGTTTCTCGTTCAACAATTTACAACTAATTTGCTAAGAGTAAAGAAAGTTTTGCTAAGAGTAAAGAAAGTGTTGTAACAACGTCTTAATTTATTGAGAAGGCAACAATGGAAAATGGTAATTGTCACAGCCGAGTTGGTTGTATTATCAAAATATGTTCCACTCCTTGTTGATGCAATAGTCTTAGTTGACTAGGACCGATTAACAACCCCCATGTTGACTCTCAATGGCATCAATAAGTAAACACAAAGTATTATGAAATGAGGTATCAACATTACAACAATAGAATGAATAGAACTTGTTGTAGAGTGTGAGTAATACAAAACATGGAGAGACAACATTGCATGTAAGCAACAACATCCCAAAGAGAAAAGTCATTTTGAAATAGCCTCCTTGTCAATTTTATTAGTAATGTAACCCAAAACAGTCAACCTTCCATCAAAATATAAGCAAAACTGCATGAATTTTTGTGACATGAAGGAGTAGCATGCATTGGTCAAAATGGAAATTGGTGGAGTAACAGAATGTGATTATAAAGAGTAAAATGGTTGAAAAGGTGAGCAAATGATGGTAAAAATAATGCTAATTCCAAGACAGAACAATTTGCAAAGCTATCCAAACCATGAAATTAATCATGCATCTCATACCTTGATGATCAATACATACTCAAGCTTGAAGTCTTTGACATCTCCTTGGCTTATCCTCATGCACCAATGTTTTTCTTTCTTTTTTTCAAGCTTCATGCAAAAGAGAGAATAGTACTATGTGTGGGTCAATTGTACCACAAAAAAAATTAGCAATTTATTCAATGTATCTAAATGACCTATATCAAAAATAAAACAAATAAATTGAAAAAATATGAATTTCAAGCAAATGCAAGAATGAAAATGTGCCTTTGGTAACTCCCAAACAACAATGCCATAAATGTTTGGCCTTTTAACTACCTTCCTAATTTCTTAGAAGATAATTAGAAAGATCGTGTATTAAATTGTCAACTTGAAGTTCTCATGGAATTTGTAAGTTACTTCACATTGTATATGCAGGCCATACTCTATACTTCCGCTGGTTTGTTTTATGGTTGTCATATTAGTGATTACTTTAAACAATTCACAAGCTTGGCAAGGCTCTACAAATTCAAAAGTAAAATGACTAAAGCTACTTGCATTAAAGTAAACACACTTATAGAAAAGTAAACATGATTACAAGAAATAAAATTAATTCATACTGAAAGGAAAAACACATGATCAACAAGAAACTGATATGTTGGGGAAAAAAAAAACAACCTTGAGAAAAGGAATGGGAGGCTTGTGCCAACTCCCACTCCCAAAAACCCACAAAGAATGTTGTGTAATCATTGTCAAGATGTTTATTGTTTCTACTCACTGACAAATGCAAACATTGTTTTTAAGCTCATTTATTCAAAAAACATAAAGGAATGCAAACCAAGGTGAAATGCAAGGATAAAAAATAGATAAATAAATGAATCTAACATGAATAATCAACTGCATAAATAAATAAAAAGAACAAGGCATGAGTAATTTTATCACACTCACCAATTGAATCATATAACAAGAAACTAGTTAGACAAATAAATAAAAGTAATCCTACTTGAATAAACAATTACATAATTAAATTTTGCAACAAGAAAAGAGAACTACATAAATTACACAACACTTTATTCTATTGGAATGGACCCTAGCTCCATAGAATAGGGTGTTAATATTATTCTATATCAACACTTTTTACATTGACAACATAAATTAATTACATTTAATTAAGTTAATTAAAAGAAATCAATATTTCATAAATATGCAAAGAAAATAAAAATGATTAATTAATTAAATCACACATTACAAAAATTATAAACTACAATTAAAATAAAAGTTCGATAATTATAAATTATTTGGTTATCATTGGGACATTACTCTAAGAGTATTTTCCAAACAATAGAGAGAGTTCTCTCTTCTATTAATGGAAACTAGAAATGACAAATAATTAAATACCCACTTATAGATTTAATAAATCCGTAATGGTTACAACAATTTCCTAAATAACAAATGGTTCAATATTCCTTTCTAACAATAAGCAATTAATGAATAAGTCCAAGTTCTGTTGCTAACAATTAGTAATTAATAATAATTCCAAGATATTTTGCACAAGATCAATTACACTATTCTTGGTTGACCACTCAAACTAATATTTTGTATTGGATTTTGCAAAATTATCTTCATATATTTTATTTCCTTGGATTAACATCATTCTTGTATGGATCCATCATTGCTATGTAGAGTATTAAAAAATATGTAACGACATGACTAGTAGTACTAATGGCCCACGGTTTTGATGGCTCAAGGTTTTAGTATTGGCTCACAAATCCAGTGTTACAACTTTCGCGATGCAACAACTATGTGAATATGTTGCAATAATTATATAAAGGTGTTGCACCTATTAAAAATGAGTGTTACACCAACTGAAACCAAAATACACCTTGTGGCGACATCAGAACTTGCACAACAACATGTCTAGCACATTAAATAGCTCAAAGATAAATGCAAATGTGAACTTTTCTAATATGTAATCATAAATTCATGTAAAACACTAAATAAATGCAATGGAAACACACTAAATCCTCTATATTTTGATTTTGGCCTTGTAGTTGCTAGCTCCTCAGCTTTCTCTAGATTGAATTAGGTATTTCAACCCTTAAAATCACTAGCACTTTGTCTGGATTCCATCAAGATCTGACGGGCACACAGGCCATACAGAATAATAGAAAAGGGTTTCTCTTAAGGCTCATGCTATAACCCCTTACTTACTGCCTTCCCTTATGAATTCTTCCAGGTACCACCACGTATGAACTATTGGGTACAGCCGATGGATGTGAGATATGGGGATGATGGGATGGAATAGGGTCATTAGCCAAGGAATTATAGTAACATGCATTTTCCTGCGGATTTTCCTATGGTAGGATGGTCAGCCAAAGAGGAACTTTATCTTATGATATTGTTTAACTACTCTGCCAGATAGCTCAATTATGGGCATTAGATACCTGTCCATTTATGCGAATGATTTCCACCCGAAGCAATCCTTTCAGTAAGCGAGGCATAGTGTTCGTTGGTTAATATGACGGGTTGTTAGTTGGTTGCTATCACAAAGAAAGTAATCACGTAGGCAGAGGTAATACTAAAAGTCTAAATGCCCACTGAAACGTGTAATATATTCTAAGTCAGGAGTCAATCAAAGAGGGCAGTTCCAACAAGAGGGCAGTTTCACGATCCAACAACTGGTGGTAGCTGTAAAAAAAGGTAATCCAATCCACAAGAATGGATTAACACAAGGTTTAAGTGAGCAGAAAGGGGTTAGAAGTAGGGGAAATGATACTATTTGTGGAGCCTGTTAATAAGTTCAACACCTCATGTCAGTTGGGTTTATATCGGGTGGTTGGGAGGAATGATTGGGATCCTCCCTATTAGTTTTTTTCAGTTCTTCCAGTCACCAGTGATCAAACATGCTCTTATAATGCTTTTGATAGGGTCCTACTGCAAATTTCTATGGTTTCAATAGGTTTTCAAATAAACATTTGGTCATTAGTTAGTGTATCTAGGTGTGTTACTACTCCTTTCAAGTCCATGTTTTGGTCATTGCCATCACTCATTGTGATGAGTCATCATCGTTGAAATGTATTCATCACCATCTCTGTTACATCACCATGGTCATTATTCAACTCATTTCATGTAGTGTCATTATTAGGTATTAGGGTCAAAATCATAAAAATAGGTCATTCCACCATCAAATTCAGCATTGAAGGAGTGGTAATAGTGAAAAATGTTCAATAAAGGTTTCAAAAGTGTAATTTCATTTCTATCATGATGTAATATGTTTCAAAAGGTTCTAAAAGTTGCAGTTCTAAATCAAAATGTAAAAGGACATGGTGGGGCCACCAAATCACCAAAGAAGAAAATCGATTTCCTAGCTACAAAAGACCAAAGAGAATCGTACTTGCTCATTCCATCTTTAAGAAATGTCTCTCCACCTTGAAAGACCATTTGCACCCTCAGAGCAGCCATTCCTTGCCACCAAAGTGCTCATTTACCCTCTGCATTGCGCTTTTCACTAGCAGCGTTGCGCTTTTTCCAGGATTGTTGCGTTTTCCCCAAGGGAGCCAGATCTATCATTCCAGTGGTTTCTTCATCATAAAGTAGGTTCCAGTGTATCAAATATAATTAATTTGGTCCCTGAATCACCTCTTATGACTTTGTTTCATTCTTGGAAAGACCAATTCCCTCTTCTAGGGTTTTGGTTACATTTGTTTGGTTTCAAAATCTCAATGACAAATTTCTAAGAAAAACCTTAAGTTTAAAGCTCTAAAACCTTCCCCCACCTTCCATATAATACCCTTGACACTTCCCATCACCCCTACCCTTCATTTTCACCTTTTTCCCACAAACCCTAGCCTAGACTACGCTTTCCTAGGCTAGGACTATGTTTTCCCCCTTTGGACCACTTCCCCTCATTCATTCCCTGAAATTTCACTTCTCCCTACTCCCTAACATCTATCCCTACCCCCCTAAATTTTCCCAAGAATTTAGGAGACCCATAACCCATTCATCTCCCTTCATTCCTAAAAAATTCCCAAATCCCCTGTTTTTCCCTACACTAAACCCTAATTCCCCTTCCTGTTGAGCTAAGGTTTGATATGGATTATGAAACCACTGAGCATAAGAGACACAAGGGAGGTCATATCAGCATATATGAGCCTACTACAACACATGAAATCATGGCTTCACCCTTCCTCAATAAATCATTTCAGGATGTTGGTTGCCTTGCCTTTTTCCAAAAGGTTGAGGAACTTGGTTTTCATGACAAACTTACTGGCACTTTTGCCACCAGATTGAGGAGAGATAAGGTGACTATTGCAGGGGTGGTGTTCACTCTTTCAACAAAGACCGTTTTCACAGCTACATGGATTCCAAAAAATGGAGAAAATTGGTTCAAGAGTAGAGACCTTGACATTGAAAGCTACAAAATTTATTTGAAACTTGCATACAAAGAAACTCCAACACACATATTTCAATTTAGACAGTTGTTGGACAAGTATTCCCCTCTCATTAAATTGATCATGAAATATTTTACATGTGAGGACAGGTACTCAAGGTTATATCAGTATCATATGATACTCTTGATGCATTTCACCAGTGTAAAAACCCTCAATTATCCTCATTACCTTTACATAAGCATGGTAAAAATGGCAGAGAAGGTATGTAGATTGGGAGAAGATCATCATGCTACTTTGTTTCACCATGGCTTGGTGAAAGTATTGGTTTTCCGTCAGTTAGCACATATCAATTTTTCATGGGATGGTTTTATATATTCAGCTTCACTTTTGTCTTCTCCAGCTCAGTATAGCAGTCACTCTACACCTTTGACTTCACCATCACATCAAGAGGTATCTTCCACAAGCAGACCTATCACAATAAATCCTAAGGAAGAGGTGACTCAAACATATTTTATAAATAATATGATTTTGTTTGCTCTAGATATTGTTGAAAGGGCCTACATCAAGTGAGCAAGAAACATCATCACATCGTGAGGCACCATTGCAGGATGAGGGACAAGTTCATCATGAAACTAATATGCCAGATTTGGAAATCCATGAAGAGGAAAAAAAAGTTGAGAAAATCATCATGGATAAGGAGGCTTATATTAGAGGACTCAAGGACTGTTTGTCAAAGGAAAATTTCTTGGTCGCATTTTTATAACATGAGAACATGCAGCTAAAGGTAAATTAGTTGCTCTTAAACAAGCCCAAAGAAGATTTGACAAGGGATGATGCCAAAGGTAAGGCAGTAGTTGATATTGATGACTCAGAGGATCAATAAGAACAGGTTAGAGCAAGGAGACCAAGAATAAGAGTTCTCAAGAGGGCACTTGAGCAACAAAAAGAACCATCTCCACCAAAAGGTCAAATGAATGTTGATGAACTCATTCTGGAAAAAAATTGAGAAAGAAAAAGTAGGTTGGCTGGATAGGGTGAATTTCCACTTGGAAAATCTTCTTAAGAGGGAAAATAGGAATAACAACCTACAAAGACACATGGCGATGCATTATTATACAAGGAACTAGGTCTCCCAAATCAGAATCAAGCAGTTGAAGAAGCTGAAGCAAACCCTAATGAGGCAAAAAGAGAAGGATAAGCTTGATTTTCTTACTGAAGCCTCCCTCATAGCTTGACACATCATCACATGGGTTCATGGAGAAATTTTGGGCAAGCTTTGATGAAATTTTGTGAAATTTTGCATTTTTGGTGACTTTTGACCTAATTGGAAATATCAGTTCAGTCATCATACCTCCAAATTCCAAAAAAACTACATTGATGGATATATAATCACTCATACATGTCATCTATGTGCTTTTTGTGCCTTGTCAGCAATATGGTTGGGAGAAAATGCCCAAAAACATGCAAAAAAATCACTTTCTACCATTGTTTTGGAATAGGTGTCACGCTTTTAGGAGTAGATGTCGGAGAATGAGTTTTTATTTGCATGGAGTGTACATTTTTCTTGCTTGAGGTTTCTAATGACAACTAGACATACTCAAATTTCCATTGTTTCCTTCAGAGCTAGATTTGGAGCAGTGGAAGGCCTTCAAAAGTTCCTTCAAAGTTTGGAGCTGCACTTATGTCTGGAGGCACTGCACTTTTGCCTGTTAGTGCAATTTTCGAGGTTTTGTTCAGTTAATCTTAGTTTTATGATGTAATTTATCTACTTTAATATTGACTTGATGTAATAGAAGGTAAATGGGTTTGTTATAGTCATTTTGATGTAATTTTGGACCTCATTGATGAGGAGTAGGTTAGTCAAAATCTATATGGAGGATTTGTTTTAACCTCCCTAGTCATTAGGGTTTTATTGAGAAATTCATGTAAGTTTTTCATGTTGAAGTTTACAACAAGAAACAGTGAAATTGGCGTCCGGAAACAGTCCTTGATCCTAGTGAAAATTAAGCACCTACACTAGGTGGGGGGCACATAGGCTATTTTTAGGTGGAAGTCTATTTTTAGATGCATGAGAAAATTCTATTTATTGATGATGTCAATCTATAGATGGTGAGAAAATTCTAGTTATAGATGATGTTATATTTATAGATGTATGTGTGAGTTCTATTTATAGATCACGTGTCTATTTATAGATGCATGTCAACTATTATTATCCCTTAATAATAGTTGGACAATAAACAATAATCTATTCTCAATGACCACTTGGAAATAGTTAACTGAAGTGGAAAATCAGTTAGCTAAGTGAATTTCAAGTTGAAGAGGTTGGTTGGTGGGACATGCAAGTGGACTTAGGTGTAACTGAGTGATTCGAAGTTGTAACAGAGTTGGATGTGTATTTATGTGAGTTGTAAAGTAGTTTAACTCAGTTAAGTGAGTTAAACTCAGTTGTGCTAGTTGTAACTGAAGATACACTAGTGAGAGATTAGTGAATTAATTATTAATTAATTCACAATCAGTGGTCTCACATGCAACTGAATATTTACTACTGTTCACTACATGCATGTGAGATCCAGTGGAGACCCAATTGAGATGTAGGTGAAAGGGATAGTTTGACTATCAGTTGTGATATTAGTGGGTGCACTCATGCAACACACACACATTGGATGTGCCTATGAGTATTTCGTAGTCAAGGCAAGCAAGAATGATTCATTTAGAGGTTCTTGACCATTAGGGATTGCGCAGTGGAGGCAGGCTGTCTGGAGATAGTAAATTGTGCAAGGGATTTGCCAATTTTTGTATGACAGTGTGAGACGATTGTATATTGTACTGAGAGAACTTGGATTAGAGTTTTGTATGAGATTGTTTCATGATCCATGATATATACATAATATATGATAGTAGGGTTTTTAGCTTTATGCTTTCCCGGTAAAAACATTTGTGTTATGTGTGATTGATCTTTCTTCTTGATATTGCAATTGGCGATCATGTTTTAAATTCCGCATAATTTTTGTAGAAGCGATTTTGTATTTAACAGTGGCATATAATTGTTAGATCAGGATAATCTAGGCAATACATAATTTGTATTAAAAAATTTACATGGTATTAGAGCACAGAAGTTTGCAATTTTGAAACAGGAGTTGAGTTTGTTGGTGGAAAGAATACGAATTTGCAAAAATATTTTCTTGGTGCTACATTTGAGTAAACATCGAAATGGATTTCAATGGCTTGTGGCTAGAGTATGCACTGGAGGGAAGCTCGAACTCATTGCTTGGAAGGACAGGATGGATGCGGTACTCGAAGATAATGGCTTGAAGGAATTCATTGATAAAGATTTTCCTAAGCCTACTTTAATAGATGTTGCATTACTTGATGCGTGGCAAAAGAAAGTGGCAAGGGCGAGGAGGATTATGTTGGAAGGTGTACGAGACCACATTGTCTCAAGCCTTCGTGGGAAAGCCACACGATATTCTATGTGGAAGGCTTTGACGGATCTATTCCAAAGCAGCACCGACCATAGGAAATTGGCACTCAAAGATAAACTTAGGAAGATCAAGATGGAAAAGAATGGCACTATTATGGTATACTTAACAAAGTTTGTCCAATGTTGGGATGAGCTTGGGAGTGTAGAAATAAGTGTTTTCGATGATGATTTGGTGAGCTTGGCTCTCTTGGGACTTCCTAAGTGTTGGCATAGTTATGAAGACTTTGTGGTCGGATCTAGTGTAGGAGGAGTTCAGGCGGAACACCAGAGATGGCTCTTCATCAAATCTTAATGATGAAGAGGATTGTGCTTTGGTTGCCAAGGAAAAGAAGGGGAAGGGGAAGAAATTCCATTCTAAATTTGGGGCCGGTGAAGATGGCAAGGAGCACAACATGTCCAATGTGAAGTGTTTTCACTGTCGCGGGCATGGACATATTGCCACAAATTGTCCACAAAAGAAGAAGAACAAGATGGTTGTTGGAGCTTCAGTTGGTGAGGCTCTTGCCTCACAATTTGAGCTTGACTTCTCATTGATCTCATGCATGGTGTCAAGTGCATTGGGATCAGGGTGGTACTTGGATAGTGGTTCTTCCTTTAATATGACGGGAGATAAGAAACTTTTCAGTGACGTGGAGGAGAAAGATCTCCAGATGCATATTGAGTTGGGCGACAATGGAAAATACAGTACGACTGGCATTGGTACCATTACCTTTCAGAGGGTGTCAGGTAAACTATTTCATTTAAAATATGTAATGCATGTACCAGGTTTGAAGAAAAATTTAGTCTCAGTCGCAATGTTATAGGATAGAGGCTATGATGTTGTCTTTAGTGAAGGAAAATTTTTCCTGCGTCACAAAGCAACACGGCAAGCCAAGAAGGTTGGGATTCGAGTTAAGAATCTCTATAGACTTGATGTAGATGGGATTTCTACAGAGCTTCCTACTGTTATGAAGTGTGAGAAAGCCATGCAATTGACCCTTGAGAGGGAGCTGGATTTGTATGTAGGTAAGAGTGAACCTCGGGATGTGGAGAAGCCATAAGATGAGGATCATGGAGTGCGACCAGCCACTTATGCAGAGAAATTATGTGCCAAATGTGCAGAGGGAGTGCATGCAGCTATACCACCAGTTGAGAGGTGGGGCGACATGCATGAGTAATCCCAAGAAGAAATTTCTGGACAAGATTCAATGAGATGGTGTGGGTCTCATGAATTGAACCTGGCTACGAAGAGCCCACAGAGCAGCAATAGCAGGATCAGTTGGATTGATGCAGTCAGATGTCGTGAGGACATGAAATCAAAGTGACAGTGTCGAATACTGGAGCGCGGATCAAAGTTGACGGCACGTGCAAAGTGCATGGATGCAGAGGTCAACAACGCAGTGGATCCAGAAGACATGTGCAGTTGGTACCAGCAGAAGTCAGAAAACTTTGATGACATATGCATTATATTGATTCAGTTGTTTGGAGGCTATTCAAATTCGGAAGTGTTGCATGCAAAGGTTGCAGGGCCCATGCATGGAGTTGCATGTCGCATGCAAGGAAATTCCTTTCTTGTTGAGAGGGATTGTTGAATTTTGCAACAAGAAACAGTGAAATTGGCATATGGAAACAACGTCCTTGATCCTAGTGAAAATTAAGCACCTACACTAGGTGGGACCCACACAGGCTATTTTTAGGTGGAAGTCTATATTTTTTTTATTTCTAAGTAAGGTTAATCTATTAACAGTGGGAATAAATTATAGCATGACCGAAGTCAAAAACATTGCCCAGACTTATGGCAAATTTGTCAAAAAATCAAAAAAGAAAACTGCCCTCATATGGGGAAACCAGTCTTGAACGTTTTTCAGGTCGTTGCATTGCCCACGCAGGGGAACCATCATTTGATATCTTTGACGATTACAGTGTTTAAAGAAATCAAAAATAAAACAGAGGTTCAGCACAGTAATATAAACAAAAACACGCCCAATTAAGTGGGCCGCGAAGCAAGAAAACCAAACCAAAGAGAAGCAGCTACTCATCCGGTGGTTCTTCGACAATTCGACACCATCCTTTAGCAAACATGTCACAGTCCATGGCGGGAACATCTTCAGAAACAGAAGGTCCAGGATCTCTAGGTGCTATCTCCACATCACGAGCCCTACGAACCTGAGCCTCTGGTTCTTGCACATTCACGCCACCGTGCCCCTCCTGAAGGCCCGAAAGCTGGGCTTTTTCTGAGCTCAGACCCACCGGACAGGTGCATTTTTCCTCCACTTGGGCCTCTTCACGAAAAACCACTGTGATTGAAGCTGTGATTCAAGGGCAGTTCAGAGAGAAATTAAAGGAAAAAAGTGTCGAGCCCATCGTGGGAGAAGGCAAAGCGGTGGGGGCATGAGGAACAGGGGAGCCCAAACGATGGCCAGAACCAAGAATCCGACCTATCCCACTTCTGGTGTGAGGATAACGGCCTGCAAAATAATCGCTGGAGTGGGAAGGCGACTCAGTTGAGGGGCTGGAGGGAGCGCGCAGGGGTTGGCCTCTGGTGCTACCCCTGCGGCAACACATTCTATGACGCAGGCGAGGCATATGTGAAGTCTCAGCAGAAGGCGTAAGACGAGGCAGAGAAGCAGGAATGACGGTGGATTGAGAGATGGGAGGATTCCAAAAATCTAAAGAAGACAGATAGAGGCCAGAACGAGAGAAATGCAGATTGTCCCCAAGGTCTAAGCAACATTTCAACTGGCTTCTCCTTCCCGTCATGGTGCGCAGGCAGGGTATCCCAACAACCAGAGAGCATCTGCAGTTGAACGGTTGCGGCTCTTCAAATAAACTAGAGCGAAACTCCATTTTAACGTCCCGACTGCGAAGGCATAGAAGAACGCCCGCCATAAATCTCTCATTGATGAGAGCCAAAGGCCGGAGCATATTGGAGCATGCGGAATCGTGAATAGGAGTGGAGGTCTGATCTTGAGTTGCGTTAGAACTTAATGCAGTATATATGATACCAGCGCGACTTAAATTCCATCTGCCGTCGGTCGTCTGCCGTCTGCCAGCCGTGACATGAGTGGGCAGGTGTCTCCACACTTCGCCGCACCCATGTCCCGTCACCTTAATCGCCCTCCTATACACCCGCATCCGGGAGGTGGAAGTCTATTTTTAGATGCATGAGAAAATTCTATTTATAGATGATGTCTATTTATAGATGGTAAGAAAATTCTATTTATAGATGATGTTCTATTTATATATGTATGTGCGAGTTCTATTTATAGATCGCATGTCTATTTATAGATGCATGTCGACTATATTATCCCTTAATAATAGTTGGACAATAAATAATAATCTATTCTCAATGAGCACTTGGAAATATTTAAGTGAAGTGGAAAATCAATTAGCTAAGTGAATTTCGAGTTGAAGAGGTTGGTTGGTGGGACATGCAAGTGGAATTAGTTGTAACTGAGTGATTCGAAGTTGTAACAGAGTTGGATGTGTAGTTATGTGAGTTGTAAAGTAGTTTAACTCAGTTGTGCTAGTTGTAACTGAAGATACACTAGTCAGAGATCAGTGAATTAATTATTAATTAATTCAAAATCAGTGGTCTCACATGCAACTGAAGATTTACTACTGTTAACTACATGCATGTCAGATCTGGTGGAGACCCAGTTGAGATGTAGGTGAAAGGGACAGTTTGACTATCAGTTGTGACATTAGTGGGTGCACTCATGCAACCACACACACATTGGATGCGCCTATGAGTATTGCGCATTCAAGGCAGGCAAGAATGATTCATTTAGAGGTTCTTGACCATCAGGGATTGCGCAGTGGAGGCAGGCTGTCTGGAGACAGTAAATTGTGCAAGGGATTTGCCAATTTTTGTATGATAGTGTGAGACGATTGTATATTGTACTGAGAGCTCTTGGATTAGAGTTTTGTATGAGATTGTTTCATGATCCATGATATATACATAATATATGATAGTGGGGTTTTTAGCTTTATGATTTCCCGGTAAAAACATCTATGTTATGTGTGATTGATCTTTCTTCTTGATATTGCAATTGGCGATCGTGTTTTAAATTCCGCATAATTTTTGTAGAAGCGATTTTGTATTTAACAGTGGCATATAATTGTTAGATCAGGAGAATCCAGACAATACATAATTTGTATTAAAATTTCTACACTTCCTACACTAAGGGATTCGACCCCTAAGAGAGGGGAAGTTATTTTTGGTCTATATGTTTGTGGTTTTCAGTTAATCTAAAGGATGGAAATTAGAGGCTGAAAGTCTTGTAGCTTGTATGTCATCATTCTTACATAAAATCAAAGGACAGTTGCAGCTATTATTCAGGAGTTCTTATGTTGTGAGTTTGTGATAATGTTTTCTCTCTGTTATATATTTATATGAATGATAAACTAGTATCCTTAACATATCTTTGATCTTCAGTGATTTTCCTAAGAGGTTGTAAGAAGAATTCTTTTGATTAAGTTCTGTTTTGTTAAGAATCACATTTTGTGTATTTTATCTTCTTGATTAATGAATTCATGGTATACATGTTCATGATTGTCTTCTTGCTCATTCAACCCTACACTACACCAACCAACTCTTAAGCTATCACAAAAGCATACCTACCTTGCTCCTTTATATTTATTACAACTAAAACCTTTGATGTTTTGACCTAGTTCCCTGATTTTCACTCCTGATCCAACAAAAAACCCTAAAATATTTCAAACCCTAGAGCTGAACTATCTAGCCTAAAATCCATTCTTGTACTATTCAAATTCTTGGTTGTGATTTTCATAGAGAGATCCCTCTCTGGTTTGGTAGGGCTAGCTACCAAACTAAAAACTTGGTTTGAGGTTACCTCCATCGATATCCTTTCAACCTTGGGACATTATGGAGACTAACACTCCCCACCCAGATTCAATTTCCACAAGTGACATGATGATGTTTGATGTAATGTATCCAAGCCTTCTTGTTGAGGATGAATTATCCCTCAAGGACCAAAACATGTATATTCCTCGTATGGAAATTAAAGGTATTTTCTGCGTGGAAAAAAACGTCCAACGCCTCATATTACAAACAATTTTTACAATAATGTTGTAGAGTTTCCAACAATATATGGTGCAATTCTTGGTCAATATTGGTGTTTTATTATTAAAGGATGTATTATGAATGATGTAATTTGCATGATGTTTCCAAATAAAGATGGAAATATTACTATAATACCATGAGAACAAAGAAATATCATCCCTTTGGAGAAAATGGAAGCATAAATGACACAAAATTATATTTATATTAGAATTGGAAACTGTGTTGTTTTCAACATATTGTTTTCAACATAGAGGAAATTAAGTCTCTTAACCAAAATATTCAAGACACTTTTCAAGGATTTTGGAAAATGTCTTTCGATGGTGCTTGTTCTTAATCTAGGATTGGATTTGGTATTGTTTTGAAAAATCCAGAATTTTGTATTTTTCCACATGCATTCATATTGGAGTGTCCCTACGCCAACATTGCAATTGAATATGAATCTTAATCCAACGACTAATTCTAGCCCTTTAAATGCAAATTAGTGATTTGGTTGTATATAGAGATTTTGAATTAATTATAAACCATATCATTGTACACCAGTGGGACAAGTACAATGATATGAGGCATTATCTCGTATGAGAACCAATATTTATCTTTAGTTATTCAGCTTAAAGTTTAATGATTGTACATGTTTCTAGTGTGAGTCTCCTTGAATGTAATTATCTTGTTCAATTTAATATCAAAACCTTATGCCACCTCCCTTTCGAAATAATTTAGCAATTTATGGTATCAAAACCTTCACTAAAACTGAGTTGTGATGAGTCAAAGCTATGAGTTTCACTATTGTGTCTATGTTATGCATGAGTGTCCTTGTTTCCTACCCTACTGCAAGTGTTTTAAAGTTTCATTGAGCATCGCATGTTTGGGTGTTCATGCTTATGCTCTCAAATTTGTGCACGTGTGATCTTAGTGAATTTAAAAATTAGTCTCCCCAAGCTTTATAGGAGTTGATCAGTTTTTCCCCCTAGTAAAAATTGAATGACAAACTGCAAATAATGATTGCCTTAAAGTGCCTAATAGAAATTACTTATCACTCATGCTTCTATAATCAATTGATTTTTCCTATTGTTCTCTTAGTTTTACAGTCATAAACCATTTTTCCATAGAAATTGAAGAGGGATATGTTGAAAATGCAACAAGAAATTCTCAATTTATTTCTCCCTTGAATTAAATTAGGAGAAAATTGTAATTCCACATCACAAGACAACTTGTTCAAGTTAATTAAGTTAGTTTCACTTAGTCGACTCAGTTAATTCGATTTGAGGGCCTAACTCGAGTCATGTAGAGTGTCTCCTAAATTTTAGGAGCATGGATTGAGTTTAATTTCAGTTATAACAATTTAATTCAATTCAATTAAGTTAAAGTCATTCAAACTAGTTCCAACTGTTGGAGGAACTAGTAGGAGGTCTAGCAGTGGGGTGCAACTTCAGTGTCCAGCTAGTTAACTAATAAATAAGCCATAATTAACTCATGCATGGATGAAATGTGAGTTACCCAATTGAGATTGGAGTTCAAGGGAAATGTAATATAAGTTGTATAATTATCCAAGTTGTACAGGTGGTGGTTGTAGTCAGAGAAGGACCTATAGGGATTGTGCAGTTTTGGATGAGGAATTTCCTATTTAATAGGGGGCTAATTCCTTGAGAAACAGTGCAAGGAAATATGACCTTGGCGGGCAGCAGAATTGGATAAGTGTTGGCCAAAGTCAGTTTGTGAGGCAATGAGAAAGATTATACTTGTGCATATATTGTTTAAGCTTGAAGAGGCATTGTATTTCTTCTCTATTTTATGATTAATGCAATACATATGGGAAGGGGTTTTGAGCAGTTTCTTTCCCCTAGATATATCCTCATGTGTGTGTGTTAATCCATGTCGCATGTTCTAATATTTCTTCGCAATCGTGAATTTCTTTTCGCATATGAGTACAGTATATTTGAGTCTTATGTTTTGGAATATTACATGAGCAATATTGAATCTACAATTAATTTCTACATGGTATCAGAGCTAGAATCATAGTAGAGAATATAATTCAAAGTTTGTGCAGGAGGTTCGAATTTTAAGATCAGTGTTGCATGCTTTCTCTAGGACTTAGAAGAGGACATTCACCGAAATCATGCTCGAGTATGCTCTGGAAGGAACCACAAATTTTGTGGCATGGAATATCTGTATGGAGGAGGTAGTAGATGATACCAGGCTACTAGATCTAACAAACACGGTTACAAGTTCATGTAATAAAAGTTAATAAAGTAAAAATAAGACCATGGTTAAGGGACACTTATTCCAAGTTGAATGTTGGGAAAAGATATCCTAGTGGGAATTACTAGATGTGGTTATGGCCAAGGAAAATTGGAAAAGGCAATGGCCAAGGCATTAAAGAGGCAAAAAGTATTTTTGGCACATTTATTTATGAAAATAAAGGAAAATAGGAGAAAAGGAAGGTAAAATATCACAGGTTTCATGTGAGGAGGAAAATGAAGGAAAATTAATGGAAAATGAAGAAAATTGAGGTCTCATTAATAAAAAGGATTTTGAGGATCAATTGGTACATTTCGTTAAAAAAATATTGGAACTCTCTCTCTATTCTCTCTCTCTTGTACTTTTGGATACTTAGAGTTTTGTTGGAGCAAATCAACATTGAGCCAAGAAGGAGGAAAGAAAGAAAAAGAAGGACAACGAAAGGAAAGGAAAGCAAAGATCAAGCAAGGAATAGCAAGTTCTAGCAGATTCAACGAGAATACTTGCAGGTAAAATATTGCACGTGTGATTTCCTAGATGGTTTGGACATGCATGGCTTATGCATGTTGGTATTTGGTTCTCTAATTGTCGATGGCATGGTTTTTCTGGGTTTTGAGAGTGGTTTTTAGCCTTGCCTTGCCTTTTTCCAAATTCCATGGTGTGTTGGGACTTTAATATTTTTTTTGAGCTTCGGAATTGTCGGATGGACTTCAAAATCCGGGGTGGAGTTGGTCTCAGGTTCATTCCCAAAGGCCTAGGAATCCCTTGACCGGTTTTGGTGGGATACATGATAAATCCTAAGGGAGGTGTCTCGATTTAGGGCATAGTGATCCGAGATTGGATTGCAATAAATTCTGAGAGACAATGAGACAAAAAATTCCTCAAGGATAGTGATGGATTCTAGATGGCATTCTAAGTCTCGGTTCGATTTTGTGATCGGAGCACCATTTTTGGTGTGATCATGGTATGGTGAGGGTGGAGGTGGTTTAACGTATGGACTCCCTTGGTTTTGTTTTGGATTGGTTTATCCATGAGATCCCACATTGATGCTTGGAATTTGGCACAGGGGTGACTGGCTGAAGAAAGATTTGGCTCAGCCATGTCTATGGTAAGGTGGTATGTGGAAGTCTCGAACCTAGTCATTTATTTCTTATGTTTAATGGAAGATAAGTTCTCTTGCTTTTGTACTTATTAATGTGTGGATATAATGGTTTTTATTTCACTATTATTCCATGGTTTTATGTTGGTTATAAGAATGTTTAAATTACTGGTTCATGTCATGGTTATTTCATGTATTTACTTGTAATTGTTAAAATAATGGATGCAAGACCTAATTGATGTTATATTTGTTCAAGAAAGAGGGTGGCGATCCTTCTTGTAATGTATCATAAAAAAATTCAGTCATTCATTGTTAGGTCCCTATATGACTAGTATACTCCCTTATTGTTGTTAGTGTAACCCCCTTATTGTTATTATTGTACCCTTGTAACCCCCATTTTGTTATTATTGTGCCCTTAAATTATTAATGTTAGGTCGGCTAGGATTACATTGTGGCCCACTAGGATTACATTATGGCCCCATGGACATGATCCTATATATAGAAAGGAGGTTTGTAATTTGTATCATCCAAGAATTGTTCATTAATGTAATGTATTGGAGGTTTCCCCCTCGAAGTGGCTTATTTCTAAGGCGTTGATATCTCTTTTCTTCTATTTTTGGAGCTAGTTACACAACATTTGGTATCAGAGCTTTGGATTCTAGGGTTTCGCTGCTCCAAACAGGTCATCGTGGAATTTTCGCTATAAATTTTTTTCAACGAATTTCAGAAGCTGAAATTATTAGGGTGCGAAGCCGAAATTCTGAGGAATATTTTCTAAAAATTTCAGAGCTTGGTTCACAATATTTTCGGAGATATGATCTGTGGAAGTTAGGTCTTTTTTCAGGCTCATAAACAGTTCATCGTGGCATTTGCGCTATAAATTTTTTTCTACGAAGGATCAGAATCTAAAATTCTTATGGTGCGAAGTTGAAATCCTGAAGAAATTCGTCAAAAAATTTCAGAGCTTGGTTCGAAATATTTTTGGAGATATGATCTGTGGAAGGTAGTGCTTTTTCAAGCTTCTGAATTTCATCTCAAAGAGGTGATCGTGGGAAACATTCAATAACTCTCTCTCTGGGCATCGGATTGGAGTGCCGTAAAAAGTGGTTGCAAGTAAACGGACTGTAGTTTCTTGGCTATCAATTTTAGAGATGAAGGAGGAAACAGTGACACGTGGCAAGTCGTACAAGTTCGCTCTACTGAACCAGTCCATAATTAGCTCATTGTGGCAGATTGGACACAACTTTGTCTCGGAGAATCCAAATTAGGTCAGACCTGTGGCATTCGAAATATAATTCAGAGGGCTAATTTGGTACCGAAAATAAGATATTGAAGTGCTACAATCACAAAGATAATCCAATTTCAATATCGAGCTCCTCAAAAGCAAGAAAAAGGTGTGTATTTTTTTTCCGAATTGCATAAGTCTTGTTTGAAGAATCAATTTGAATTGATTCCAATGGAATATTGTAGAATAGATATCAGTATTGGGTTCTAAAAGATGCCCCGTAAAAATAATTCAACACCCATTAAGCCTTCATAAGGCTCTACTATGACTCATGAAGATGAAGAATTGCAACATGATCTATCAAAATTACAAGAGCAAGTGCAACAAATTTCACTCTCGCAAAGAGCAACAAAAAATGAAATGGAAGTTTTGAAAAAAGGCGTGGAAGTGAAGATGGACGGTTTGAAGAAAGGCATGGAAGCTAAGATGGATGGCGTGGAAGTGAAGATGGACGGTTTGAAGAAAGGCGTGGAAGCTAAGATGGATGGCATGGAAGCTAAGATGGATGATCTAAAATCAAACATCGAAGATTTGACAAAGTTGATACAAAAAATGTTTCCTAATGGTGAAAAGATAGTAGAAGAACCTCATGATGAGAACAAAATAAATGTTAATCGTGATTTCATAAACTCTAATTTTGGCGGGAAGAACCACCATATTCCAAAAATGGATATGAGGAAGTTTGATGGAAAGGATCCTGTAACATGGATACTACAGATGGAGCAATATTTTGATCTCCATAATGTGCAAAACACAAAAAAGGTACGCATTGCAACTTTGCATTTAGAATAAAATACATTTGTATGGTATCGATGGCTTTGCTCCCGTAAAAAAATTGTCACTTGGTCAATTTTTACGGAGGAAATGATAGCACATTATGAGGATACAAAGAGCAACACCTTCTTTGGCCAATTGATAAATCTCAAACAAAAGGGTTTAGTGGGGCAGCACATTGAGGACTTCCAAAAATTGAATATAAGGGTAACTAATATTCCAGAGGAACACAGGATTGATCTCTTCTTAGGTACTCTAAAGGATAACATCCAACATGAATTCGTGTTTTGGAACCCGATTCATTGGAGAAGGCATTCAGGTTGGCAAGAAAAGTTGAATGTAAAATTATGGCGACAAGGAAGCCTACCACTCAATTCTATAAAGAAGGAAGTGTTGCTACGCCTAGATTTCCACAACCTACAAGGATGACACCACAACAATTGGAAGAAAAAAGAGAAAAAGGGCTTTGCTACAGTTGTGATAGCAAATACACTAAAGGTCATAAGTGTGCTGAGAAGAAATTATTTTACATAGATTGTGAAGAGGAAGAAGAAAATGAACAAGAAGAGGATATACACCAGGAACCAGCCCTAGAGGAGGAAGAAATGAATCCGACCATATCGTGTAATGCACTGGCAGGAATTACCACTCCTCAAACTCTCAAGATAGAAGGACAAATCAAGAAGAAAAAGGTAATAGTGTTGATTGATTCAGGTAGCACCCATAATTTTATTCATTGTAAGGTAGCCAAGGAATTAAATTGTTTCCTATACCCAGCACCAGAATGTCAAGTGATGGTTGCAAATGGAGGAAATATAAATTGTTCTGGAAAATTCCATAATATCAAGCTAACCATGGGGGAATATGTATTGACTAGTCCAATGCTTTCCATTCCTATGGGAGGTGCTGATGTTGTACTAGGAGTACAATGGTTACAATCTTTAGGGACGGTAGCTTTTAATTTTCAAGAACTTTTCTTGAATTTTTTTTTAGAAGGAAAGGAAGTCGAATTACGGGGTATTGAAGGGAAGCCAGGAAGGATAATAAGCTCTAATGTCATGACAAAGCTTCTAAAGAAAGAACAACGAGGCGTAATTGCACAATTATGCTCACTAGAAGTTCCAACATGAAAATCATCTATTTCTGCAGATCTCCAACAAGTCTTGGACAATCATTCCAAGGTGTTTGAAACTCCCAAAGGACTCCCACCTATTCATGATCATGATCATGCTATTCATTTGATTCCAGGAAGTGTTCCTCCAAACATCAGGCCTTATAGATATCCTTATGTCCAAAAGAGCGAAATTAAACGTATGATTGCAGAAATGTTAGAGGCAGGTATAATTCAACCTAGTCAAAGTTCTTTCTCTACTTCTGTAGTATTGGTACACAAGAAGGATGGATCATGGCGAATGTGTCTGGATTATAGGGAGCTCAATAAGCTCACCATTAAAGATAAATTTCCCATTCCTGTGATTGATGAATTATTGGATGAATTACATGGAGCAATTTATTTTACCAAGTTGGATCTTCGTTCGGGATATCATCAAATTAGAATGAAGACTGAAGATATTCCAAAAACAGCATTTCGAACTCATGAGGGTCATTATGAATTTTTGTTCATGCCTTTTGGCCTTAACAATGCACCTTCTACATTTCAAGGGTTGATGAATTCCATTTTCAAACCCTTCCTTAGAAAATTTGTGCTAGTATTTTTTGATGATATACTAATCTACAGCAGGTCTTGGAAGGATCATGTTGAACATGTTGACAGGGTGCTCAAACTATTGCGGGAGAAACAATTATATGCAAAAACATCCAAATGTTTCTTTGGAGTACAAGAGGTGGAATATCTGGGTCATATTATATCTCACGAGGGTGTTAAAGTAGACCATAACAAAATTAAAGCCATTAAGGAATGGAAAGTCCCCACGACCATAAAGCAGTTGCGAGGATTTCTCGGGTTAACAGGGTATTATCGCAAGTTTGTTAAGAATTATGGGAGAATAGCAGCACCTCTAACAATATTATTGAAGAAATATGCATTTTCATGGACTCCTGAAGCAACTAAGGCCTTTGAACATCTTAAAGAGGCTATGTGCCTAGCACCGGTCTTAGCTACGCCATACTTCACAAAAACCTTTATTGTGGAATGTGATGCCTCAGGAAATGGAATTGGTGCAGTTTTAATGCAGGAAGGAAGACCCATTGCTTTTGAAAGTCGTCCAATCAAAGGAAAGTATTTACAGAAACCTATTTATGAGAAGGAAATGTTAGCAATATTGCATGCACTAAAGAAATGGCGAACTTACCTAGTGGGAAGACACTTCGAGGTAAAAAGTGATCATGATAGTCTTAAACACTTTTTGGAACAACGACTATCTTCAGAAGAGCAGCAAAAATGGGTCACAAAGATGTTGGGTTATGACTTTGAAATAATCTACAAAAAAGGAAAGCTTAATGTTGTTGCAGATGCACTCTCAAGAAAGAATGAAGAGGTGGAAGCATTGCTTTGTGCCATTTCTATTATCCAACCAGATTGGAAAACTGAAGCAAGAGATGAATGGAAGAAGGAAAAATATGTATGGACACTCATTCAAAAGTTGCAGCAAGATCCTAGTACATCTGATACATTTAGTTGGAAAAATGATTCCTTATGGTACAAAGATCGCTTATATCTTTGTAAGAATTCCCAACTAAAACAAAAGATTCTTGTGGAATTGCACACTTCTCCTTTAGGAGGACACTTAGGATTTTTAAAAACTTACCACAGGGTGAAGAAAGAATTTTTTTGGGATGGCCTTAAATCTAATATTCAAAAGTTTGTGGTGGAATGTTTGGTTTTCCAGCAGAATAAATTTGAGACAATTAAGACCCGGGACTTCTACAACCTTTATCCATTCCAAGTCAACGTTGGGAGGAGATTTCAATGGATTTTATCACGGGTTTACCTAAGTCCGAAGGAAAGAGTGTCATCATGGTGGTAGTTGATAGACTTACCAAGTATGCACACTTTTGTGCATTATCTCATCCATTTAAAGCAAGTACGGTTGCTACTACATTTATGGACACAATTCAAAAGCTACATGGAAACCCAAGGGTTATTGTGAGCGACAGAGATCCCATTTTTACTGGAAATTTTTGGACGGATTTATTTTCTTGTTTGGGTACTCAATTAGCTCATAGCTCATCTTATCGTCCTCAATCTGATGGTCAAACTGAGATAGTAAATAAATGTTTGGAAGGATATCTTCGTTGTTTTGTATCTGATAAACAAACACAATGGGTCAAGTGGTTACCTCTCGCTGAATGGTGGTATAACACTTCCTTCCATACTGCAGCAAAAATGACCCCATTTATGGCACTTCATGGATATCATCCACCATCAGTCACATCATCTTTAAGGGAAAATTCGAAGGTTCAAGCAGTGGAAGATCACATCGAGCATTAGCAAGAAGTTCTCCAACTCTTAAAGGATAACATGAATTTGGCACAAAATCGAATGAAACAACAGGCAGATCAACATCGCAGCGAGAGAAGTTTTGATGTAGGAGATTGGGTATTTTTACGGCTACAACCATACAAACAAATGTCTCTCAAGCAAGCTAAGAAGGATAATAAATTATCGCCAAAGTACTATGGTCCTTACAAGGTGTTGCAAAAGATTGGTACTATGGCATACAAATTGGAGCTTCCTGCTTCTTCGCGAGTACATCGAGTTTTCCATGTTTCATGCTTAAAGAAGGTTATAGGTGAAAATCTTCCAGTTCAAACAATATTTCCAGAACTTGATGAGGAAGGAAAAATCATATTGGAACCTAAAGCGGTCATGGAAACAAGAACTCGACAGCTACGGAATCGATCAATTTCAGAGTATCTCATCAAGTGGAAGAACTTACCCACTGAAGATTCTACATGGGAGAATGAGAATTTTATACAGAAGCACCCGGAGCTACTCAAGCGTTGAGGACAACACTTTTTTGAGGGAGAGGGGCATGTTAGGTCCCTATATCACTAGTATAGTCCCTTATTATTGTTAGTGTAACCCCCTTATTGTTATTATTGAACCCTTGTAACCCCCATTTTGTTATTAGTGTGCCCTTAAATTATTATTGTTAGGTCGGCTAGGATTACATTGTGGCCCACTAGGATTACATTATGGCCACATGGACTCCTATATATAGAAAGGAGGTTTTGTAAATTGTATCATCCAAGAATTGTTCATTTATGTAATGTATTGGAGGTTGCCCCCTCGAAGTGGCTTATTTCTAAGGCGTTAATATCTCTTTTCTTCTATTTTTGGAGCTGGTTACACAACATTCATGCTCTGTCTTGTATCATAAACTTGTAGATTTCATTCATGTCATGTGTTTGACAGAATGTCAGTCCCGGTTGGGGATGGTCAAGCCTAGTCCTGGAGTCAGTGTTTAGTTATTTGGCATTATTGTCATGGGTTTAATGATTTCTTAAATCTACAGGAAGTTTTGGGCAGTGTCCGAGATTCTGGGCTGAAAAAGTGCCTTAAATCCCACAGACACAGGCACAGGTCTGGGCAATTGATTCGTTGGATGCATGCATGCCCATGTTGTGGGTGCGTCTAGAGCCTCTGAGATGCACCCTTGCCTGTATCTAGGGAGTTTCCAGGGGTTTTCTTTAGAAAATTTTAGTGGGACCCATGGATAAGTTAGCTTGAGGGTTACGATAGCCCCTGGGGGTCCTGTAGCAGGTGTAGGGAGTTTGTGTTATGGTTTTCTGCATTGATTCCAATTCCTTAAAGTCACCAAGGAGGTTGAGTCTACTCTTAACTTCCCTCAGCTCATGTTTACCCCAGTTGGACAGTTACTTGGGTACATGTGAGGGGAGGTGTACGTTACGGGTGGTATCAGAGCATGGTTGCACTTTCCTTGTGAAAAGTGTGATGTTGTCAAGCTTTTCGTCGTCCTGTATTCATGTCGGTCGTGTATGTGTTTCTCATATTATGGTATATGTACTGGTTGAATCTGCATGGTGTTGGTCATGATGGCAGTGATGTCTCCATGGAAGGGTTGATGGTGTTTGTTGTAAATGTGTTGTCATGAGCATATGATTGGTTATACATGTCAGGTGCTTACATGTTGCTGAGTGTACAGTGGTATGGTTGAGTTTTTCATGCATGGGGTCATGATGTGTAGTTGATGTGGTAGTGCATTGATGACTGGACTATAACTATAATGATGTTTATGCAATGATATACCATGTGTTACAAGTTTATATGTTGTTATGATTATGTTTATACATGTATTACACTAATTGGTTGATCTTACAGATGATATATCCTCCCCTATTTATGTTAAGGTACATTGGTTTATTTTGATTTGGTTTAAGATGACATGAGATGACTTGCATGAAGAAATCAAAGATGGCTAGCAAGATGGTAGACTACAAAGATTATCCTTATGAATCCGATAAGCAGCATGGCGTTGGGCACTCATTTGATTTAGCAGATACACTAAGAAGTTTGAAGGAAGAGATAAGGAGTTGTAAGGAAGACAGTGACATAATTGTACAAGCACAAGAAAAACAAGCAGAAGTAAATGCGTCAATCCTTCAGAGTTTGTTAGATTTGTAGCGACAGGGACCACTTCGAATCAGTTATGGACAGGAGGATGGAACTAATGGTGCATATGGTAGTAGGTCTTCTAGTGGTTACAGGTCAAGTAGAGATGACGAATTCTTGGACACTCTAGATAGGAGAGGTGACATACACAGGTACTACTCTAGTTCTGGTTCTAACAAGCATCATGATCGTCATCACTATCCTCCTTATAGGAGGAGTTGCACTGGATATTTTCCGGATGAGTTTAAGAAAGCAAAGCCACCTACCTTTGACAAAGATATGAACAAAGCACAGGATGAAAAGGCATGGTTTCTTAGTATGATGAAGTTCTTCAGATTGCATGACTATTCAAAAAACATGAAAGCCAAAATAACTACATTTAGTCTTAAAGGTAAAGCAGATATTTGGTGGGAAGACATGAATCATGTTAGGGGAATTTATGAGGATGAACTAACTTTAAGTGAGTTCGAGAGGCTATTATGGAAGAAGTATATGTCAGAGAGGTACTATGATGCTAGAGATAATGAGTTTTATGAGTTGCATATGGGTTCCATGACAGATGATGAGTATACTAACAAGTTTTTGGAGTTGTTGACATATGTGCCTTACCTCAATGAGGAGAAGGCTAAGGTTCAGAGATTCATCAGTGGGTTGCCAGTAGCATATAGAGACCAAATTGAGTTCGATGAACCTAGATAATTGGAGGATGCCATCCGAAATTTGAAGCATTTTTATGAGCAGTCAAAATGCAAAGTTGAGCCTAAGCGTGATTTGAAAGGAAATGAGAAAGATCAAGGAAGATGGCCACCAAAGTAGGAAAGACCACAAGCTGCATGTGAGAAATAAAATGAGGTTCCTTACAACAAGTTCAATACAACTGGGAAATGACATGGAGAGCAACAAACTAGATGTGATGGTAGCGCATCGTTGCAATGTTGGATATGTGGAAAGGATCATCGTAAGAGGGACTGTCCACAGTAACAGGGTGGTAGACCCCAGATCTATAGTGCGCAGGAGGCACAAACAATTCGGGATGTTGGTCATAGGATTCCTCATATTTATGTAGTTGTGGACAACAGACAAGTAGGTCATTAGGCTTTTGTCATTGAGATGGACGATAAGCTTTGTGATAAAGTTGTTTTTTTTTTGATTGATCCTGGATCTAACTATAGTTATATTAATCCTGACCTGGTGGATAAGTGTGGTTTGATAAAATAAATGCATGCAGAATCTTGGTTAGTGCAGTTGGCTACATGTATAAAGAAAAGAGTTCACCATTGGGTAAGAGCTTGTGCATTTGAGTTAAATGGTATGCCTACAGCAATGCACTTGAACATATTTCCATTGGGCTCATATAGTATGTTAATGGGTATGGATTGGTTATATCTTCACAGGACCAAGGTGGATTGTTATGACAAATCCATTGAGTGCTTGGATGAAAATGGGGAACCAAGAACCTTACTGGGAAATGAGAAATCCACGTCATTTAGGATGGTGACAAGGATTCAGGACAAGCACAATCACAAGAAAGGGTATGTGTTATTTGTAGTGCATATCTCTAGTGGAAAAGGTAAGGAAGTTGAGGATGTAGATGTTTTGAGCAGGTATCCAGTTCTACAGCAATTTCAGGATGTGTTTCCAACAAATATTTCAGAGTTGTCACCTCACACGGAGGTAAATTTTCTATTGAGTTGGTACAAGGGGCAGCAGCAACATCAAAGGCACCTTACAGGATGAGCACACCTAAGTTGGTAGAATTAAATTTGCAGTTGAAAGAGATGCTTGATAAGGGGTACATTAGGACAAGTGTATCGCCTCGGGGTGCACCAGTGTTGTTCGTGAAGAAGAAGGACAACACTCTCATATTATGCAATGATTACAGGAAGTTGAATAAAGTGACCATCAGGAATAGGTACCCATTACCGAGGATTGATGACTTGCTTGATTGGCTGAAGGGAGCAACAATGTTCTTTAAGAGCGAGATATCATCATGTATGCATCAAAGAGTAGGACATCTACAAGACAATTTTCAGGACCAAGTATGGGAATTATGAGTTTGTTGTAGTTCCATTTGGTTTGACTAATGTTCCAACTACATTTATGTGTTTGATGAATAGTGTGTTGTATCCTTACTTGGAAAATTTTATGATTGTATTCATTGATGATATACTGGTATATTCTAAGGATCAGGAAGAGCATGCTAAACATTTGATAGCAGTGTTGATATTGTTGAGGTAGCATAAGTTGTATGCTAAGCTCAACAAGTGTAATTTCTTTCAGATTGAGGTGCACTACTTGGGACATGTTGTCTCCAAGGAAGGCATAGCGATGGACCCAGAAAAGGTAAGAGTTATCATGGAATGGGAAAATCTTATAAAAGTAGATGAGGTGAGATCTTTCTGGGATTGGCAAGCTATTACAGGAGGTTCATCGGGAACGTCTCACAGATTTCTTATCTAATTACATCATTGCAGAGGAAAGGTAAGAAATTTGAATGGACGGAGGAGTGTGAGGCCAGTTTTGAGCAGCTTAAGCAGTTGTTGACACATGCTCTAGTGTTAAAGATCACATATCTAGAGAAAGAATTTATAGTATGTACAGATGCTTGCAAGAGAGGGCTTGGTGGAGTCCTTATGCAGGATGGTCAAGTTCTATGCTTTGAGTCACGAAGTCATCCAAAGAAGTGGAAGAGGACCTTACATTAGTCAGCAAAGGAAAGAAGTCCCAAGGCAAGGAGGGGAAGAAGAAAGACTTTTCCATCATTAAGTGCTTTCACTGTCATGAATTCGAGCACTATGCCACGAAATTTCCACTAAAGAAGGAAAGCAAGAAGGAGCTTGTAGCAACAGCAGCAGGTGAAGCTCTAGCGTCATAATTTGAGCTTGATTTTACTCTCATTGCATGCATGGAAAGCATAGAAATGGTATTTGGATAGTGGTGTCTCGTTCCATATGACGAGGAATAGAGATCTCTTAAGTGACTTGGAGGAGAAATACCTCAAGAAAAACATTGAGTTTGGAGATGATGGGAGGTATAGCATGACCGATATCAGTATAGTTACTTTTCAGAGGGAGTTTGTCTCCCCTTTCAGACTCAAGGATGTGATTTTTGTTCCAATACTAAATAAGAATCTTGTTTTTGTCGTATTATTGGAAGATTGTGGCTACGATGTGATATTTAGCAAAGGGAAGGTTTTCCTTAGACACATCGCCACGAGACAAGTGAAGCAGGTCAGTTTGTGAGTTAAGAAACTGTATGCACTTGAGGTAGAAGATGCATGCAAATCCTTGAGGAGCGAGGCAAAGGTTAGAGACTTGGTGGTTGAGAGGGAGCATGATTTACCTCTCAAAATGGAGCCTCATAAGTAGCCTCAGCAAGTTGTGGAGCAGCCACAAATGGTGAAGCAGAGAGGAGATAGAGTGGAAACATCCACTCAAGTAGAGACCTCTAGTAGGGAGATATTTCAAGCCAAGTGGACAGAGGGATCACATGCAACCATACCTCCAGGTGTGAGGTGGGGCGATAGCAATAGTCCCAAGAGTTGCAGAAATTTGGGTGAGGTCCATTGAGGTGTTTTGTCTCATGGATCATTACCCTGATACGGGAGCCAACAATATTTAGTAGTAGGAGGATCAATGTCAGTCAGATACTGAGGAGTTCAGAGAAATATTGACAGAAGAGCAGGAGTCTTAGTAGCAGAGTCAACAGCATCACAATTGTCCAAGTAGATAATTGCAAATTGATTCAATGATTATTTTTATTCTCGGTTGCAGATGTTGCAGTAGTAGTAACACCAATGAGAGGTGTTGCATGCAGTACATTCCAAAGGTGTTAGGTCAGGGTAGACGTGAATCCCTTCTTGTTGAGAGGGAGTGTTGAAAATGAAACAATAATTTCTTAATTTATTTTTCCCTTGAATTAATTTGGAGAAAACTGTAATTCCACGTCACAAGAAAACTTGTACGGGTTAATTCAATTAGTTTCACTTAGTTGGCTCAGTTAATTCGAGATGAGGCCTTAACTTGAGCCATGTAGAGTGTATCCTAAATTTTAGGAGCCTAGGTTGATTTTATTTTCAATCGTAACAATTTAATTCAGCTAAATTGAGTTAAAGTCAATTAAACTAGTTCCAACTATTGGAGGAACTAGTAGGAGGTCTAACAGTGGGGTGCAACTTTAGTGTTCAACCAGAAACTAATAAATCAACCATAATTAACTCATGCATGCATGAAATATGAGTTAACCTGTTGATATTGGAGTTCAAGGGCAGTGTATTATCAGTTGTATAATTATCCAAGTTGTACAGGCGGTGCATGCAGTCAAAGAAGGACCTATAGGGATCGAGCAATTATAGATGAGGAATTTCCTATTTAACGGGGGATAATTCCTTGAGAAATAGTGCAAGGAAATAAGAGCTTGGAAAGCAAAAGAATTGGCTAAGTGTTGGCCAGAGTCGGCTTGTGAGGTAGTGAGATAGATTATACTTGTGCAGAGATTGTTCAGGCTTGAACAAGCATTGTATTTCTTCTCTATTTTATTATTAAGGCAATACAAATAAGAAGGGATTTTGAGCACTTGCTTTCCCCTGGATATATCCTTGTGTATGTTTTTTAATCCATGCCGCATGTTTTGATATTGCTTCTCAATTGTGAATTTATTTCCTTATATGAGTAGAGTAGATTTGAGTCTTATGTTTTAGAACATTTCATGAGCAGTATTGAATCTACAATTAATTTATACATGATATGGATTCGAATGGATTGTACTACGATTAAAGAAAGGCATACTATATAAGAGAAATATGTTTAGCAAAGTACAACCCTTCATTGTTGTCACTCAACATTCATTTCACACTATAATATACATTTGCATTCAAGGATAAGGGGTACAAGAGTATCTATTACTAGGATTTAGTTATGAAGAACTTGAGAGTCTCCAAAAAAAACAATGAGTTTGAATACGTGAATTTTTGTTCTTATCGCATAGTCGTTCCTCCTATCTTTTGAATGAGTGCCAATAGTGTTGTAAATATCTCTCTTTAAGGTATTTTTCATATCAAATTCCACGTTGCTAAAGCTCAAAACTTCATATGTTCATTAAATGAAGGCCTTTCCAATGACTTTATTTGTTCCATGGTTAGTTGAGGCATGGATAGTATTAATATAAGTTACAGACATTAAGATGTGAGGTAGATTTGAATATCTTTATGTGAAATTTATGCAATGTTTAGTGTGTCCAACAAATTATATAATTAAGCCTATTACGTCGGATATTATGAGTCAAAACCAAACATGGAAAGTTTGAAGCGCAAGGACTAGTTATCAAGGAGTTCCATACTCCGCAACATTGAGATTGTAGGTTTTAAACATGTACAAATTATTGTTGCAAAAATATTCTTAATAAAAATAGAAAAGAGGCAATGACAAACACACACATTAACACAATTATTTTTATCTTGGAAACCAAATCAGGAAAACCAGTAAGATTTTTAAATATATTATTCTGTACAATATTACAATACAATATATATCTCATGGAATCCTTAAACCACCAATCCATTTACTATGGATTATAATACAACCATACTTCCTTAAATAAAGATACAAAATGATGGGAAAAACCACTACGTGCCACAAAACCACTTTTAGCAAAAACCTCTGCCCAATTGCTCCCAACACAACATATAGTGTGTGGTAATAGTCGTCCAAAAAATATAAAACACACCCAACATTCTCCCACTTGTTGTTTTCTTTGCACAGAAGGGATCACATGAGTACATAATCAACAATCCAGGGAAATAATTCCCATTGTTTCTCTATCCAAGAGAACTTCTCAGTGCTCACATATTTTGTTAATGAATCTGCAACATTCTTCCAATTGACCACATTTTCCAGTAGCACCTTCTTGTCTTTAATCATATCTCTCACAAAGTGACACTGAACATAATTTTTCTTTTTATTTGAATGATAAACTAGGTTCTTTGTCAGGAAGATTGCACTTCGACTATCACAATTTATCCCTACAACTTGTTTTACCAACCCAATACCTAAACACAATCTTTATAACCATACTGCTTCATTGCTTGCATGATTGGCTACCATGTATTCAGTTTTTGTAATCAAGAGTGCCATTATAGATTATCTCTTTCTCATCCAACTGATTTCTCCTCAAAATAGTTTTAACACATACCTACTTGTAAGTCTTCCATGATCCAAATATCCAACCTAGTCTACATCAACAAAGCCATGTATGTCCAATACTCTGTGCAACCTTGGTCTTCCCTGGTAACACAATCCATAGTTAATAGTGCCATGAAAATACTTGAAACCCATCTTTACTATTGTCTAATGCTCCTTCCATGGTTTTGACATATACCTGCTCAACACTCCCATTGCATACATCAAACTTCCAACCACACTAGCATATGGAACACGATGCATGTCCTCTTCCTCTCCCTATGTCTTGGGACATTGATTTGCATATAACATTACATCTACAAGAATAAGCACCTTTATCGGTTCCATTCGTGCATATTAAATATTTTCCATATTATATCAACATACTTCCTCTAATTTAACTAGAGTTTCATGCTTACCAAATCTCTTTTAATTCCCATGCCCAAAATAAGTTTTGCAGCACTAAGATCCTTTATGTCAATTTTTTAGGACAAGTGATTTTTCACTTCTTGGATGATTTCCCCTATCATTTCTAATCAAAAAAATATTATCCACATATAAGACCAAATAAATAACACGATCACTCACTAATTTGAAATACACACAATGATATGCTTTGCTCCATGTGAAGCAAAGTCCTAATATACAAGTATCAAAATTTTGATACCACATTCTTGGTGATTGCTTTAACCCATGCAAGGACTTTTGACCTACATACGAGTGTTTTATTCCCTTTCATAGCAAATATTTATGGTTGCTTAATGTAGATTTCTTCTTCCAAGCCCCCATGTAGGAATGTTTTCTTCATTTCCATTTTTTATACTTCAAGATCAAAAGAAAAATCAACAGAAAAAATAGATGTAATAGAAATTAACTTGGAAACAAGAGAGAAAATATCACCAAATTCAATTCCCTATATCGGGAATAACCTTTTGCTACTAAATGAGCTTTGCATTTCTCAACTATGCCTTGTGCATTTAGTTTCTTATTAAACACCCATTTGTTGCCAATGAGCTTTCTTCTCTATGACAACTTCACTAGATCCCAAGCCTTATTCTTATCCAAGACTTCCATTTCTTCAACCATGGACTTTTCCCATAGTTTTCCATGCTTTGGATCCACTACCTCCCTAACAATTCTAGATCATCATCAGTACTAAATAAAGAAATATTTTAACGAAAATCAAGTGGAGTATACCTTTTTGGCCACCTTCTTTCCTGAACCGATCCTCGAAGTGTCAGAGTCTATGGTTTTTCTTCTTCTGATTCATGTTCTTCTATAGAGTCTAATTCATCATCCTTCAATTCAAGCTCTATCTTCTCTGGTTCTTTTTCTCTTGGTAGGAAATCACGTTTGACAACATCTTTGATTTCTCTAAATAACGCATCTCTAGTATACACAACCTTCTTATTTTATCAATTATAAATCTTATAACCTTTCAGAGCATATTTATATCCAAAAAAAGTTACACTTTTCAACTTTCTTAACTAGATTACTCCTATTCTCCTTTCGAATGCACACATAAACATCACAATCAAATAACCTAAGATATTTAAGATAAGGTTCCTTACCAATCCATACCTCATGTGGAGTATTGTCATCCAACGCCGATGAGGGCTATCTATTTACCATATAACATGCATTGTCCACTGCCTTTGCCCAAAATTCCTATCCTAACTTGACAACATTTAACATGCTCCTTGATTTCTCCGTCAATGCCCTATTTATCCTTTATGCAACTCCATTCTAATGAGGTGTGTATGGGGTAGCCTTCTAATTTGTTATACCACATTTCTTGTAAATTTCTATGAAACCATTCCTACATAATTCTCCACCATTATCTGTCTTCAACACCTTATTTTTATTCTCTGTATGGTTTTCCAAAAGAGCCCTTAACTCTTTAACTTTCTGAAAGACTTTATATTTCTTCCCGAGTAAATAAATCCATGTATTCCTTGAGAAGTCATATATAAATGAGAAAAATTACACAATTTTTCCTAATGATGGAACCAACACGGGTTAAAGCACATCACTATGCACCAACTATAATATTCCCTCTTCCCTTGTAGCATCAGAGAAGAATCTTACCCTATTATGCTTCCCATATAAACAATGTTCACATAAATCAAAATCCAGAGAGAAATTAGACATCCCTTCTACCATAACATTTCCATGTAGTACTCAAAGGCCCTTCTCTCTGATATTTCCTAGTGCTTGATCCCACAACATAGTATTTTCCCTAGAGAGAGTAGGAGTTTTCCCTTCTTTAACTCCATTATCAGGAACATCGAGACTATTGCACCTATTACTAATAATGCTTCCTATCAACTTATACAGAGTTCCAATTCGAACTTCCCTGAATAATATCATTTCTCCTTGAACCATCATATAGGTATCATTTTCAAACACTGATTTTACACTTGCATCGCTCATCTTGCTTGCACAAATCAAATTTATGTCCAATTTTGGGATGCATAGAACACCTTAGTGTGTTCTAATCCTTGCACCCACGAGCTTCAACTTGAATTTTCCTCGTCCTATGATTATGGTTGTCAATTCGTCTCCTAGGAAAAGGTCGCAACCGTCATATCTTTCATACTTGCAAAACCACTCCCTATGAAGAGTCATATGAAAGGATGCACAAAATTCAACTAACCATGCTTCATGATCTACATGTATACCTGAAGAATCCAAGTACATATCCCCTCCTTAATTTGACGAGGTTTTTGCTTCTATAGAAGGAGCATATTTATATCCCTTCCCTTTATTAGCAATTGTGGATCTACTTTATTTCTTGTAATGCCCTTCTTTTCCACATCTCCAACATACATTTGTGAACTTTCTTAGAGATTTAGATCTCCCACTCAAGGAATTTTTTTTTGTTCTTATTATGGGAGCATCATCTTATAGACAAGGCATATTCATTCCGACTTTCCATGTTTTTCCATCTCATCTCCTTCGATAATAAGAGATTATTTCATCGAAGATTAAACTAGTTGCATTACTACTCATGGAAACACCTAGACTATCCTACCAGTCTGATAGAGAACATAACAAACTACTACACTTATCCTCATCTGAAATTTTAATACCAATAGATAATAGTTGACTTAGTCACCAAGTCTCCATCCTTCATCCTCAGGTTATACAATTTATTTCATAGGAACAATTTGTTCCTCATAGACTTAGAATGATACAAAGCCCTTAACTTGTTCCACAAAGGCTTTGTTGCAGCTTCTCTCGAAACATCCAATAATACTGAATATGAGAGACATAGTCTTATTGTGCTCTTTGCCTTTCAATCCAACTTGGTCTAGTTTTATGTTGACATCCCTGTTGGTGTAGTACTCGGTTCCACAATGATCCACTGGTCTTTGTCCACCAACAAATATTTCATTTTGAGATTCCATTGGTGAAAACTCTGCTCATTAAATTTCTTAATCTCTATCTTTGAATTGCTTGCCACTTCCTTTCACAACGAGAATCACTTCCACAAATCTCCCACTATAATAGGGTCTACCGTAGGCCCGAGAAAAATCCCCCTATGCACAAAGGCGCCCCCTTGAAGCCAAATCTATTGTGATACCAAATGTAGGTTTTAATTTTGTACAATTAATTGATATAAACCTATTATCAATTAAAACAAAAAAGATGCAATGACAAACACACACATTAACACAAATATTTTATCTTGGAAAACCAAACCAAGAAAACCAACAAGATTTTTCAATATATTTGTCTATGTACTATTGCAATACAATATATTTCATGTGGCATCCATAAATCACCAATCCATTTACCGTGGATTCGAATACAGTCGTAGTTGTGTAATTAAAACTACAAAACCATGGGAAAAATGACCATGTGTCACAAAACTGCTTTTAGCAATATCGTTCGCCAAAAACTAATTTATAAAATTGCCCCAAAAAAATTTGTGGGGGTACTCCCCACCCGTGACCCCCTTGCTGCATCTGACGGAATGTACGACACATGGGAATAGTCATGTAAAGAATATAACACATACCCAACTAGAACTTTACTTATGAAGATGAGCCAAGACCTTCTATATACAAGATTTTAGTCTTATAAAAGGTTAGTGAGCCTCTTGGTTAATTCTTTATAGATTACAAGTTCTAGTATAGAGATAAGCAAATAGATACTCCAAAAATTAAAATTATACTCTGTAATTGACCCAACTATGGAATCAATTGTCAATGATAGATCCAAGTCCAAGTGGAGTGCTAAACCTTCACTATTTTTACCAAAGACAACCATAAATAAGAAACTTGTGATATCATTAAAGATAATACTTGGCACCATGACATCCCTAATTTAGAGATGAAAATAATATATATTCTCTTTTTGAAAAGGCTCTTGAAAATCCTTTCGATTTCTGTTACACAAAATTACTTTGTACTTGTAGATTGTAGAGAAAACATACGATTATTAAGAGTCTATAAACATTAGAGACCAAAAATTTATTAGAGGGAGAAAGAGGCCACCCAAAAACATCTTTTACACCACACAAAACCCTTTAAACAAAATATATTGAACAACTTATCCCAATTATTTGGTCGAAATAATGATTACTAACAAAAGAGACTGAGATCTCTATATTTCAATGAAATTACATCATAAATTGAAGTGACTCTTGAATCTAATATTAACTTATAAGGTCTCAATTAGATGAAAAAAAAATCGTGAAGGTTGTATCAGCTTATGAAGAAGCCAAACATAGAAAGGAAGAATATCAACAAGAAAAAGGAAATGGCAAATGAGTTAGTTGTTTGTTTGGAATCCATGTTCTTCAAATATTTCCAACGAAGATATCAAAGAAGCCAAAGAAGTCATTAAGTGGTTGAAATCACTTGTAAAAAGAAAACAAACAAAAATTTAGAAACAATAATTTGAAAATCCAAACTTACATTGAAGTTGACAAACTTTAAGTGAAAATGGTGAATATGTGAGTCAAAGGAAAAAGAAAACTAAAACTGTAATTGGAATATTACTCTATAACTCATTCCTACTTGTTTTGTATGTTTGTTTTATTTTATTTTTTAAATTAAACGAGTAGAGATTTGTATTTAAAATAAAAATTAAAAAAAATTGGATTACAAAGCCAAAACCTTTACACAATTCAATATTCCTTGCGGGTTTGAGATTGAAGACACACTCTCAATCCAAACCCTCAAAAGAGTTCTCCACGACACAAATATTTCAGTTCCCTTCCAACTAAATATTTTCCAAAAAATTCCCAAAATACAGATACATTTACATTCTAGTTTTAACTATATTTTATTTTTATTTTTATCTAGAATGACTTCTTATTTTCCTTGGAGATTTTTTTTTTTTTCCTTTATTCCCAACTTGAATCTGTTAACACTCCATAAATTTCTCTAGATTGAGGAGAGAAATCTTAGAGGTACCCAAAAACCACTTGCCGAATTGGAAACTAGCCCTTCCAAGCCCAGAGAGGGATCTCTCTTTCAAATCAATCACTAAAGATTGATTTCAATGAAGAACAATGGCTAGATATTTGGAAAATAGCAAAGTTTATAGGTGTGGTGGTAGGACATAGAAAAACCCATTGGGCATGGAGTTAGTCAAAACTAAGATCAATGACATGGTGGATGACCGGTGAATTGGGAAAAGTTATTCAGAGGCAAGATAGAAACACTTCCTTATGTTAATTAATGGGTGCAGATGTGAGAAGAATAAAGAATGTAGATAACCATCTCAAGGCATCAAATAAAGGATAAACCTTAAAATGATTATGGCAGAAAAAACATATGGAATTTCTAAATGACTACAATAGAGCACCATTAACGAGATGAATTCTTAAACATGTTTTTCATTTAAACATCATAGGAAGAAATATAATACACACAAAATAGTAAACATACATATAAGAGAGTCGAATCACATGAATATCTAATCAGGTACTTCTAAACCACCAATTTTATTAAAACTCATAAAATAATTACAATATGCACAGTGCTCTCTCTTCTCCAACTTGACCAACCAACCTTTTCTTCATAGATCTTGTAGCCTTAAATACATTTTCAGCAAAGGAGATCCATCAAATTAATCTGTGTGGAAATCCTTGCCAAAGTCCATCTTCACACAAAAATCCGAGCATAATTAGTTTTTTAATTTGTTTTATTTTTTGTTTTTGTTTTTGTTTTGTTTTGTTTGGTTTGGTTTTTTTTAGGAAAACTATAATAGAATTTTCCCAAAGCTTTACCAATAGAGGAAAGTGATTTGTGATTCCATAAATGCAAGGGAAGGTTCGACAATATTACCTAAATTGGGGCTAAAGAAATCAATTTCATTACAAGATCAAAAGTGGGAACCAAGGCTGCATGCAGATGCCAACGCTCCCCCAAAACCATGACCCAAATTCACAAATAGTGTTCTTGTCTTCAATCTTTTAAAAAACAACAGTGAAGAAACCCCGTGCCATAGGGTAAATATTTAGCTCTTCCATCAAAAGGGGCTCCCATGTCTCAAAGATCCATTTATGCAAATCAAGCAGCCGCTCTGCAAACCAAACCATTCTTTGAAAATTATTTTTCACATTCTAAAGCTTCCTCATCCACAAGAACATTAAGAGAAGAAATTTCTTGCACCATTAGAAGACCAAGACCAGAACCAAATTTCAACATAAAAAGCTATACGAAACGGAATAAGAGCTAGCTTCAGTGACAACCCTACCTGCAAAAGAAAAATATTTATTCACCAAATCACATGTCTTCGCCATTTAACAATCTACATAAAATCCATGCAAACAGAGCAAAGATTTAATGACTACCCTAGCCGCCGCAAGGGTTTCCAGAGCTCTGTCCATCCCTCCCCATGATCTATATTTCATTCCTACTGGTTTCCAAAAGAAAAACAGCGATAACTCCCCGTCGATTAAAGAATTGAGAGTCACCAAAATGTATTATTCCAAATAAACATTAACACATTAACCACATGTATCTTGTAATTTGGGACAAACATTTATAACAAATTTTGTATTCGTTCTAATTTTTTTATTATTATACTTTTATCATAATTTGAGTTGTTACATTAAAAAGCTTGCGGACAATCCACAAATTGTTTTACCTAATCGTTTAAAATTGTTCACAAGTCATGAGATAAGTATGACAAAGATATTTGAGATTGAAATAATAAGGTTAATTGAAAAACCATTTAAAGTAAATTTCAAAAAACTTACATGAAAATATTATTTTATAATTTTTTCTTAGGCATTTCTTTTGGGATTTTATTGGAATTCATTGAAGAAGAAGCCTGCAAAGCACCAACAAAAAAGAGAGGCAGAAGGAAAGACTCTGACGGTTTTGCAACGCCGTTGTGTAAGATGTTTTTATCATGGTGAGGTCAAAATTGGGGATTTTATTGGAATTCAATGAAGAAGAAATATACAAAGCACCAACAAAAAAGAGAGAGAAGCTTCCTTCATTAAGGCTGGAAAAATCAAATTCTACATTTGATAGCCTAGGGTTGGCTAGAGGCATTAGATCAGGTATAGATTCTGCATTGGGATAACAGAGAAAGGCACAACTCCAAAATTCAATTGTTGAGCTAGATGAAAAGACGCTGGAGGGGTTAAAGCACTCTAAAAATGGATATTTGATTGGCCTTCTCCCAAAGAAATGAGTTGGCACCTGCTTTTTCAATGATGATCATCTGCTTCTCCAAATATAATGGAACAAGAGCTAAACATAGTGGGTTCTTTCTTGAACTGTTTCTTTGAAGCCTTGCAATATTATTCTGCAATGTTTGATGCTCTGGGGGCATGCTTTAGTGAGGATAACATGGAGAGGCATACAGTGAAGCAACAACTGTTGTAACATGCAATGAGGAACATTCTTGCTATTGGGAGGACCTGCTAGGACAGGAGAGCCCAAGTTCCAAAATTGGAGAACACATTTGCAAAATAGTGGATTTCAACAAATATCAATGAGAGGGAATGCTTCTGTGCAAACAGAGCTTTTAATGAACAGGTTTTGCTGTGAAGGCTATTCACTTGTTGAGGAAGGAGGGATCCTCAAACATGGGTGGAAGGACTTGTCACTTCACACTGCCTCTGCCTGGACATCTCGGACTTCATGACTGTCTGGTTCAATATGTATCCATCTTATCTCTTCTCTCTGAATTAAAAATTTGAATGTTCTTATCATACATGCTTGAAAATGCCAACCAGTTGGGCATTTGTCACTGTAAAGATCTACATGAAATCTTGTTTTTCCTGAGCTTCGGACAACCATGTTAGATGGAAAAGTAAATCACAATTGTTAGTGTCCCGGATTGCCATGATCTCTAAGGAAAAGCGTTTTGGATTTGAGATCCCTGCAACAAATTTCTTTTACTGTATTTGGCACATGGCTCATGATAATGGAGGATTTAATGACAGGTTGAGATTATTGTTTGAATATTGTTTTCTGGACTAAGTTTCTGCAATTTCTGTCTGACAGTTCTTTACAGTACTCATTTTTTTTGTTGGGGGCAGCGGGGGGAATCGGGGGATTTTACCGCAATATCGCCGTTATATTGTTTTGGAAGTCATCAATAATGTTTCTGGTTGAATGAACATTTAGCTATAGTGCTATAAATTGAAGTAAAAGAAATACATATATATTTTATTGGTTTAATAATTCTTAGTTTTTAACATATTAACGAGTAATTAGAATTTTATGTTTTTGGTTGAATGAACATTTCACTATATTGTTATAACATATGAAGAAAATTGGAATAAAAAAATACATATATATTTTTTATTGGTTTAATAATTTTTAGTTTTTACCATTTTAGTGAGTAATTAGGTTTTTTTTTTTAAATTAAAAGTGGTATTTTGTTTGGACTGAAGTTATATATCTATCATTGGCAAGATATATGAAGTTTATATATATATCTCACTAGTAGGATATATGAAGTTTATATATATATGTATGTAGGATATGTGAAATTTCTATATATATATATATTACTAGTAGGATATGTGAAGTTTATATATATGTATTATTGGTAGGATATGTAGAGTTGTCTATTTGGATTTTCGACAATATTCTTTAGTATAATATTTTTAAAATTTTTAAAGTGAGTGAAAACAAAATGAAATTAAAAATAGCTTTATGTGAAAATATTTTTATTTGGTCAATGTAACTTCATGGTATTGACCCATGGTATGAGGATATGTGGGTAATATTTTTATTTTAAAAAATAATACAATATTCTTTAATATAATAATTTTTATTTTTATTAATAAAATTATTAAATAGCTTTATGTGAAAACATTTTTATTTGGTCAATGTAAAATTAAATTAATAAAAAAATAAGGTTAAAATAAAAATAACTTCATGGTATTGACCCATGGTATTCATGTGGAATATAGCAGGAATTAAAACAGCTTAGATCCATCTTACTTCCGAATCTATTGGATGAAATCTTAAAACCCATCATATTCATGTGGAATATAGCATATTTAAAGCGGGAATAAAAACAACTTAGATTCGTCTTACCTAATCTACGAGATAAAATCTTAAAAATAGCTCTATGTGAAAATAAAAATAACTAACTTCATGGTATTTACCCATTTAAAAGGGGGAATTAAAACAGATTAGATCTAACTTCATGGTATTGACCCATGGTATGACAACCCATGGTATTCATGTGGAATATAGCATATTTAAAGGGAGAATTAAAATACCTTAGATCCATCTTACCTTCGAATCTGATCAAATCTTAAAAATAGCTCTATGTGAAAATATTTTTATCTGGTCAATGTAAAATTAAATTAATAAAAAAATAGGTTAAAATAAAAATAACTAACTTCATTGGTCAAAAATAGCCCTATGTGAAAACATTTTTATTTGGTCAATGTAAAATTAAATTGTTAAAATAAAAATAACTAACTTCATGGGTCAAAAATAGCTCTATGTGATTTTCACAAACAATACAGGGCAAGATTATCAAAAAACCATATTGCAGAAATCACCTTAGCCAATGGCCAGGTATGTAAAGGTTTTGATCATGTTAAGACAGCTGCCGAGGATCACTTCCATAATCTTCTCTCTGCAGAAAGGAATGGAAGCAAGGAGGACATCAATGCATTTCTGTCAAATATTCCAAAGCTAGTCAACGTCGATGACAATAACTCCCTCTTGAAGTTGGTCTCGGAGGAAGAAATCTACAGGATTGTGTGGTCAATGGAGCCGGATAAAGCACCAGGACCAGACGGATTTTCAATCCATTTTTACAAAATATGCTGGGCGCTAATCAAATCTGACCTTCTCAAAATGATTCAAGGTATCATGAGAAAGGCCAAGGTGGGTGGTGGAATTAACTCTACATTTCTTGCACTAATCCCCAAGGAAGCAAACCATGGTTCGTTTGACAGATACAGGCCAATCTCTCTATGTAATGCCTCCTATAAGATTATGGCCAAACTGCTGGCAAATAGACTAAAACCCCTTCTGCAAAAATTGATCTCTCCAGCTCAAGGAGGATTCGTGAAAGGCCGTCACATCCTGGACAATGTCATTCAAGTTCAGGAAGCTTTGCACTCCAGCCACGCCCGGAAAGAACAAGGTATGCTTATTAAATTAGACATGTGCAATGCTTTTGATAGAGTTAACAGATCATTCCTGTACAGGGTTCTCTACTCATTTGGGTTCTGTCATGACTTTATAAATCTGATCAGAGCCTGTATAGAAAGGACTTGGATTGCTCCATTGGTTAATGGCAGACCGGCGAACTTCTTTATGGCCACCAGAGGGTTGAGGCAGGGCTGCCCTCTCTCCCCATTCCTATATATTATCATGGCAGATTCCTTGAGCAGAAAGCTCACCAAAGAAAAAATCGATGGAAATATTCCTGGCATTAGAATTGCAAATGGCATCGATCTAGTGAATCATGCCTTCTTCACTGATGATTCGATCCTGCTTGGGGGCGCCTCTGCTAGAGTGGAAAACTCCTTCAGAAACACTCTTCAGAAGTATTGTAGTGTTTCAGGAGTGCTTATAAGTGAAAAGAAGAGTGTTGTTTATGGTTGGAACACTGACAAACACACTATTGAGAAAATAGCCAACGATTTGGGCTTCACTGGTTTTGCAGAGTGGGATAAGTTGAAATATCTGGGGCTCCCAATCACGCTAAGAACCAACAGGAATCATCTATGGGAGGAAGTCATCTCGAAATTCAAGAAGAAGATCAGTGGGTGGGGAGGATTCTGGCTCACCACCGGGGGAAAACTCATTCTTATCAAGGTTGTCCTCTCTGCTCTGCCCACATACCAGGCAGCTCTGATGTTAGCTCCAAAAGCTATATCTGATCAGATATCCAGACTAATGCGAAATTTCATGTGGAAGGGCGGTCGAGGCAATCAAAGCAAGTTTCATTTAATCAATTGGGAAATAGTGAAACGCCCCCTTCTGGAAGGTGGTCTGCAAATTCGTGACCCCCAGAATGCCAATCTGGCTTTGGGTTGCAAACTCCTGTGGCAATTAAGCGACAATCCTCTACATCCTGTCAGTCGAATCTTCAAGATTAAATATTTAGAGAACCGGCCTCTTTCCTCATACACAGCTGACAATTCACCAAAAGGCACAAATGTTTGGAAGCTTTGCAGCAAAGGCATTAATTTTTTCAAAACGCATCTGTACAGAGTACCAGGAAATGGGAAAAATATAAGGATCTGGAGAGACAGCATTATGGGTCATTCTCCGCTTGAAGATTCCAACGACATCAAAGAATTAAGAGAATGGTTTAAAGTGCAAGGAATAAAGAGGATCAAAGACATATCAGAATGGGACGCAAATGGCAATTGGCAGCAATGGAAATTACCCAAGCCACCAGAGCAACTAGAAAATCAGCTCGCTGCTTTTAAAAGCGCTATCTCAGACTTCGCCCCGGTGCATAAAGATGAAGCAGATCATTGGGGATGGGGGAAAACTGGGACCTACACAGCAAAGCAGGGATATCTTCAAATTCTAAGTAAAAAAGAATCGCCTTATCCGGTGACTGTTTGGAAGCTAATTTGGGACAGATTCAGTATACCCAAAATCAATTTTTTCTTATGGATCTTGTTCCAAAACAAAATTTTGACGGGAGAAAACCTGAGCAAGAGGAATATCGTTGGCCCTCATCGCTGTGCTCTATGCAAAGCAGCGCTGGAAACCTCAGGGCATTTGTTTCTGGAATGTGAATTCGCGAAGGAGGTTTGGTCCTACTTTCTGGTAGGACTGAACGTGCATCCACCTTCTCAAGGAGAAATCGACTCCATGTTTCTCTCTTGGAACTCCGCCTACCCTCATAAAACTGCCAGCAATTCCATATGGCACAAGGTGTGGACAGCAGCCCCCAAATATGTGTGCTGGAAGTTATGGCTGGCCCGTAACGAAATCATATTCAGCAACAAAGAAACTACGGCAGATAAAGTGGCAGACCAGGCTAAATCTCTCCTAATTGAGACCTTGATTCACTCTCAGAACAAAGAAGTCATCACTCTTCGTCCTGATGAAAGGTCATGGTTGGCTCCTTTCACCGGCTCGACCATCTCTCCTGCAATACTCCGACCGGCCTATGTGGAACATTGGCAGATTCGTATGTCGGAGGACAAATTTCACCATTGGTGGAAAGCTCAAGGCAAGATTTCAGTCTTCTTTGATGGTGCCTCAAAGGGCAACCCGGGAAGATCCGGAGCTGGTGGGGTGATTTACTATCCAAATGGGAATAAAGAGGAATTCAGTTGGGGACTGGGGCTGAAATCCAATAACCAAGCAGAAATTCTAAGTTTATGGAAAGCATGTCAAACCGTCAGAAAAGAAAATCCAGGCGAAATAATGGTCTTTGGAGACTCAGAGGTGTTGATAAAAGCTATCGCCAGCAAGAAGGGACTCAAGAATCCGGTGCTCAACAAACAATTAGTAAGAGTAAACAGAATGTTGAAGATCTTTCCCTCAGTAAATGTCTTTCACATTCTCAGAGACCTCAACAAGGAAGCTGATAAATTGGCCAACATAGGCTGCACACTTCAAGAAGGAATGATAAGCTTAAATGCAGAAGCCCCGCATATGTCCATTATCCCTTAAAAGGCTAATGGAGGCCTAGATGTAATGGCTGATGTAATGTTTGTTCTGGTAGAGAATCCGATTGTATTGGCTGCATAGGCTCTGCCCTATCAGCGCCTTTCTTTAATATAATATAACCGTTCTAGTTAAAATAAAAAAATAAAAAAAATAGCTCTATGTGAAAACATTTTTATTTGGTCAATGTAAAATTAAATTAATAAAAAAATAACATTAAAATAAAAATAACTAACTTCATGACAACCCATGGTATTCATGTGGAATATAGCATATTTAAAGGGGGGAATTAAAACAACTTAGATCCATCTTACCTCTGAATCTATCGGATCAAATTTGCATCTCAAGAGATTTGAATATCCCTCTCGGCTGAATCCCTCTTGCCCTTGATGGCCCTTGATAACTCTGGATTTAAGATGGATCTAAACTTTGTGGTATTGACCCATGGTATGACAACCCATGGTATTCATGTGGAATATAGCATATTTAAAGGGGGGAATTAAAACAAGTTAGATCCATCTTGGATTTAACCTCTGAATCTACGGGATCAAAGATCCATCTTGGATTTAACCTCCGAATCTACGGGATCAAAGATCCATCTTGTATTTAACCTCTGAATCTACAGGATCAAAGATCCATCTTGGATTTAACCTCCGAATCTACGAGATCAAAGATCCATCTCCATCTTGGATTTAACCTCCGAATCTACGGGATCAAATCTCCTTTCACTGTGAAGAGGTTTGCATCTCAAGAGATTTGAATCTCTCTTGGCCAAATCCCTCTAGGCCCTTGATAGCTTAACTCCTGATTTAAGATGGATCTAGGTCGTTGTAATGTAAAACATAAAAATCACACTATGTGAACACATTTTTACTTTATCAAAATAAAATAAAAATAAAAATAATATTAAAACAAAATTAATTTCATGGGTGAAATTTCATGGTATTCACCCATGGTATTGACACATGGTATGAGAACCTATGGTATTCATGTGGAACAAAATTAAATTAGCCTAGATCCATCTTAACTCAGGATCTACCAAGGGCAGAGAGATATCAAATATCAAATATCAAATATCTTGTGACCCAAAGCTCTTTTCACTTAATGAAAAGAAATTTGAACCCTTTCAGGCTTGGTGGATCCAAAGTTAAAATGGATTTACGCTTAGATGATGCTTCAAAAGTGGGTATGTTTTTTTATGTTATACATTCCTAGATGAGGCTTTAGAAGTGGGTATGTTTTTTATGTTATACATTTTATTTTAAAATATTGTTAGGAGTGGTAAATAATTCATTTCCCGTTAAGCTAGAGATTTAAAGATAATAGGGCAACTGACATTATGGATTGTGTGAGTTTCAAGATGATGTTTATAGAAATAGTTGTTTTCTTTATGTGACTGAGTTATAGCTTAGTGAGAGTCTTTATATTCCAATTTTTTCATCAAGTATATCAATATGTATTTGGTGAGTGAACATGCATACGCCTAATTTAATAAAGTCTTGATTAGTATTTTCCTTTTACCACTATTTGGTTAAATATTTGATCAAAGCTTCAAATTAAAAATCACTTGGACTATCATTCCAACCCTGTCATGTCGGAGTCACGAGTAATAGACTTTCCTCAAGAAGAGACCTAAACTCTGGCAAGTTGGAGTATATTCTAATATATTTGAATAATTTATAGAGGCAAATTCTAATATCTGGAGCGTACACATTTTTTTAACAAAAGATTCTTGTAATTTTCTCAGAACATTTGATTTCATGGAATATTTTCCCTCCTCCATGGAATTCCTGCACGATGAGGCTCCTCCTTTAACTAAGCCTCATGAGTAGCAGACTATTCTCTTGGAAAGGCTTCATCTTAACTTCAGTAAGTTCAATTGGCCTTTACTTTCATTTGAAGACCTTTATTGACAATATCTAATATCCACAGGTTAGACATCATTTATCAAAATCTTATTGAAATTTAAACTAAAATATTAGATTTTTTGAAAAATAATTCTAATTAAAAATGAAACTTTGGAAATTTATGTTTACCAATGACATGTTTTTTTTCACCCTATTCTCTTCAAAGTTTAATTGTATTAGCTTCAATATTTGCAAGTATACATTGTGTTTTTTGCTTTTAAGTTAGATGAAACTGGTAAAAGGAAATATTAAAAGTGATATGAAGGGTCGTTTAAAGATCGTCATAAAATAATTCTATGATGGGTAGGGGGAACCGTCAAATTTAACCCCTGGATATAACTGTTATGTGCAAAACAAAATTCATTATAACTAAATCTAAAATAATTATATATATAGTTTTGTATACCACAATAACAATTTGGAGGAATTTTCTTCCTATAAATATTTTAAAATCATATTTATTACAAACTCAACTATAATTACATTGTAAGGCATTCCCTTGAGAATAACTTCCCTCCCGCCTACGCCTACCTGTCATCACTTTGGGCCATTGGATTGGATTATACGTTAGACGATTGGAGGATGTTCAATTGTTGAATCATCGACAAAGATAGTGTGAAGGCAGATAATTTTGATGCCTCTGGCATCAGTTTCTACTCCTTACACAGGTATTCACCCATCACAAACCCACCAGGTTTTTCTTTCATTTACAAAGTTATATCATTCTTTTTATGTGTTTTTCCTTCAAGTGGTTGCGGGTAAACTAGTTATTTGTAACCAAAACCTATTTCTAAATTCCTCCCCTCTTTTCTTTCTTATTTGACACCAATTGTTGCCCCTGGTATTAGAATTGAGGTGTTTAACATGCTTTCTTTTGCACTTGAGTCTAGGAAAAGTGTTGGGCCTGATAATTACTACTGGTAATTAATTAGCTCATTTTCTTCCTTTTCAGGAAGGGTTATTAAACCCTAACCGTATTACATTTTCTTACAAGTTTTCTCGTTCTTTTTACATGTATGCAGAGAAAGCTTGTTTTTACAGGTATGTTGAGAAAGCTTTGATGGTCACTCGTGCTCACCTTGATAGGTAAACCCTTGCCACAACAATAGTTTTTACCCTCGTGTGTTCTTTTATACTCCTTTTCTCTTGGTTGTAACTTTCCCTTCTAGCCCCAAGCCAAAATTTGCAGTTACGTACCAATCCTTGTTATTGGCACAATTATTCCAAGTTTAAGTGTGAGAGGCCCATGCACATACATTTTTCCAGGTTCTAAATCAAAACCTATTGGGTGATTATAGGTTCACTCTACTAAAACCCTTCCCTGAATACACATTTTCAATGGCTTGGAGAAGGGTTTACTATTTAGGGTTTTAAGGAATTCGCTAATGTATTCATTTTTGCATGGTTGTAGCTAATGGCTACATAAGGCTTAATTTTTCTATGGCTTGTGCTCAGCTGACCTTCTATAAGGAAATTGTTGATTTGCAAATATATAAATAATTCCTTAGTTATTTTGTTGTTATTTGATGTTTAGTTGTTGGATCATCACAGACGAAAGTAGTTGGAAGGAAAAGAATGTTGATGGCTCTGACATTGGTTTCTATATAACTCCTTACATAGGTATTCACTCCTTGCAGACCCACCAAGTATGCGGAAGAGGTTTGGATGACCTGGGAGTGACTAGTGTTGTGGGCAGCCTAATGTGACAGATCGAATGTAGTGGCTCTTTTGCAGTGTTTATTCTCTTTGTCAGAAGGTTCACGCTGAAAATTTCTATGAGGTCTATGATGATAAAATTTATTCTAGAAAAGATCTTGGCCAAGATTGAGTAGACCTGAGAGATACTTCAACCAAATTGGTCCCCTTGGGTCATGAACCAAGATCACCAGCCGTGTTACCTCCAACTGTGAATTCTCCCTCTTGGGTCAAATATGATATGTCACCAAACTTGAATGCTCAAGCTTTAGTGTCACCAGTTTTGAGTCTTATGCATTATTTTGTTGCAAACTTTCTTCCTCCATAAGGTTTGTCCCTTGTGGGGGAAGAGTTGACATTTCCTTTTCTAACATTTTTACAACATAACTCATATTGTGATTTCTTCAGCATCAAAATCAGAGGATGGAGTTAACATGGGAGCTCAAACATAAAATCCAAAGAGGGAAGACTATGCAATGAATGCACCCATTCCCCAAAGCTTGGAACGAAAAGAACAATGCATTACAAGCCATTACTTAACATAATTCTACTCATATGGTTTATGGCTAGAAGGTTAAATTGAATTTCCCTGAAAATGTGTTCAGTATTAAGACGCATCTAGACATTGACTTTCCCTGTAGCTTTCTGCAGTGCCCATTTTTGTAGTTCACACTTCAAGTTTGGTTGATTTTTTTCTTTATTTGATACAACGGTTAGATAACAATGTTGATTGGCATTATTCACTGGTCCATGAAAACTTACCTTACTTAGAAGGGGTTGATTGGTGTAGGAGAAACTCTTCGAGCTTTACAGATCATCCTTCAGTATTTTATGTTGCTCCCACATGCTATAAAAGTAATAGATGTGAGATAATAACAATCAACAACTCCTCATTGATGTATATTTTCCTATAACTACCCAAAACACGAGATTCTGATTTTTAACTATGTTGATGCAATTTAATTTTGCTTTCTCATCTAAATTATCTGACATAATTCTCTGCAGTGAGTTAGTAATCTATTTTGGGACAAACTACATTTCATGTGCTAAACCACATTCTATCATGGAATATTTCCCATATATGGTTTGCATTTATGTTTTGTATATTCAAATTTACATGATTTATAGTTCTATGGACAAAACTGGATAGTTATTTCCAATTCTTTATAATTGTGTGGATCCAATACATCAGACTTGGAGCATTGCTCACAAATGAAGAAGACTCTTCAAAAAATTATGTGTTTATCTCATATACAACCTGTAAGGGAAATTTATTTTCTATCTAGCTCATACCACCTCTTCATAAAACACTACCTTTTGGTAACATGAGTCGAAAAAGTAAAACATTCCAGAGCTGCAAGGGAATGAAGAGGAGGAGTGGGAGGCTTACACAACTGGACTAAAAACGAGTCATGTTCGACTCGAGGAAGACAAAACGTCGATTGGTCTGGTTAAAAATTGCAACTAACACCATTTAATTTGGAATCCTGAATTGAATCCTTATCGAAGAGGTTGGGTGTGGGGTACCTCTTTCTTCAAAGACACCCAAGAATTTCACCTAGCCCCATTCAAAATCCTTTAGATATAGGGTTGTGGGTTGTTTTTCAAATTTTCCAAAGGCTCCCAGGGTTGCACCTGTCCCTAACTAATATTATGTTTTGTGGTGCATCCAGGAGCATTAGCACACACAAAAATTTATCATTGGAGATAGTTGAATGCCGGTGATCGTAATATCACAACACCCAAATTGCACACACCTTACCCCTAACTAGGAGAAATTGAAACTAACATCATCCCTTCTCAATTCTTCGACTAAGAGGCCACACATGGGTTATGTATTCCTTCAAAGAATCTCCTAATTTGCATCTGGTTGCAGCTGCTAAATTGTTGTTGCATAAATTGGCACATCCATGAGGATTAGCACAAACACAAGCTTGTCATTGTAGAGACTTGAATACTAGTGGGGGGAACATCAACAACCAAATTTTTCTTACCCTGGAACCCACCTTTGACTAGGGGTGTAATTTTAATCAGATGACTTTCAAAGTTGAATTTTATGTTTTTTTGGTTATTTAACACTATCATCCATTGTATTCAATTGGTCATTGATTTACTCAGGTTGAAAAACCATTAAGCTATCCACTAAGGTTTTTCTCACTTGCAAATGACATGAGCTCCATAAGGATGAGGTGGGCAAAGTCATGGATCATTTTGTTGGAAATTGGAAAAGTTACCCCTCGAGCCTAGTAACTAATCCGAAGAAACTATATATTTAGTCCCTTCTAACAAAAATGATTATCCATTTCATTATGAATTAAAGGTGATATGAGATTACTTGTGCTATGAAATGTTTGATTTAAATAATTTACTTATGTGAAAATGTGAAGCTGGGTTACACTTTTTGCCCTTTTTTGAGAAAAAAAATTCATTTTTTTTTGGTTCTTCAACTTTCTGCAAACTATAACAATTTTTTCTGTGTAGAATTTCATTTTGCGATAAAAATAAAAGTTGTGAGAAATTTTGTTAGCTTTCTATTACTTATTTTTTGAAATTTTTTTATGCAGATTTGATATGTCAACTTCGCGTTTCTTTGAGTGTGTGTTTCTTAACAATCAAAGGATTCATAAGAAGTCATGTTATGACGCAATGTTGTATTCATTGAAAATTTATGTTTTCAAACAAAATGTTATAAATAGACGAGTCTACTTGTTTTCGTCATATTTACAAAGCCAATGGGTATATCTGATACTAGAGAATTTTAAGGCTGAATCCAATACGAAAAACTGTGTATTTTGGATATGTTTCGCGTCGTAAGAAATTTCTTAACATATAAGTTATAAACTAAAAATACAAAAGATACCCATTAGAGACGACGGACCAATGTAATGCCCCATAATTTTTTCAATTTTTTTTACAATGTATTTTGGGAGATACAAAATTTTGATTTCACTGAATCACAATGACCCTCAGAAATTGTTTGCACCCATTTTATTAGAAATATAATTAAAATTAATAAATGTTTATGAAATTCCATAAAAGTTATATTTCTTGAAAGTAGATTCAATTCTGAAAATGCTTGTCTTGGTTCTGATAGTTAATTAACAACATTTCATGGAGTTTAATCAGTCCAAAGTTGCAGAACTTTTTTCAGAGCCTGGTTTTTGCGTAATTGGTAATACGTTATTTCGGTCGAACTTTTAGTCCAAGTTCGGCCGAACTATGTTTTCTGCTTAAGGCTCGTTAAATCTAACGTCTTAATAGTTCGGCCGAACTTTTGATCAGAAGTTCGGCCGAACTATTGTATAACTCTCCGTCGGCCGGAAAATTTTGCGGAGCCCCCTACTAAAACACATTTCGCGTCAATATAAATTGCCGCGAAATGATTCACAATTTTCGCACATTTCGCACACTTCATCTCATTTTACAAAGATTTTGGTTTCGGTTCAAAAACTTTTCTTCAAAGTTTGGGTTTAAGAAAATTTCTTGGAAGCAAATTGATTTTTTGGAAGACATTTCTTGGAGGTTTCTTCAAAGTTTGGGTTTAAGAAAATTTCTTGGAAGCAAATTGATTTTTTGGAAGACATTTCTTGGAGGTTTCTTCAAAGTTTGGGTTTAAGAACATTTCTTGGAAGCAAATTGATTTTTTGGAAGACATTTCTTAGAGGTATGTACGTGTTTTGAGTTTAAGTAAATTTTTTGAGCTTCGTTTCATTTTTATAAAACATTTTTCTCTGGAATTTTTTAAAGTGTGTGTTTTGGATTGGAGTATGTATTTTTTACAAAAAATTTACACTAATTTTTTTTAAAGTAAATCTTTTGTGATATTTTTTGTAATTGAGTTATTGTCTAATTTTTTAAAGGAAATTTTTTGAACTTCATACCTTATTATCATGGGAAATCGAAGAATTTGTGCGAGAAAATATGATCGAAAAAGAGACCCTGAGGCACGTAGAGAAGAAACGAGACAATCTCGCAAAAGAAAGTTAGAAGCCCTCTCAAATATTGAAGAGGAAAATCAACCTCAAGCAGAAATTGAAGCAGGTATGTAAATGTAAATATTATGATCTATTGATATATTTTTAAAATTTTCCCAATGTAAAATGTAAAGCTTAATTTTTATTTGATGAACTAGTTTGAAAAATATTTTGTTTAATGTAAACAGACAGAGATATTCCTCAAAATATTGAAGAAGAAAATCAACCTCAAGCAGAAATTGAAGCAGGTATGTAAATGTAAATATTATGATCTATTGATATATTTTTAAAATTTTCCCAATGTAAAATGTGAAGCTTAATTTTTATTTGGTGAACTAGTTTGAAAAATATTTTGTTTAATGTAAACAGACAGAGATACTCCTCAAAATATTGAAGAAGAAAATCAACCTCAAGCAGAAATTGAAGCGGGTATGTAAATGTAAATATTATGATCTATTGATATATTTAAAATTTTCCTAATATTTATTGACATAGTTATTAATTTAGTAATTTATTGAATATGTACTATTTTTTCGAATATGTACAGATGAAATCACTATCGATAATGAGATGTTAGAAAATGTTGACACTCACACATATGGAGATAAAACTGACCAAATATCTGTCTCGTGTAGCGCATTTTGAAGAGTATTTTCAAATGAGCGAGAGTGACGGTTAAGCTCAAATGTTGAGTCTCCTATCATTAAGGAAATTAAAGAAGCGAAAACGACACTATTGGGTATTCGAAAATCAGCAAAAGATAAAAAAATGAAAGAAGAGGTGATAAAAAATATGAATAGTGCTATAGAGTCAATTAAGAGATCTAGAGATAAAGATGTTTCAAATATACGTAGAGGAATACAAATGGCAATAGTTTCACCAAGTACTCAAGAGAATCGTTTGAATCTAACATCTATGGCACGAGCACTGGGAACCTCACGAAAAACTCTGCACAAACATCAAAAATTTCGACTGCAAATAGATGTAAATGATGAACTCGCTTGTTGGAGAGCTATTTGTAGGCAACCATACAAAGATAGACTTGGAGAAGATGTTAAAAAAATAATATATGAATATTGGAAGAACAATTCACGTGTTTCACCGACTGCAAGACATGTGATGCAAAGAAGAATAGCACGAAATCAATACGAAGAACATGAAAAACATCTCTTGGAAACCACTCAAATAGAGTTATTCAACAAGTTCAAAGAAGAGAATCGTCAAATTCAAGTTTCACTCAGTGCTTTTGTTCAACAAAACCATGGTATGTAAAACCTATCACCGTACGCGACACTTGTTGTTGCCGTTATCATGTGGAATTTGAGTTATATTATGACACATTCCTTGATTTCGGTAGAACATTACGGAAGGATTCACCTCCTCCTTCCACTATCCGTGAATTCATATCTCAAATTCTATGTGAAAGAGAAAGCGATGAACTATTTTACAAAAAGAAATGTGTTGGTGGTAAAAAATGCGATGATTGTGGAAATTTGACTAAATTTCAAAAAAAATATCGTATTGATATAAATGATCAATCATTGTCCAACATGAAAGTGAAATGGAAGAGATATGAATATATAGGTACATCGATTCAAGGTGCAGATACTGTTAAAAGAATCGAATTACGAGAAGACGAAATTTTTCTGATAGATTTTTTGAGAAAGTTTGAGGCGGAAATTTACAAATACACGAAGCATTCCCATAGAGCTCGATGGCAAGACTTGCAATTCAAAAAATCTCGTGAAGTTTTTTCACCAGGGACCATTTTGTCAGTGATTGATTTTGCAGAAAACTACACATTTGTTCCACAAAAAGAAATTCAGAGTGAATACTATCACTCTGACCAAGTCTCCATGCTCGTCCATATTCTATATAGACATGTTGAACAAAATGTCGATCATATAGAAAGAACGAGTGAAAATCGACATATCATTAAAGAATATCACTTTTATATCAGTGACGATCGTACACATGATACATGTTTTGTACAACATTGTTTGGAAGAATTTATGATTCATTGAAAAATCGTGGAATAACATTCAATGAACATTGGATATGGTCAGACGGATGCGTCAGTCAATTCAAATCTGCACGATCATTGTTTTGGTTGTGTTGTCTTCATAAGAAAACATGCATTAAACACTGTTGGAATTTCTTTGAGATTGGCCATGGAAAAGGAGAACATGACGGTGCAGGAGCATGCATAAAACGAGTAATTCAAAGATATCAAATGAACCACTCTGCATGCCGACTTGTGAACGCTGAAGAAGTTGTTGAATGGTGCATCACTGCTCTAAGCCATGAGAACAACCCATCAAGAGAAGTGCGAAGGTACATTAAATTTAATTTATATTGAAAATCTAATTTTAAGCATTGTACATTTATCATGCAATGATTATTTTTAATTGTATCATATTTACAAATTCTTTTTTTAATTTTCCATATAAAGGTTTTTCTGGCATATTGGAATCGGAGACGTAAATAGATCAATTGGAAATGAAGTTGGAACAATAAAAGGGACTCGAAAATTGCATTCAATTCATACAAAATTGTCCACAAATGTGTTTGCATTGGATAAAAGAAAATATTCTTGTTTTTGTGATGTTTGCATAGACAACACAAATCTAATCGTTGCGCTCAAAATGTCACGTGTGGACACATACGAGCTAGCTAAATACCTAAAGGGGCAAGTATGCGTTGCGATATTTGAAAATGCAATAGAGAAACATATAAATATCACATCACGATGGTGTCCGAGTTTCGATCTTGTTAGAGGTAACATTTGAATTACTTTCTATTATTCAAAGATCTAGAAATAAATTTAAATATGCATAATTAAATGTTAAATTTATTTTATTGTCCAGGAGATGTTTTTGCTGTAATTGCACCTATTGACAATGATGAAAATGTGAAGTATTATTTGATGCGTTGCACTGAACGAAAAATGAAATTATTACAAGACTATAATGATCACGGATTTCAGTATGACAGAGGGTCTATTATACTGAAAGGTTATTTTTTCAAACAAACTCATCAAAGTGGAGACTTTTTTACTTTGAAGACTATGAACCTGATTCCATAAGTTGTTAATATAGTCACTTGGTGTGTGCAGCACACATAAAGTTGATAGAAGTTCAATCAAAGAAAAAATCGAAAATTAAGAAATGGAAAATGTCAAAATCCGATCATGAACGGATTATTGAGGATGGAATTCCATTAGAATTTTTTTGAGTGAAGTGTCCAACAATTTATTATCTTTGGGGATTAATGCCTGCGTGTTGCTGCCTCTGCGTACCCTAGCTGCTCTATCTGCGCGCTGCAACCTCTGCGGCTGTGCCTGCTCTGGCAGGGTCTCCTGCTCCTGCTGCTGCTCGGTTGGAGCCTCCTCCTTTTGCGCTTTTCTCTGTCACGGCCTTGGCACCTACTGGCTGCGGCGTTCCTCTTTGCTGGGCTTCTCATGCCTGTTCTCGCATTCCTCTTGTCCAGCTCTTGAGGCTGTCCTGAGGCCTTTCAGCATGGAGGTCCTGGACTCCCACCAGTCCCCTCCGCCTCCTCCTCTGAACTCTGCTTCAGATGCCTTTAACCTTCTTATGGCTTTGCTTCCAAAGAAGAGGACCTCAGAAGCGGCAAAATTTGTCAAAAAGCTGGATGACATTCCTGAGATTTCGCTTCCTGGCGAGGGCCCTATTCAGGTGGCCCTCTCTCTGGCAGATCGCGCTCTAGTTGGCCAGTTTACTGGATTATGGCCCTCGCCCAAATCCACTAAAAACTGGGTTTCTAAGAACTGGGCTCCCCTCATCATGCATAGCGTGTCCTCTTATTTCCTGGGAAGAGGGTATTTTCTTTTTGAATTTGCTGATAAGGAGGACAAAGAGCTCATCTTCAGGAATGGCCCTTATTTCATGGGGCCCCAAGGGCTCTATCTCAACAAATGGACTCTGGATTTTGATCTGGCGGTTGACGTACCAACTGCTGTCCCAGTCTGGGTCAGACTCCCGAATTTGCCTATACATTGCTAGAATTGGGAATCGCTAAAGCATATCGGAAACACCCTGGGAAAATTTATAGACCACGCAAACAACAAAGACCAGTATGATTGTGCCCGTATCTGCGTCGAAGTCGACCTGGAAGTGGGTCTTCCGAAGGCCATTAAAATCAAGGTTGGGAACTGGTCTCACATTCAAAAGCTTGACTACAAGCAACTTCCTTTCAAGTGTCGCAAATGCCACGTCTATGGGAACTTCGCCAGAGGATGTCCGAGCAATGTCGAAGCTCCCAAAGGGAAAGATAGGGCTGGAACCAAATCAAAAGGTCAAGGACGAACAAAAAAAATGTTGGAGCTCAAGCAAGCAAAGGAACCCCATCTGCTGGCCAGCAAATCCAGACTCCTAAAGAGCAAGGTAATAAATTCGAACCTCTTAGCTTAAATTCCATAGAGTTGCAGGAGGCCGAAGCTCAGAACGAATCCTTAGACACAGGTACTTCTCCAGATCCTAAATAGGGTGTCATTACACCAAGCGGATCCAAGGGAAAAAATGTTGAAATGGAGGATATGGTGCAAGTCTCAGAGGAGTCCGAGGAAGAAGGTGAAATAGGGGATTCTCAAGCCTCGACCAGAAGATCAACAAGAGGATGGATGCCTGAGCGGGAAAAAAGGGAACAGGAAACTTACAAAGATAAACTTCAAGGCACCCAGCCAACCCTTGAAATTTTTTTGGAAAAATCGGCAAAGAAGACAAGAAACCAAAGTGGCTCCAAGGGAGCCCAATTCTCCCAAAAAAGTAAGTAATGAAAATCGTCTCCTGGAATTGTAGAGGTCTGGGCAGCAAAGTGAAAGAAGAGGCTATAAGGAGTACAACTCGTTTAGAAGCTCCAGATCTCCTCTTAATCTAGGAGACCAAGATGGAGGAAGCGGTTTTCCTCCAAACTAGTCATAGGTTTTGGAATAAAGGTGGGGGGCTGGCTGTCTTATCTAGAGGGGCATCCGGTGGACTTGGTTCGTTATGGAATGCAAGAAAATTCTTGCTGCTCAAATCAATCCCAAACAGTCACTGGCTGTTCTTGAAACTTCAGCTCGTTGAGTCCAAGGATGAAATTAGTCTTCTTAATGTCTATGTCCCGGCAAATGCAGGAGAAAAGAAGTCTTGTTAGGACTCCATCAGAAATCTTGTTGAAACTGAGAATCTTGAAAACACCATCATAGCTGGTGACCTTAATATTACCCTCGCCCTGGCCGAAAAACGTGGTGGCAGCATTGTGAGAGATCCTGCTAGGGAATGGGTGGAGGATCTGATGCAAGAGTGGGATCTTATCGACATCAAGCCAGTAAATGGAAATTTTACTTGGTCCAACAAAAGAATTGGTCCTAGCCACATAGTTGCCAGATTAGACAGATTTTTAGTCCATAGCTCCTTCATGCTTCGTGGGTTAGAAGCTAGAATGTGCATCCTCTCTTGCAGCGCCTCTGATCATAGGCCCATTTTTCTTGAGCTTCTGCCGCACAAGGACCTGGGGCCTATCCCGTTCAGATTCAGTCCCCTTTGGATTCAACTCCCAGGTTTTATGGATAAAGTTAAGGAAATCTGGGACCTGCCGGTTACTGGCTCACCTTTCTTTGTGTGGGAAGAAAAGCTCAGAAGGCTAAAGTCTGAGCTTAAAAGTTGGGCCAAAGCTATCCCCAGTCCGGCTTCTGAGCGGAAAGCTGCTCAATCATCCTTAGAGGATCATCACCTTCGTATGGAGAACGCTGATATCACTCCTGATGATCTTAATAGGGAAGTGGTCCTTCAGCAAAAGTTTCATAGAGCATGCATGGCGGAAGAAGAATTTTGGAGGAAAAAATCTCGCAGCCTTTGGCTCAAGGCTGGGGATAGAAATACCTCTTTTTTTCACAAGCAGGCTAATGCAAGAAAAAATTTCAACTCAATCTCGGAAATCAAAGAAGGAAATGTTGTTCACAAGGAGTTCGAGTGTATAAAAAAGGCTGCCTTCAACCACTTTAAGAACCTGTATAGCGAGGAAGAAACTGAAATTCTTTCTGATAACCTCTTAGATGGGATTCCTAAAGAGATTACGTCCAGCATGAACAATATATTGGAAGGGAATGTCTCTCTGGAAGAAATTAAGTCTGCTCTGTTTGAGATGAACCCTGACAAATCCCCCGGACCTGATGGGTTTACCGCCAGATTCCTACAGGTCTGCTGGAAAATAGTTGAAAAAGACTTATGCAAAATGGTGAGGAAAATCTCAATCTTGCCAGAAAATAGGGGGTAGCACTAATTCTGCTTTCCTTGCCCTCATTCCGAAGGATAAGGGAGCTAATGTTTTTAACAGATTCAGGCCAATCTCGTTATGCAACATTGGATACAAAATTATAACTAAGGTTATTGCAAACAGATTGAAAGGTATTCTCCCCCATATCATTCCGGAAAACCAAGGAGGCTTTGTGCAGGGAAGACAGATTGTAGACAACTTCATTCTTGTCCAGGAGGCGATTCACTATAGCATTCAGCGCAAAGAGAAAGGTATGGTTATAAAGCTAGATCTTGCAAATGCTTTTGACCGTGTTAATCACAGCTTCATTGTTAGTGTTTTACGGAAGTTTGGCTTCGGGGAGGAATTTATTAACTGGATTAGGGATTGTATTTATGAGCCTTGGATTTCTCCCCTAGTGAACGGGAGAGCTGATGGCTTTTTCAAAGCTTCGCGTGGGCTGTGCCAGGGATGCCCCCTTTCCCCTCTTCTATTTGTCCTTCAAGCTTCTGTTTTAAGTTTCTATTTAAATAAGGAAATGTCTGATATGGAAATTCCGGGTCTTTGCATTGCTAGAGGGGTTAGAAACATCAACCATGCTTTGTTCGCTGATGACACCCTTTTGTTGGGAGCAGCTTCCTTGCACTCAGCCTCCAAATTCAAAGAGGTCCTTAACAAGTTTTGTGCTGCTTCTGGCAGCATGCTCAATGAAGGAAAATGTCATATTTATAGCTGGAATATTTCCTCAGCTCTGCTCTCAGCTATTTCTAGGTGTTTTGGTTTTGCAGGCTCGAATTCCTGGTCATTTTTCAAATACTTGGGACTCCCAGTTTTCTTCAAATTTGCCTTTTGCAGAGACTGGGATCCTCTCATTGACAAATTCAAATCTCGAATTTAGGCTTGGGGCCTCTCGTGGTTGAACTTGGCCGGCAAAATAGTCTTGATCAAATCTGTGCTAAGCAGTTTTCCCATATTCAAATTCTCTGTTCTGTTAGCGCCCACTGGTGTTCTTAAGAAGATGGATGATCTCATTCGGCGCTTTTTCTGGAAAGGAGGTAAAAATAATGATCATCGCATCCCCTTGGTGAGCTGGGAGAAGATCTCCCGTCCTGTGATGGAAGGTGGTCTGAATCTGAAATCTCTCCGAGCGTGGAATGCTGCTATGGGTGCCAAAATCATCCGACGTATGGTCGATATCAGTCCTGGCTAGGCGCAGAAGGCTCTGTGGCGTAAATATTTTTCGGGCCCTAGAAAGCGGAGTCTGGACAATCCCAGGTCTATTCCCCGTTCGCATGTGGCCAAAATCTGCATCTCCTCAGCCCCGCTTATCCAACATCACGTGTTATGGGTGCCTGGGAATGGCAAATTAATCAACCTCTGGCAAGATCGGATTATGTTGAATCCCCCACTCGCTGAGACATCTTCACTGCAGCTCCTTCGCTTATGGATGACTAATGCAGGTTTAAAAACATTTTGGGATCTCTCGATATGGTCGGAGAATAGGTGGATCGGTTGGACTGATATTTAGGTGCCTTCTAATTTGAAATCCCAGTGGGACTTACTGTTGTCTCTCCTCCATGGTCGAGTGCCAATTAGCCATAAGCAAGCTGACAAGAGGGGATGGGGTCCTTCTGGCTCCTATACCGTCGCCATGGGTTACAATAAACAGATGGAAATTCCCTATGCTCCCCCGAATCCTGCTGTCTGGAAAGGACTGTGGAAATTAAAAACCATCCCCAAAGTCGATTATTTCTGCTGGCTCATGTGCCATAACAGAAATCGCACCGATGACAGGCTTAAAAAAAGAGGTTTTCATGGCCCTGCCAGGTGCCGGATGTGCTGGGTGGATGAAGAAAGCATCAACCATATTACGTTGAGCTGCAAGTTTGCTGTTGAGGTGTGGCACGAGCTTCTGCCCCCTTGGGGTGACAGTCCTCTTTTACCCAACTCTGTCCCTGAGCTCTTTGCCTCTTGGTCTTTCATTTTTCCTGGAGGTTCCCCTAAGAACTGCAGACTTGTAGACATCTGGCTTTCACTCCCCAAATTTGTTTGTTGGCAAATTTGGCTTGAACGAAACAGCATAACTTTCAGGGATAAGGAGCAGCCAGCTAAAATCGTTATTGCAAAAGTTAAGGCTCAGCTTAAAGAAAGCTTAGATGACTGCCTTGATGACTCTAATCTTAGCCAGAGAGACAAGGATTGGAGCAGTTCGCTGGGCTTCAACGCTTCGACTACTCCAAAACATATTAAGATTATGGAAACTTGGCAGATTAGACTAAATGAGAACGATTTTTCTGATTGGCTTCATAATCATTCCTCCCCCCTCTTGTTCTTTGATGGAGCTGCTAAAGGTAATCCTGGGAAAGCCGGGGCGGGTGGTGTGATAAAAAATTATGAAGGCACGAAGATTCACAGGTTCGCCTGGGGTTTGGATCATTCTTCCAGCATTCAAGCTGAGGCTCTCGCTCTCCTCCAAGGTCTCACGCAAGCTAAAATTATGGGCATCAAAGATCTTGTTGTGATTGGGGACTCGCAATCTATCATTCAATGCCTGGTTAAGGATGTTGTTCTGAAGGACATCAGATTTGCAAGAGTGATGGAGAGAATTACAGCTATCTCCAACACTCTCCAAAAGGTCAATTTTTTTCATGTTCTCAGAGGCAACAACAAAGAAGCTGATCTTGAAGCTAACAAAGCAGCCCTTCTCCCCGCTGGCTCTTTGTTAAATAATGGTCATGAGGAATGGACTCCCATTCCGTAGTTTTCTGTTAGCTTTCTTGTTCTTGTTCGTTTTTTCATGTTTTACTGTATCCTTTTACAGCAGTTTGTTTGCATCCATAAAAATGGGAAAACTATGGATCTTGCTGCAAGGATTCCCTGTAAGAATTTAGGGAATAGTCTCAGTTATTTTCTTTACTCTGTGACATTAGAGAAAGACAATGAAGCAGGGCTTCACTTTGTAATCTGTTTGAAGGCTTCCTTGCCCAAGTTCTAATACAAATCATAACCGTTCTTGTTAAAAATAAAAATAAAAAACAATTTATTATCTTTGGATTAAATATGTTTTAGAACTTCCAGTACTCAACTAAAAATTGAGCTGCTTATGTTATTTGTGGTTTGCACATGTTACAAATTGTTTGGGTACAAGCACGTGCTCTAGTATCAACTGAAAGTAGTTTTTCTATACATGTACATTGATGAAAAATGTTATATGTATTGGATATATATATTCTAGAATGAAATTAATTGTTCTTGTATATGTTTTCCGACCGTATGGTACAAATTATTTCACTTTATTTTGTAAGGTCAGATTCGGTCCCCATATGGCCTAGCCTCCAAGGGACGAGATAACAAGTGGTTGTCCCCACTTGCCTGAATCTCAGCTTTTAAGTACAATTTTACTGTTTATGGCAAGCATCTTACATGATGTCCTAGCCAAGGATAGATTCTCTTTGTTTCAAGTTTCCGGTAAAAGTTGTCACCGAATGACCTACTAGGATATTATAAATACTAGCTTTGTAAGATCATTTGGCATTCGGAAAAATTTTAAAGTCTTAGAATGTCAATCAATTTAAAGTATCATTCACCCTAGGGAGTGTAAAATATTCAATGTAAGTTGGTGACGATGCTCGCTCCTAGCTTGAAGCAACTCCAATGACCAATTCTTTAATGAATTCCAATGCACTAGACCAAAGTTGGTGACCTACTTGGTTTTTCACCCAAGAAATTCCAAGGTACTCTTCTTACCTTTGGCCCCCAAAGCTACAATGGAGTTATAGGAAGGTAAAGAAATTTTTTTTCACTGATAGGAATTTGGTCACATCCCTAATCTCCCCTTATCAAAAAGTTCCTATCTACTACATTATCCAGCGTGTACTCAACATCACTATTTCGTAATTAGAATATCACAATATCATAAGTTCTCACAAAAATACATGGAATGCCATTACGACACTCATCTAACAATGGGGAGCTCAAAACCTAGAAAGCTCCTCGTCCCCTTAATAATAATGTGTTTAATTTAGTCTTTTAGGTGAGGATTAGGTGTGAATCTTGTTTTCACATACAAAAATAATTAATTGTTTAATTCAATAAATTTGATTATTCCACTATTTGTCTCTCCTACAAATTCCCATTATTTTATTAAAATATGATTTTATCTCACCCAACTATCACATGTTCCTAAATTTACTCCTAATTGTTCCCTATGCCCTAAATCTACTCCTAATTTTTCCCTATGTTGCTTTTCCCTTACTTATTTTTAGAAATTTATCTTCCTAGATCCATCATAACTATGGATCTATCAAGCGCCGAGAGGGATCAAATATCTAGAGGTGCAAACCTCTTTTTTGAGTGCAAAACTTGAGGAAATGTTTGCACCTCGAGAGATTTGATCCCTCTCGACGCTTGATAGATCCATAGTTAAGATGGATCTAGGTTGGTTTCAGTCGTGTGCAACCAAAGAAAAACTATCGATAAACCATTTTAAATATGCTAAATATGTTTGAGATTTATCAAGTCATTTTAATTTTAAATTTTCTTAGTTACCTCAATTTGTTGAGATGATAAATATTATAGAATAACTTTAATAATGGAAAATGATCAAATAAAATTTTTGAATGCGAAGTGACAATGTAATAATATTGAATGATAGAATGTGAATAATTAGAATGTAATCACTTACAAATAGCATTTATTGTGATCAATCTTAAACTATTTTCTTCAAGTCTATTCTTATTGTCACCCTTATTAGTTTTGTCATCTTTCCGTATCGATTATATTAAAAAGAAAGTAAAAATCATAAATCATAAACCATTTAAATATTTAGCTCGAACTCTTGTAGTAAACACCATACCTTATCTCTCTTGCTCTCCAATATTATTAGGTTTAATTATTATAACACAAAAATCGTTCTACATTGTCAATAATTTTTTGCGCTGACACTAAAATCAATGAACACTATTAATCCAATGTCTTTACAAGTAATGTACCATCATACATGCAATTATATCAAATTAGAAATCAACATATACAATGAAATCAATGGGGATTGTCTTGTTACAAGTAACATAATTTCAATTTACCATATGTGCAAATGTAGGTTGAAACCATCCAAAACTTTAAGTTGTAGATTTAAACCATCCAAAACTTTAAGTTTTAAAACCCTTTTGATTATATATTGTGCAACATTAAAACATTAAACATTTAAAGTTCATTAAATATCACATGCAAAATGTAGATTGAAACCATCCAAAACTCAAGAGTTTTAAAAACTTCACATGCCATGCCAATTATAATTCAACTAGATCCAACAAAAACATTTAACATTAAATATCACATGCCAAATGTAGTTCAGATGAAATATAAAATATGTCCAAAAAATTGTAAATCTCACAAGTATCAAACTGTATCAAGTTTAACAAATTTTAAAACCATCTAAATTTTGAAATCAAATCTACTGTAAATCATGTCCATCAAATGGAGGATCTAGCGTCTTCCCTACTAGGGTCTCAGTCTGCGCCCTATCCCGTGAATAGGAAACCTACATACACAATGCACATGTATTTGAACATTAAAATTTGAAGTTTTAAAAATGAATGAGAATATATATATCTAGAACTTCATGTAAAAAACAAAATATAACAAAAAAATCATGCAATACCTCGTAAGGTTCCCTCTCCATTTGATGAATAGGTTCTCCCATAGGAACATCTGCAGTGGTAAACTGTACAATATACATGTACAGTTAAATATATATATATATATATATATATATATATATATATATTAAAAACTTTCAAATGAAAATGCACGTGTACATATATAAACTTATTTTCAATAATATTAAAAAAAGGAACTAAAGACAACTTGTTCAAATGCTGTGGATGTTCCTATCTCCGTCACTAGAGTCCCCGGATTAAAAAAATCTTCTATAGGAACCTAAATTCAAAAAATTTTAAATAACTCAAAATATATATCTCAATTTTTAATGGAACTTTTTGACGTAGAATATATATATATATATAACTTTTAAACATAAATTTTAAACTTGTGAAAAATTGTCCATACTCGTGGCTCATCTCCCAATGAAGTAGAAGGTATATCTCCTAAGGAAGAAGAAGGCACCGCCATCCCAAAAACATCAGACGGAATCGGTACCTGTTAAAACATTTTATCAAATTATATATATATATATATATATATATATATATATATACATGTGTGGCAACAATTATTTATTTTAGAGTCACTTAAAAAACACTAACATACATGTGCCAACATATCATGATGGTCAGACCCATCTGCATCGTTTGAACCGGAGGTCCCGAACGTAATATTAATATTTTCATCACGCATCATGCCTGAGAACTGCAAATGGTGTTTTAACATATAATCATACATTTTTGTTAGATTAATGTACACATACAAATAAATGTATACATGTGTACATACACATGTATTTATTACAAATTGTACACATGTATATGTAAATATAATTTCAAACCCTAAGGTCACTAACACATACCGTTTTGGTGCCCTCTTCCTCATGAAAAATTAGGTCTTGCAGACCATTGCGACAATTTATTGCATATGTTCGAAGATCTTCAACATTCATGTTGTAAATCTCCTCATCTGTACGATAAACAAAATTGGCACATGCATTTTCACGTGCTCTTTGTCGATTTAAACAAAGATCGACTCCACTCAATCCGCTCTGAACATTGTCGATCATAACATCTCTTGCTTCTCGACTTATTTGAGAACTCGCATCCAACTCTGATCGCAGAGTTTCGACTCGAAACGGTCGACTCACCAATGGCGGCTCAGGGTGAGGCAACTCCACATCTCGCTTAGCGCCCTTACGTTGATATAATTGACCTCTCCCAGGGCCAAAAAATTCTGAAGGAAGGTCATTATAGTCGGGTTTCATACCCAAAAAAAAATTCTGCATAAAACATTTTTGCAAAATAAACAGGAACCTCATCGTTCCATGGAAGCCTTCCAAAGGCCGCAAGATGTCGATCATACAAATATTTTGCTTTGTCTGGGTGCTTGAAATACTGCACCTTCAACATTTTTCTTTTTGGCCCTTCCTTATAATTAAACATTGACTTGGCCTCTGCTCTTGTAACTTTTTGTTTTATGTCCTGCCATTTATCGGGACCTATCACTGTTTCTTTTCTCTTTCTCATCGTTTCTACAAACGAATCAGTCGTTGGCCCCAAATTTTTGTACACATTTACCATTTCACCCAATGAATGTGTAACTATTTCAAGGCTTTGTCTACTCTCAGCAGGTAGAGACAAAGCCACAAGATCTCTTTGCAATTTTGCATGAAGGCTTTCACACCTTTGTAAGGTGCATTCCGCAATGTTGGTTTCCCATGGTATATCAGTAATCTCAGCCGGATAAGTTGTGTTGGGTTGACAGCCTTCTTCTTGAATGTAGCGCACTGCCCTGCGTCTATTTTGACCACTGGCTCGAACATTTTCGGCCTCTGCATCAATATATATAAAATTTCGTATATTAGAAAAAACACGTGTAAAAAAAATTGTACAAATTTAATGAAAAAATATTGAAATTGATGGCAACCTTGATGTTGTTGGTTAACATCTTCTCCAACATGACCCTGCTGAGAACCAGCCCCATAATGACCCTGCTGAGAACCAACATCGGTTGATTGACCTTCAGGGGAATAAATATCACCCCCTTCCCGCAACCTGCTACCACTCATACCTCGACTGGTTGAACCTTGGCCACGCTCCATGGATGGAGTTGAAACCCTTCTCCTCTTACCTCCTAAGAATGAAAATATGAAACTTATTAACAACTAATTTCACTCACAAAGTTAATAAAAAAATCAATTCCATATGTACACACATGTATGAAGATTTAAGATTATATTTAAATACCGTGAACATCCTCCGATCCCTGAACCTCCATATGGGATTCGGTTGATCTTCCTCTTTCATCCTCCATGATATATATCTATTGGTCGACATTTACACAAAATAGATTTCAAAAAATCAATTTGTAATTTAGTGTACACAAATTATGTAGAACACAACTTTCAAAGAAATAATTGATCATGTGTGAAACTAAATTTAATCGAAAAAGATATTATAAAAATGATAAGTTCACCAAATTGCGCTTTACATGGTGGGAGCACACTTGGTATAAAATTTATTACTTAAATACACTTTAGGTTGTGGAAGAAATGACACATGTACATAGTTTACCCTAAATTTGTTGTGTTTTACGGATATTAAAATGAAGAACTTCTATTTAGATCCATTCCAGAGATTGACTGTAGGGGCATTTACTAGATATGTCACCTTTCATAAAAGATGAGATCCAGAGGCTACCTGGCCCTTTACAGACTCTGCCTATAGAACTTGTAGAAGTAAACACTAGAGGCATTAACAATATCAAAGAACATTTTCATGCTCAGACATGGGAATGTGTCTCTTTCCCTACGCAAAAAAATAGTTCAAGACCTAGTTAATCTTCATAGACATGTCATCAAGCAAGTCAATGTGATCATCCCCAACTTACTTTTTATGAAATTAGGCTTGGAATCCTCTACAACCTGGTGGATGGAGTTGAATGGGAACTAGGTTGAATGGTTAGATTTCTTATCTAATTAAGGCCTTGAATGTATTTTTATGTTTCATGAATTTCTTTGCAAATTCAACGTATAGTGCATGTTGCATGAAGCAAGATGTTGAAATTAGAGTTACGTTGACACACTTAAATGCAACAAATATGGAAATTTGTACCTGAGCTCTACTATTTGACATGAGAGTCAGTTGTTTGAAGAGGCATGTTTTGTCAATTTGTGTTTGGTTGATGGTTTTGTACACCAATATGTAAGAGTACATGGAGATATTCACATGATGTGAATTTTTTTTCTTTGAAGGAGAAAAATGATATGTCAGCAAGCTATGTTTCTTGCATGATGTGTTTTTATTTTGATGGTTTTCTTTGTGACAAGACGTCACAAGATTTTGGGAAGGTCCACTCTTGAGCGAGAGCCTCATGATTACAACCTAATCATGAGAATCAAATGAGAGTGCATCCTTATTTTGAAAACAAATAGGATTCTAAGCTACCTAGGACTCAAACCATCATTTTTAAATTTGAAATATCATGGTGTGTTGTTTTGCCTGAATCCACAACCCTAACATAATTGTTTTATTATTTTTTTGCAGGATTTAGTTGGTTATATTAAAAGTCAGTTGAATTTAAAATTCTTGGCTTAGTGGCATGAACCAAACATATTGTACATATTAAATGAGGAATTTCGCTCTCCCAATCATTTCTAAATCACCCATATCACCAAGAAAACATGTTTTAAAAGAACATACTTTGGTATGGGAAAGACCTTAGGTTTCAAATATTATAAGATTGTATAATATTATAAGATTGGATAATTATATTATTTGTCATATTATGTTTTGATGCTTATAGAGTGAAAAAACTGAAAGAATAAACTTGTAGGGTCATTTTAATGGTGGGTGGAGAATTGGGGTCTAAAACCTTTTAGAGTCATTTTGAGGTATTAAATGACATTTCTGGGGGTCAAACGATTATCCCTTGTGCCGAAATCTTGACCATTATTCTACACTTAAAGACATATCCAATGGTGCAAGAAAAACATCAAATGAAGTTCATTCAAAATTTATGCCTTTAGTAAGTTGACCTATCATGTTGACTAGGTCATGGTACGAGAGAATGAAATTTTAGCCCCATTACTCATGCATGGCAAGCTAGCTACATGTGGAATTTTAACAAGACTCTAAAAGGTCTAAAATCACAAACCTCGTTAATGGTTTGACAGAGTCAAATCTTACACCTACTTGGCTATCACGCTATGTTAAATACTTGGCCACTAGGAGGAATAAGAGTTCCATTTTGTGTTATTGTATTTTGTTCCATAGTTGAAAATACAACTAGGAGTGTGAAGTTAGAGAGAAAAATGTATGAAGTTAAGTTTTTATGGCAACCTTACACGCTAAAATTCTTAGCTAACTCTAGAGATATTACCTCTTTCTTTCTACTCACATATTTTCCATACCAGAAAAGAGAGAGTAGAGCATGTTTACATTTTAGTGTTGTTTTTCTCCCATAAGGATTTCCTAGGGAAAAAGGAGTCTAGAGCATCATTACTTTTTAGGGTTGCTCGTCTCCCATAAGGATTTCCTAGGAAAATAATTGTGTTTATTGTCTAGAGATATGTATGTGTGTGTTTCATTATATTCTCTATTTCTTACGTTGTGTTTCATTATGTTTTATATTTCTTACATCTCTGCCCTCCTATTTTTCTTTCCAATCAAGGTTTATAAAATAACATGAGAAGCAACATGAGACTTGGAACAATCATTTTCATTATCTATATGGAAGGCAAGAAGGATTATATACCCTTAAGCTTAAACTTAGTTTGTCAATTTTTATCATATATTTTTTGGTAAGGGTAAATGTTTTTTATCTATAGTACAAGTCATGAGTTCCCCAATTTTACCTTATATGTAAAGCATGATTCTAGGATTACTACAATTTGTACTTGGTTTTTTTATTGTGATGATGCCCTGTCTCAATCTAGACATAAGTGATGATGGTCTTCTCCAAATCAACTCATGTATCCTCATTAAATTTATACAAACATTTCAAGTTCATATTTTCTTTCATAAAATTCTAGGAATATTAGAAGAATCAGTAAAAAGTGAGATAACCATCTCAATATGCCCCCCATAATTCATTTTATAAAAGATAAATTTGTAAAATCCCTTTCGGTAATAATGGCCGTTATTAATTAATTAAAAAACATAATATATAATAAAAATTTGACAAATAAATTTTTTGATGAAAATGTGCTATGAAAGTAAAGGTTTAAAGGAAAACATGTACAAGGCATAGTTGAGCCAAATTATTATCTATTTATTGAACTAGAAAGGACATATAATTATTACACATGTTTAATTTACATTCAAATTCTTATTTGATTTATCTCCTATAGCTTAATGTATTGTGCTAGATATATAATTTAAGTTGAAGGCCCATGAGATAAATATGACTTCTATGTGACATTTGTATTGAATCATCTATTTGTTGTGTTATATGAACATAATTGGTACGCATATCTAAAGAGTCCAAATGCTCATTCAAGACCATATGTAATCCTCATCTAACTTAGCCATGGATTTGCAATACTATATTTGAGTTGGCTAGCTCCATTTCAAGATATTATGGTTATCCAAGAGGGGATATAAAAAATGAAAAGAAGGATGTTGTTGTAGGTTATCCAAGTTGGACATAGAACCAGTGGAGAAACATAAGGAAAAACTATGTTTCCAGGTCGAACCTTTGTAGAGGTTCTAGTACCTGAGAGTAAAATCCAGTTTGGGGCTGTTAAATTCTAACTGTACTGGTAATTGTGCTAGGGGGGAGAAATAGGATGTAATTTCTTCTTCTCACGGTTGGGAGTCTTGTTTTTCATGTGGATTCAACCAAACATATTATACATATTAAATGAGGACATAATTATTACACATGTTTAATTTACATTCAAATGCTTCTTTGATTTATCTCCTATAGCTTAATGTATTATGCTAGATATATAATTTAAGTTGAAGGCCCATGAGATAAATATGACTTCTATGTGACATTTGTAGTGAATCATCTATTTGTTGTGTTATATGAACATAATTGGTACGCATATCTAAAGAGTCCAAATGCTCAATCAAGACCATATGTAATCCTCATCTAACTTAGCCAGGGATTTGCAATACTATATTTGAGTTGGCTAGCTCCATTTCAAGTTATTATGGTTATCCAAGAGGGGATATAAAAAATGAAATTAAGGATGTTGTTGTAGGTTATCAAAGTTGGACATAGAACCAGTGGAGAAACCTAAGGAAAAACTATGTTTCCAAGTCGAACCTTTGTAGAGGTTCCAGTACCTGAGAGTAAAATCCAGTTTGGGGCTGTTAAATTCTAACTGTACTGGTAATTGTGCTAGGGGGGAGAAATAGGATGTAATTTCCTCTTCTCACGATTGGGAGTCTTGTTTTTCATGTGGATTCAACCAAACATATTGTACATATTAAATGAGGACATAATTATTACACATGTTTAATTTACATTCAAATGCTTCTTTGATTTATCTCCTATAGCTTAATGTATTATGCTAGATATATAATTTAAGTTGAAGGTCCATGAGATAAATATGACTTCTATGTGACATTTGTATTGAATCATCTATTTGTTGTGTTATATGAACATAATTGGTACGCATATCTAATTTACATTACTTTAATATGTCATGATTCTTTAATTTATCTTTTATAGATGACCGGAGCATCCCTTTTTAATCTATCCCTTTTGACTTCGGATATGTGGGCAATATTCATCCGCATATTTTTCTATCATAAAGCAATGAGTAAAATTGTATTCCATTTGTGTCAATGTTAAGGTTAAGCACATGGATTAAAGTTTTATATATTAGATGAGGAGGCTATGTATTACATATGGTCTTGAATGAGATTTTGGACTCTTTAGATATATATCTAAAGAGTCCAAATGCTCATTCAATACCATATGTAATCCTCATCTAACTTAGCCAGGGATTTGCAATACTATATTTGAGTTGGCTAGCTCCATTTCAAGATATTATGGTTATCCAAGAGGGGATATAAAAAATGAAAAGAAGGATATTGAATTGTAGGTTATCCAAGTTGGACATAGAACCAATGGAGAAACCTAAGGAAAAACTATGTTTCCAGGTCGAACCTTTGTAGAGGTTCCAGTACCTGAGAGTAAAATCCAGTTTGGGGCTGTTAAATTCTAACTCTTTTGGTAATTGTGCTAGGGGGGAGAAATAGGATGTAATTTCTTCATCAAATTCACCTAGGACTCAAACCATTATTTTTAAATTTGAAATATCATGGTGTGTTGTTTCAATGCCTGAATCCACAACCCTAACATAAATTGTTTTATTCTTTTTTTGCAAGATTTAGTTGGTTATATTAAAAGTCAGTTGAATTTAAAATTATTGGCTTAGTGGCATGAACCAAACATATTGTACATGTATTAAATGAGGAATTTCGCTCTCCCAATCATTTCTAAATCACCCATATCACCAAGAAAACATGTTTTAAAAGAACATACTTTGGTATGGGAAAGACCTTAAGTTTCAAATTTTATAAGAAGGTTTTTGATATGGTTGAGAGAATGTGGAAAATAGAATCCATAAACAAATTATTTTTCAAAACGTATTACTAGATCTTGTTGACTAGGTCATGGTATGAGAGAATAACATTTTAGCCCCATTACTCATGCATGGCAAGCTAGCTACATGTGGAATTTTAACAAGACTCTAAAAGGTCTAAAATCACAAACCTTGTTAATTGTTGACAGAGTCGAATCTTACACCTAGTTGGCTATCACGCTATGTTAAATACTTGGCCACTAGGAGGAATAAGAGTTCCATTTTGTGTTACTGTATTTTGTTCCATAGTTGAAAATACAACTAGGAGTGTGAAGTTAGAGAGAAAAATGTATGAAGTTAAGTTTTTATAGCAACCTTACACGCTAAAAGTCTTAGCTAACTCTAGAGAGTTACCTCTTTCTTTGTACTCACATATTTTCCATACCAGAAAAGAGAGAGTAGAGCATGTTTACATTTTAGTGTTGTTTTTCTCCCATAAGGATTTCCTAGGGAAACAGGAGTCTAGAGCATCATTACTTTTTATGGTTGGTTGTCTCCCATAAGGATTCATAGGAAAATAATTGTGTTGATTGTCTAGAGATATATGTATGTGCGTGTTTCATTATGTTCTCTATTTCTTACGTTGTGTTTCATTATGTTTTATATTTCTTACATTTCTGCCCTCCTATTTTTCTTTCCACTCAAGGTTTATAAAATAACATGAGAAGCAACATGAGACTTGGAGCAATCATTTCCATTATCTAAGAATGACTTAAAATGACCTTGTATGTCTACTCATTTTAGAGATCAAATTTTTAGGAAGGATTTAAGTATCCACAGGTTTCAATAATCACTAGAAGAGGTTGATAAAGAATATAGGAAGACAAAAAACTAACCAGTGGTGTACTAAATGTATTTCTTGGGAGGTAGATCTTGGCATATGGACTTTTGGTAGCTAGAACTTTTCCAAATAAGTGAATGTATTTGAAAACCAAAATTTTGGTTTAGACAAGGTCTAGAATTTGAAAAGTGAATTCCCTCTTTCTTCCTTTTACATGTCCAATGATCGGAATCTGGATTGAGGGAAAAAAATTTCCTAAATAAAAATTTTGCATTTTATTTGTACATGAGTTTTAAAAAGCTAATTAACTCATAAATTTCTCACAAAATATACACTTAAAGCTTGACACAAACCCCTTCCCAATTGGCTAACTTAAAACGATCCTAAACACATTTTTATTTAACTAATGAGGGAGATAGCCCAATAAAACTAGTTTGTCCATATTCAAATCAAGTTGGTATCGAAGTACAATTTAGCTCATTTTAGTCAAGGTTAGTTAGAAGAATTAGCTATTGGTTTCTGTCTTCAATTTCCTCTCAAAATGAATGTGTACGTGCTTTTGAGAGACACACTAGAGGAATAAGGTCCAAATTTTTTATGAAAATGTGCTATGAAAGTAAAGGGTTAAAGGCAAACATGTACAAGGCATAGTTAATACAAGGCATAGTTGAGCCAAATGTTGTTGAGGAAGGGCCTAATTATTTGGGTCTTGGTTATGGAAAACATGGAGAATGCTCCAAAGCCAAGGAGGCACATGAAGCTGTTCCAACAAGGAATTTTATTTCGTGTTCATTACCTCGAGCATGTGAAGTTTGTGTTCATGATGAATGGAAAAGTTTGACACCCACTTTGCAAGAAGATGTTAATAAACATGCAGCTAATGAGAATGTAAAAGAAGAGGATGTTGAAAGCTCTATCTAGTCATTGAATTCATTGCTAGTATTCAGAGGAGAGCCACTACCTCCATCAAATTCACCTAGGACTCAAACCATTATTTTTAAATTTGAAATATCATGGTGTGTTGTTTCAATGCCTGAATCCACAACCCTAACATAAATTGTTTTATTCTTTTTTTGCAAGATTTAGTTGGTTAAATATTAAAAGTCAGTTGAATTTAAAATTCTTGGCTTAGTGGCATGAACCAAACATATTGTACATATTAAATGAGGATTTATATAAAAAATGGTATACTATTTTTCATAAAATTGGGTTGAGTTTATCATATATTTCAATGAAAGTTGATTAAATATGTTTTCTTTAAAAGGATCTAACAATTTTGTTAAGGTATGAATTTTCAATTTTGTGTGGCTCTCTATCAACCTTCACTTCCTCATTTCTAGAAAAAATCTACTTGCTCATTCGTATACCCACTTTCTATTCAAATGCATGAGTTTTGAACTCTCGGTAACTATGTTTTTCCACGTAGGAAAATTATATGTCAATATGTCATGCTTCTTTAATTTATCTTTTATAGATGACCGAAGCATCCCTTTTTAATCTACCCCTTTTGACTTCGGATATGTGGGCAATACTCATCCACATATTTTTCTATCATAAAGCAGTGAGTAAAATTGTATTCTATTTGTGTCAATGTTAAGGTTAAGCACATGTATTAAAGTTTTATATTTAAAATACATTTCAACGGTGTACATTTATATCTAAAAAGTCAAAAACCTCATTCAAGACCATATGTTTTGTTGATGTAGTTTGATTGGTTATATTGCATTGCTTTTGCAGTTGTTGTTGTGGGCCTCACCATCTAGTGATTTTAGGTAAAAAATTATTTACATGGAATTTTGAAGTATCCTAGAATGTTTATTATTTATCACTAATAGCCTTGGTGATTTAGTTGTTTGTTTTGATGCTACTTGGTTACCCATATTTAATAGTTGTTCATGTTTAATTCATTGTTAAGGCTTCTTATTGGCCTGTCAGGATGTATTTTTCTCAAATCCATAATGGCTAAAAGAATGAAATTTATCTATGAAAAAGAGAGGTCATATGGAAAACAAATTGTTTGCAAGTGTTCTTTTGAACCCATAGAACTTGCAACCCCAATATGGATACAATACTAAGTCATACATAGCCTCCTCATCTAACTTACCCAGGGATTTGCAATACTATATTTGAGTTGGCTAGCTCCATTTCAGGATGTCATAATGTTAGATTATTATTTCTATAGATTTTGATTATGGTAGTAAAATGTTACAAAAAACCGGAAACTACAAATAATATTATTCTAGATATATGTAAAAAGGACATGGTAGATAAAATCAAACAATATTAAACTTTTCATAAATAGTTTAGATAAAAATACATTTTCTAATTTTGATTGTAAATTCCAAGGCTTAAAGCAATAATTTTTCTAATAATTTTTTTTAATTAATAAATAAAAAAAGAAACATTTTCAATCAAAATCACATCCAACATATAATAAAAATAATAAAAACAATTTAAAACTTCATACACTATGACATTACTATGGCAAAGAGCATAAAAATATACTAGTAAAAAATCCTTTTCTATAATAATGGAGACCTTCAAATATACAAGAAAAAAAATCTTTCAGCCTCCTTGTATCCCAGAGAAAGAGTTGCTCAAACAATCATATTTTAAACAATTAAAACTTGGAGAAAATCATCTGTTTTTGAATTTCAATTATATAAAAAATTAGTCAAATATAAGACAAGAGTTACTCATACTATAAAAGTTTAAATAATATTAACTTTAAAAAAATATATATTTGGGAACGAACCAAAAAAAAAAAAATTATAAATTTCATTTACAGTAACTTAAATCCATATTAACACCTCTTGATAAATATGAAATCAAATTAAATCTATATTAATTAATTTAATAGTTTAAATTCCTATTTGTGGTGTGCCAAATAGAAATATTCAAAGCGAAAGTTACAACTTACAAATATTACTCAAATATATCACAAAAGGAAATAGAATAACAAACATAATGGACAATATGAACCAAAGTATTATACCTTTATTGATATGGATGGATTCTTAATTACAAACATTTGATTAAAATATGTTGAAGCTTTGGGGAACTTTAATGAAACACTTTGTGGACAATATCAAAAGAGTTAAGAAAGTGGCTACTAACTAGTCTAAAAAGAAGGCAACAGAAAATAAAAAGGATCTTTTAGAAGTAGAAGAATTCATTTCTAGGCTTTTTGACAATAATGTAAATGCAATTTTTACTGAAAAAGACTTGCAGTCTTTGAAAATTTTGGAGGGGAGAAAGCAAGCACTATTAGAAAAGGAAACAGTTTAATGAAGACTTCAAAGTAGAGCCATCTAGTTCGCTGAAGGTGATAACAACACTAATTTTTCCAGAAACATGTAAATCATAAAACCTGCAAATAAGCTGCAGATTTGGAAAAATATTACAGCCATGAAACAAGACTTTTATAATTTGATTAAGGAGAGGCAGATGTCCAAGTTGTCATGGAGACAATTCAAATTTCAAATCCCTCCATGGTGTCAAGAAAATGGTAGAGAAGAGGGTAATTAGCATGCTGAAGATGAGAGTTATGTGGAGAAGCTAGAGGCAAGCCTCATATAGATAGAAAAAAAAGAATAGAAAAGAAGATGATCCAATCTTGCAAAGTAGGCTACCTACTTGCACACTCTTTTTGCAATTTTTGCAAAAGATTCGAATGGCTCAACAAGTGCTCCAAATAACATGGGAGAAGATGGGCTATCCACTATAAAAGTCTTTTCATTCATCAATGCGCAAAAGTGGAGCAACGATAAATGGCTAATATCAAAAATCTGTAAATAAGGGATGAATTGTACATTCAATCAATGTACATACAACATACAAATTATAAATGTACATACAGAATGAGACACAAACTGTAAAACAGGAAGCACTGTAACGATGAGCATGAGACACAAACACCAAACTGCAACTTGCAAGAACTCTATATATAGATTCCCAGAATATATGAATTATAGACTCCCTGAATAAGTTTTCTTCGAGAAATTATGACAGCGAGTATGCTGAAGGCTATTACCAACAGGACATGGACATGTGTTATTGGGTACCATACTCTGGTAAGATAGATTTTTTTTTTCAGTATGAAAAATACTCTGGTTTTCAAGTATAAGTTATGTTTAACAAACTGAAACTAAATAGTTAGTTTCCGAGAAAAAATGGAAGTCCTATTTGTATTAAGGTGACAATTGTATATAGGAAGTACTACTCATTTGAAGATTGTGTTAAAAGTAAGCCATTACAGTAAATATATCTTACAATTACAGACATTCAATATACACCAATTCATGTATTCTCTAAAATATACAAAGTTGGCCTAAATAACTCTCCTACAAGTCGACTTCACACAAGTATTCAAATCAGCCTATATGGAGACACACCTCTTCACATTGCACATGTTGGCTCATTTCCTATGGATGTACTACTATAAATACCCAACTAAGATTTTGCATTTCTACCACATAATTTTGGTCATCTCTTTGAAATCAAGTTCGAACTATATTACACGTTCGGTGCAAATTACAGTGGTACAGTGGCTCGGTGATATGATGCTATTCTCAGTGACATAATGTTGTCTCTATTCTCAGTGAAATCATGATCACAGTAACACAGTTCAGATATCCTTCAAGAAGATAGTCTTGGTGTAGTCATGACCATAGTGAAACAATTCAAATATCCTTCAAGAAGATAGTCTCAGTTCAGTCATGATCATAGTGAAACAGTTAAAATATCCATCAAGAAGATAGTCTCAGTTAAGTCATGATCAAAGTGACACAGTTCGTATCTCCTTCAATAATATAGTCTCGGTACAGCCTTGGTGTAATTACAATGATAGAGATGTGGTGAGGATGCCATGACAAATATTATAGATCTCGGTGCTATTTTAGTCATGATGTCTCGGTGCTATGAACTCAATGCTACATAACCCAGTTAAGAGTACTAAGTTTCGGTACAAGCTAGGCTCTGATAGCCTGTGATTAACCTATAGTGTATGAACAAAACAAACACAAAACTTCATTGGAGAAGCATAATAAGTTGCCTGAATTTCATATCTAGGAAGTGGTACTATAAATACATATAACAATAATCTCCCAGTGGTTCTATTATTACATGTGTCAATCGAGTTTAAATCACATTTTGGATAACTTGCTAAAATTCCTCAAGATGACAAATCGTTTGTAAGCACACCATCACAACTACAAACTGATTAGAACGACGCGGACATACCCGGCGGATTTTGAAGAGCGCATACGTGACAGCAAACAACGCGGCCAGCAGGAACAGAGCACCAACGACAGGGATAGCAAAAATCGCACGAACAATGAAAACGGTAACCATACAAACTTCGCGGGCGATTATTTATAGAAAATAGTTCGGCTGAACTATTTTAAAAGTAAAAGTTCGGCCGAACTTCTGTTGTCGGTTTTCCAATCTCCGGCAAAAATTCTGTTTGCCTATGCCGTCACTGTGCCGTCAATCTAAACGGAATCACGAGTTCGCCCGAACTTTATAAAATGTTCGGCCGAACTATTGCCGAAAAAAAATTTCGACCCTCGATTCTCACAAAAGTGTAACCCAGCTTCACGTTTCCACCCGTGATTCCTAAATCTTAATGAAATACATTTTCATATATCCTTTGTAGTTAAGGTGTTGTGCATACCTTCATTTTGAACATATTATGGAATATTGGTTTGGTTGGAGTCTCCCTAAAACATAACATATCATAAAAAAAGTCTTGTATCAGACTAGTTATGTTTATGTCTTTTTGTTGTTGTATTGTCCCACTACTTAAGTGTGTCACCCTTCTGTTTTGAAAGCTATCAAGCAGGATATATGCTACTACATCATCACTATTTGATTTATTTGTCTCTTTCATGTTAATGATGACATACTACATATATTTATGTTGTTATTGAGTCATAATGGAAGAAATTTTGAAGATTTTTTAAATTCTATATAGCTATAAGTAATTGGTGTTTTACCCTTTATGTTGACCTTCAATATATAGGCTAGCAATGACTGGATGTTGCGTGCAAAGTTTTATTATTGTAGCAAGCAACATTTTTAATTGTTGCTCGATAGCCACTTTTGTATGAGATTCCCCAAAAGTTCAATTATTTGGGAGTGATAAATTCACATCTCTTGTACTTTAAAGATTCCCTAAATTCACACATTTTCCATATCACAAAGTGCAACCCATTGTCAATAGTCATTGAAACTTCAAAATCCAAAAAAAAAATCTTCTCATGAAATGCTTAACCTTCTAGCATCAATATTAGAATTATATACCATACTTAAGCTTCTTAGTAGTCTCTTACAAAGTACAACCTGTCATAGTGATTAGTTGTTATGCCATTAATAGAGTGCATTAACCATCAGAGTAATTAGTACTATGGAAAGACGTAGATTTGTTTAACATAAAATAATATGATTGGAGGCTCATAATGCACATCAACTACCAAGTAGTCTCTAACATGTTTATAAACTTTGACACAATTTAAATCCAAAAATCCTACTTGAACTATGTTGAACTGTGAAAATCTATGTATTCAGATGTTGTTTTTAACATTAATCTTGACATTTCACTTTGTTGACAAGGTGTTTGTAAACTACAATCTCTATCACAAGGATTATGTGTTGAAAACTTTGGTGAATACAAGATGCTTTCAACGACTGGCTTGGGCATCTTACTATAGTGTTTATAATGCTCTCAATACGAACCTTTAAGGATTCAATTTCATTTTTCCTTCCATTTAATTATTGGTGGCACCATAAAAGCAATGTGCCCTTGTACCACAAGAGAACACACACCTGTATTGGTTTCTACAATTGACAGGTACATACTAGACACATTATGAAGAAGCACACATTATCAGTGAACATACTTTTGAAAAACACCTATTGATGGGATTCTTCAAACTACCATCCTTCCTAACTTTTGTAGCTCAATTTTGTTGAGTTTAAATTTCAAAGTTTTTATGAGACAAATGATAGTAAAGAAACAAAATTGCATAAAATGTTTACTTATTTCTTTTATACAACTTGAGCAGGCCTAATGGTTAAGAGCATGTGTTTCCTCCTAAGAGGTCACATGTTCAAAACTAGTGGGGGGTAGAGTATGTATGCCTTCGTAGACTTAGCAATCAATTTGTTGAGTGGAGGTGGGTCTCTTGTTCCACAAACAAGGGGGTCTCATACACCAATTTGGTGTCTGACTTGGCCGTGACCTTAAAATTGGATAATAACTCTTTACTGTGCTATAGCCTCACGACATTTCCTTTGCAACATGTGGTGCAATTGCTAGTCTTAACACTATCTAAATTGATTTTCATTGTAGTTCATTATAAATTCGATTCTTAAAAATACAACACCACTTATTATTTTTCACAATTTTTTTTCAAAAATTATAATTTTAAAATATTATAATATTTAAAAACATCATTGATAAAATACATATTTTCAATACATACATTGTATTAAGTACTTTTACTATCAAGAACATTTTAAAAAATATTTAAAATCATTTTTATCATTATAATAAAATATTTAATGCAACAAATTCAAAAAAACATATAATCTTTAAAAACAGGTAAAACCTATTCAAAACATCCAATTTCAAAATTTAGAAATTCCAAGAAAAAGAATTAGTGAACAAACAAAATGGTGTCCTAATTTATTTGTTAAAAAATAATCATTTTTTTTGGGTTAAATGTTTATCCAAAACTATAAAAAATATAAGATGTTTATTCATTTTCATGTTAAATGTTCATCCAAAACTACTTAAAAAATAAAGAAATATATAATGAAAATATTTACTAAATAAATTCGTAGTAGATAAGCTAAGATAATTATATTAATGTCCAATGAATGACCACAAAAGTAGGTTAATGGGACTGTAGAGTATAATGATGTCGATACAAGGAGGAGTACCAAAAGGTCTCCTATATAAAGAGCAAGAAATAAGAAATAAAGCAAGAAAAACATAATGTCTGGAAACCAAAATGAGGAAAGTCGCGGACTCCCAGTGTAGAGGGCACAAGATAATGGTCCACTAAATCTCTCTCCTAACACTCGAGGTCGAATGCAAAAAGCTCAAGATGGAGTGTTGTCTCGAGGGAGGGCTAGGGGAGGATCTGGAGCCCCTGTTACGCCGATGCCGAGAAGAAGTGATATGTCGCTGATGACTGGGCGATCTCAACTGCCTGCTAGTAAGAGATATGGTCCAATAATGACTCAAGAGAATGATTATGTGTGTGTGTGTGTGTGTTGATGTACACATGATAAGATGAAGATAACAATGAAGAAATCAAACTAGAAGTTCAACAAATTGCTAAAAATAATAAAAGCCTCCACTTTTTATCCACAATTTTCCTAATAAATTAGCGAAGTCAAAAGAAATTATTCTAAAGATGATTTATATAAAGGGAGGCCATATTTACAAGATTTCATAGAATTTGCTACCTAACAACCACCACATCCTAGAAGTCATTTCATAATTAACTAAACCAATTTTAATATAGGCTTGAAAAAATAAGATATTTTATAGTTGTAGAAGCAATTCAAAGATACTTTAAGATACACATATTTGACTATTATTTCAACATAAATATATAAATACATTTTATCCACACAACATGTCCTATAAAAAGGGAAAAGTCAAGCATTCTCATGGTCACCCTCCAACCAATTACTCATTATATTAGGAGGAAGTGCCATCATTATATTACAAGGAGGCGCCACTCCTTTATATTAGTAAGAATCACTAATCATAATATATCAAACTTATAATTATAATATAACATTAATAATAGCCAATATAAAATAATATATAAGATAAAATAATAAATTACACTCCTAATATACAGTATAGATATATAAATATGGAAAATCACCAGTCAAAATAAAGAGATGTGTAGGTATAATGTAAGTAAGTATGTATGTCTATAATTTTAAATGTTAGGAACAAAACATATCATAAAAAATAATATTGGCTATACATATTAATCCGATGGATTACAAAAGTCTTAGATCTAACAATATTGGCTTGGTTTGTTTTTTAATTAATATTCAAATTGAAATATATATAAAAATATTTTAGCATGTATATTTTCCATAATTAAGTACAATGATCATTACCACATGCCCAAAAGCTATAACTAATTTGACAGTCAAAATATTATTAATTTGTAAATAATTTTTTGTTACAATACTATGACTTATTAATACCACATATCCCAAAACCATAATCCATTTCACAATTAAAATTTTGATTATAATTACTTTTGATATATACTAAAACCTCTATTTCTTCCTACTCAAATTCTATCCAATAAAAATTAAATCTAAATTGGAATAAAATAAAAATACTACGAGCTTTTGGTTTACAAGATTGGACCTCTCCTTATTTCATATTTCATAGATTAGAATGGAATTAAAATAAATCTATACTGGTTAATTACGAACCAAAAGAAAAATAATCCACAGCTCATACGGTCGAAGTCCACAAATTTCAAATTTGTCTTCAAACACTTCTTACCGCCCTCGGCAGGTAGAAGGAAAGGAAGGGCGAGAGAGGCGAAGCGAGACAGGTAAATCCACCCACCCATCAATGGCAATGGTTCATTTCTGCGGAGACGACAACGATTTGGACGATGCCGAGCTCTGGGCCGTAATCGATTCGGTCGCTGCCCACTCAGCTCAGAAGAAACAATCGCGCAAACCATCGTGCTCACCGCAGAACCAGAAAACAAATTCAAGTAGGTTTGAGACAGCACTGACCGTGAGGGAACTTCCCAATTCCCCGGCACTTCTTCCTCCTAAACACCTCTCGGAGGTCACACCCGACCAAAAACGGGGACAGAAGAGCCACCAGAGATTTCCAGAGCACAATGCCCTTCCTCTTCCTCATCCTCATACTTCTCCTCAGCAGCCGGGGCACCATGTCGATGAAGAATCGAACGGCGGCGAAGTTATCCAGCGGCCCTGGTTGCATCGTCCACCGCACGCACTCACCATTTACGAGAATTCCAACAATGACGCCCGCAGGTACCATCATAACAATAACGGAAATTACAACCACAATCGGAATTACAATTACAATTGTGCTTCTGCTGCTGTGAAGGCCAAACCCTTGCAGCAAATTGTTGTAGCATCTCCGCCCCCAAAGAGGCAGCACCTTGTTCAAGATCTGGCCTGTCGTCCCGGCGGCAGCATGGACGAAAAGGAAAACAACCCTGCCATCATCCCCGCCTCTTTGGATGGCCACAATAGCTTTTGGAATGGTGGAGTGCCCTCCGCCACAGTGTTCAAGCAATATCAGAATACAGCCATGTCAGTAAGTCACTCTTCCTCTTTGAATTAATTAACTATTTTTTTTCTTTATGGAAATTACTCCAATAAGCACATCCGAGGTTTCACTGTATAACACATTTTTCCCTCTGTTTGAGTGCCAAGTTCGAGATTAACTAGACTTACACCTAGCCTCATCCCTATTTTCCTCACCCCTGCTATTGGTTGCAACACATCTTAGTAGAATCGCAGCAGACAACTTAGTACTCTATCAAACTCACCAGTATATCGAGGTCTCATTGGCCATATTAATTTAATTGACTCTCCTTTTTCTTTGCCCATGCCATTTGCACTGTGAGAATGGAACCCCAGTAGACAACTTAGTACTCCACCAGCCTCACCAGTAGGTGAAGGACCCTTGACCAAATTAATTTAACTGACTTACCCTTTTCTAAATGAGGACAAATATAACCCACTGTACCAGTGAAGATATGCCGGTGATAAAGAATGATACGCCCCTCAATTGTAGCCACGAGGGCTTTGAAGCCACGTTGGCAAAACAAATAATGAAAAACAGTTTGAAGGAAACTGCTATTTCTGAAATTAGTTTGGTTAGGTTTTGTTGTGTTTTTTAGCTGGAGGAAAGACAGAAGGTTGGGGGTGAAAAGGTAGAGGAGGAAGAGGTTGCAGTCACACAGGATGCAAATCTAAACAGAGCACATTAATCTTTCTGCTAGTATCGGGGTCTAAGGACTGTAATTTTGTAAACCTACTTTTATTGTAACTCTTTGATCTGTAAATTGCCATGGTTATGTCACTGGAACAGTTTGTCACAACAGATTTTATAATATTCTGAAATTTTAGATTATGCCATTTATTTCCTTAGATATCAAATTAATTACTACTAGCTTATTGCTTGAATTTATGAAACAATTAAAATTAAAAATGAAATAAATGAGCAAAAGAACACAGCATCCATTCAAATTAACACAAGATATAGAAACCCAACATGGGAGAAAGCTCAGCTAGAAGGGAGAAAGCCTATGCTCTGCTCTATTTTCTTGGAAATGGAAATACAAAAAAAACAGTCACTATGGAGCTACACTTGGCACTATTATGTGGTTCACTGCTACAATTTGTTTTTCTCTTTTGCTATGCTCTCAAATCCTACTCCTATATGCTTTATTGTAACCATGAATGAGTACAATTTTAAAGAACGTAACCTTTTCTTCTAGTGGCCCAGTATTTAACATCATAGTATTAAAAACCGGAACCGGTGACTGGACCGGTGGACCTAATGAACTGGTAAGTGGACCGGAACCGGTCTAACCGGTACTGGTCAGGTCTAAACGAACCGGTTTTTAAAAAAATACACTAAATAATTATTTTTTAATTAAAAAAACTATTTTTAAGATTTGTGACCATGATTCCAAGCCAATAGAGACAAAATATGCAAAGTTCGCTCATTTATATACCATGTAAAGGTGAATATATCAAAACGGCACCGAGTGCAATACATATCATCGAAAAAATACATAAGCAATGAGGCTCCAAATGACCCATAAAGTCCCAAAACAATGCTACAAGCTATGAGCATTGAGGCCATTGGCCTACATAGTACAGTCTACTACAAATCTACATATATGATATTACTAAATTCTAATTAATGATCAACATTATCACTTGAAACTTCTCATCATGATCAAAGTTCAAACTTAGTTGGTTGAACTTGAGTCTCCCGACTCTCGACTGCCAAACTTTGCAACTGCTCCAGTCACAAACTTCTCTATTGGTTCAGTGACTTGAGTCTCAAACTTCTGAAGGTATTCTACCCTAATATGCCCTATTACTTCATTTGGTGCTCCACATGGCTTTACATGGCCTCCTATCCCAGCCAAGTGTTGCTTGAACCTGTAAATACCCCCTCCTGCAATAGATTTTTGGCAATATTTGCAAATCATTTTGCCATCAATCATATCACAATGAACTCATGCAGTATCCTTGCCTTTTGGAGGCATGATGGCTACTACTTAGCTCAAGCGGCAAGCCTCAAACTCTATGCTGTTCCACTACTCCAGCAAAAACTCAACACTCTCCAAGCTCTCAATTAAACTCACAAAATCTCCAAATGAGATGGTGTGAGACAAATGAGAGGTTGCCCCTGCTTATAAAGGATTGGAGAGGGTGTTTTTGGAGGGAAACAACCCTCCTCTTCCCTCTAAAACAACCCTAAACCGGCAAAAATACCTTGCGTGGGTCCCTTTTGCGGCCTTGGCAGCTGACCGACTGGTATATGGATAAGCCGACCGGTTCCATCCTTAACCGGCTGGTCAGCACCGGTTTGACCGGGAAAATGGGTGAAAGGAGAGTGCAAACCGGGTTTTTTGACCGGTTTTGACTGGCTTGGGGTCTGATTGGCCGGTTTGACTGGTTTCTGTTTGACCCAGCCGGTTTTTAATACTATGTTTAACATAGCTTGGTAGTTGTCTAGGGTTAGGGTTTTTGCATCCTTGACCCTTAATTAGTAATAAAATTTTGGACCTAGAATCTTCTTCAAATCCACATATGGCTAGTGCCACATGTGAGTTATGGGGGTTGATGTAGTATTCACTTGTTACCATAGTTTTCAACAAGTTAAGTCAACTTGTGGGAGGTATAACTTCCACATATGAACTCTAATTGAGGTGATTTTCACATCGTTGGAAAAGTCTTGCTGTGTAGAAAATATTGTTTAATGCCTCAAAATGGCTCTGGAAGGGTTTGGACCTCAAATCTCCAAACTAGGACATGCCATTAAGACAAACCCTGCAAGCCAATTGCTCCTTTCCACCAAAAAATATCAAGATAGGTAACAAATTATATATAATGATCTAGTCTGGATCACTTTTTGATGAATATATTTTCATCCTTTAGTTTTTGTTCATTTGGAAAGTCTTTTTGTGTGTGCAAATATGTATAAGATCTAAAATATCCAGTTGATTCTCCCATGTGGAAGTTTGTGACAAAGATTGGAAAAAGGAGAACCCAGGTAGTAGTTGCCGGTGGAATTGTAGCAAGTGCAAACATAATCTTATATGCTCATACATGATGGATAAAGCCCATTTTTTTGACTTTCTAATGACGGAGTTCATCTTTGCACAAAATTCCCCCAAAGGATGTGGATGAATATCAAGTAGAGCAGGATGTTGTAGGTATAGCTTAGGTAGAAATGAAGGGTGACAAATAAGAAATCTCAAACGTGGGAAATGAAGTTCCTTTTATTATTGAAGAAACTTGCAATAGTTCGAACAATGGACCCTTGGCCATGTTACCCTCTCACTTCTATGAGTAATTAGAGAAGATTTTTCTTTGATGATTGACATCACAAACAATGGTCTTGATGATGACATCCAACATTCTCCACAAACAATTGCCCACAGATGGCTCTCACATTATGCCCAACTCTCTCATTTGATGATATTAGTCCTCGAGACATATGAGGTACATTTGTCCATTGCTTCATTTTTAAGTTTTTATGTTCAATGTATTTGGCATGATAGTAAGGATCATGTGTCGAATTAGAAAATGAATCATGATGCTTGGAAGCTATGTTTTTGCTTTGTTTCACCTTGGTGGTCATCATCAATTTTCTAGTCAAGTGTTTCCACTCTTGGGGAAAGGGCTACTATTGGGGGGCCTTATAAGGGTAATTTTCCCATGTCTTTTTCCATATCTAACATACTCCATCTATCCTCTGTTCCTTGTTCTTTCTTTTGGGTTGGATGTTACATGTATCATAAATAGGTTTGTGCTTCATAATCCCATGAGAAGAAGGGGCTTGGATGCCCCAGGTCGATGCATTTGTATTAAGAAAAGAGTAATGGCACGATACGAATTTGAAAATGCAAAGGAAAAATGAAAGGGATATTAATGATAATTCAAAAGCCAAAGTAAGCTTGAGCTCTACCCTTTCGCTATGAGGCCATTGCCCCAAGTCCTATGTAATGAAATGCATAACGAAAGGACTAAGTTAGATAATCCCTACAAAATGAAATGCATATACAAGAAAAGAGGGGTTTGTGAAGAAAAATAAAAGATCACAAGATAAAAGCAAGAAAAGGGGTAGTAAGACACATTATTAAGGAAAGAGTAACTCAATGCATAGGCATTCCCTCTATAAAGGTGTTCACGAGGATGAATATCTTATGTAACCTTGCATGTCAATGATACCATTCCCATGGAGTAAACCCCAAACCATACCATTGCCATTTACACTTATTCTTTGATGAGTTTCTTGGGAAATACTCCTCATCCTAGGTACTAGCGCACCTAATGGGAATTTATGATGATCCTCCCACACCTAAACTTAGGAAATTGCATCAAGTGATAAGCTAGCGTGAAGTTGAAGAAGATACCTAATGGCTTTTACATTGGATGTGACTCACTTTTTATGTTGCATTGACTCTTGTACATACATCAGATGGTCATACTTGGATGCTTGGAGCCCCTCCTTGATGATAATGCTTGAATAGATCTGGTCTTTTGGAGGATGTTAATGATGCTGTTATCCACACTTGATTCAGGACATTCCATACCTATTTGAGGATGATGGACCTTGTGATGACATGGTTATTGAAATTTTGTAAGACATTGGGTGGATCTTCTTGGGTTTGTAGTGGACGACCCTATATATTCCCCTAGATCCATTTACTTTCTCCTAAGGGAGTACTTAGTTGACGCCATGTGCCCCCCAAAAATACGTAGGAATCAGTCTTCTCCCAATAGTCAATCATAAAGTCCAAAATTTAGCTTTTATTTTATTGCTTTAGCCTTAGGGTTTATAACAAGTTTACATGAATTTTGAGCCATTGGTAGCCTGCATGTCTACGGTAATTGTGCATTCAGTTGGCTTAGAATTGATTTTATCATCATATATTAATATTACACTGCTGATTTATTTTACAGGCCTTCTAGGTTTAGATGTCTTGTTTCCTAAGACTGTTATATGTATTTTTATTTTCAGTTTTAGCTAGTTGATTAAACTCTAGTTTAATTCTTGATTTTAAGCCCTAGTTTCATTTGTTAATCACTTAAGGGCTGATTTCATTGCTGCTGTAATTACTTGTTCTATTGCTGTGATACATCATCTTTTATGCAAGTTTTACAACGTCAATGGCATTTTCTTCTTTTGTAGTGTTTGTGGATCTTTCTTTGATAAATGCTTGCCAATACTTCTAAATCGATGTAGATCCTCATCCATTCAAATTTGGAGATTGCATCAATTAACCACCTTGTCCTTACCTTGAATATCATATCCTATTGGCAGTAATTTAGTAGCTAGATAGGTCACCTTAGACTTGATTTGTAGATACTAGAAGGTATAAATTTCAATTTCCCTAAAATGAAAATTTGAAATTTGAGTTCAAATCAAAAGCTTTGTTTATGTAAGAAATGATAAATCTAGAATTCTCATTCAAAAAATTAAGTTTTGCTTGATTTTTCTTTATTATTTTTGTAACAGTGGCACTAAATAGAGAATAGAAACTAGAATTCGAAATTTCGAATCTTGTCTATGTCTGCAATATGATTCATGAACTTTAAGTGATGAATCTCAATATGGAATATGAATATGAAATTTGAATAGTGAGGATTGAAGCAATTTTTAATTGGTCATTATGTATATTGAATAACTATTTTTTTCCCAAAACTTTAGTTCAATGAAACCATAATTGCAATTTGAATGTTAGTTTTTTATTGTATTGGTAGTTGGTGTTCTAGTCTCAATTTTATTGGACAAGTAACATTGGACAGGTGTTTTAGTCTCGATTTGTTTCTAAGAGTCTAGGGAACATGAGATCTCCAAAACCCAAGAAATGTTTCATGAGATAAACTTGTGAAATGCCTTAGAAAAACTGGTTAATTAAAGGGAATTAATTAAGGAGATCGACTTATGCTCTAGAAACTTCCAGAAAATCACACAGATCAAGTCTGAGATGATCTTAGCCATTGATTAGGATCTAATCATGGCCGTTGGTGCTCTACCGAGAGATTATAAGAGTAAGTCGATGGGATGGAGAAAGACATAAGAGGGGAGCGAGTTACCTTGGCAGATTGAGCTATCGAGTTGTTGTGATTTAGCAAGGAAGAGGGTTTGAGCCAGAAGGAGAGCATCAGTGATTGAGGGAGCAACAGAGGAAAATTCCAGAGGAGTTTCCCAAAAGTTTTCCAGTGCCAGAGAGGCAAGAAAAGGGAGGCTGAAATATTCTGCAGAGAAAGATTTCCAAGCAGTGTGAGCTAGCGAGTCCAACACAACGAGTTGCCAGGAAGGATTTGTTTCAGTTGTTGGATGTAATATTTCAGTCTGGAAGGAAGAACGAAGGATTTCCAGTGTTAGAGGGACGCTAGACGGTCCAGTAGGAGTTAGAACATGGGTTGTACGACTTGCATCAAGCCAACAATGCGAGCAGCCAGAGAGGTAGTGTGAGTAGGCCAAAGGGAGGCCGAATTATCTTGCAGTGGGAGAATTTTTCTCCTAATTATTTTGGCCAGTATTTTTGTTGGAGAATTGCCAATGAGGCATCCAGATTATTGTACACTCCAAATCTGTTGTATAATAAAAAAAAAACTTTCATCTGCTGCACCGATTTTCCCTTTGGGGTTTTTTCGGGGATGTAAATCCAAAAATATTGGTGTCGATTTTTATTGTGTGCGCATCTATTTCTCAGTTCCTGGTTTTTATTTTCCGCAACGTGTTTTATGGTGAATATTTCAGTTGTGAATTATTCGTTAATTGTCGTAAACAATTAGATTGCTAATAATTAGGGGAATAATATCTAGTAATTGTTTTCAAGGAATTTTCACATTGAAGCACATTTTTCGAGCTTGAATTGGATTGACCTCCAAATGATCTAATTCAAAGCATGTTGATTCAAAACTTGTGTTGGCTAAGTTTGACTTCATCTCGTGATTTTAGTACGATTTGTGATTTCAAATGGTGAGTCAAGGATGGATCATGCTAGTTTGTTTATAAATCAATATTTTGTAGGCTTCCCTCATTTTTTTTTGCCTGTTTGAGTTAGTTTCTTTAATAAGCAAATGCTTCCAGTGCTTAGTTTGGAATTATATTATATATATGAGATATTGGTTCATCCATGACATTTTAGACATCTATTGATATTGTGCATTTCATGGACACAACTTAATTGAGTATTGAGTATGAAAAACGAAATACTCAATTAATATTGAGTATCGTGTATTAATTTGAAATGTGTGTACATCTTTATTTTTTTCCAAAGAAAAAAAATACGTATTCTATTTATAGTCAAAATAAAATACATTGAGTCTAGATGCCGTAGCATTCTAGTGGCACAGAGCAACAAAACATACTTTTTGGTTGTATGACCCATTAGTTAGCATATGCAAAGTACATAAACTATTATTATGATCCAAAACCGATATCTGCCAAAAATAAAGAGAGCTCTTGATAATAGATTAAAACATCATCTAGTGTCCTGTTTGAAAAAAAAATGTTTTTGTAAAACCATGCTTCTTGTAAAAGAAACTTGTTCTGAGGAGCCAAAAAAAGGAGGAATCAAGATACATGTTTGCATTGTTCAGTGCCCTATTATCCAAAACCAACACATAAATCCTGTAGATTCCAACAAGTGAAATGTAACCATTAAAATAGAGTCAAAACAATGTTTGCTATCAAAATGGTGTTGTTGATATGGCATGAAAGAGTTGTGTAGGAAGAAAATCTTATTGATTAATTATGCCTACGGGCATAGCTAGTGTTGCCTGATTGAGCCTTCATTGCTTTCATGGATTTCCCATTATCCCTGACCTAGTGCCAATCCTCTCTTCGAAATTTGGTCACCCGTTTTGTTTTGTTCCTTGTAGATATGAGTGAAAGATAAGTGAGAAAAGGATCTTGTTTTATGGATGACATTTTGATACAGTTTAAGGAGAGTATAGTTTTTCAGTCTGGTTGTTCCTTGGATCCATTTTATAATGACCATGGAGTCTCCATAAATATGAAGCTCAAAGAGATATAGATAATTTGGTAATTGCAGTAATAATTTGAGTGCAAATAACTTAGAGAATTGTTTGATGCATTGCCAATGTTGTAAGAGAATGAGAAAAAGGGAGTATTTGTCAGATAAATAAGACCCCCTAAGCCTCCTAAAGAAGAATTTTGTTGTGATGCACCGTCGGAAAAAGCCCATGGTTTGTCTTTAATAATTTCAACCTCGGAGTTGTTCTGGACATGAGTAGCAGGTTGGTTTCTCGGAATAGAAGTCAGAAGGGCAAGCTTATTTATTGCCACTCCAATAAAAGATTGACCTTGGTTCTCAAAGATAGAGTTGTTTTGTTCAAGCCATATGCCCTAACATGCAATTAGGGGGAGAACTCTTATATTATTGGGGTGTTTCCTGCCAAGCCAATCTTTTAGGCATTCATCCACCAAGTTCCCTTGCCATGTATGGGTGGTTCCAATATATTTCTTAATATTGGCCCAAACTCTGACAATGAAGAGACGAGGGATATCTTTAACATCCTCCAAATAGAGTGAACATCTACTAGGCCCTCAAAAAAATCTTCTTTGAAGAATCTCCTAGGTTGGGGCTTTATTTTTCAAGAGCAACCACATATAAAGCTTTGTTTTTGGCAAGCAATTTTGTTTTTAGAGATTTTTGACCCATCAGGGAGGTGGGTGGGCTGTTGGCCGTTGTGCAATAACAAGATACCCATATTTTGGGCTGCAGATGCTTGAAGGATCATAAGATCAGACGAGGGTGTCTGTGGTAGGTGAGAGAGAGACAAGATTATGGCGAAGGGAGTTGAGATACCTGTTCCGTTCAATAGTTAGAGCCCCCTCAAGTTGTAAGTATTTTGCCCTCTTCCAAGTTTGCTGGCCCATGAATCCCATCTGAGAAAAAGCTTGATTTGAGAAGAAAATTCCTTGAGAATGAAGAGGATGGATGAGTTGGTGAGTAAGAATGTGTGATTCACTGCTTCCTGTCCAAGGATCCTTCCCAACTAGCAGCTTTGAACCATCCCCAATTTTCCATTTCAGTACTTGAAGAATGACAATTGTGAAGTTTTTAATAACTTCCTAGACTAGTGATGTGGAAAGTGATGGTCTTCTTGGAGCTTTGAGCCAATCTAAATTGTAGAAAGATAGATGTATTTTTTTGCAATTATTTGAGCCCAGATCCTAGAACCCTTAATTAATTGCCACACTCCCTTTGCAGCGAGCGCTCTTGAGAACCATATGAGGTCTTATAAACCCCAACCTCCAAGTTGCTTTGGAAGGGCAATAAAAGACCATGCTGTAAGAGTAAAGGGCCTATGATCTTGTTTTCCAGCCCAAAGGCATCTTAAGGAGATTTGTTTAATTTTTTGTAAGATGCCCAGGGGACCCATGCAAGTGATGCCTAGTATATAGGAATAACTTCTATCATAGCCTCACGAAGGACTAGTATGCCAACCCTAGATAGCCATCTGTTACACCAGTTTTTGATTATGAGTTTAATTTTTGCGATGAAGCAAGCCCAATCCTGCTTCTTGTAGCTATTAGGCTTTAGAAAGACATTTAAGGGTATCACACAAAGGTGATGGGTTAATTGAGAGGATCTTGTAAACAAGGTCAAAATCTTCATGGTTAAGGGCATTTTCAGCCAAAGTAGATTTGGCTGGGTTAATTAGCATGCCGATAGACATGGAGAATAAGTCCAATATGCGATTTATAGATTGAAACTGCCTACATCCATTGCTAGAAAAAAGATGATATCATCCACAAATAAAAGATGTGTAAGAGAAAAAGCATGAGAAATCTCAATACCCCTTATAGGATGGTGTTTATTCGCATCGATGATAGCTCGATTGAGAGCTTCCACCACAAGCAGAAAGAGGAGAGGGGGCATGGGGCAACCTTGTCTCAGACCTCTTTGAGGATTGAAGAAAGGTGAAGTTGATCCATTGATTAATAGGGCCATCGAAGAAGTACTAATGTAATTGTAGATCCAGGATACAAAAAGCGGGTTGAGACCAAGGTGAAGAAGAATCAATCTAATATATAGCCAGTACACCCTGTTGAAAGCCTTAAATAGATCTACTTTATAAATAACAACTTTTTGCTTTTGAGTATGGATGGAGTGAAAGCCCTCTTGAGCAAGACCAATTGCCTTGTGGGTTTGTTGATCCTGAAAAAGCCAAACTGCTCCAAAGATATGTGCTAAGAGAGGAGAGGCTTCAAACAAGGACTATGATCTTAGAGATAATATTATAAATACAATTGTAGAGAGAGATGGGCCGAAATCGATTGAAGGAGGCAAGCTTATCAGATTTGGGAATAAGGGTAATGGAGGTAGTGTTAAATGGGGCAAGAATTTTCTCGTGTTGTTTGGAGTATTCCACCACTTGCCGTAAATCATCCCCAATAAATTCAGTGCAAGCCAAATAGAATTCAATTAGAAGGCCATCTAGTCTAGGGATTTTGACTTTTTGAAAACTGTGAAGAACTGCTTCAAGCTCTGGTTTTGTGATTTCTTTCATTAACTCTTCATTGTCATCTTCATCAATAAAACGGGTACAGAGGCCAGCCATTTAGAGAATCTTGCTAATGTTTTCTCGCCCAGGCGATTTGAAAACGTCTTTAAAATATGATATGCCCTCTTTAGAGATTTCCGTAAAGGAGGTAGCTTTGGATCCATCATCCTTATTGATTTCCCATATAATGTTTATGATGTTCTTGTGGTTTGCTATTTTGTGGAAAATTTTTGTGTTATCACCACTAGCCTTCAACCAAAGGGCACTACTTTTTAGGTGCCATTCCTTCTCCTTGTCCATTAGAATGGTTCTCTTCTTCGCTTCTAGTTCGTTATAGACCGATAGTTGCTCATCGAAGAGTGAGGAATGGTCCCTATTCTCCATGAGGTCCTTTAATTTTTTCTCAATTTCAGATAGAGACCATTCGCTTGGATGTTTTTTCTCCATTGCCCATTCAGAGATAGTCTTTTTAGCCCTTTTCAGATTCTCCTAATTGGAGGGGATGATCCCCGAGTGGGATTATAGGAAGACCAATCCACCTTAATTTTTTCCATAAGTGATGGGTGTTCAAGCCAGCTAGAATTTTGTTTAAATGGTCCCATAGGGTTTTGAGAGCCAGGAATCATGTCCATTCTAATTGGGTTGTGCTCTGACACTCTCCCAAAATCTGCCCACTGGGAAATATGAAAGGGTTGATCCAAAAGTTTTTATGAGATGAGGAAGCGATCTAATCTCTTAGCAATATATGAAGGGCCAGTCTTGTTATTTGTCTAGGTTGGAAGAAGTTTTGCAGGGAGGACATCTTCTAACCCAACATTCTCAATACTGTCCACAAAATGATTTGCCTTTGGGTCGAGATGAGCTGAAGGGCCCCAAATTTCGAATTTCCCTAGAGTGAAATTTATGTAAAATTTCATTCCCCACTCCGGTTATCAGTTTTCCTTATCACTCCATGCATTTAGTGTTAAATCCAAGCATGATAAAAACACTAAAATCTAGAAATGACAATAATTTCTGAAAACACAAATTTGGAGATTTCACCACTATTGGAAAATGCAAAAATAATGTTAAAATTTGGGTACCAGAGGACAAGTAGTTCCATAAGGTTTTGATCTTTGGCCTAGGGAAAAGTGTCCAAATGTATTTAACTTTTTCTCCTAAAGTGACTTAATAAGTGGTAAAGTCAAATCTAATTTAAAAGTGACTTTATAAGTGATAAAGTTACTAAGTCTAATTTTAAAGTGACTTTATTAAAGTCAATGTGAAATTAGAAAGTGAAAAGTGACTAGGAATAAAAGGCTAAGTGGGTCTTTATTTAAGTGGGGTGAATTGAAAAATAGAAAGTGAGAATTAAATGCACATTTAATCTTAGCCCTAGATCTAAAGTTATCTCAACCATTGGATTTAGGGATTCCCCAAAAGTCACTTAGGGTTAGATTAAAGGAGGAAAAGAAGCGAAAAGGTCATTCAGTCTTTCATGAGTAGATTGAGAGAAGAGGAGAAGAAAGAAAGGCGATTTCTAAGCAAATAAGTTGAAGGAGAGAAGAACCTTGGCACACATACCGAGACATCATTCAGCAAATCCATATAGCAAGGTTGGCACAGAGTTCAAGGCAGTTTTGGGCATGTTTTTCAAGGCAGTTTCCGTATAGCAGCTTTGGCACGCATTCCTAGGCAACCATACATCATTCTGGCACATATTTTGAGGTGAGGAGTTTGCTGTTTTGTGGCACATTTTTCCAGGTAGACTGTACAATTTGCTGCTGTCCTTGTTGAAAAACGAGGCAGAATCCATATAGCATTTATTGCTGTCCCTTTGCATGCAAATTGAGGAGGCCGTACATTAGCATTTACTACTGTTTTGCACGCAAATTGAGGAGGCTCTACAACAACATTTGTTGCTGTGTTTCTGGGCACGAAATTCAAGTCTGTACAACATTTATTGCTGTTCCTATTTTACTGTTTGCACAATTTCTGAGGCGGTGGTTAAGCACAAAAACGAGATAAGTTGTATTTGTTTGGTTGTTGGAATTTTCTGTGTATTTCTATTTCATTGTAGAAGCAAAATTATCAGAAATAAAGAAGAGCTCTCGAACTGGTTTTCCCCAAGAGTTGTAGGGGGTTTTTCTAGGGTCATATTGACCAAAAATAAGCGTGTCATTTTCTGTGTGTGGCTGAAATAATTTCTGAGTTTTATTTCTGCTTTTTCCAGCACTTTGAAATTTACAGAATTTGTGTTTTTAGAAATATTTATTATCTCCAGCTTGTTGAATGTATGTTTATGTGAATGGGCATTTAACTAAATGGGAGTGATAAGGAGAAATTGATAACCGTGGTTGGGCTCAAAATTTCTACATTCTATCTTAGCTTGGGTGGCTAAAAAGTGCAGTTTGGGACAACAAGTGAAAAATTACAGCAAGCTTATATTTCACACAGAAAACTGAACCTTTATCACAACATTGAAATTTTCAGTTTGTTAGGACAACAAGCATGTCTTTGGGCTTGAGGGTGGAGGATAGGTTGGATGGGCAGAGCAACTACAATGCATGAAGGGAGAGAATCCAGAGCATCTTTGAGGAGGCAGAAGTTTGGGGCATCATGGTTCACACCACACAGCGCCCAGTAGCAGTGCTTGCTGACCTTGTTCAGTTGGTAGATTTTAATAAGAAGAATGCCAAGGAAAAAAAACTGATTCTGGATGGTGTTAAAGACCATGTCATTTCTCATGTGAGAGGGAATACATATGCACATGAGATGTGGACAACCTTGACCAATCTCTACCAGAGTACCAATGAAAACAGAAAAATGGTCCTAAGGGAGAAGCTGAAGGCCATTAAGATGGCTAAGACTGATGGTGTTACGACATACCTCACAAAGATCACTACTATGAGAGATGAGTTGGTTGCTGTTGGAGAGACCATTCCACCCACTGAGTTGGTGCAGATCACATTGAATGGTCTTCCCAAGACATGGGAGAGTTTTGTGGATGGGATTGTTGCACGGGAGAACCTTCCCACCTGGGAGAGGTTGTGGGATGATTGAATTCAGAATGAAATCAGAAAGAACCAGCTTGGGGCAGCCAAACTAGTTGTGAGGAGGATGACAATGTAGCATCAATGGTTAGGAAGGGGCAAGAAGAGCAAGGGAAAGAAGCAAGCTTCCACAAGAACTGGTGGGGGCAAAGGCAAACGTAAAGGTAAGCAGCAGGTGAACAAGGAGAGACTTTTCCAAAGTCAAGTGTTGGAATTATTAGAAGTTGGGACACTATGCAGTTGTGTGTCTGGAGAAGAAGAAGAAGGGAAAGAACAAGACCATGGTAGCATCGACAAAGATAGAGGACTTCTCGGAGAGCTTTGACCGAGAGTTTGGGTTCATTGCTTTTGAGTCCACTAGTGTAGGATCATCTGCCACACAGGTTGAGAGGGAGTGTGTACTTCCCTCCACTAGCAGAGCATCTTCAGGTATTTGGTATGTTGACAATGGGGCTTCACGTCATATGACAGGAGTCCGTGAGTACGTCTCGTAGCTTTCAGAGAGTGGCACTGATATAGAGGTAGTACTCGGAGATGACAGCATTGTTAGAGTAGTCGGTGTGGGGACATTGACATTTGATAGGGAACCCAAACCTCCCTTGAAAGTGTCGGATGTTCTATATGTGCCAAGGATGAAGAAGAACCTTATATCCGTCTCAGCATTGGAGGATAAAGGGTATGAGGTATTGTTCAGGAGAGGACATGTGCTTATATATCCCAGGGGCACTCTAGCTGATTCAGCTAGAGTGATTGGTGTACGCCATGCCAAGGTGTACAAGTTTTCATTTCAGCCCCTTATGGCATTGAGCAGTAGTATTGGCAGTTCAGAGCTGTGTGAGATTTGGCACCACAGGATGGGGCACATGTTTGCCAAATCCCCTTTTCTCAGTGGTGACAGCAGATCGACTGGGATTCTTGATTTGATTCATACCGATGTGAGCAGTCGGATGTCTTATGTTTCCTTGAGTGGATATGAGTACGATGTTTTATTCATTGATGATCACTCCAGGAAGACCTGGATTTATTTCTTGAAGACCAAGAGTGAGGTCTTCAAGCGGTTTCAGGAGTTAAGAGCTCTTGTGGAGACTCAGACAGGTCGGAAGATCAAGTCCTTCAGGTCGGACAATGGAGGGGAGTACACCCTTGGTGAGTTTGTTGATTATTGTGCGGAGGCAAGCATCAGGAGGGAGTTCATAGTTCCTTACAACCCCTAACATAACGGGGTTGCGGAGAGACAGATCCATCATTGGGGCTGCCAAAGCCATGCTACATGATCAAGGGTTACCGTTGTTTTTGTGGGCAGAGGCCTGCAACATTGCTGTGTATTTGCAGAACAGGAGTCCACATCATGCCTTGGGGCATGTGACTCCAGAGGAGGCTTTTTCTGGGAAGAAGCGTAATGTTGGTCATTTTCATATCTTGGGTGCATTACATACTCCTATATACCCAAGGAGAAGAGGACCAAGCTAGAGCCCAGAGAAGGGAATCTTTGTGGGTTACAGTGAGACCTCGAAGGCCTTTCGGATTTATATTCCTGCACGGAGGAGAGTTGTTGTCAGGCGGGATGTGAAATTCGAGGAGGACAGGGCTTTTAGGAGGTCACGGGAGTTAGAGTATCTGGATTCACCAGACCCTCAGGAGTAGCTGGGTCAGTCTCAGGGATCCAGTGGACAGGGATCAAGAGGTACATCGATTACGGTGTCAGGTCCATCACTGAGCAGTGGCTCGCAGAGTCAGAGGCGTGGTGCTTCGAGCAGCATGCAGAGCAGTCCGGAGAGTAGTTCACTAGGTAGTCCACTGATGGACAGTTCACATGTCACTTCAACATCTATAGGTACAGGTTCAAGTCGAAGGACATCAGACAAACATTCAAGAGTTCAGGCTTTTGACGAGGATGAGGATTCTCTCTCTCCGGTGGGAGAAGTGTGCTTAGGGAAGAGGAAGCCCAAGTGGCTTCATGATACCTTGAGAGAGGCCACATCTGTTGCTAGGCCGAATAGATAGGTCAGGGAGAACAATCCACCTGAGCGGTTCTGTAGCTATATGGCATTGGTTGCCAACATTGCTGACTCTGAGCCTTCTAGCTATGAGGAGGCAGCTAGCCAGCAGGTCTGGAGAGAGGCCATGCAGGAGGAGTATTCTTCTATCATGAAGAATGATGTTTGGGAGGTGGTGCCGAGGCTTGAGGGCAAATCCGTGGTTACTTCTAGATGGCTTTACAAGATGAAGCATGCTGTAGATGGCAACATCGAGAAGTTCAAGGCAAGATTTGTGGCTAGAGGGTTCTCCCAGGTAGAGGGAGTAGACTAGAGGAGACCTTCGCTCCCGTGGCTTGATATACTTCCATTCGCTCCATTATATCGATAACAACAGAGATGGGTTGGAAGATCCACCAGATGGATGTGAAGACCACATTTCTCAATGGCTTCATATAGGAGGAGGTGTACATTAAGCAACCGCAGGGCTTTGAGGTGCATGGGAAGGAGTCCCATGTATGCAGACTGAAGAAGGCACTCTATGGCCTTAAGCAAGCTCCTAGAGCTTGGTACTCCATGTTAATTTTGGACAACTAGGTCCAAACTCCATGTTGTGATGCTCAAATGAAGATACCAATATTTTTATTGGGTTCCTCTTTTAGAGAGGTGCAAGATCTATCTAAAGATCATCTTGATCCGATGAGCAGAACATTTATTTTGAATTTATTTTTAATCTATTCAAAATATGTGCAGGTCGGCCTTAAGGTTTTGTGCCCCAGCAGATGTGTCACACACCCTCAATGATGGATATAAATAAGGTCAACGTTGGAGGACATTTCACTCATCTCATTCTCACACATTCTCTCTCCTCATCTATTTGGTTCGATCACTTGGAGTCTCTTCTCTCTCCACACGTGGGAAATTTGGCAGCAACACTTTCTGTTTTTTGGTCTAGGGTTTCTGCAGCAAACTTTGACCAGCATTGACTTTGGTCAATGCAAGGTCAAATCGACCCGAAACTCTCCCAAAATCTCAATTTCCCTAATCCGCATTTTCTGACACTATTTCCGAGGCAAAACGTTGACTTTTCAGCATTAACCTAGCTGCTGCTGTTGTTTGCGTTGATTGTTGACTGACAGTGTTGACTTTTGGGTTGACATTTGACTGTTTGGCTGTCCTAGAGGGTTGTGTGACATTGCTGGTTGGCTGACCATATTGAGACTTTGCTGGTTGAAGCATCCTGTTGACTGCCGTAACGCACCAACACAATTATATATTTCTGGCTTGTCTTCTGTCGATCTACTGGTATGTTCTATCAACATTTTACTTTATTGTTTATGTGATTGTTGTCTGAATTTGAAGAGAAAGTAAAGTTGCATCAAGCATAGAAAATCTACATAAATTTACATGGGATCGGAGTTGAGGTGAAGACAAAGCCCTAATTTGTAGCAATCACTGAAGAAGAGGATGGGTTCCTCAAACTACAATGGCTTCAAGGCTGATGACAAATTGACTGGGAAGGATGACTTCCATGCTTGGAAGATGACATTGGATCTTATGTTGGAAGACCAAGATGTCATGGATTATGTGCAGGGTAAAATCCAAGAGCCTCCATCCACTGCAACTGATGCTGCCAAAACAAAGTATAAGAAGGGGGAGATCAAAGCAAAGCTGATGATCAGGGACTCAATTCACAAGAGTCTGGTTGCATACATCCCTGAGCCCGGGCACATCCAAAGAGATGTATGATAAGTTGGTCCACATGTTCAAGGCCAACAATGCGAATAAAGTCCTATTCTTCAAGAATCAATTGAAGAATCTGAAGAAAGGCAGCGATGAGTCTATTCAATCATATTTTCTGAAGCTGATCGAGATTAGGAACAATCTGCTGGCTATTGGGGAGACAATAGCTGATCGAGAGATGTTACTCAACGCACTTGGAGGGCTCTCATCCGAATGGCATGTGTTCAACACTACCATTCTCAATAATAATGTGATACCTGACTTTGACGAAGTACTATCGAGATGCGTTCAAGAAGAGACAAGAATGAAGGAGTATGAAAATGAAGGAAATGCTGCCTACGCTGCTCATTTTAGAAAGAAGAACTTTGGTGGTCTAAAGAACAAAGGAAGAGCAGGGGCCCAAAGAAAGAAGGGCAAGTGTTACACTTGTCATAGGCCAAGTCACTATGCAAGAGAATGCCCTTTCAAGAAGGATTCTCCCGATGGTGATGACAATAACAACAACCAGAGGAATGGCAATCAAAGGAACAATAGGTTCAAGGGAAAGAGGAAGGCTCCCTTCGGCGGAAATGGTCAACCTTTCAAAAGGTCGAGAAATTCTAGGTATGAGGAATCAAATGTTGTTGATAAAAGAAATGAATTCATTCTTGTATTTGCCCTCTCTGTTGCATCTCCACCCGACACTGGATGTCTGGTTGATAGATAGTGGTGCCTCAAGGCACATCATTGGGTTCATGGAAGCACTCTCCCTTGAGACAAGTGGAGGGTCACAGTCCCTGTCCCTTTCACGGGATATGTGGCAATATCTCCGAGGATAATTTCCAGACATTATCCTCGGAGATATTGCCACATATCCCGTGAAAGGGACAGGGACTGTGACCCTCCACTTGTCTCAAGGTCAAGTCCTCTGCTTGCAGGATGTACTCTATGTACGTAATTTGAAGAAGAACCTTGTGTCTATATCGGCCATGGAAGACAAAGGTTTCAATGTGACATTCTCTGATGGAAAGGTGCGCATGTGGAAGAAGAGCTTCAAGGAAGCTATCACGATTGGGTTTAGAGTTGATACACTCTACCAGGTTGGAGGAAGTCCACTGGGAGCAATGACATATGATACTATCCGACAGACTGAACTATGGCAGCAGAGGTTTGGACACTTTCACTACAAGGCCCTTCCCAAAGCAAGGAAGGTGGTGACGGGGATGCCCGAGTTCTCAAATAATCATGAAGGTGTATGTCAGGGTTTTGCCGAAGGAAAGCATACAAGGGGACCTTTCCCCTCAAGTGTCACAAAGACATTTGATGTCATGTGGTTTCGTACCTTCAAAGCCTTGGTGGAAAATCTGACAGGGAAGAAGATCAAGATTTTGAGGACCGATAATGGCACTGAATATGAGACGAACGAGATCAAGAACTTTTGTAGAGAAGCTGGCATCAAGAGGGAGACCACAATTGTCTATACTCCCAAACAGAATAGCATTGTTGAACGAAAGAACAGGACCATTGTGGAAGCTGCCCGTGCCATGCTATGTGACCAGGGTCTACTGAAGTTTCTATGGGGAGAAGTTGCGAACATGGCTGTGTACATACAAAACCGATCCCCGCATTCCGCACTGGACTCCAAAACTCCTGAAGAGGTTTTCTCTGGTAAGAAACATGACGTATCACATTTTAGAGTTTTTGGATGTCTTGTTTATTTTCATGTGCCGAAAGAGAAGAGGAGCAAGCTGGATGATTCTGGGAAGAAGAGAATGTTTGTGGGCTACAACAAAACTTCGAAGGCCTATAGAGTCTATGTGCCTGGTCAAAGGGAAGTGGAGATATGCCACGATGTCACTTTTGACGAAGATGCTTCCTTGAGGAAAGTAGTCAATCTTCCGAGATCTGAGGAAGATCATGAAGCAAGGCCTGGAAATCAAGAAGAATCGAAGGATGAGACGATGCCCGATGCTGAAGGACTGATGGACCCGATTGATCCACCTCCTTCACTGGGGAAGAGACCATCATGGCTCAGGGACACTCTCGAGGATGCCGAGGGACATATGGCCCCAAGGGGGACATTCTGTGAAAGCAAGAAGCCAAGTAGATACCAAGGGTATCTAGCAACCATCAGTACTATTGTACAATTTGAGCCTGGATCTTTTGAGGAAGCCGTAAAGCATAAAGTCTGAAAGGATGCTATGCATGAAGAGTATGAGTCCATAATGAAGAATGATGTCTGGGATGTGGTTCCAAGACCAGAGGAAAAAGTAGTTGTCACCTCGAAATGGCTCTACAAGATCAAGCATGGATCCGATGGAAGTGTTGAAAAGTTCAAGGCAAGATTCGTTGCCCGTGGCTTCTCTCAAAAGGAAGGCATAGACTATGATGACATATTTGCACCTGTGGCTCGATATACCACCATTCGATCTATCATAGCCCTTGCTGCTACGCAAGGATGGAGTCTTCATCAGATGGATGTGAAGACCGCATTTCTGCATGGTGCGATAAAGGAAGAGGTGTATGTAGAGCAAGCTCTGGGGTTCGAAGTCCAGGATCGAGACACCCATGTCTGCAGGTTGAAGAAAGCCCTTTATGGGCTGAAGCAAGCACCCAGAGCTTGGTAGGAGAGGATAGATAACTACCTGATGAAGCTGGGCTTCACTCGTAGTAATGCTGATTCGAACCTTTACTTCAAGGTTGATAGAGAGAAGCCTCTCATTCTGGTGTTGTATGTGGACGACCTCTTCCTGACAGGTGCTGACCCTCTCATTCATCAGTGCAAGAGGGAGCTCGCTATTGAGTTCGAGATGAAGGATCTAGGACTGATGCATTACTTCCTAGGCTTGGAGGTTTGGCAGAGACGTGGCGAGATTTTCCTTTCTCAAGGAAAATACATTGTGAAGCTTCTGAAAAGATTTAGTATGGTGGACTGTAAGTCTGTGTCGACACCGATGGAGCTCAACTTCAAGAAGTTGAGTGGCAGCACTACTGGGCTCGTGTTAGCAAATCCTACTGAGCATCGTCAACTCGTAGGGGCCCTGATGTTCTTAGTGAACACCCGTCCGGACATATGTTTTGCAGTGAACACTTTGAGTCAACAGATGGTTGAGCCTCATCACATCCTCTGGGTTGGTGCCAAGAATCTTTTGAGATATCTTCGAGGCACGATAAACCATGGGCTGAGATATATTGCTAGGAGCGTGACACTCCTTGGATATACTGATGCCGATTGGGCTGGCAATGTGGTGGATTGTAAGAGCAAATCAGGATGCTGCTTCACACTTGGTTATGCTTTGATATCATGGATGAGCAAGAAGTAGAAGTCGGTGGCTTTGAGCAATGCGGAGGCCGAATATATTGCAACAAGTATGGCTTGTTGTGAAGCAGTCTGGTTGGGAAAGCTTTTTAGTGAGCTGTTTAGGCATGTGCTAGATACCACCGTGATACTCTGTGATAACTAGAGTGGGATTTAGTTGTTTGAGAATCTCGTGTTCCATGATCGATCCAAGCATATTGATATTAGGTACCACTTTATCCGGGATATAATACAGCGAGGCGCCGTAAGGCTCGATCATATAGGAACTGATGAGCAGGTCGCGGATATTCTCACAAAGTCCCTGGAGAAGGTCAAGTTCCTAACCTTTCGTGAGAATCTTGGTATCGTGGAACGACCCTATTCTGAGGGTCTTGTTGGACGATGAGCTCTGGGAGCTCTAGGGGGCTTTGGGGATAGCTTCTCGGAGCTATAAGCAACCAAAGGGCTAGGCTTGCCGAACCTTGTAGGTGTGCTTCTGCCCCACCGTTGTGATGATTGAGTTGGTTCACCTCTCATTATTTGTTCCCCGTATGCATCCTACCCATTGAGTTCAGGGCTCATGGGAAGTACCTCTCATATGGCCAGTGAGGTGGGAAAAGCTAGAGACTAGTAGTAAAGACTGATGGATGCATCAGAGATTGTCATACTCTCTATCTAGGATGGCATGGTCCAACCACTTGATCTGGGATCAAGTCTAATGAGGTTTCGGACCTCCTACTGACTTTGGGTCAGATAAACCAACTTCAGGTTGGTATGAGACTCTTAGTGAGTCCTATAGAGGTTTCAGACCTCTGGGCTGAATCTGTCAGCCGGGAATGATGTCTTTGTGACCGACCCACTTCTGTTTTGAAATAAAGAAGCCAACAAAGCAAGTTACGACGGGATGACGCATGATGTTTGGATTGCACAGGTGGATGGAGTTCTCCCTAGTTGAGAGGGAAATTTTGGACAACTAGGTCCAAGATCCATGTTGTGATGCTCAGATGAAGATACCAATAATTTTATTGGGTTCCTCTTTCGGAGAGGTGCAAGATCGATCTAAAGATCATCTTGATTCGATGAGCAGAACATTTATTTTGAATTTATTTTTAATCTATTCAAAATATGTGCAGGTCGGCCTTAAGGTTTTGTGCCTAGCAGATGTGTCACACACCCTCAATGATGGATATAAATAAGGTCAACGTTGGAGGACATTTCACTCATCTCATCCTCACACATTCTCTCTCTACATCTGATTGGTTCGAGTCTCTTCTCTCTCCACACGTGGGAAATCTGGCAGCAATACTTTTTGTTTTTCGGTCTGGGGTTTCTGCAGCAAATCTCGATTTCCCTAATCTGCATTTTCTGGCACTATTTCTGAGGCAAAACGTTGACTTTGACTTTTCAGCGTTGACCGAGCTGCTGCTGTTGTTTGCGTTGACTGTTGACTGACAGTGTTGACTTTTGGGTTGACATTTGATTGTTTGACTGTCCTAGAGGGTTGTGTGACATTGCTGGTTGGCTGACCATATTGAGACTTTGTTGGTTGAAGCATCTTGTTGACCACCGTAACGCACCAACACAATTATATATTTCTAGCTTGTCTTCTGTCGATCTACTGGTATGTTCTATCAACATTTTACTTTATTGTTAATGTGATTGTTGTTTGAATTTGAAGAGAAAGTAAAGTTGCATCAAGCATAGAACATCTACATAAATTTACAGGATTGATACGTACTTGCAGGAGATGGGTTTCACAAAGAGTGATGCAGATCTGAACCTATACTTTATTGTGATAGGTGAGGAGCCTCTCATTCTGGTGCTGTATGTGGATGACTTGGTCATTACGGGTGTTGAGAGACTCATAAAGGGCTGCAAGAGAGATCTTACTTCGGAGTTCGAGATGAAGGATATTGGCTTGATGCATTACTTTTTGGGATTGGAGATGTGGCAGGAGGAGGGGCATTTCTTCCTGGAACAGGGGAAATATATTGTGGACATTCTTAGCATATTTCACATGGAGGATTCCAAACCCATGTCGACACCTATGATCACTAACTGGAAGAACCTTCACTCTTCTGATTCTGAGTTGGTGGATACCACATTGTATAGACAACTGATTGGTTCCTTGATGTATTTGGTCAACACTAGACCAGATATATGTTTTGTAGTCAATACGATGAGCCAATTCATGTGTGAGGCCATGAGAGTGCACTGGGTTGCTGCAAAACACATTTTGCGTTACTTGCAAGGGACAACGGATTATGGTTTGGATTATAGACAGGGAGATGGAGTGAGATTGGAAGGGTACATTGATTCTGATTGGGCAGGTTGTGCTTCTGATAGGAAGAGCACTTCAGGGTGTTGTTTTGGGTTGGGTTTGACAGTTGTGTTGTGGTTCAGCCGAAAACAACAATCAGTAGCATTGAGTTCAACGGAAGCATAGTACATGGCAACCAGTTTGGCTAGTTGTGAGGCGGTATGGCTTCGCAAGATGTTGTTTGGCTTATTTGGTCAATCGTTGAGACTTTCAGTGATTTACTGTGATAATCTGAGTTGCACTAAACTCACAGAGAATCCAGTATTTCATGACAGGGCAAAGCATATCGGGATTAGATATCATTTCATCAGAGACTATGTTTAGAAGGGAGCTGTGAAGCTTGAGTATATTCCCACAGATGAGCAGGTAGCCGACATATTCACCAAAGCCTTACCATGAGGCAAGCATGTCTACTTCAGAGACAAGATGGGGGTGGTGAGGAACACTTTCCTCGCTAAGAGGGAGTGTTAAAATTTGGGTACCAGAAGACAAGTGGTTCTCTAAGGCTTTGATCTTTGGCTTAGGGAAAAGTGTCCAAATGTATTTAACTTTTTCTCCTAAAGTGACTTCATACGTGGTAAAGTCAAATCTAATTTAAAAGTGACTTTATAAGTGATAAAGTTAATAAGTTTAATTTTAAAGTGATTTTATTATAGTGAATGTGAAATTAGAAAGTGAAAAGTGATTATAGGAATAAAAGGCTAAGTGGGTCTTTATTTAAGTGGGGTGAATTGAAAAATAGAAAGTGAGAATTAAATCCACATCTAATCTCAACTCTAGATCTAAAGCTATCTCAGCCATTGGATTTAGGGATTCCCCAAAAATCACTTAGGGTTAGGTTAAAGGAGGAAAAGAAGAGAAAAGGTCATTCAGTCTTTCATGAGAAAATTGAGAGAAGAGGAGAAGAGAGCAAGGAGATTTCTGAGCAGAGAAGTTGAGGGAGAATAGAACGTTGGCACACATACCGAGACAACATTCAACAAATCTGTACAACAAGGTTGTCACACAGTTCAAGGCAGTTTTGGGCACATTTTTCAAGGCAATTTCCATACAACAGCTTTGGCACACATTCCTAGGCAGCCCTACAACATTCTGGCATAGATTTCAAGGTGACGAGTTTGCTGTTTTGTGGCACAATTTTCAAGGCAGACCGTACAATTTATTGCTATCCATGTGCACGAAAAACGAGGCAGAATTCGTACAACATTTATTGCTGTCCCTCAGCATGCAAATCGAGGAGGTCGTACAACAACATTTATTGCTGTTTTGCATGCAAATCGAGGACGCCGTATAGTAGCATTTATTGCTGTGTTTCTGGGCACGAAATTCAAGGAAGTCCGTGCAACATTTATTGCTGTTCCTGTTTTACTGTTTGCACAATTTCTGAGGCGGTGGTTAAGCACGAAAACGAGATAAGTTGTATTTGTTTGGTTGTTGGAATTTTCTGTGTATTTCTATTTCACTGTAAAAGCAAAATTATCAGAAATAAAGAAGAGCTCTCGAATTGGTTTTCTCCAAGAGTTGTAGGGGGTTTTTCTAGGGTCATATTGGCAAAATTCAACGTGTCATTTTCTTTGTGTGGGGCTGAAATAATTTCTGAGTTTTTTTTCTGCATCTTCCAGCACTTTGCAATTTCCAGAATTTGTGTTTTCAGAAATATTTATTATTTCCAGCTTGTTGATTGTATGTTTATGGGAATGGACATTTAACTAAATGGGAGTAATAAGGAGAAACTGATAATCGGTGTTGGGCTCAAAATTTCTACAAATAAAACATAGTAAAAATATAACAGCCACACATAGAAAATGACACAATGATTTTTGGTCAATGTGACCCTGGAAAACCCCCTACAACTCTTGGGGAAAACCAGTTTGAGAGCTCTTCTTTATTTCTGAAAATCGTTTACAGAGAAACTGAAATACATAGTAAAAATTTTAGCATTCACAAATTACAACTTATCTTGATTTTCGTGCTTGAACTCTGCCTCGGAAAATGTGCCAACAGCAAATAGAAAAACAATAGAAATATTACAGCATTAAATGCTGTGTGGTTGCGTTGATTTTCGTGCTAGAACAACCTGTTCGGAACTGCACAGAAACAGTACATCAGTCCTCCTCGAAATTCGTGCCTTTAACTGTTGTTTCTCTTATTCGATTTTGTGCAGTACCTTCCTCGATTTGCATGCCAAATGCTGCTGTACAAATTCTGTCATGGAATGCATGCCAATAAATGTTGTACAGATTTGCTGCCTAGGAATGCGTGCAACCTCCAGCTGTACGGATTTGGTGTGAGTGCATCCTTGCTGCTCTCCTTCACTTCCTCTCTGCTCAGAAATTTTCTCCTTGCTCTCTCTTCTCTTTCTCTCAAATGCTCATGAAAGACTGAATTAATCTTTTTCTTCTTTTTCTCTCCTTTTACTCCTAAATGACCTTTTGGGTAACCCTAAGATCTAATGGCTGAGATTCATTTAGATCTGGGGACGAGTATAAATGTGCATTTAATTCTCTCTTTCTATTTTTTAACTCACCCACTTAAATAAAGACCCACTTAGCCTTTTATTCCATAGTCACTTTTCACTTTCTAATTTTTCATTGACTTTAATAAAGTCACTTTAAAATTAGAATGTAACTTTATCACTTATAAAGTCACTTTTAAATTAGATTGACTTTACCACTTATAAAGTAACTTTAGGAGACGAAGTACAAATAAAGTGGACACTTTAGCCTAGGCCAAAGATCAAATCCTTAGGGAACCACTTGTTCTCTGATATTCAAATTTTAACACTCCCTCTTACTGAGGAAAGTGTTCCTCACCACTCCCATCTTGTCTTTGAAGTAGACATGTTTGCCCCATGGTAAGGCTTTGGTGAATATGTTCGTTACCTGCTCATATGTGGAAATGTACTCAAGCTTAACTGCTCCCTTTTGGACATAGTCTCAAATGAAGTGATACTTGATCCCAATATGCTTTGACTTGTCATGAAAAACTGGATTCTCCGTGAGTTTTATGCAACTCTGATTATCACAGTAAATTACAGAAGGTCTCAATGCCTGACCAAATAGAACAAATAACATCTTGCGAAGCCATATGGCCTCACAACTAGCCAAACTAGCAGTGATATACTCTGCCTTAGCTGAGCTTAATGCAACTGCTTGTTGTTTTCGGCTGAACCACGACACAACTACCGAACCCAACCCAAAACAACACCTTGAAGTACTCTTCCTATTTGAAGCACAACCTGCCCAATCTGAATCAGTGTACCTTGCCAGTCTCACTCCATCACCATGTCTATAATCCAGACCATAATCCACAGTGCCCTGCAAGTAACGAAGAATGTGTTTTGCAGCCACTCAGTGCACTCTCCTGGGCTCACACATGAATTGACTCATAGTGTTAACTGCAAAACATATATCTGGTTGAGTGTTGGCCAAATACATCAATGAAGCAATCAGTTGTCTGTATAGAGTAGGATCCACCAACTCGGAATCAGAAGCGTGAAGCTTCTTCCAGTTAGTGATCATAGGTGTAGACATGGGTTTGCAGTCCTCCATGTGAAATCTGCTAAGAATATCCACAATGTACTTCCCCTGTCTCAGAAAGAAATGCCCCTCCTCCTGCCACACCTCCAATCCCAGAAAATAATGCATCAAGCCGATATCCTTCATCTCAAACTCTGAAGCAAGATCTCTCTTGCAACCCTTAATGAGTCTCTTTGCACCAGTGATGACCAAGTCATCCACATACAACACCAGAATGAGAGGCTCCTCACCCACCACAATGAAGTATAGGTTCGGATCAACCTCACTCTTAGTGAAACCCAACTGCTGCAAGTATGTATCAATTCGAGAGTACCAAGCTCTAAGAGCTTGCTTCAGGCCATAAAGTGCCTTTTCCAATTTGTATAAATGGGTCTCCTTCCCATGCACCTCAAAGCCTTACGGTTGTTCAATATAAACTTCCTCCTAAATGAAGCCATTGAGAAAGGCGGTCTTCACATCCATCTGGTGGATCTTCCAACCCATCTCTGCTGCAATCGAAAAAATGGAGCAAATAGATGTATACCGAGCCACGGGAGCGAAGGTCTCCTCATAGTCCACTCCCTCTACCTGTGAGAACCCTCTCGCCACAAACTGAGCCTTGAACTTCTCTATGTTGCCATCTACAAGATGCTTTATCTTGTAGAGCCATCTAGAAGTAACAACTGATTTACCTTCAGACCTAGGCACTACCTCCCAAACATCGTTCTTCATAATAGAAGAATACTCCTCCATCATGGCCTCTCTTCAAACTTGCTGGTTGGCTGCCTCCTCATAACTAGAAAGATCGGAGTCAACAATGCTTGTTACCAATGCCATGTAACTACAAAACCGCTCAGGTGGTCTACTCTCTCTGACCTGTCTCTTTGGCCCAACAATTGATGTGGCCTCGCGCAAGGTGTCTTGAAGCCACTTGGGCTTCCTCTTCCTTGAGCCTACTTCTTCCACCAGAGTGAAAGAATCCTCATCATCATCAGAAGCCTGAACTCTTGAAGGCCTACCAATTGACCTCATGCTTGTACCTGTGCCTGTAGATGCTAAAGTACCATGCAGGTTATCCATCAGTGGACTACCTTGTGAACTGCTCTGCTGACTTCCCTGCATGTTGCCTGAAGAACCACCCACCTGACTGAACCACCCACCTGACTCTGAGAGCCACTGCTCACTGATGGACCTGACACTGTAATCGATGTACCTCCTGATCCCTGACCTCCTGAACCCTGTGCATTGGATCCTTGTGACGGACTCAGCTGTTCCTGAGGGTTTGGAGACTCTAAATACTCTAACTCCCGTGACCTCCTGAAAGCTCTCTCCTCTTTGAACTTCACATCTCGTCTGACAACCACTTTCCTCTTTGCAGAAATACAAATCCGATAAGCTTTCAAGGTCTCGCTATAAACGACAAAGATGCCCTTGTCTGCAGTAAGTTCTAGCTTGGTCCTCTTCTCCTTGGGGACATAGGAATATGTAAGGCACCCAAAGATACGAAAGTGCCCAACATCAAGCTTCTTCCCAGAAAAAAGCCTCCTCAGGAGTCACATTCCCCAAGGCACGATGTGGACTCCTGTTCTGCAAGTAAACAATAGTGTTGCAGGCCTCTGCCCACAAAAATAAAGGTAACCCCTGATCGTGAAGCATGGCTTTGGCAACCCCTACAATGGATCTGTTCTTCCTCTTTGACACCCTGTTCTGCTGGGGGTTGTAAGGAACCGTGAAATCCCTCCTAATGCCTGCCTCAACACAAAAATCCACAAACTCACCAAGGGTATACTCCCCTCCATTGTCCGACCCGAGTACCTTGATCTTCCTACCTGTTTGGGTCTCCACAAGAGCTTTGAACTCTTGAAACTGCTTGAAGACCTCACTCTTGGTCTTCAAGAAATAAATCCAGGTCTTCCTAGAGTGGTCATTAGTGAATAAAACATTATACTCATAGCCACTCAAGGATACATGAGACATCCGACCACACACATCGAAATGAATCAAGTCAAGGATCCCTGTCGCTTTGCTATCACTGCTGGGAAAAGGGGCTTTTGCAAACTTCCCCATAGCACATCCTCTGCATACATCAAGGTGATCAGAACTGAAATCTGGCACACCAATGGTGATCTCCCCCAATGTGCTCAAGGTCCCATGATACATGTGACCCTTCTTGCGATGCCAAATATCACACAACTCTGAACTACTAGATCTGTTGTCGGTCCTGTCTCTGGTGTTGCTACTCAATGCCATCAGGGGATGGAATGAGAACTTGTACACCTTAGCACAACGCACACCAATCACTCTAGTTGCAACAACTGGAGTTCCTCTAGGATATATAAGCACCTGCCCTCTCCTGAACAACACCTCATACCCTCTGTCCTCAAGTGCTGAGATGGATATCAGGTTCTTCTTCATTCTAGGCACATATAGAACATCTGACACTTTCAAGGGGGGTTTGGGTTCCCTATCAAATGTCAATGTTCCCACACCGATTACTCTAACAATGCTGTCATCACCAAGTACTACCTCCATATCAGTATCACACTTTGAAAGCTCTGAGAAGTACTCCCTGACTCTGACGAGAAGCTCCACTGTCAACATACCAAATGCTAGAAGATGCTCTGCAAGTAGAGGAGAGTGCACACTCCCTTTGAACCTGTAAGGCAGGTGATACTGCACTGGAGGCCTCACAAGCTATGAACCCAAACTCTCGATCAAAGCTCTCTGAGAAGCCCTCTGTATCTGCAGAAGTTGCCATGGTTTTCTCTTTCCCCTTCTTGTTCATCTTCTCTGGACACACAACAACATCTTGTCTTAAATTTTGACAATTCCAACATTTGATTTTGGAATAGTCCTTCTCTTTGTTCTGCTGCTTGCCTTTACCTTTTCCTTTGCCTCCATTGGTGGAAGCCTGCTTATTTGCTTTGCCCTTGATGCCTCTTGCCAACAATGCCACATTGTCATTGTCCTTCCCCTGTTTGGCTGCCCCTAGATGGTTCTTTCTGATCTCATTTTGAATACAATCATCCCACAACCTTTCCCATCCGGGAAGGTTCTCACGTGCAACAATACCATCTACAAAACTCTCCCAAGACTTGGGAATTCCATTCAAAGCTATTCTCACCAACTCAGTGGGTGCAATGGTCTCACCTACGACTGCCAACTCATCTCTCACTGAAGTGATCTTGGTGAGGTATGTTGTAGCACTGTTAGTCTTAGCCATTTTTATGGCCTTCAATTTCTCCTTTAGGACCATCTTTCTGTTTTCATTTGAGCTCTGGTAAAGACAGGTCAAGGCTGTCCACATTTCATGTGCATAAGTCTTTTCTCTCACATGAGGAATGACATGATCTTTGACTCCATCCAAAATCTGTCTTTTGGCCTTAGCATTCTTTTTATTAAACTCTGCTAACTGTATTGGGTCAGCAGGTACTGCTACTGGGTGCTGTGTGGTATGTACCATAATGCTCCAGATCTCTGCTTCCTCAAAGATACTCTGGATTCTCTCCCTCCATGCATTGTAGTTACTCTGTCCATCTAACCTGTCTTCAACCCTCAAACCCAAAGACATGTTTCACTGTCCTAAGTTCTAACAAACTGAAATTTCAATTCTGGTAAAGGTTTTCTGTTTTCTGTGTAAAAATTAACTTCTTGTAATTTTCACACTGCTGTTCCAAAATGCAATTTCCAGCCAACAAAGCTCTGATACCATGTAAAACTTCACTCCCCACTCCGGTTATCAGTTTTCCTTATCGCTCCATGCATTTAGTTTTAAATCCAAGCATGATAAAAACACTAAAATCTGGAAATGACAATAATTTCTGAAAACACAAATTTGGAGATTTCACTACTGCTGGAAAATGCAGAAATAAAACACAGTAAAAATCTAACATCCACACAGAAAATGACACTGTGATTTTTGGTCAATGTGACCCTGGAAAAACCCCCTACAACTCTTGGGGAAAACTAGTTTGAGAGCTCTTCTTTATTTCCGAAAATCTTTTATAGAGAAACTGAAATACACAGTAAAAATTGCAGCATTCACAAATTACAATTTATGTTGATTTTCGTGCCTGAACTCTGCATCGGAAAACGTGCCAGAAGCAAACAGAAAAACAACAGAAATAGTATAGCATTAAATGTTGTACTGTTGCCTTGATTTTTGTGTCGAGAACAACTTGTATAGAACTGCACGAACTGTACGGAAACAATACATCAGTCCTCGAAATTCATGCCCCAAAACCTGCCTCGAAATTCATGCCTTTGATTGCTGTCTCTTCCTTGATTTCTGTGCTATACCTTTCTCGATTTGTGTGCCAATGCTGTATGGATTTGCTGCCTAGGAATGCGTGCAACCTCCTGCTGTATGGATTTGTTGTCAGTGCCTCCTTGTTGCCCTCCTTCACTTCCTCCCTGCTCAGAAATTTTCTCCTTGCTCTCTCTTCTCTTTCTCTCAAATGCTCACGAAACACTGAATTGATCTTTTTCTTCTTCTTCTCTCCTTTTACACTAAATGACCTTTTGGGTAACCCTAAGATCTAATGGCTGAGATTTATTTAGATCTAGGGATGAGAATAAATGTGCATTTAATTCTCACTTTCTATTTTTTAACTCACCCTCTTAAATAAAGATACACTTAACCTTTTATTTCCATTGTTACTTTTCACTTTCTAATTCTTCATTGACTTTAATAAAGTCACTTTAAAATAAGAATGTAACTTTATCACTTATAAAGTCACTGTTAAATTAGATTGACCTTACCACTTTTAAAGTCACTTTAGGAGAAGAAGTACAAATAAAGTGGACACTTTTCTTTAGGCCAAAGATCAAAGCCTTAGGGAACCACTTGTGCTCTGGTACCCAAATTTTAACAATATAGGTCCCCTCGAAGGTGGACGAAATCTAAGCCAAAACAAAGGAGACTGAAGATGTTATCCCATAATGATTTCATCTCCAGATTTTGTTTGTATACATTTAAACTAGTAAAAGAAAAGCCATCATCCCTTAAAAGTAAAAGTAGTAGCTAAACATGACTTGGAGGCCCATGCTCATGAACAAAATAATAGAGTAGAGTTCCTGCAAGTGTTCAACCCTTCATATTTTTGTTGAAATTTGGTTACCGGATGACAGGTGGTGCCCTAAGGCTTTGATCTTTGGCTTAGGGAAAAGTGTTCAAAAGAATTTAATTTTTCTCCTAAAGTGACTTTATAAAGTTATAAAGTCAAATCTAATTTAAAAGTGACTTTAACTGATAAAGTTACTAAAGTCTAATTTTAAAGTGACTTTAATAAAGTCAATGTGAAATTAGAAAGGAAAAGTGACTTTGGAAATAAATGACTAAGTGGGTCTTTATTAAAGTGGGGTAGTGAGATTTAAATGAGCATTTAATCTCAGCCCTAGATCTAAAGCTATCTCAGCCATTAGATTTAGGGATTCCCCAAAAGTCACTTAGGGTTAGGTTAAAGGAGGAAAATGAGAGAAAATGTCATTGATTATTTCATGAGCAGATTGAGAGAGGAAGAGAGAAAGCAAAGGAGAAATTTCTGAGCAGTGAGGAGAAGGAGGGCAGTTGATAGAGACTTCAGCAAATCCGTACAGTAGCAAAGAGGCATGGTTCCCAAGGTAGAAATCCGTACAGTAGGGGGTTGGCACATTTTTCGAGGGAGGAGGCACAATTTTCAAGAAATACAATTTTCAAGAAATCCGTACAACAGCTTCAACATTGTTTTTTGGGCAGATTTTGGGCACGAAAATCGAGGAGAGAGACAACTGATTGGTGGCACAGATTTCGAGGAAATCCGTACAACAGTCGTACAACAACTTCAGCACAAATTTCGAGGCAAGAGGCACAGAAATTGAGGAGGTAGTACTGCTGTGTATTCCGTAAAGTCCATACAGTAGTACGACCATATAGTTGGGGACAAATTTCGAGAAAGTCATTTCAGCATTTATTATTGTAAAATTTCTATTTTGAGATTTTCCTGTTTCGCACGTTTTCAAAGGTGGGGTGGAAGCACATAAATTGAGATAAGTACATTTATTAAGTTGTTGGAATTTTTGTTGTAAATTTTGTCTCACTGTAAAAGCATTTATCAAAAATAAAAAGGAACTTTCGAATCGATTTTCCCCAAGAGTTGTAGGGAGTTTTTCCAGGGTCATATTGACCAAAAATCAGCGTGTCTATTTTCTGTGTGTGGCTGATTTATTTTGCTGAGTTTTATTTCTGTAATTTCCAGCATTTGAAAATTTCCAGAATTTGTGTTTTCTGAAAATATTTATTTTTTCAGCTTGTTGAATGTATGGCTATGGGAATGGGCATTTAACTATATGGAGAAATAAGGAGAAACTGAAAACCGGGGTGGGAAACAGAAATTTCTACATGGTATCAAAGCTATTTCGCTGAAAAGGCAGTTTGGGACAGCAAGAAGGAAAAATTACAACAAACTGATTTTTCACTCAGAAATTACAAGAAGCTGATTTTTCACACAGAAAATTTTACCTTTTACTACAGCAGTGTTATTTTCAGCTTATTTAGGACAGCAAGCATGTCTTTGGGCTTGAGGGTGGATGATAGGTTGGATGGGCATAGTAACTACAGTGTTTGGAAGGAGAGAATGCAGAGTATCTTTGAGGAGAGAGAAGTCTGGGATATCATGGTGCATACCGCACAAAACCCTGTTAATGTGCCTACTGATGCTGTTCAGTTGGCAACCTTTAATAAAATGAATAACAAGGGTAAGAGACTGATTCTAAATGGAATCAAAGACCATTGCATTCCTCATGTGAGATGAAAGAGATATGCTCATGAGATGTGGACAACATTGATCAGTCTCTACCAGAGTACCAATGAGAACAGGAAAATGGTCCTAAGGGAGAAGCTGAAGACCATTAAGATGGGTAAGACTGTAGTGCAGCTGGATATCTCACAAAGATTACTAATGTGAGAGATGCATTGACAGCAGTTGGAGAGGTCATTCTACCCACTGAGTTGGTGCGGATTGCAGTGAATGGCCTTTCCAGTTCATGGCTAAACTTCGCTGATGGGGTTTGTGCACGTGATACCCTTCCCACTTGGGCGAGGTTCTGGGATGATTGCATATAGACAGAAATCAGAAAGAGCTAGCTTGGGGCAGCGAAACCAGTTGAGCAGGATGAGGATGTAACACTGTTGGTAGGAGGCAAGAAAGACAAGGAAAAGAAGCAAGCTTCCACAAGTGGTGGTGGGGGCAAAGACAAAGGTAAAGGTAAACAGGGGAACACGCAGAAGGACTATTCCAAGGTGAAGTGTTGGAATTGTCAGAAGATGAGACACCATGCAGTTGTGTGTCCGGAGAAGAAGAAGGGGAAGAACCAAAGCATGGCAGCATCAACAGAGATAGAGGACTTTATGGATAGCTTTGACCGAGAGTTTGGGTTCATTGCTTGTGAGTCCATTAGTGCAGGATCACCTGCCACAGAGGTTGAGAGGGTGTGTGCATTTCCCTCCACTAGTGGAGCATCTTCAGGTATCTGGTATGTTGACAATGGGGCTTCACAACATATGACAAGAGTCCGTGAGTACTTCTCAGAGCTTTCAGAGAGTGGCACTAATATAGAGGTAGTACTCAGAGATGACAACGTTGTTAGAGCAGTCGGTGTGGGGACTTTGACATTTAACAGGGAACCCAAACCTCCCTTGTAGGTGTCAGATGTTTTATATGTGCCAGGGATGAGGAAGAACCTCATATCCGTCTCAGCATTGGAGGACAAAGGGTATGAGATATTGTTCAGGAGAGGACAGGTGCTGATATATCCCAGGGGCGCTCCAGCTGATTTAGCTAGAGTGATTGGTGTACGCCATGCAAAGGTGTACAAGTTTGCATTTCCTTTGGCATTGAGTAGTACCCGGCGCAGCTGCGCTCTCGTAGCCGTGTGAGATTTGTGTACCCAGGGAGTGGGGCACATGTATCAGTGAGCCTTAGACATTGCGAGATCACAATGTGTGCCAAATTTCGCATTGATCACTTTACACACATGCAGGATGTGCGATGGGTGCTTGGTTAAACTTTTCCCAAATTGACAAAGCAGACTAACGGGATACTTGATTTGATTCATTCTGATGTGAGCGGTCGGATGTCTCATGTTTCCTTGAGTGGATGTGAGTATTATGTATTATTCATTGATGATCACTCCAGGAGGACCTGGATTTATTTCTTGAAGACCAAGAGTGAGGCCTTCAAGCGGTTTCAGGAGTTCAGAGCTCTTGTGGAGACTCAAACAGGTCAGAAGATCAAGTGCCTGAGGTCGGACAATGGAGGTGAGTACACCCTTGGAGAGTTTGTTGATTATTGTGCGGAGGCAGGCATTAGGAGGGAGTTCACAGTTCCTTACAACCCCCAACAGAATGGGGTTGTGGAGAGGAATAACAGATCCATCGGAGGGGCTGCTAAAGCCATGGTACATGATCAAGGGTTACCATTGTTGTTGTGGGCAGAGGCCTGCAACACTGCTGTATATTTGCAAAACAATAGTCCGCATCGTGCCTTGGGGCATGTGACTCCGGAGGAGGCTTTTTCTAGGAAGAAGCCAGATGTTGGGCATCTTTGTATCTTTGGGTGTATTGCATACTTCTACGTACCCAAGGAGAAGAGGACCAAATTAGAGCCCACCGCAGAGAAGGGTATCTTTGTGGGCTACAATGAGACCTCGAAAGCCTTTCGGATTTATATTCCCGCACAGAGGAGAGTTGTTTTCAGGCGGGATTTGAAGTTCGAGGAGGACAGGGCTTTCAGGAGGTCACGGGAGTTAGAGTATCTAGATCAGCCAGACCCTCAAGAGCAGCGGAGTCAATCGCAGGGATCTAGTGGGCAGGGATCAGGAGGATTCGGAGGTACATCGATTACGGTGTCAGGTCCGTCAGTGAGCAATGGCTCGCAGAGTCAGAGGGGTGGTGCTTCGGGTAGCATGCAGAGCAGTTCGCATAACAGTTCACTAGGGAGTCCACTGATGGCCAGTTCACACGGTACTTCAGCATCTACAGGTTCAGGTGGAGGCAGGAGGACAGCAAACAGACAGTCAAGAGTTCAGACTCTTGATGATGAGGAGGAGGAGTTTCATTTTCCGGTGGGAGAAGTGTGCTCAGGGAAGAGGAAGCCCAAGTGGCTTCAGGATATCTTGAGAGAGGCCACATCTGTTGTTGGGCCTAAGAAGCCGGTCAGAGAGGGTAGACCACCTGATAGGTTCTGTAGCTATATGGAAATGGTTGCCAACATCCTTGACTCTGAGGCTTCTAGCTATGAGGAGGCAGCTAGCGAGCAGGTCTGGAGAGAGGCCATGCAGGAGGAGTATTCTTCTATCATGAAGAATGATGTTTGGGAGGTGGTGCCGAGGTCTAAGGGTAAATCCGTGGTTACTTCCAGATGGCTTTACAAGTTAAAGCATGCTGCAGATGGCAGCATTGAGAAATTCAAAGCAAGGTTTGTGGCTAGAGGGTTCTCCCAGGTAGAGGGAGTTGATTATGAGGAGACCTTCGCTCTTGTGGCTCGATATACTTCGATTCGCTCCATCATATCGATAGCAGCAGAGATGGGTTGGAAGATCCACCAGATGGATGTGAAGATCACATTTCTCAATGGCTTCATAAAGGAAGAGGTGTACATTGAGCAGCCACAGGGCTTTGAGGTGCATGGGAAGGAGTCCCATGTGTGCAGACTGAACAAGGCCCTTTATGGCCTGAAGCAAGCTCCTAGAGCTTGGTTCTCCAGAATAGATACATATTTGCAGGAGATGGGTTTCACAAAGAGTGAGGCATATCCGAATCTTTACTTTATTGTGATAGGTGAGGAGCCTCTCATTCTAGTGCTATATGTGGATGACTTGGTCATTACGGGTGCAGAGAGTGAACAGAGTACTTTTTGTGTGAATAGAGACTGGTGTCGAGCTGGTTTGAGGACATTGGTTGATGTACTACTTTTTGGCTTTGAGGTAAGTGAGGGAGGGGCATTTCTTCCGTGGAGTATATTGTGAGAGCCTTGTATCTGTGCTTGGAGGATTGTAGACCCATGTTGACATCGATGATCACCAACTGGAAGAAGCTTCACACTTTAGATTTCGAGTTGGTGGACCCCACTTTGTATAAACAGCTGATTGGTTCCTTGATGTATTTGGTCAACACCAGACCAGCTATATGTTTTGCAGTCAACACGATGAGCCTGTGCATGTGTGAGCCCAGGAGGGTGCACTGGGTTGCTGCAAAACACATTTTGCGGTACTTGCAGGGGACAATGGATTATGATTTGGATTATAAGCAGGGTGATGGAGTGAGATTGATGGTGTTGGCATCTGAGACTAATAACAAAGAAGCTTCATAGAGGACATCAGCAATGTTGGTTGGTTTGGTGCAGTCGTGGTCCTTGGAAGCAACAAGGCAGAGTGTGATTGGCTCAAAGTGAGCGTAGGTGCATATGTTCTGGGCTTCAGCTTAGTTGTGAGGCCATCCTCTGCCCCAGATGTTGTTTATTATTTAATTACTGCTGAAACCTCAAAGACTATCGCATAATGGAGTTGCATTAAACTCACTTTTAGAATCCGCCTTTCATGTCAAAGCACATTCGGATCATGATCATTTTATTAGAGATCATGTCTGTATATTTCCAAGCTATAGACCCATTTAAGAGTGAAGACATTCTCACCAAAGCTCAACAAGGTGTACAGTCTACTTTAGACAAGATGGGTGTGGGGAGGAACACCTTTCTCGGTAAGAGGGAGTGTTGAAATTTGGTACCGGAGGACAGGTGGTTCCCTAAGGCTTTGATCTTTGGCCTAGGGAAAAGTGTCCAAAAGAATTTAATTTTTCTCCTAAAGTGACTTTATAAAGTTATAAAGTCAAATATAATTTAAAAGTGACTTTAAGTGATAAAGTTATTAAAGTCTAATTTTAAAGTGACTTTAATAAAGTCAATGTGAAATTAGAAAGGAAAAGTGACTTTGGAAATAAATGACTAAGTGGATCTTTATTAAAGTGGGGTGAATTAAAAAATAGAAAGTGGGATTTAAATGAACATTTAATCTCAGCTCTAGATCTAAAGCTATCTCAGCCATTAGATTTAGGGATTCCCCAAAAGTCACTTAGGGTTAGGTTAAAGGAGGAAAATGAGGGAAAAGGTCATTGATTCTTTCGTGAGCAGATTGAGAGAGGAGGAGAGAAAGCAAAGGAGAAATTTCTGAGCAGTGAGGAGAAGGAGGGCAGTTGATAGAGACTTCAGCAAAACCGTACAACAACAAAGAGGCACGGTTCCCAAGGCAAAAATCCATACAGCAAGAGGTTGGCACATTTTTCGAGGGAGGAGGCACATTTTTCAAGAAATTCGTACAACAGCGTCAACCCTGTTTTCTGGGCAGATTTTGGGCATGAAAATCGAGGAGAGAGACTGCTGGTTGGTGGCACAGATTTCGAGGAAATCCGTACTGTTGCTGTTATAATTCAGTTTGGCACTTTTGACAATATAAATTAGTAGGCCCCCGTGGGAAGCCTTGTTTAACTTATTGGAAGCATTTCTTGTGGAAAATCCAAAACTTGGTGAGGACTATGGTATAATTCTGAGGCTTGGATCATTAATATCTGTTTGAAGTTTATTAAAGAATATTCTAAACTTGTGGCAAAATCTGTTAAATTTCCATGAAACTATGCAACTACTTAGTGAATAACTGAAAATGGAAATCTAGTTAACTTTCACCAAGATACAAAGCTTCTTAACAACTTATAAGGAACAAAATAAAAACACGTAGATAAAAACACATGCACAAATTGACGCACTTATCTTTCTTAGAAAACCCAATAGGGAAAACCTACTTGCTTGATGTGGTTATTTTATTGATTGTTCTTGAGCACTTGGATCTATAACAAAGCAATCTATCTCTTTGAGAAAGCTTTATGCTTCTCTCACAAATCTTAGCTGATAGAATTGATCTTGGCTAGCCTTGATCCTGCTTGATCTTGGTCCTCTAGCACACAATTGTTTCTTTGCTGCCTCCTTGACTTGCTCTGCAAAACCTGCTCTCTTTTGCTTGATCTTTGTGCACCAAAGGCTTCTTAATCCTTGAGCACTAGGTTCTTATTTCCTGACGCACATCAACCCCTATTCTCTAGTGCAAATGAAATTCTATTTTATAGAGAAAATCCCTATTTCCTTGCACACTTCACGCCTCCTATTTCTTAGGACAAAACTCCTCTTCTCTATGCACAATCCACTCCTAAATCCTAGCACACACGTGCCTCCTATTTCCTAGGACACAATTCTTGCGCTCTCCACAATCAATGCTCTCTCACAAACTTGTGAGTTCTGTCTTGTCACACAAACCTTTGTGCAGAAAACAATGAATTCCTTGTGCCTTTGTCCTCCTCTTTTATAAGCCCAATTTGAACATGCAAGGAAACACAATTCAAATTTAGAACTCGAGTTTTGATTGAAAAGTTAATTGAAAGTAGCACTCTTTCTCTCTTCAATCAACATTGGAGATCTTAACTCCTCCTTCCTTCAATGAAGATTGAAGACTAACTCGCTCTAACTAAACTTCTAACTGCCACCTCGTTCGGTAGTCAAACTAATGAAGACTCCTCTTTAACTGAACCTCCAACTCTATGCATGCTAACTTGATGATTATTCTAGTAAATTGGAAATGACTCATCCTAATTGAAGTTTAACTCATGAGGACAATTCAGGGTCTTCACTGGCTAAGGCACAAGCCAAAAGACCTTGCTCGCTATATTTTCAACACTCCCTCTTAGCAAGGAAGGTACTTTTGGAAGAACCTCTTCCACCTGGATCTGTGTTCAACACTGCCACGTTAACTTGTTAAAATTGGACAACTAGGTCCAAACTCCATGTTGTGATGCTTAGATGAAGATACCAATATTTTTATTGGGTTACTCTTTAGGAGAGGTGTAAGATCGATATAAAATTGATCTTAATCTGATGAGCAGAACATTTATTTTGAATTTATTTTAAATAATATCAAATATGTGCAAGTCGGCCATAAGGTTTTACACCCCCAGCAGATGTGTCACACACCTCAATGATGGATATATATACAGTCAACGTTGGAGATCATTTCACTCATCTCATCACACATCTTCTCCTCTTTTGATTTTGTACGAGCTCCTTGGAGGCAATTTCGGTTCACACGTGGGAAGAAGGACGAATTACTGCAGCTAGGAAGAAGGACGAATTTACTGCAGCTAGGGTTTCCACACAAGTTTGACCAGTGTTAACTTTGGTCAACGCATGGTCCAAAGAGGCTGAAAATTGGTGGAGACTTCGATTTTGGAAGGCCGTACACATTGGCACAAGAACCGAGGTCAAAAGGTTGACCGAAAACCAAGCTGCGTTGACTTTCTTGCTGTTTTTTTGCGTTGACTTTTCTGGACAACGTTAACTTTTCTGGGGTTGACTTTGGGTTGACCGAGTGACTGCTTTGAGGGCTGTTGTGACATATGCTGGGTTGGTTGACCAAGGAGACTTTGTTGGTTGAAGCATCCTGTTGACCGCCGTAACGCACCACCACATTTTTCTTTTTTTGGTTTGTCTTCTGTAGATCCACTGGTATGTTATATGAACATTTTACTTGATTGTTTATGTGATTGCTGTAGTGAAAAGTAAAGTTGCATCAAGCATAGAACATCTACATAAATTTACATGGTATTAGAGCTGAGGTGAAGACAAGCCCTAATTGTAGCAGTCACCGAAGAGGATAATGGGTTCCACAAACTATGGCTTCAAGGAGGATGACAAATTGACTGGGAAGGGTGACTTCCATGCTTGGAAGATGATATTGGATCTCAAATTGGAAGACCAAGATATCATGGACTATGTGCAGGGTAAAATCCAAGAACCTCCATCCACTGCTACTGTTGCTGCCAAAACAAAGTACAAAAAGGGGGAGATCAAAGCAAAGCTGATGATCGTGGAATCATTCATATAAAACTCGTGTCTACATCTTCAAGTTGGAAAGGCATCCAAGAGATGGGGAGGATAATGATCCTCATGTCTGGCACAGAAATAATGCATCAAGTACTATTCTTCAAGAATCAATTGAAGAATCTAAAGAAAGGCAGGGATGAGTCTGTCCAATCATACTTTCTGAAGCTGATTGAAATCAAGAACAATTTGTTGGCTATTGGGGAGACAATAGTTGATCGAGAGATGGTACTCACCCTATGTTGCCAGGAAACGTGGGTTCGGGGACGGGGACAGGGACGACATTTTTTGAAATAGGGTGCGTGGGTTCGTCTGGGTATTTTTATATTAATATATATTATAATTTATATATCATATATAATACTATATTTTCTAAATTATAATTTATAATTATAAATTTAATGACACTAATATAGTAATTTGTAAATTACTAATAATTTATAAACTTTAAACTTTAAAGATTTAAACATGCACATCATTCAACATTCAAGTTTCAACATTCACATGTGACATTTGTCATTGAAATTTCAAAATTTATAGTTTGATAATATCATGATTCATATATGATATCAAGTGCAAATTGGAGCTTAGTTTACATATTAATAACTTATAAGAAATTAGAATCATGATTCAAAATTTCAAAATATATGTCCATTGCTATACTAAATTCAAAATTTGCCTCAAGGCATCTCCAAATGGCAAACTGTAAACATGAACTAGCAAATTTTGATATACTAAAATAAAAATAGCTAAAGCCTAAGAGTGAGCAATGGCTTCCTCAAGGCATATCATCAGCGTCCATGTGATCAACATCACTTAGATCTTCAGTTAGCATGCTCTCCAAGTAGGAATCACTCTCATCTTGAGGCTCTGGCTCATCCATAGCAATTTGAGGATGGATGCTTGTGGTAAGTCTACGCTTTCGCTGGGTAAGTTATGAACTTATGATTCATGGATAGGTAGGTATGTTTTAAGGTTTTTTTTTTTTTTAAAGTTTAAGTTTTAACTCTTTAAGTTTTAAAATTTAATTGTAATTTGTATGTTTTAAAAAATAGTTAGATTTTTAATTTAATTTTAATATTTATTAAAATTTTTAAATTTTAATCATTTAAAAAAAATATTTCAAGAAATTATTCATGAAGAACCCAAAGAACCCGATTTTTTTTTCGAAGAACCTAGTTCTTCATAAAAGAACTCGGTTCGTTTGGGTTCTTCTAGGAAGAACTCGTACCCGAATCCGGTACTTGGGTGCGGGAACTCGGTGCGGGTTCGAGGACCCCACCCTCAGGTGCGGGAACCCGTGCAACGTAGTACTCACCGCACTTGGAGGGCTCTCATCTGAATGGCATGTGTTCAACACTACCATTCTAAATAATAATGTGATACCTGACTTTGACGAAGTACTGTCAAGATGCGTTCAAGAAGAATCAAGAATGAAGGAGTATGGAAATGAAGGAAATGCTGCATATGTTGCTCATTCTAGAAGGAAGAACTCTGGTGGCCCAAAGAACAAGGGAAAAGCAGGGACCCAAGGAAAGAAGGGCAAGTGTTTCACTTGTCATAGGCTTGGTCACTATGCTAGAGAATGTCCTTTCAAGAAGGATTCTCTCGATGGTGATGATAACAACAACAACCGGAGGAATGGCAATCAAAGGAACACCAGGTCCAAGGGAAAGAGGAAGGCTCCCTCCGGCGGAAATGATCAACCTTTCAAAAGGTCAAGAAACTCCACGTATGAGGAATCACATGTTGTTGATAAAAGAAATGAATACATTCTTGTATCTGCCCTCTCTGTTGCATCCCCACCCGACACTATGGATGTCTGGTTGATAGATAGTGGTGCCTCAAGGCGCATCACTGGGTTCAAGGAAGCACTCTTTGATATGGTTGAGAAGGATACTAATCTGGAAATTATCCTTGGAGATAATGCGACATATCCTGTGAAAGGGACAAGGACTGTGACCCTCCACTTGTCTCAAGGTCAAGTCCTCCACTTGCAGGACGTACTCTATGTACCAAATTTGAAGAAGAACCTTGTGTCTATTTCGACCATGGAAGACAAAGGTTTCAATGTGGCATTCACTAATGGAAAGGTGCTCATGTGGAAAAAGAGCTTCAAGGAAGCTATCTCGATTGGGTTTAGAATTGATACACTCTACCAGGTTGGAGGAAGTCCGCTGGGAGAAATGACATGTGATACTATCCGACAGACTGAACTATGACATCGAAGGTTTGGACACCTTCACTACAAAGCCCTTCCCGAAGCAAGGAAGGTGGTGACAGGGATGCCCGAGTTTTCAAATAATCATGAAGGTGTATGTCAGGGTTGTGCCGAAGGAAAGCATACAAGGGGACCTTTCCCCTCGAGTGTCACAAAGACATCTGATGTCTTGCAATTGATCCATTCTGATCTATCTGGTATACTGCTCGTGACATCCTTGGCAGGATGTTCATATTATATGATGTTCATAGATGACTTCTCTCACAAAACCTGGATATACTTCTTAATGAAGAAGGATGAGGCTTTCATGTGGTTCCGTACCTTCAAAGCCTTGGTGGAAAATATGACAGGGAAGAAGATCAAGATTTTGAGAACTGATAATGGCACTGAATATGAGACAAACAAGTTCAAGGACTTTTGCAGAGAAGCTGGCATTAAGAGGGAGACCACAACTATCTATACTCTTGAGCAAAATGGTGTTGCTGAACGAAAGAACAAGACCATTGTGTAAGCTACCCATGCCATGCTATGTGACCAAGGTCTGCCAAAGTTTTTGTGGGGAGAAGCTGCGAACATTGCTGTGTACATACAAAATCGATGCTCGCATTCCGCTCTAGAATCCAAAACTTCCGAAGAGGTTTTCTCTGGTAAGAAACCTGACGTCTCACATTTTAGAGTTTTTGGATGTCCTGTTTACTTTCATGTGCCGAAAGAAAAGAGGAGCAAGTTGGATGCTTCTGGGAAGAAAGGAATGTTTGTGGGCTATAGTGAAACTTCGAAGGCCTATAGAGTCTATGTGCCTGGTCAAAGGGAAGTGGAGATATGCCACGATGCCACCTTTGACGAAGATATTTCCCTGAGGAAAGTAGTCAATCTTCCGAGATCTGAGGAAGATAATGAAGCAAGGCCTGGAAATCTAGAGGAACCGAAAGATGAAACGATGCCTGATGTTGAAGGACCAATGGACTCGATTGATCCACCTCCTTCACTGGGAAAGAGACCATCATGGCTTCGGGACACTCTCGAGGATGCTGAGGGACATGTGACCCCAAGGGGGACATTCCGTGAAAGGAAGAAGCCGAGTAGATACCAAGGGTATTTAGCAGCTATGTGTACTATTGTACAATTCGAGCCTGGATCTTTTGAGGAAGCCGTAAAGCATCAAGTCTGGAAGGATGCTATGTACGAAGAGTATGAGTCCATAATGAAGAATGATGTCTGGGATGTGGTTCCAAGACTGAAGGACAAAGCAGTTGTCACCTCGAAATGGCTCTACAAGATCAAGCATGGATCTGATGGAAGTGCTGAAAAGTTCAAGGCATGATTTGTTGTCCGTGGCTTCTCTCAAAAGGAAGGCATAGATTATGATGACATATTTGCACCTGTTGCCCGATATACCACCATTCGATCTATTATAGCCCTTGCTGCTACGCAAGGATGGAGTCTTCATCAGATGGATGTGAAGACCGCATTTTTGCATGGTGCGATAAAGGAAGAGGTATATGTGGAACAACCTTTGGGGTTCGAAGTCCAGGATTAGGACACCCATGTCTGCAGGTTGAAGAAAGCCCTATATGGGTTGAAGCAAACACCCAGAGCTTGGTACGAGAGGATAGATAGCTACTTGATGAAGTTGGGCTTCACTCGAAGTAATGCTGATCCGAACCTTTACTTCAAGGTTGTCAAGGGAAAACCTCTCATTCTAGTGCTGTATGTGCATGAACTCTTCCTGAAAGGTGCTGACCCTCTCATTCATCAGTGCAAGAGGGAGCTCGCTGTTGAGTTCGAGATGAAGGACCTAGGACTGATGCACTACTACCTAGGCCTGGAGGTCTGACAGAGACCTGGCGAGATTTTCCTTTCTCAAGGAAAATACATTGTGAAGCTTCTGGAAAGATTTGGTATGGTAGACTGCAAGTCCGTGTCAACACCAATGGAGCTCAACTTCAAGAAGTTGAGTGGCAGCGCTGCTAGGCCCGTATTGTCTAATCCTACTGAGTATCGTCAACTCGTAGGGGCTCTGATGTTCTTAGTGAACACCCGTCCAGATATATGTTTTGCAGTGAACACTTTGAGTCAACAGATGGTTGAGCCTCATCACTTTCACTGGGTTGGTGCCAGGAATCTTTTGAGATATCTTCGGGGCACGATAAACCATGGGATGAGATACACTGCCTTGAGCATGACACTCTTTGGATATACTGATGCTGATTAGGCTGGTAGTGTGGTGGATCGTAAGAGCACATCGGGATGTTGCTTTAATCTTGGTTTTGCTTCGATCTCATGGATGAGTAGGAAGCAGAAGTTGGTGGCTTTAAGCACCGCGGAGGCCGAATACATTGCAACGAGTATGGCCTGTTGTGAAGTAGTTTGGTTGCGAAAGCTCTTTAGTGAGCTGTTCGGACATGTGCTAGATACCACTGTGATACTCTGTGATAACCAGAGTGGGATTTGCTTGTCCAAGAATCCAGTGTTCCACGATCGATCCAAGCATATTGATATCGGTACCAATTTATCCGAGATATGGTACAGCGAGGAGCCGTAAGGCTCGATCATATAGGAACTGATGAGCAGGTCGCGGATATTCTCACAAAGCCCCTGGGGAAGGTCAAGTTCCTAACCTTTCGTGAGAGTCTTGGTATCATGGAATGATCCTATGATGTGGGTCCTGTTGGACAATGAGCTCTGGGAGCTTTGGGGGGCTTTGGGGTTAGCTTTTCGGAGCTATAAGCAACCACAAGGCTAGGCTTGCCGAACCTTGTTGGTGTGTTTGGGCCCCACTGTTGTGATTTTGAGTTGGTTCACCTCTCATTATTTGTGCCCCGTATGCATCCTACCCATTGAGTTTAGGGCTCATGGGAAGTACCTCTCATTTGGCCAATGAGGTGGGAAAAGCTAGAGACTAGTAGCAAACACTGATGGACGCATCAGAGATTGTCGTACTCTTTATGTAGGATGGCATGGTCCAACCACTTGATCTGGGATCAAGTATAGTGAGATTTCGGACCTCCAACTGACTTCGAGTCAGGTAAACCAACTTCGGGTTGGTATGAGACTCTTTGTGAGTCTGATAGAGGTTTCAGACCTCTGGGCTAAATCTGTCAGTCGGGGAATGATGTCTTTGTGACTGACCCACTTCTGTTCTGCAATAAAAAGCCCAGCAAAGCAAGTTACAGCGGGATGTAGCACGATGTTTGATTGCACAGGTTGATGGAGTTCTCCCTAGTTGAGAGGGAGTGTTAAAATTGGACAACTAGGTCCAAACTCCATGTTGTGATGCTCAGATGAAGATACCAATATTTTTATTGGGTTCCTCTTTCGGAGAGGTGTAAGATCGATAAAAATTTGATCTTAATTTGATGAGCAGAACATATATTTTGAATTTATTTTTAATAATTTCAAATATGTACAGGTCGGCCTTTAGGTTTTACACCCCCAGCAGATGTGTCACACACCTCAATGATGGATATATATACAGTCAACGTTGGATATCATTTCACTCATCTCATCACACATCTTCTCCTCTTCTGATTTAGTACGAGCTCCTTGGAGGCAATTTTTCGGTTCACACGTGGGAAGAAGGACGAATCACTGCAGCTAGGAAGAAGGACGAATTTACTGCAGCGAGGGTTTCCACACAAGTTTGACCAGCGTTGACTTTGGTCAACGCATGGTCCAAAGAGGCTGCAAATTGGTGGAGACTTCGATTTTGGAAGGCTGTACGCATTGGCACAAGAACTGAGGTCAAAAGGTTGACCGAAGACCAAGTTGTGTTGACTTTCTCGTTGCTGTTTAGCGTTGACCTTTCTGGACAATGTTGACTTTTTTGGGGTTGACTTTGGATATACCGAGTGACTGCTTTGAGGGCTGTTGTGACACATGCTTGGTTGGCTGACCAAGGAGACTTTGCTGGTTGAAGCATCCTGTTGACTGCCGTAACGCACCACCACATTTTTTTGTTTCTGGTTTGTCTTCTGTAGATCCACTGGTATGTTCTATCATCATTTTACTTGATTGTTTATGTGATTGTTGTAGTGAAAAGTAAAGTTGCATCAAGCATAGAACATCGACATAAATTTACATATCTGCTGTTGCAGAAGCTCCCTTTGAATAGGAAAATACTTCCCTGCTTGCTGTTACAGAATTTGACCTGAAGACGTGTTCTTTCCAACCATGCTCTTATGCTTCGAGTTTATCACCTCTGTCATAAGCGCCATGTACCCTGTGTATCTCTGTGGCTGCTTACTTTGCATGAAAGTGGTATTAGGGGGTCCAACTCTCTTCTAATTCTCCCTAAACAACTCATTTGTCCACTTGGTTCGAACTCTCCCTATACTGGGTGTCATTGACTGAGTGGTTGCCTGCACTCGCCCTAGGCTTTGCTCCTCATCATCCTGCTGGTTGGCCCTACTTCCAATTAGCCGAGACACAAATTGTGATACTGGCCGATGTTCCTTCTTGAGTAGCTTCTTCTCGGTACTCTAACCCGCTCTTGCTCTAGGGACTCCCTCAAAGCTCTACTCTCCTCAATTATCACTTCTCTATTTTGCGCACTTCCTATCTTGTTACTCAATGTGGTGCTTGTCTCTACCTAGAACTTGTAGAGATTCTTCATCCTGACACCTATTTGCTTCACACATCCAAAAGCTAAGTGCTTGAGCTATGCCTTACCTCTGCTGAAGATGACATCATAACCCTTGTCCTCAAGGGTAGTTACTGAAACAAGGTTTTGCTTTAGGCTTGGAACACAGAGGACATCTTTGATATGGAGAGAGCTACCTGACTCCCTCTCAAAACTGACAGTACCAACTCTTGTAGTCGCATACATGCCATTATCTCCTATCTCAATCTGAAACTGCATGTCCTTCTCCTTCAGGGGGTTGAAATACTTCTTGTTCCTGGTCATGTGAAATGATGCTCTTGAATCAATATATCATACATTGTTGTCTGTTGAGCTTGCCATGCAAGCTATCAATGTGAAATCTTTCTCGAACTGAGTAGAAAATGCATCTACCTTAGCTGCTGTAGCCACATGATCCTTACTAGACTCCTTCCGATTAGGACACTTAGTGGCATAACGTTTGAATGCATCGCAATGGAAGCACTTGATCTTACTCAAATCCTTCTTCTTTTTCTTGCCCCTCTGATTGGAGTCAACCTCTCCTTGGCCCTTCTTGCCCTTGGATCTGCTACCTTTGTCGGCCAGGGCAAAGTTCTCCTCGTCCTCTGCTGGAGCTTCTCTGCGAACTCTAGTCCCTCTCCGAATTTCTTCTTGAACATAGTCACTCCATAACCTTTCCTAACTGGGAATATTTTCTTTGCCATTTATTGCATCCTAAAAACTATACCAAGACTTATGAAGTCCCAGAAGCGCAAGACTCATAAGTTCACTTTCTGCTACAGTCACATCCACACTACCTAGCTCATCCCTAACCTGAGTGAACTTTGAAAGATATGTGATGATGGGCTCTCCTTTGCTCATCCGGATACTCCTTAGCTTCTCCTTGAGAGCAAGCTTCTTGGCATCACTGGAACCCTGATACAAAACTAAGATATCTTTAAACATCTCATATGCTATCTTCTTCTCATGGAGATGAGGAATAATATGATCGCCGATCCCCTCAAGAATGATCCTCCTCGCCTTGGTGTCATTCTTGTTATGTTGGATTAACTGTTGGGCATTTTGAGGTGGAGCTATTGCCTGCTTCACAAACACGAGCACTCCATTATCTTCCAACATCATTGAGATTTGCTCCTTATTCGAGGCTCCCTCTAAACTGTGATCTGACCTTAGTCCTTGGATCAGTATACAACTATCCAAAGAATTGCTTTGCTCTTCAAACTCTTGCGCAAGCCTTTAGCTTGATCTGCGCTGTCCACTAACTGCTCAATTTGGTGATGGTATTTATACTGATCTCTGCTTTTGATACCATGTTAAATTTCCATGAACTTTGGAACTACTTTGTGAATTTTTGAAAACTGAAATCTCTGTAACTTTCACCAAGATACAAGGCTTCTTAACAACTTATAAGCAACAAAATAAAAACACAGAGATAAAAACACCTGCACAAATTGACACACTTATTTTTCTCAGGAAACCCAAAATGGAAAACCTACTTGCTTGATGTGGCTATTTTATTGATTTTTCTTGGGCACTTGGATCTATTACGAAGCAATCTGTCTCTTTAAGAAAGCTTTCTGCTTCTCTTACAAATCTTGGTTAATGCAATTGATCTTGGCTAGCCTTGATCTTGCTTGATCTGGATCCTCTAGCACACAATTGTTCCTTTGTTGCCTCCTTGACTTGCTCTGCAAAACTTGCTCTCTTCTGCTTGATCTCTGCGCACTAGAGGCTCCTTAATTCTTAAGCACTAGGTCCCTATTTGTTGAGAAATCTAGGGCATCAAGTATTAGGTGATTTATATTCTTTGATAGCTACTTGTGAATGCCTTTTACTTCTTAGGTTAGGATCTTCTTTTACTTATATTATTAGAGTGTTCTTTATCAAACAACTACCAATGCATAAACTTAAAGAGATAAGAGACACATAATGTAGACTATCAATCAGGGCCAAAACCTCTCCCGCTTGAGAGGAAAAACCGAACAAATTCTAATTCTTATAGAGATTCCAATTGACGAATACCAAGACCCTTAACCATTTGCCACTCCAAGACCAAGACACAAAGCTTCCTTGATGAAGTCCTTCTTTCTTGAGTCAACGATAGTCAAGTGGGCGTCCTTCTTTCATTAAGTGGGCCTCCTATCTCTGTAGAATTACTTATCCTTCTCCACTATTATCCTTTAGATTCTCGGCTTACTGTAGAACCTCTGCTATCACTTCGGGTGTGTACCTTCACTGTAATTTTCGAATGCCTCAGTTACTGTAATTTTCGGATGCCTTAGTCTTTGTACTTTTCGGATAGCTTAGTTACTGTAATTTTCGGATGCGTCAATCATTTTAATTTTCGGATACCTCAGTCATTGTAATTTTCGAATGCCTCAGACTTCGGATTGTGTCACTTCGGACTGTGTCAAGCTTCAGACTTCAGGTGCTTGCTTCATTATGTTACTACATAACCCCGACTTGCTTCAAAACTCGGACATCTATCTTTTCTGTAAGATTTCAGAGCAAAATCAATCTCTTACCTCTGAACTGGAACGAGCTTAGCTGGGTATATATAGTCGTTGATGTCTCCAAAATGAGCCGACATGATTTCCGTTGGACCGACGTGTCCTTTTTATGAAAATATTATTATTTCTTTGAAGCTGACCTATAGGAGGATGTTTGTACTTTGTCTTGGAGGGCTGTTTGACACTTCTATTGACTCATATACAAATATATCATTCCAAAGAAGGGTCCTTCTGACTTCATACATGACATTGAATCTTTTTGACTTTATGACCAATCCTAAAGGCTCACAAAGGGAGCCATTAATAAAAATAAAATTTCTTCCTCATGAAACCCATGAGACATGCATTACAATAATGATTTTAATTTTCTTCTTGTTATCAATTACATAAAATCACATTTACGTGTCACTATGAAGACCAAACCTAGTTACATTTTTCAACACTATTTCGTAGCGCACATCAACCCCTATTCTCTAGTGCAAATCAACTCCTATTTTATATGAAAAATGCCTATTTCCTTGTGCACGCCTTTCCTTCTATTTCCTAGGACCCAACTCCTCTTCTCTGCACACAACCAAATCCTAATTCCTAGCACACTTATGCCTCCTATTTCCTAGGACACAATTCTTGCGATCTCCACAATCAAGGTTCTCTCACAAGCTAGTGTGCTCTGTCCTGTCACACAAACCTTTGAGCTCAAAACAATGAATTCCTTGTGCCTTCGTCCTCCTCTTTATAGGCCCAATTCGAACATGCAAGGAGACAATTCAAATTTAGAACTCGAGTTCTAATTAACAAGTTAAACATGGTCCACTTGCTTAATAAGGTGGTAGGGTGGTGCATGGCAAGAGAGTGGAGTCTCCTTCAGGTTGGAGCTCGATAACACTTCAGGGTGACAATGTGGTACTAGGGAAGGTTGGAGCTTGTGCAGGTCGTTGGAGCATCCTTCCAGTCGAAGCTGGTAAATTTGGGACTTGGAGCTTCCTTCAGGTTGGAGCTTGTAAACCAGGGCATTGGAGTGTCCTTCTAGTTGGAGCTGGTAAACCAGGGAGTTAGGGCTTCCATTCATTTGGAGTTGATAAATTAGGGGGTTGGAGCCTCCTTCCAGTTGTAGCTGGAGAATCTTGGAAGTTGGAGCTTCCTAATTGATATAAACTTTTGAAGACTTTGATGTCGTGCATTGTTGAATGGTGTTGTTTACAGTTCATGTGATGTGATGTTGATGTATGTTTGATCTAATGGCAATGTGAGTTTAATGCTCCGAAGATTATAAATGAACTAATTGGAAGGGAATACTAATGCACCCCATCTTAGTATTTCCAACAACCCTGTACCGTTTGAACCAGAATTTGGGCCTGATACATTTCCTTTTGTTTTCTTTCGAGTTCATACTATGAGAGGGAGCGCTGCTTAAGTCCAATTCCTATTGCAATTTTTGTATCCACTTTTTCTAGTAGTTTCCCACCAGGGATTTCCTCTCCTAGATGTCCATAGGAGTGATAACGAGCACATTTTTATGGTATTCCCTCATAGTCGAGGGCCTGATTGTGTGCTTTATATCCCACTTTAATAGAAATCGAATCCGGGAGACTTGACGTCAGATTTAGTCCGACTTGGATTTTGGCCATCGCCATGTATTTGGTTCTCTTGTAGGAGGAATCTACCTCATAATAAAAACCTAGAACGTTACCAATTTCCTTGAAAACCTCTTCGAACTGAAATTGCAGAGGAAGGGTTGGGAGCTTGATCTAGATCGAAACCATTGTAAGACACTTAGAGCAATCATCAAATTCCACTGGTCAATTTTTTACGAAAAGTGCTCGAGAGCCCCATTCCCATCGCCTCTATAGGCTTGATCGTGTCCTCTCTAGAGGATATGAGCCATCCCAACCAACGCTTCACCATAATAATGCACCGAGGTGAATATCCCAACATCGGGGCAAAATGTTTTGCAGTGCAACTTCTCATGACATCCATATCCATTTGTTTACTCGTGAACCTCCCCACCAACGCTGCATCTTCCATCTTGGAGACGCTGTCGAGCTTAATGTCGATTCGTAATACTAGGATTAGCTCTTTAGCCTTCTGCTTCACACATTTTTTACTAATTTTGGGGATAGCCTTCGACGCTAGATGGGGAGGGGATGCAATCGACTGTTCGAGGAATTACCCCAACTGTGCATTTCCTAGGTTTAGTATGTCACAAGGGAAACTAGGTGGGGTTGGTAGGCGAAGGGGGTTTACTGGAACAAGGGAAGTAACGTCTTTGGAACAACCATAAAGTATGAGAGAAGGAGAAGGGCAATCCTTAACAAAAAGTAGGGAGTTTTTAGGGGGAAACAATGATGGAGCGACGAGGGAGAAAGGGGGGCCTGTAGGCAGAGTAGGTGACTGGGAAAGGGCATGGGGGACGAGGAGAGGGCATGTGGAGTAGGCCAGTAGAGGAGTCCACTAAGTGTCAATGAGAGTAGTTGTTGTACCTGGGGAGGTGGGCTAACATGACTTTGGCTATGCAGGTGCCAGAGATGTCTGATATTAGGCCCTCCTACTGTTTGACCAGATTTGGATGCCCTTATAGGTGTCCACCGAGTAATCAATTAGCTCCAGGTTCATTTTACCAACTAGAAAAGATCAGGGCCCGTAGGCCCTGGGCCTAGTCAAGCTAAACCCTACTCTACATAGTTTAGAGTCGTTGCTAAACCCTAGTTAGCCCTCAAGGGAAAAAATCACCATGTGTACATCTTTATATTTTTGTACTTGTTGAGTTTTTCCCAATATATTCTCAATCTGATTCAAGCTATTTGCTCTTTTTCCTTGCTAATTTTAGTCAATTCCATGTCTAGTAACATTGCTTTAATCTATTATAAAATAAAAGTTTAAATTTAAATTATATATTTATAAAACAATTAGGATAGGGTGTTTTACCTTACAAATTAGTACCTTTTGATCAAGGTCTAGAAGTTTGGGACTACTCTTTTCACCTTGGTAACTCCCTCTCTCACTTTAGGTTAGTTTTTCTCTAACACAAGGGGGTATCCACAAGATAGCATTGTTAAGACTATGATACATGTTAGAATTTCATGCCCTAGGTGACTAATGTGCTTATGACATCAATCAAACAAATGGATAGTTGAATCTAATCAATGCTGAAATTAAATTTCCGACCATAGTATCAATCATACAATAGCTACAAATTCAACGATGGAAGGCCACAAATTAATTTCACACGCATAGATAATCACTCCATTTTTTTTTTCATTCCTTCAGAAAAAAGTCACAAGGAAACCTCCACATATTGCCTAAGAAAAAAACAACATGCATGTACAAAAACTAGTTTGAAGTTGAACTCCTACAAGCTGTTTGAAAGACACAACTACTAAGAAAATCGTCAACACTAGTTCTCTGTTGTACAACCAAGTGGTATAGATTGTATGCCTGTTGTAAAAATTTTGTCTGACTATCTAGATATGTTGCTTGAGAATGCCTCTTACCTAATTGTTTGCTCTCTCTCTCTCTCTCTACTATTCATCTGTATGTGTAAAAGCCTCTAGCTTTCCCTTTTTTTATACGTTTAGCAGAGAATTTATAATTTATTTTTAAGATTTCTTCTAGTCTGAGTCATGCATAAAATACAATTTTAGACTCAAATGCTAAATATAAGACTTACATTGTAGTAAAATGAATTACAATATAGAATTACTTTTCCAAAATACTTTAAAAAAAATATGTTGAACTAGTTCTTGGCACTTGCATGTTCACACTAAACATGCGTGGAATTTCCTATTTGAGCTATAGTTCTCAACAACAAGGAGGCTGAAGGTGATCTGACGAGAGATCTTAGCAAAAAGTTGTATTTGTAGCATAAAAGGTAAAAGAGTGATGGAAAGATCAAGAAATTAGTGCCTATACAAACAATGGCAAATGGAGTTAAGTAGCCAATCCAAGAGGGCAAGTTTATGAATGGTTAGAAAAATAAGGGTAACCAAAATATGTCACAAGATGCACCAACATGTTGAAATGACAATGGGGAATCGACTAGGAGGGATCCAAAGGTGCTACATGAAAACATTGCTAAAGGGATGTGGCCTACACAATGGAGTATTACAAGCAACAACTCTAGAAGATGATAGGATCATGATAATACATTCATGCATATGACGTCAAAGGGAAAAAGGGTGAAAACTTCTCATGTAAAAAACCTTCCAACTTGGTAGATATACCCTTCATGTTTCCTAGAAAAACACGTTCTAACAATTTTACAAGTCACCAAAAACATTTAGAATTGGAGACATAAGCTTCACAATAATAGGAAAGAAACCACTACACATCACATATGCTCCAAAAAGGATTTATCAATTAAGCTCCAAGGAGGGGAGACACCAACAATCCAACTGTGAAAATATATGAAGAGAGCAAACCCTTATAGGTTTAAGCTCTATCCCCATCTACAATAAACAAGTAATCCTTTTCCTAGATCCATTAGTTCTCCAAGAAATACAATCAAATATTACATTTCTAACATATTGAACAAAATCACTACTAAAAGTATAAATGAGTTGTTGAGATCCACTTTCCTTGAAGAAATAGTAAAAGAAACATCATCTTCTCCAAGGAAAACATTACAGTAGAGTTCTTAAGTAACCAACTCCATGAGACAATTCCACAATTATAGAATGATTGAATTAGTTAGTAACCACCTCGAAAAAACAGAGTTAGGAGGTATGATGCCTCCTTTAGATGAGGGTTTGACCAAGCAACAACCTTTAAGATATAATAAATAACTTTGTTCACATGTGTGCCCTTGAAGAGGGATCTTTCAGTGTGTGAAGAAAGGCTCCAAAAAGGGGATAACTTAGAGTTTGACCCAAGAAAATCCATCAAAAATAAAATAATAGGATGTCCTAAGCAAATGTGCGACAAACACTTCCTTTAAAGCATGTGTGGTTCCTTTTCCCCTTAGGTGATGTCTAGCAAATGTGGTATTATAAAGTTGAATCACCTAATAAAATCCCACAAAGGGAACATGAATCATCCCACCATAACAACATCATAAGAGAAAGGAACATAACAAAAAGGATAAAAGTGCGTATGTCATCAAACATCCAACATAGCAGGATAATGTAGAACACCCCTCCCATTGACACTAGTTATTACCACAAGCAGTTAAATCCAGAATTTGATAGTTGGGATGTAGTAGAATACCTGTTTATCTGTTTGCAGGGCCTTGGAACATTCGTTTGATGGTGTTTTTGCTTGTTGTTGCTCTCACTCCCATTACCAAACCAACCCTTTTGTCCTCCCAACCTATCTAGGATCAACCTATATGGTTCCCAGACCCAAAAGCTTTCAAAATGGAGGTCTTCTGGCCCCCATGCCCAAATTTCTAAGAGCAATAACTCAAATATCCCAATTGTGGTTTGCTTAGAATTCCTTCCTTCATTCCTACCTTCGTCTTTGCTTCCTTCTCCCTTCATCTCCTGTCCAAACCCCCTTTCCCTTCTTATGACCCCAAAATTCCACCACCCTCCAATTATAATAAGGTTTCCTTCCTTTAGTCGATTATCTGGAATCTTGAAAAGATTTCCAAAGGTGGTCACATTTAAATGATATCCTATGGATAAATCACGAGTTTATGAGGTAATGAAGTCATATATATGTTTGAATTTAATAGTTCTACTTCAATTCCCTCTATTAACTTATATTCTGATTAAAATTTGTTACTTTATATATTGTAAATTTATTTTATATATATAGTTTCTAAAACAATTAATAATTAATTTATTAATCTTCTTCTTTTAGTTAATATATCTAATTTCTCTCAGTTAATATAGTAAATAATATATATAACATAATTCTCTTTTATTTGCATAAGCCAATGCTTTTACTTTCCTTTGAACAATATATTAGTTATATTATGATAGTGGTATGTATAACTTTTACCTCACAGTACATTCTCTATATTCTGGTGAGTTAGATATTTACTCAGTGCTTCTATAATTAACTCATTACCTTATACTTGGAATTTTCATAATTGATTAGTGCATATACTAGTGCAGTACATGTGATACATGCATATGTAGCTATCATATGCATGCTAATATTTCTATGTTCCCTATAACTCGAGGTGGGTCATTACAGTTTGTACCATAGTAAAGAAACAATGACACAAATTTGACATTGCAAGAATATTATCATAACATTGAATGCACAAAACCAAAGTTTGTGAAGCTACGACTTGTTACCCACCACCTGTGGGTAGTGTATATAGGAGAAATATTTTCTCATAGATGGTCCTCAACCGACAGCTAGTAGCCCCTTGCAACCACCAAATAGCTCGATGTGCCATTACCTCCACTACTTGAGCTAGCCATGCGGTGCCTCACCCACTTGTTATGATTGTATGTTTGAAGGTGGGCCTCCCAACCCCGAAGGTATGGATTTTCATTGGTATAGTTGAGTAAATTTCCTTACTTGTCATGGGCACTTTTCGACATGGATTGGTGGAGGGATTCTGCGGAAAGAGTGGGTTAGGTTTGCACTCTTGTCTCCACTGCTTGATTTTGTGATTAACCTTGTATCCTAGTCTCGTGGGATCTCCTTTACTGGCCATTAACTTTCGGGTTGCCACTACATTGGAAATCCTAATTTTGGTTGTGTGGTCTCGCTTCTCGACACCATTCACATTCCTTCCACTGATTTTAGCCCCATTCATCTCTTTTGCCACCCGGGTCCACATGTGTCCACTGGGTCCACATAGGGTTAGCCTCCCCCTCCCCTAGTCCACACCTTGGGTCGGGTCTGGAATGATGCCCAGAGGTTGATGCAACTAAAAAGAAAAAGAAAAGCATAATTTGGCCACTCTCAAACAGGAAATGTACCACAAAATGCAAAAGATGGTTAGGAGATACAAATTTAGCACATGGGAAAAAACCAAGCATGAGCTCTACCCCTTATCCATGGCCATCACCTTGGTTCCTATGGGCCCTACATGAGCCCCCTCCATCATTAAGGAACCCATGATAGTCCCAACCCCTGGTTGGCAAATTGCCCCACCTTAACGGGGTATCCACTGCTATATACTACACATGATGCTCTCATCCCTTGGAGCCTCGAGCAGTTATGAAGAAAAATCAATCAAAGGCAAAAGGCATATGAAGAAGCATGGAAAGACAAAGGCTAGGGTAACTCATGTACCAAGATTTGCTCCCTCCTACACTCATATACACAGGTGTGGGATTCCCTTATTATAGCTACCTTTGGACCATGACATGTGGTTTGGATGATTCCCTTGATTCTCGCTTTGTTCCATTGCAATATCATGTGCTACCTACCACTTGAGGGATGTACAATGGACATGTCACCCCCTTTTAAGGTTGAAACTAACTAATAGGATCCTTGATTACCCCCGTTATCAAGCTTGGAGACACTTGTACATGCCAAAACCCACTATGAAAGGGCATGCCACCATGAAGTGCCTCGTTGATTCCATGACTTGTAAGCTCTTTTACTTGATTATTTTAATGATTTGTTGTATTGGAGGGCAAGGGGACACATTGGATCTTATGTAGGATTGCAAGTGGATCTCCATTTGGGGCTTGGTCTACCTATACGGGGTCTTGGCTCTCCAGAGGGCCACATTGGCACTTGTAGGGTGAGCGTTGAGAGACATGGGCCTCTGCCATAGCAGAGATTGCTTCATGGATCCGCAAAAACGCTCATTGATTGCTCATGTTCCTCCTTTTGGATGAGGATGATGCACCTGGTTCACCATGTCAAGCCGGCTCCACAGTTTCACCATACACTAGGTAAATGTTCCAGGGTCCATAGGATGTCTCTCGCTATAGAGGGAGGACTTATATCATCCTAGCCCTTACAACTGGTCTACATGCATTTTCGAGCCACTTGGAGACCCATGAGGAGTTCCTTCTGCCCTTGCACCCAGTTGGGAGCACCACAAGCTCTTGCTCTGAAAACAAGGGGCCAACCCCTTGTCCACTATGTTTGGAGTCCATTTCTACATCATGGCACCCTTTGGAGTTTATTAGTCTTCCTCAAAGGCCCAACGACTCACTTTATTGAGCATTCGAATCTCTTGAGAGGATTATTCTTGTATTATTGAGCTATTTGGTGGGCTTGTCACCAAAAGTATTGTTATTATGCACATTATTTTATTCTAGGGGCATTATTAGTCCAAATTAGGTCATTTGAATCCCTTAGAGGATTGTATATATAGAAGAGAGGTATTCTTTGTCATTCATCATCACTTGGATCGGGTTATTAGCTCTTGTGATATTTTCGCTATCGTTTCTGGAAGACGAGTTTGGATGATATGGATGAATTTTGATGTTTGTATTTTTCTCTCTTATCTTGGAGCTTCATTATTGGCATAATTTGCTGATTTTATACATGTAAGTGCTATTTTTATGCTTATTCTTGTTATTTACTTTTGTCACATGAATGTTGTTGGGATTTTTGCTATACAAGTCTGAAATTTACTTCTTTTCTATACGAATTGGTGGAAATTGTGATCTTTTATAGCGTTGCATCATGTGTTGGGCCATGTATGAATGGGTGAAAGTTCCTAGAGATAATTTATGTTAAACGCATCTTGATAAGTCATCAATTATTGCAAATCAAAGTATAAAGACCTTGAAGCAGCTACTCTAGTTCCCTAATGCCACGCTAAGTTGTTTGAAGGCCTCCTTGAGTGGGTGAACTTTTTCCAAACAATAAATTCTTCTTGACTTCATCTCTCTCAAAGGACAAGGCACTAATCCTCCATAGGTGATCACTTTCAAAGCTTATTTCTCTCACCTTCCCCTCTTTTTCCAGGCCTAGCCTCCATAGGTCACCTTAGGCATCACTTTTCTCATGATCTAGCCATTAAAAGAATTCGATCTCTTACCCACAACTGCACTGGTATGTCCTCTAGAAGCCCTCCAAATTTCATGAAATTTTTATGGTGGGATCTTGGGATATTTCACGCCCTAGCTCGAAAATTGATTCTTGCCCTTGGTTTCCCATTGGCTAGTGAGCTGATTGGGATCATTGCACTTTATTTCAAGAAGATTTGTCCATTGATCCTCTTCTCTTCAACAATTACGTCAAGCCCCTCCTTGGTTGATCAATTCCATACCTTTGACTTAGTTTTGGGTCCGCTCGGCCTTTATGTGGTCCGACAACCTATCAACGCCAATTTCACAAAGATCTCTTAGAGGTCAAGTCTCAATAAAGATCTCTAGGTCTAGGAACCATCTTGATAAAGCATACTCTCAAAACCTAGCCCTAAGGATCCTCTTGGCCCTTCCTTGACAGTCCATCACCTTGCTTCTAAAGCAAGCAACCCGTCTAATTGAGTCTCTCTTGCGAGTAAGCCTTAGGAATCACTCCTTAACCTCTTATTGATCAATTCATCTAGTGATTCCCCTTTATATTGGGTCTCCTCCCATCAGTGAAAGTTCGTAAAGAGCCGGGAGCCTTAATTGAAGTGATAGTGGGCCATCGCTCCATTGTTGCCCTTGACCTAGTAGTTGTGCTTTAGGATCTCCTCCTAGGACCCTTGCTAGTTTGAGCGGTAACATGACTTATTTGATCATTTGCATTGTAGTTTGTTTTGTTGGATAATATGTGCTTGCAGAGGCAGTGAGAGAGGTAGCAACAACAGAGGTAGTGAGGGTTGTAGCAACATTAGAGGCAGTGAGAATGGTAATAGAATAAACAACAATGTAGAGTGCAACTATGGACAGTGGTAGCTCGTGGTTGTGGTAGCAGTGGGTGGATTGGTTGATTGTAAGGGAGGCTGAAGACTCCTGTAGACTTGATCTGCGAAAACCTTCAGACTTGTGGAGTTTTGTACTTCCTTCCAGTTCGACTGGTAAATTTTATGTAAACCATACATAACCAAAGATTGTTGAGCAAAATCTCTTGCATAATGATGTGGTGATGTTTTCATGTTTTGTTTGATGCTCTGAATGTTTAAGAATAAACTAACCAATTGAAAAATTAAGGAAATACTGATTCACCCCCCCTCAGTATTTCCAACAATTGAACCATTAATAAATTTCATATGCGAGCTTCATTTTGAATTTCAAAGAAGAACAAACGTTAAATGCAAGCTACAGGAGATACGATCCATGGTCACTGTCATATACAAGTGCAAGATCCATAGAGATACTACGAACTGCAAATAACAAGTCGCAATTGGAGTCAATGGGCCATAATCAATTGCAATTTTGCCTTAGAGCGAGCCACAAAGAAGTCAATACATGCGAGCTACATTGTAATGTAGATCTCTGTTGAGCCACAGAGAAATAGATTTGAAGCTATTGTAAAGCGACCCTGTCCACTATATATTAGGCGGCAGGCCACAGTAATGCGTGTCATCAAATCTCAGTCATGTTAAAGTGAAAGATGTGATCCTACAAAACCATATTGAAGTGGGAACTAGAAGCATATTTAAGTGCAAACTAGAACAGGGAATGTGAGCCTCAAGGTAAATCGATCTTTAGGAAGGAGAGCCACTGTTACATAGGAATTTTATTGAGCCTTAATTGCGTGCCACCATACTGTGATTTTACTCTGAGCCATATGATACATGATACTTTGATCCAAATCCCAACAGAGTGATTTTCAAGCCTCGTTCTTGAAATCTTAGCTCTGATACCATGTTGATAAATCGAGAGACTTGTAAATTAGATTAGATTTCTTTTCTTTGATAAATGTTTGATAGGTTCGTTGTCTTCTTATTAATCTTTATTATGTTCCTTTCAGCAAGCAATTACCAAAATGAAGATCACAAGAAAATAATGGACACAAGATATAGGCTCCAAGCCAGGGCAAAACCACTCCAAGGGGAAAACCCAAAAAAATTCTCTTTATATAGAATCAGATCAAAGTGAGATGTTCAAGACCCATGACCATAGAAAGACTCCAACCATGTAGATGCCAAGTCAAACCCTCCTTCTGCACATCAAATCCATCAATAGCAAGAGATCAACAACATGTACAACATCAGAAAATAATTCTTCAGAACTTCCACAAATCCAAGCCTTTCTTCTTGTTGTCAACTTCATACTTCGGCCCTGCTTCCTTCTGCGAGATTTCAGAGCAGATCATGCGAATTGTGTGTGTCCAAATGAACTGAAATCACCCTCTATTTATACTGTCAAGAGCGGTGTGAATAGACATGTCTTCTGGGGATGGGCCGACTTGACAGTCAGGGCTGGCTTGGCTTCTAGAGGAAATTTGACCCTTGCTTATCTTAATTTTTTTTTCCAAGCTGTAAATAAGCCTTTGACTTTGACCAATATAAATATTAATGAGCACGAGGAACATGCTTCAATAAAGTAATAATTTTGACTTGAGCATGAAACTCATGGTTTAAAAATATATATTTTTTTTCTTTTTGCTTTTTATATAAAATATACAATGACATAAATAATGATGAAGACCGACCTTAGTTACATTTTCCAGCAGACTTCAGGTGCCCCTTTGGGCAGATTTGAAGGTGAAATATTCTAGCTCCTTTGGGACAGATTTGTAATCCCTCTTGAAGAGGGTTCACTCAAATTGGGGGAATTTAACTCTTGGAATTGCCCAATATTGTCCTGTAACTTGTTCCTAGTTGCAATTAATTTTCTAACTCATTGGGTCCCTCTTAAAAGAGGTTGCTAATTTTAAATTGCTCATTGTAATTCATTAAGCGCTTGGAGAAGGAATTTTATCCTTCCACATGATTTCATTGTAAGCTTCTCTGCGACTCCATTTTTCATCCCTCATTTTATGAGAGTGATCCTGACTCTAATAAAATGCTAATTTTTCTTTTGGGAGCTTGGGGATTTCTCCCCTTGGCATCCTTTTCCCCAATTGGGGAAGGTGTCCTTGAACGCTTGCTTGAGTGGCTATTGGTTTCGTCTGTTTAGTTTGCTTAAGTGATTTATATTGGAAATCATTTTCCTTCTAGTTTTACTTTTATGAACTTTACTTAACATGCAATCCTAGCCTCTTTAACTCTCATTTCATTTCACATACTATGCAATCTAATGTAATAAGTGATCTTGAGTAATTTCATGAGCTATTTCCATTGTCTTATTCTCTTCATGGCAATCATTTCTCTTGTGCATTACCTTTTACATTGCTCTTGTAACTTCATTAGTTAGTTTTGCTTTTAATTGTCATTACAAAACATTTGTTTTCATAGCTAATGCATCATCGTACTAACTGAAAACTACCTCCAACATAATTTGGTTGAAGTAGACGATAGGGATCCGCACTCTGTACCAGACTTTTGTTTGTTCATATAGACACTGTTTAGTATTACAACTACTCTTGTATGTCCAAATGAATGACATTCTTTTTGGTACACTTTCCTGACATTTTCCCATGTGCACAAAATATGAGTAGTTTCGGGTCATCCGCATCCCTGGCATGAAATTGTGAGGATTAAGAACATATCCAACATTTTTATTTAAACTTAAATGTGTAATCTGCTTAGGCACGATTTTAACAGATGGTTGTCTGATTGCAGATTTTGGAGAAAAGTGACTATGTTGTACTCCAGGGGAAACCATTCATCAAGAAGACTGGTAAATGTAACATGAAAGAAAACTTTTAACGCATTATTTGGGTTCTTAGTGTTTCTTTTGTTGTCATTGATGTCTTTTTGTGTGGATGCACTTGGAAATATGCAAAGCTTGTTGGTTTTGTCCTAACTGTTTTTGTTGGTTTTTTCCCATAGGATGGCGTAAGATAGCATTTTTCTTCAACATCTCATTTGAGATAAAAGACAGGACCATTCAACTTGACGAGAGATACAATGTGATCCGTGCTGAATTTGTTGTCCGTGCAAGCATGCAGTATGTGTTGTAGTTTGTTGAAGTCAATAAGTCTGATTGTAAATGATCTCATGCCTATTGAGAAGTCTAGGTGAGCCCTGTAATTCAATTATTCTTTTGGTCTGTCTAGGGGTGGAAGATTTTCAGATGGATGGGCTTCTTGTGATCGTGGAGAGAAACGATTCAGTAAGCCAAATCATGATATTCCAGGGACAGCTGAGACAAGGGCCAAGACAAGAGCTTGCCAGGTTGATACTAAATCTTTCTTATATCAATTTCAATTTCAGAGGATTTTGATTTGTTTATTATTGGAACATATGTCAGATGTTATCTTCATCAGTGCTGAACACTGCAATGTGAATACTTTTGAATTCAAGGTTACATTGCTTTGGATGTGAAGCTTTTTTATTTGTATATTATTGTAACATTTCTCAGATGTTCTGTTTATTTGTGCTGAATGCATTAACATTATTTATTTATTTAATATTGTAACATTTGTCAGATGTTCTGTTTGCTAGTGCTGAATGCTGTGAATAGTTTTAAATTTATTTATGTAGGCACATATTTTAATTATTTCACTTTTACTGTCCATATTAGTTCTGTAATATCAACAAGACTAGGAAGCAAGGACACACCACGTTTTGACATTGTTAATTGGGTAATCCCCAAGTTTGAAAAGCATATGGTGGATAAAGCAAATGTGATATATACAAGAAAGTAGAATAGATAGAAAATATAATAAATATTGAAATTTTGACATTGTTAATTGGGTAATCCCCAAATTTGAAAAGCATATGGTGGATAAAGCAAATGTGATATATACAAAAAAGTAGAATAGATAGAAAATATAATAAATATTGAAATTTAGAATAACTCACTAGAGTTAATTTGTCATCCTGGTAATTTGCCCAGGTTATTAGCAAATTTTGGATCTTTATTCTCGATTCCTTTTAGAATTTATACATTGTAACTTTCTATTGCATGGGTAAGGTTTCGATTTTGCATCGATTTCTCTAATCGTGTTTTGGCTAACTTTCACTTAGCAAACTCTTAAGCACACTTTATTGTGGCTATTAAAAGTTGCCAGATTATGCCCTGTACCAGCTTTAAAAACGATCTAGTTCCCTGAAATATCGCAAGCAAAATCACCTTCTATGTGACACAATGCAAAATTATAAAAGTTCCATGGTTGCGATGAGACACATTCCATGAAGGGAAAAATTCCAAAACAATTAAAACTTAGAAGAGTTTCTTCCTAACGACGTCACCATTCTCTTCCATGTCATATGGTGTAAAATATTTCTCAATTGCGATATGGCACAAGAACAAGAAAACAACATTCTTCATTGTAGTATGTCACAAGAGAAAATGTTTTCTCACATGACATTTGCAACTTTATGATCTAGATTGGATCATTATATTGTTTGTCATCTGTCTCGATGCTTTCAGAGTGGAAAAAGTGGAGGAATCAACTCGTAGAACCATTTTTATCAGCAGTACCCAGTTTGACAAATAGGGTTTGAAATCTTCCAGAAGCATTTTGAGGCATCGAACTGTTGGAAAATGTAACTAGATTTGGCCTTCATAATTATCTTTGTACTTGTGACATTGTATGCATTTGTAAAAAGAAGAAAAAGAAATATTATTTTGTAGCATGGGTTTCATGCTTAAGTTGATTTGTCACTAGGTCAAGTATGTTCTTCATGCTTCTAGGGTTTGTCAAGTCAAAAGAGTATTTATCATAAGTCTTGAAGTGAAGCCCCATTTGGACTTTGAAAAGAAAATGTAAAGAAAAAATTATTTTGAGTCAAAATGTCATTTTTGTCCCTACAAGATCAAGTCGACCCTTCCTCTTCAAGTTGGCCTAGTTTCGGGTAATTCGACTTCGTCAATTGTGTATATATAAGAGCAGCTCGACCTCATTTGATACACTCATCAAGCAAGTTCGATCTGTTGAGATAGAAGGAGAAAAATCAACAAAATAGACAAGGAATAAGTCAAAGGAAAGAGGAGAATAAAAGCGAAGTCAAAAGAGAGAGAATCTGCCCTAGGAAACCTCTCACGTGCAAAATTTCAAAGCTGCAGGAAGGCCACAAATTGTAGTCCTGTTGTAGGAGGTGAAAATTATGTTGCAGGGGCTGAAGTATGAAGTTTGACCAGATTTTGGAAGGGTTTGACTGTCGTTGACTAGAGGTGACTTTGAATTGTTGGAAATGCTTGAAAGGAGGGTTGTCTTGGGGCTTGTGAGTGGACTTGGTCTTGGATTTCTCATTTGATTTGATTTTATAAGAGGAGATTCTTTTTGCGTTTTCCCCCTTTGAGGGGTTTTTCCCTGGCTTGGAGCCTATATTTTGTGTCCATTGTCTTTTATGATCTTCATGGTTTATGGTCTTGATAATTGTTTGATGAAAAGAATCTAACAAAGAATAATAGGAAACTAATATAATTTTACAAACCTTTATCAAGGATAAGGAGAATTGTTTAAATATATGCCATACTAGATTCTCCAACATGGTGTTAGAGCAAAGGTGAGAAGAAGGCAACTTGAAGAGCATCATTGTTGGCATAAGTGAAAGACATCCATTGAAGGACAACATTTGCTAAAAGACACAAGGAAGGGCTTAAGGAAAAAGAGCTAGTGACCTAAATGGAAGAAGACTATAATATCTCATTGAAGTCTCTCTAGTACACAAAGAAGAACATCTATCTTTCTCTATTGAAGGCTCTTTACAATTGAAGGACATCTTTGAAGTCTATTGAAGGTTCTTGAAAGCTTCAAAATAGTTGAAGGCATTATCACCGAACTTTGTAGCATGGAAGAAAATGAAGTCATGGAATATGTTCTTGGTGAAATTACTCAACCAGCGAAAAAGAAGATTCGAGAATTAACAAGATACAAGAAGGGAGAAGTGAGAGCACAAAGGATTCTTATTGAATCTATAAAGGATTATATCATTCCCATTGTTGCTGATTTGAGTACATCTAAAGAAATCTATGATAAATTGGTAAAATCGTACTCTATAAGTACCTCAGGTCAGAAAATATCCTTGAGAAATCAACTATATAAATCAAGGATATCAAAAAATGAAGATGTGGCCACATATCTTTTTGAAGATATCACAATTAAGGGATCAACTACAAGGGCTTGGAGAAGTCATCTCCAATTCATAGATGACTACTTGTGTACTAAATGCCTTGCCACCTGAATGGAGCAGTTTTGCAACTCGTGTCTACTCAAGAAAAGAGACTACTCCCTTTGATGAACTATGGGCTCAATCTATCTTGGAAGAAACAAGATTGAAGACAAAGATGACACCGAATCAAATGAAAAATCTCAAGCCTTTGTTGTAAAATCCAAGAAAAAGAAAGATAAGTTTGAAAAGTCCAAAGGAAAAGAAGATATGTCCAAGATAAATGCCATGGGTGCAATGAATATCGACATTTTAAGAGGGATTGTGCAAATAAGAAAAACAACAAAAGGAAGAAACAAAGTGGAGCTCACATAACTTAAGAAAAGGAAGAACATGAGAAGAATCCGAAAGGTGAAGATCCCAAGGATCTATACTATTGAGGGAGCTCCACATTTATCAGGTTTATTTGTAGTTTGTCTTTCTTTTTTTATAAAGTAGCAGTTAAAGTAGGATGCACTGTTGCATTCTCTAGAAGGGTCTTGATTTACATGGCATCATAGAAGGAAGCATATGATAGTAGAAGATTTAGAGTCTTCATAATCAAATTGCTTTGGAAGAAGTCATCTAGCTGAAAATTTTTGAAAAAGATTTGGACCATCTTATACATCACAACTAATCCAAGTATTTTTCTAACATAATGTTAGAGGTAGTCATCTTGTAGAAAGTATCATCAAGATCCTCCAATAAGAACTATCATTTAAGGGAAGGTTCTTTAATATTTAGAAGCATTATGTCATGACTGATATATATTCCATTTAGTATGGAAACAATTATCTTGAAGGATGAAGGGATTGTCAGAATCACCATTGCTGTTACACCCAAATTCACAGGTGTTAGTAAAAAGACTCATCGCAGAGTTAACGAATCCACGAAAGGCGGTTAAGCACATGTCGTGAAACACACAGGGTGCACTGGTTTATTCAATGTCCAAGAATCTTCCCCTATTGCGAGCTGGTTGTGATTTGAACTCGAGACCTTTGGCTTTGATACCACTTGTTGGAATCACGATTGTCGTTACACCGAAACCTGCAAGTGTTAGTAAACAAACTCATTGCTAGAGTTAACGGATCCACGAGAGGCTGTTAAGCACGTGTTGCGAAACACACGGGAAGCATTGGCTTAACCAATGTCCAACAGGGATATTGATGGTCAAGTTGCGGTTGAAAGGCATAATTGAAGTCTTTCCCCTCCTTGGAAAGGAAGCTTAAGAAACAAGTTCATTCAAAGGAAGGATGGCTAGATGGTTAAGATATGCATAACTCTTCTCTAGAAGGTAAAAATCATGTCTATAGGAATCTTGCAGAAAGAGTTGGTTGTAAGAATGTGTTTGGTAACATGAGCATGAAAGGTCTTTCTTGTGGTTACTCGATGCTTGAAAAATAGAGTTGGTATGCTTTGGAATGGAAAGACTATTCGATAAGATATCATGGCACAAACATGATGATATTGTTCAAACATCCAAATGGTTTCTTAAAGAAAGAAAGAAGATTGGCAATGACAACTTCAAGGAGAAGTTGTTGAAGCTATTGAAATATGTAACTAGGTTCGGTCTTCATAATGACATATGTACTCATGATTTTATGCATTTGATGTAAAATGAAAAATGAATTTATTATTGTTATTCTTGAGGCATGGGTTTCATGCTCAAGGCACATTTATTTATAGGTCAAGCACCCATTGAGTGCTCTCAGGGCTTGTCATTGAGTCTACAAGTCAATTGAGTCATTGTCATGTATGGAAGACCCTTTTGGGCATGTTACATATTGTAAATAAATTTTGTTTGAGTCAAATATATAGTCAAAGACCCTCCAATACCATGTCATGGTGCAAAGAACTTGTCGGCTTGTATGAGAGGACAAGTCGACCTAAAGTTAGCAATTTGACCTAGTGGAAGACCTATATATAAGGGAGACTTTGACCTCACTTGAGAGATGCACTCACTGCCCACAAGTTCGATCAAGGAAGAGGGAAATGTGCGAAGAAGAGAAGGACAAGAAGAAGAAAAGAAGAGCGAGAATTTTGGATTGTTTTTGGGCTATTACTCCTCACACGTGCGAAGGAATAATGGCACCTATTACAACAGAAAAGACTGAGTTGCAGAAGTTGAGTGAGGGCATCATGAAGTACAGTTTGCAAGTCGAGTTCTCTAGGAGAGAGAATTAACTCAAGCAAAGAGGAAAGAAGGAAGAATCTATGATAATTTTCTCACGTGCAACATCTAAGGTTTCTGTAGAAGAAACTACTGGAAGTTGAAGTTGCAGAGGAATCTATTGGGAGGTCGAAGTTGCAGAAGAATCTTTTGGGAGGTCAAATCTACAGAGGAATTTGCTGGAGGTTGAAATTGTAGAAGTTGCTGAGGTCAAAGTTGTTAGAAGGAAAGCTCGTCAAGGAGGGAAGTTTGACTTGGCCTTGGAGCAGTCTTGGTCAAGGGTCATAAGTCTTGGAATTCGTCATTGAAGTTCTATAAGAAGAGAAGAGTTCTTGTGGGTTTTCCTCTCAAGTGGAGAGGTTTTGGCCCTAACTGATCGTATATATCTTGTATCCTCTTGTCTTATTGTTCTTTATGGTTTGGTAACTGTTGATGAATAGAACACTAAATATAATCAAGGGAAAGAAGAAGCTAATTAAGTAAAAATACCTGACAAACAATTATCAAAGTAAGAGAAATCACCTAACTTGTTGCCACTATATTTCTCAAAAGTAGCTTGCTGATTTGTTCATTCAATGGGCACTTTGATTGAAAATTGATATCATGGAAAAAAATATTTTTATACAATATGGAGACAGACCATGCGGAAGGATGTTGATCTCAAAGGAGACAAGTAAGCAGTATTTGACAACTTGACAAAAGGCCATCATGATGATGTAATTATGATATTGATGTTTTGGATATCTGATTGATATATGGTTTTGCTACCTGGAAAAATGTTGCAGGAATGCATGATTGTAGTTTAGGCTAGTCCATCTACAACTGGTTGTTTTGAACTCAATACAAAGTATACATAGATTGAGTGGATGGCTTTTGTAATCCTTGGAGGATTATTTGGTTGAGATGTTTACATCATCTTGGGATTGAAAGATAGCAATACAGAAAGATAACCTCAGATTTATGTTTCAATGACAATGAAGATCACTTTCATGATAAGAGGGAGCTATGACTAGCTCTACTTTGATTGGCTCAATGTAATGCCTTTGTTGGTGATGACTAGAGGAAAGTGATATGAAAGGTTGATGGCCTGAACCCTTTCATAGATTGAGGAACGAGTTTGGCCCCATAACATTCTAAAAAAATAAAAGCTCAATATGATGAGATGCAAAGAAAGGAAGGAGTCATGCAACTACTTCAAGATCTCCATGAAAGAACCCGTAGCTGATGTTTGTGACAAGCTTAAGAGCTTGTGGTTATGTCTTCCTATTTAAAAGGAAGCGAGGAATCTCCTCTATTCTTTAGAGGGAGTAAGAAAGTCTCCTTAAATGTTTGAAATGAATAGGCATATATTCCTTGATCAAGAGGGAATGAGGATCTCCTCTCTGGTTGAGAGGGAGTGATGATGGACGTCATATTCTCTTCTTCATGTGTCATGCACTAGGCCAGGACTAACAACCATATGTCTAGTGAAGGCCATGGAAAGAGAATGGTGATTGCAGGGTTGGATAAGCATCTAGGATTAATACTCCTTGAGGATTTGGAAATCCAAGAAAGGAAGTAATACTATGGACTGACACTCTTCGAGGATAGGACAGGCTATTCAAGACAAGAGTGGTCGAAGAAGACCGATATTCTTTGAGGATTGGAAATCCAAGACAAGAATAATCCTAAAAGGACATACTCGGTGAACATTTGAATGGGATATGTGCCTTAAGAGGTTGAGATGTATGCCTTCCAACATTGTGCACTGATGTAGTGGAGGGTTAGAGATTGTTAGGCAAGGCCTTGCAATGTTGATATTGTACAGTGCTAGATATGATGTTGATGCTTAAAGATGGCTTAACAGTCCAACTCTTATGAGAATATTTCAGTTTGAGAGAATCCTTGTATCCATTATGTAATTATGAATACCTCCCTAGTTAAGAGGGAGTGCTAGAAAATGTAACTAGTTTTGGTCTTCATAATTATCTTTATACTTATGACATTGTATATTTTTGTAAAAAGAAGAAAAATAATTAATATTTTCTAGCATGGATTTCATGCTTAAGCATGTTCTTCATGTTTCTAGGGTTTGTCAAGTCAAAAGAGTATTTGTCATAAGTCTTGAAGTCAAGTACCGTTTAGACTTTGAAAAGAAAATGTAAAGAAAAATTTATTGAGTCGAAACATCATTTTTGCCCCTACAAGACAAAGTCAACCCAGTTTGGGGTAATTCGACTTCCTTAGATGTGTATATATAAGAGCAACTCGACCTCATTTGATACACTCATCAAGCAAGTTCAATCTCTTGATAAATAAGGAGAAAAATCAGTGAAATACACAAGGAATAAGTCAATGGAAAGAGGAGAAGAAAAGCGAAGTAAAAAAGAGAGAATCTACCCTAGAAAACCTCACATGTGCGAAATTTCAAAGTTGCAAGAAGGTCAAAAATTTCAGATATGTTGCAAGAGGCCGAAATTTTGTTGTAGGGGCTAAAGTTTGAAGTTTGACCAGCTTTTGGAAGGGTTTGACAGTCATTGGCTTGAGGTGACTTTGACTTGTTGGAAAGGCTTGAAAGGAGGGTTGACTTGGGGCTTGTGAGTGGTGCTTGGTCTTGACATTTGGGTCTTGGATTTCTCTTTTGATCGGATTCTATAAGAAGAGAAGAGTTTCTTTCTGGATTTTCCCCCTTTGAGGGGTTTTGCCTTTGATTGGAGCCTATATTTTGTGTCCATTGTCTTTTATGATCTTCATGGTTTATGGTCTTGATAATTGTTTGATGAAAATAATCTAACAAAGGATAATAAGAAGCTAATATAAGTTCACAATATTTTATCAAGGATAAGGAGAATTGCTTAAATAGCTGCCATACTAGATTCTCCAACACAAACTACATTTTTTGGAGGGTAAAACTTCTCCGCTTTAGCAACACACCTTTTTTCGTATTCTCAAACGACGCAAGAATTGCCTCGATCAGAGTCTGTATGCAAAAGTTATGCTACTTAGAAGTTGACCTTCTTGTTTTGTCCACCATAATTCGAGAGGATGCCATGTCAACCCCCATTACTCATGGAAAAGGGGCTAGCCACGTGATCATAGTGAAGAAGAATCTAGAAGAGTCCATATTGTAACTCTAGTTAAGAGTTGATGTAGTCAAAACTAGGCACTAGTAGGCACTATGTTATAACTGAGCCACTAGGAGGAAAAGGGTTTCAATTATTTTTGAGCAGATTTTGTTCCATAAACGAGTAGAATAGTTGAGAGGGATAGAGAGAGAGCACACAAAGATGATTTGTGAATTGCAGTAGCTCGCGAGCCACATGCCTTACTTCTTTTTAATTGTAGGCATTTTCTATTCAAAGAAAGATAGTAGAGAAACCTTACATGGCAATTGGGTTTTCTCTTGAAAGGGTTTCCTAGGATATGTATTGTGTCCATTTTGGTTTGTGAGTTTTTATTTCGCCATTCTCTATTTTCTGCATAATTATAATTTGCATGCATATGCCGTAAACAATAATTTATAGATCCAGAAATATAAGGAGAAACAAACCCTCATATTGTAGATTTCGAAACTTTAAGTATAATGTTATCAGACTTGTGACAAATTGTCCAATGGAATATCAATGACAGTTAACAAATCATATTGGTATTAGAGCAGGTTTCTTTGGGTATATTGTGGAGATTTGCAAGGGATCTAGATCGGCAAAAGCCAAAAGTCACAAAACCCAGTCATGGCTGACGAATCTGTGAATAACAATCTTAATCCGATAGAGGAGGGGTTTTCGCGGTTGGAAGCACGAGTTGTAGGTATAAACCAATTAGAGGAATTTTCGGCCTAAAAGTCACCATGAATTTTTCATGTAATTTCCATGTCATAATATGTAAACCAATCAAAGTCATTTAAATTTAAAAGAGGTACATGTAAATATTTTGGAGGGAAAAAAAAGAAATCTACTTTTTTTTTTTTAAATTCTATTTTTTGCTCATCTCCTTATAGGTTTACTCAAATTTCAAGTGTAGACATTTGTTGGATGCCGAATTAAATTATGCATCTAACAATTACCCACTTTTAGGCTTAAATTTCCTCTAATGGAAACGTGAATCTCTTCAGGGCAATCCTGACTAATAAGATCATGCTATTTGGAGAAGATGGGGGTTGTAATGCAAATGTTTGATTAGAGTGGAGATCAGGATATCGAGAAGAAACAAAGGAGTTGAAGAAAGAACCCAAAAAAGATGAACCCAGATCGAGTAGTGTGAACCATTCACAGTCCTTGTTCAAAATGGAAGCGAAGGTCGATATCAAGCCATATCAAGGTGAGATTGATGTTCCGAAGGTAAATCATTGGTTGTAGCAACTATAAGTTTATTTCAAGGTCCATGATATAGAGGATGAACTAATGAGTTCATTTGCATGGCTAAAATTAGAGGGCCATCCCTCACTCAGTGGGAAAGCCACACAAAGGTCTTGTGGTTGGAGGGAGATCCTCTAGTGACTAAGTGGGAGGGCTTTAAAACCCTCGTAAAGTCACAATTTTACCCTATTGGGTATTGTTGTTGCCCAAGATGTACACCTAAACGCGGGAAAAGTTTCCAACCCCACAAGGTGTAGCCTTTACAAAGTAATGCTCATAGTGGGGGCTGTCACTGTAATCCCTTGTCCCTAAAGGATGGGAAATTAAGATAGAACTTGTTGGAACAACAAGTCTAGGAGATTAAGAAGCAAGGCAATTACTTCTTTCAGTAACTTGAATTAAGATTAGATGGCAAGTTAAGTTATTGAATTGAGCAATGTGAGATAGATATATTCAATTAGATCAATATGACACTTTGGATAAGACAATAAGAGACCAATGCCTTAATAATAATGCTCAAATAATTTAAGGAACTTGCACAATGATGTATAATACTTCAAGCTGCAAGATAAGCAATTTTGCAAGGAGGAAATGCTACTACGAGAGATAAATCAAAATAATCAGAGATATGAGCGATAAATTCTGAGAGAACAATTGCAAGGAAAATAATCTTGTGCTTCCAAGTAAATATGATATCCAAAGGCAATGGACTTGAAATTACAAGAACAATAAAGCTTGCAATTATAGATGAGCTCACAATTCCAATTACCAATCATCAATTGACGAATGAATGCAATATCTATCTAGCGTGAGATGAGAGATCTTGGTTGATTTTAATTATCTGCCTAATCTAGATGAAAGCCTCATTCTCAATTGGTTTGAAGCAAGTTTTAAACAAGGTTGTAGAGAGAACTACTGGGGAAAGAGGCCAAGGCCTCATTAACGATACCTCCCTAGGAGTTCTAACGACCCAAGTGCCTCCATTCCTACAAGGGATTACCCACAAGAGATATGCAAGGTGACCTGTTTTAACTGTTGAGTAAGGGTCAAGCTTCTCAAATTGTGTGAAGTGTGAAAATTTCATCAATTGCAATATGTGAAAAATATTCTTCGAACTAGAAAATTGATTATGTAGCTTATTTGCTACAACAAATATCGAATAAATTTACAATTAGAATTTTCACAATGCTGCGGAAAAATAAAATGCTGGAAATAAATAAATTGTAGCACACACATAAAAAAAAGATTGACACAGTTGTTTTTAGACAATTGTCCCCGGAAAAATCCAATGTGGGAATCGGAAAAGTGGTTCAACAGATGAGGGTTTTCTTATTAATCTTTAGCAACAATCTGAGTACAAGAATTCTGACAACCAAAACAGAGGAGAAATACTGAGAGAAATTCTATGATAAATTTCTCACTCTCCACAACGACTCCTTGACCCCAGAATGGAGACTCTGCCCATACGCTGGTGCTTTTGCGTCACTCTCTGCGCAGTGACTGCACAGAGCTCTAGAGGACTGCGTCTTTCCTCATGCTACCTCCTTTTGAATTCAATCTGTACTTTCCAGACTTTTGTTGATACCCTCTCTCTCTCTCACTGGATACTCACCCTCTGGCTCTATCTCCTCTACTGAATCTCAACCATTGAGAAAATCGATCTGCCTGGGCAACTGAGTAACTGCACTAGCGTGTTCTCCATCTACACATCGACTTCTTCTTATAATATTATGTTGGAGCACCAACGACGAAGATTAAAACTTAATCAATGGCCCAGATTATTTCCCTGTCGATTTGTGTGAGTTTCTAGAACATTCACACCATGGCTTAATTATTTCTGATTAATTAATCATATTTCCTAAGTTTAAACTTAGGAAATATTAAAAACTGATTAATAAATCTAATCAAGTTATCTCTAGGTGGAATTTCCAGAAACAATTTATGGGTATTGGAGAATACATGTATTCTAGCCTTTCCACCAAATCTAGTGGCTAGAACTCATCTGATGGTACAAAAACTAACACTCCCTCTTAGTGACGAAAGTATTCCAGTACTGCAACTGCTGCAACAATACACTGTCTTTGCACCATCTCCTGTTATGCTATTGATGTTTGTCTATTGTTGCCCACCAATCACTGCGCAACTCTGATATGTGCTACATCTGTGTTGCTGCTGACCCTGCTGAACTGCTTCCAACACTGAATCTGCATTGCAACTTCTTCTCATCTGCTGCGGTTGCAATTGAGTAGTACCCTGTCTCTGCTACTGAAACGGGTTCTCCACCATACCCCTATGTTCCCAGAACTGGATGAGCTTAGCTCTCCCTAGAGCTTTTGTGAGTATGTCAGCTACCTGATCTCCTGTGCGAACATACTGCAACTGGATTTCCCCATGCTATACACAATTTGTGATGAAATGACAATTGATATCTATGTGTTTCGTCCTATCATGAAACATTGGATTCTCAGAGAGTTTTATGCAACCTTGATTATCACAATAGAGAGTGGTCACTCCCATCTTCTTCCGAAACAAGCTCACGAGCAACTTCCTAAGCTATATAGCTTCGCATGTGGTTGTGATGGCCGCCATATATTCTGCTTCTGTTGAGCTCTATGCTACTGACTTTTGCTTGCTGCTACACCAAGAGACCATCTCTGATCCAACACTGAAGCGGTACCCGGAGGAACTTTTCCTGTCCATTGAACCACCTGCCCAATCTGCGTATGTGAATCTGCATAATCTGAAATCATCTCCTCGAGTATATTTCAACCCATACCTGAAGATTCCACTCATATATTTAATAATGTGGCTTGCTGCTGCCCAATGTACCCTTTTCGGCTCTACCATGAATTGACTAAGGGTATTGACAGCGAAACAATTGTCTGGCCCAGTGTTAACCAGATACATGAGATACTCAATGAGTTGCCTGTACAAGGTGGGGTCGACTTCCTTGTCTCCTGATGCATCTATCTTCTTCCAATTAGTGATCATGGGTGTTGCCATGGTTCGACAATTCTGCATTCTGAATCTCTTTAGAATATTTGTAACATATCTCCCTTACCCAAGGAAGATCTCCCCATTCTTCTGCCACACTTGCAATCCTTTATAAGCCCTGATGATCCTGTCAAAAAGAGGTCATCCACATACAAAACCAGAATGAGAGGCTCATTCTCGACCATCAAATAGTAGAGGTTGGGATCTACATCACTCTTTACGAATCCCAACTGCTGCAAGTAACTGTCAATCCCACCATACCATGCCTTGGCTGCCTGCTTGAGCCCGTATAGGGCTTTCTTCAATCTGCTTACATGAGTGCGCTTCTCATGAGTTTCGAAGCCTTCGAGCTAGTTTATATACACCACTTCTTCTATCACCCCATTCAAGAATGTTGTCTTGACATCCATCTGGTGAATCTCCCATCCCATTTGCACTGTTAGGGATATAACATATCTGATAGAGGTATATTTGGAAACTGTGGCGAAGGTCTTCTCATATTCTATTCCTTCCTTCTGTGCATACCCTTTTGCCACGAATCTAGCCTTGTATTTCTCTACACTGGTATCTGCAGCGTACTTGATCTTATAGAACCATTTGGAACCTACAGTTGACTTGTATTCTAGCCTCGACACTACCTCCCAAACATCATTTGTCATGACAGAGCTATACTCTTCTACCATGGCATCCACCCACACCTGATGCTGTGCAACTTCCTGAAAGCTGGAGGGTTCTTAACTTGAGCTACCAAAGCTTGATATCTGTTAGGCTGCTTGTGCTGTCTCTTGTCCGTCCTAGGAGCTCCAACAAACTCCTCTGCATCCCTAAAGGTTTGATGCACTTCCCTACTGGCTCTACCACTGGTGGTAGGAGGTTCAGTCAGTGCCTCCTCCTGTCCCTGTTACTTCGTCTGCTGAGAACTCCCTGGATCTCCTACCCCTGAGGAGATATTAGTACTAGTCACTATACTCGATCCTTGTGACTGTCCTCTTGCTGGTCACACTTGTTGTCCCTACTGCTGGACTAACGAAACTTCTGCTAACTGATCACTTGCAGGCATCTCTCGAGATCTCTTGAAAGCTCTGTCTTACATGAACTTTACATCTTGTCTCACTACAATCTTCCTATTGCTAGGAATGTAGATCTTGTATGCCTTTGAGGTCTCGCTGTACCCGACGAAGAACCCCTTCTTTGCAGTCTGATCCAATCTGCTGTGCTTTTCATCTGGCACATGGCAGTAGGCCACACTCCCAGAAATCCTCAAGTGACTCACTTCATGCTTCTTATTTGTGAAGACTCCCTTTGGCGTTTTCTTCCCCAATGCTCTATGAGGTGTTTTGTTTTGAATGTACACTGTTGTGTTACATGTCTCTGCCCATAAAAATCTAGGCAGATCCCGATCATACCACATAGCCTTTGCAACCCCAACTATTGTTCTGTTCTTCCTCTCCGCTACTCGATTTCGTTGAGGGTTATATGGAGTTGTCCATTTTCTTTTGATGCCTTTCTTTGCGTAAAATTCTGTGAAGTCTTTATCAATGTATTATCCACCATTATCTGGGCACAACACCTTGATCTTTTTAACCTTTGCGTTCTCTACGAGAGCCTTGAACTCTTTGAATCGATCAAAAACCTCATGTTTGGTCTTTAGGAAATAGATCCAGGTCTTTTTGGAATGGTCATCAATAAAGGTGATGAAGCACAAATATCTGAGTGTTTCAGTCCTAACACGCCATTTGCTCTGCTACCAGTTCTCATAAATGCTACCTTCGCGTACTTCCCAAGTACGTATCCTCTACATACATCATCGTGCTTTGTGCTAAGAACTGGAGCTCTTGTTACAGTTTCTTTGAGCATCTTAAGTGCTCCATGGTGTAAATGTCCCACCCTCCTGTGCCATAATTCATTCAGCTCCTACCCAATACTACTGTTAGTGCCTATCAGTGCAATTGGAGAATCGAGCTGCAGCCTGTATAACTTGTTACTCCGAGCTCCTATTTGTTTGACCTTCTTCCAGCTAAAATGTTTGACATACACTTTCTTCCCTGCGAAATGTAAATAATACCCTTTGTCCTGTAACTGGGACACATAAATTAGGTTCATACCCAATCCCGACACATGCAATACATTAGTAACGCTGGTGCTGGTTCCTGTCTCGGTCTGAAACTCTCTGGTGCCTCTCCCTACAAGAGTACATTTGGTTTTGTTGCCCATAATGGTCTGGAAGTCCATCTGCTCCTCCTGATAGTTAGAGAAATATTCTCCGTCCCCTGTGATATGAGTTGAAGCTCCACTATCTATATACCAGACATTGGGTGATGCTGAACCTGATAGGCAAGCATATTCATCCTCCAACCTGGAAGATAAATTTGAAGCATCCTGACTGTTTATTCTGTCCTGATTTTTTGTGCTATTTCTCTTTCCCAAAGTTGATTTTGCTGCTGCAAAATTGTTGCATCCAACAAAAGATCTACTCTGCAAAAAAATATGGCTGCTCCCTCTGCCTCTAGTAATCCTCGAACTGGAGAAATCGGATCTCTTTATCGCTCTCCCTGAGAAATCGATTTTCCTCAAGAATTTTGACCCTTCTGGCCAAGGGACTATGCTGCCTCTAGGGTATTTGAACTGTTGCTTACGCAAAGCAACGACAAACCTTCTCTTTTTTGCTATTGAGTTCTCCGACTGATCATGTAAGCTTTGATACCATGTGAAAATTTTATTTATTGCAATATTTGAAACATATTCTTCGAACTGGGAAATTGATTATGTTTTCCTCAAGTCTCTTGTTATCAACATTGTAGGGAATCACGATTGTTGTTAGACCAAAACCTGCAGGTGTTAGTTAACAATCGCATCACCCAAGATAATGATCCATGAGAGGTTGTTAGTCCATGTTGCAAAACACACAGGGATCGTTGGTTTATCCAATGTCCAACAATCTCCCCCCTAACGTGAACTTGGTGTGTATCGAACTCATGACCTACGCTCTGATATCACTTCTTGGAAACATTGAGAGGGGTGTGAATCAATATTTTTTTTCAATTGTTATTTTTGCCAGTTAGATCACTTATAATTAGAACACAAAATGAACAAGAAGAATAAATACTTTTATTAATCTCTTCTTTACAATAATATGTAAGGCTCCAACCCTAGATGAGGACACCACTCTTCAATCTCCCAAGCTCTAGCTTGGACTACCCAAGGTGTTGAAATTTGGTTACCGGAGGACAGGTGGTTTCCTAAGGCTTTGATCTTTGGCCTAGGGAAAAGTGTCCAAAAGAATTTAATTTTTTTCCTAAAGTGACTTTATAAAGTTATAAAGTCAAATCTAATTTAAAAGTGACTTTAAGTGATAAAGTTACAAAAGTCTAATTTTAAAGTGACTTTAATAAAGTCAATGTAAAATTAGAAAGGAAAAGTGACTAAGTGGGTCTTTATTAAAGTGGGGTGAATTAAAAAATAGAAAGTGAGATTTAAATGAGCATTTAATCGCAGCCCTAGATCTAAATCTGTTTCAGCCATTGGATTTAAAGATTCCCCAAAAGTCACTTAGGGTTAGGTTAAAGGAGGAAAATGAGGAAAAGGTCATTCATTCTTTCATGAGCAAATTGGGAGAAGGAGAGCAAGAGAGCAAGGGAGATTTCTGGGCAGTGAGGAGAAAGAGGCAGCACTTTGGCACACATTCCAAAGCAGTGTTTCAGCAAGTCCGTACAGCAGAGTTAGCACACAGTGAAAGGCAGATTTTGGGCATGATTTTCTAGAAAATCCGTACAGCAGTTTTGGCTCAGTTTCCAAGAAGGCCGTACAACAAGTTGGCACGAAAATCGAGGAGCAGAGAAGCTGGTTTTCCTGGCACGTTTTTCAAAGGAGGCCGTACAACAAGTGGCTGTACCCTTGCACAGATTTCAAGGCAGAAATCCGTACAGCAGCTTTGCTGTTTTTTTCTGCACGAAAATCGAGAAAAACAGTACAACAACATTTATGGCAGCTTGCACGCATTTCTAGACAGTCCGTATAGCAACATTTAAGGCTGCAAATTTGGGCACGAAAATCGAGGAGGTCGTACAACATTTATTGCTGTTTACACGTTTTTTGAGGTGGTGGTAAAGCACGAAAAACGAGATAAGTTGTAATCTGTACTTGCTGATTTTTCTGAGTTTTTTTGTCTCTCATTGTAAAAGCATTTTTCCCAGAAATAAGGAGCTTTCGAACTGGTTTTCCCCAAGAGTTGTAGGGGGTTTTTCCAGGGTCACCTTGACCAAAAATCTCTGTGTTAAAATGTGTTGAATGACTGTTTTGTATCTGCTGATTTTTATTTCTGCATTTTCCAGCATTCTGTAAATTTTCCAGAATTTGTGTTTTCAGCAAAAATTATTTTCCTGTTGTTGAATGTAAGGATATGGGAAAGGGCATTTAACTAAAAGGAGAAATAAGGTGAAACTGAAAACCGGGGTGGGAAAGTTAAGAAATTTCTACACAAGGCTCCAACCTTGTCAGTTTGAGGCACCAACCTCTAGGGCTCCAACCCTATCTCTAGTACAGGATCCAACCTAGTTGTAAATTTTTGTTGATGTTCTATGTTTGATGCAACTTTAATTTTTATCCCCAATATCAAACAACAATCACATAAACAAGAAAGTAAAATGCTGATAGAACATACCAGTAGATCAACAGAAGACAAGCCAAAAATACACTTAACTTGATCAGCAAAATATATGTGTTGTGGTGCGTTACGGTGGTCCACAGGATGCTTCAACCAACAAAGTCTCAATACGGTTAGCCAACCAGAAGTGTCACACAACCCTCTTAGACAACAAGATCAGTCAACCCAAAGTCAACGAAAGTCAATGTTGTCATAGTCAACGGTCAACGCAAAATAACAGCAGCAAAAAGTCAATGCAGCTCGGTCAAAGTCAACGGTCAACCTTTATTTCTGTGCCAGAAAATGCGGACTGTAGAAATCGGAAATTTGACCAAAGTTGGGGTGAGTTTGACCATGCGTTGACCAAAGTCAACGCTGGTAAACTCTGCGCTAAAACCCTAGGTCGAAAACATAAAATTCTTCTTGCTGCAATTTCCCACGTGTGGATGAAGAAGAGCCTCCAAGGTGATCGAACCAATCAGATGATGAGAGAGAATGTGTGAGGATGGATGAGTGAAAATGACCTCTAACGTTGACCTATTTATATCCATCAATGAGGGTGTGTGACATAACTGCTGGGGCTTCAAGCCTACATTTCATTTCAGGCCGACCTGCACATATTTTGAATAAATTCAAAATAAATGTTCTACTCATAGGATCAAGATGATCTTTAGATCGATCTTGCACCTCTCCAAAATAGGAATCTAATAAAAATATTGGCATCTTCATCTGAGCATCACAACATGGAGTTTGGACCTAGTTGTCCAAAATTAACACTCCCTGTCAACTAGGGAAAACTCCATCCACCTGTGCCATCCAAACATCGTGCGTCATCCCCCCGTAACTTGCTTTGCTGGCTTCTTTATTTCAGAACAAAAGTGGGTCAGTCACAAAGACATCATTCCCGGTTGACAAATTCAACCTAGAGGTTTGAAACCCCTATAGGGCTCAAAAAGAATCTCATACGAACTCGAAGTTGGTTTACTTGACCCGAAGTCAATTGGAGGTCCGAAACCTCACTAGACTTGATCCCAGATCAAGTGGTTGGACACGTGCCATTCTAGACATAGAGAGTACGGCAATCTCCGATGCGTCCATCGGTCTTTGCTACTGGTCTCTAGCTTTTCCCACCTCGCTGGCCAAATGAGAGGTACTTCCGATGAGTCCGGGATCAATGGGTAGGATGCATGCGGGGCACAAATCATGAGAGGTGAACCAACTCAACATCATAACGGTGGGGCAGAAGCACCATAAGGTTCGATAAGCCTATCCTTGTGTGTGCTTATAGCTTCGAGAAGCTATCCCCAAAGCCCCCCAGAGCACTGCCATCAGATCCATGCTTGATCTTATAGAGCCATTTTGAGGTGACAACTGCTTTGTCCTCCGGTCTCGGAACCACATCCCAGACATCATTCTTCCTTATGGGCTCATATTTTTCGTGCATAGCATCCTTCCAGACTTTATGCTTTACGACTTCCTCAGAAGATCCAGGCTCAGATTGTACGATTGTACTCATGGCTGCTAGATACCCTTGGTATCTATTCGGCTTCTTTCTTTCACAGAATGACCCCTTGGGGCCATATGTCTCTCGACATCCTCGAGAGTCTCCTTGAGCCTTGATGGTCTCTTCCTCATTGAAGGAGGTGGAACAATAGGGTCCATTGGTCCTTCAACATTGGGCATCGTCTCATCCTTTGGTTCTTCTTGATTTCTAGGCCTTGCTTCATGATCTTCCTCAGATCTCAGAAGATTGATTACTTTCCTCAGGGAAGCATCTTAGTCAAAGTTAACATCGTGGCATATTTCCATTTCCCTTTAACGAGGCACATAGACTCTATAGACCTTCGAAGTTTCGCTGTAGCCCACAAACATTCCTTCTTCCCAGAAGCATCCAGCTTGCTCCTCTTCTCCTTTGGTACATGAAAATAAACGGGACATCCAAAAACTCTAAAATGTAAGACGTCAGTTTCTTACCAGAGAAAACCTCTTTGGGAGTTTTGGAGTCTAGAGCGTAATGCGGGCATCGGTTTTGTATGTATACAACTGTGTTCGCAGCTTTTCCCCACAGAAACTTTGGAAGACCTTGGTCACATAGCATGGCACAGGCAGCTTCCACAATGGTCTTGTTCTTTCTTTCAGCAACACCATTCTGCTCAGGAGTGTAGACAGTTGTGGTCTCCCTCTTGATGCCAGCTTCTCTGCAAAAGTTCTTGAACTCATTTGTCTCATATTCAGTGTCATTATCGATCCTCAATATCTTTATCTTCTTCCTTGTTAGATTTTCCACCAAGGCTTTGAAGGTACGGAACCACATGAAAGCCTCATCCTTCTTCTTCAAGAAATATCTCCAGGTTTTGCGAGAGAAGTCATTTATGAACGTCATATAATAAGAACATCCTCCCAAGGATGTCACAGGCAACATACTAGACAGATCATAATGTACTAATTGCAAGACATCATATGTGTTTGTGACGCTTTAGGGGAAAGGTCCCCTTGTATGCTTTCCTTTGGCACATCCCTGACATACACCTTCATGATCATTTGTGAACTCGGGCATCCTCGTCACCACCTTCCTTGCTTCAGGAAGGGCTTTGTAGTGAAGGTGTCCAAACCTCCAGTGCCATAGTTCAGTTTTTCGGATAGTATCAATTGTCATCGCTTCTAGTGGACTTCCTCCAACCTGGTAGAGTGTATCAACTCTAAACCCAATTGTGATAGCTTCATTGAAACTCTTCTTCCAGATACACTCCTTCCCATCAATGAATGCCACATTGAAACCTTTTTCTTCCATGGCCGAAATAGACACAAGGTTCTTCTTCAAATCAGGTACATACAGTACATATTGCAAGCGAAGGATTTGACCTTGAGACAAGTGGAGGGTCACAGTCCCTGCCCCTTTTACGGGATATGTGGCATTATCTCCAAGGATAATTTTTAGATTAACATCCTTCTCAACCATGTCAGAAAGTGCTTCCTTGAACCCAGTGATGTGCCTTGAGGCACTACTATCTTTCAACCAAACATCCATAGTGTCGGGTGGAGATGCAACAAAGAGGGCAGATACAAGAATGAATTCATTTCTTTTATCATCAATAACATTTGATTCCTCATACCTGGAATTTCTCAACTTTTTGTAAGGTTGTCCATTTCCACCAGAGGGAGCCTTCCTTTTTCCTTTGAACTTGTTGTTCCTTTGATTTCCATTCCTCCGGTTGTTGTTGTTGTCATCATCATTGGGAGAATCCTTCTTGAAAGGGCATTCTCTAACATAATGGTCGGTCTTGTGACATGTGTAACATTTACCTTTCTTCCCTTGGGTCCCTACTCTTCCTTTGTTCCTTGGGCCACCAAAGTTCTTCTTCTTAGCACGAGCAATGAAGGCAACATTTCCTTCATTTTCATATTCCTTCATCCTTGTCTCTTCTTGTACGCATCTCGATAGTACTTCGTCAAAATTAGGTATCACATTGTTATTGAGAATGGTAGTATTGAATACATGCCATTTGGATGAGAGACCTCCAAGTGCGGTGAGAACCATCTCTCGATCAGCTATTGTCTCCCCAATAGCCAGAAGATTATTCCTGATTTCGGTCAGCTTCAGAAAATATGATTGACAGATTCATCCCTGCCTTTCTTCAGGTTTTTCAGTTGATTCTTAAAGAATAGGACTTGATTTACATTGTTGGCCTTGAACATGTTGACTAACTTATCGTACATCTCCTTCGATGTGCCCAGCTCAGAGATGCAGGCAACCAAACTCTTATGAATTGAGTTTCTGATCATCAGCTTTGCTTTGATTTCCCTCTTTTTATACTTTGACTTGGTGGCAGCAGGTGCAGTGGATGGAGGCTCTTGGATTTTACCCTGCACATAGTCCATGACATCTTGGTCTTCCAACATAAGATCCAATGTCATCTTCCAGGCATGGAAGTCTTCCTTCCCAGTCAATTTGTCATAAGCTTTAAAGCCATTGTAGTTTGAGGTACCCATGCTCTTCTTCGGTGATTGCTACAAACTTGGGCTTTGTCTTCACCTCAGCTCAGATACCATGTAAATTTTTGTTGATGTTGTATGCTTGACGCAACTTTACTTTTTATCCCCAATATCAAACAACAATCACATAAATAAGAAAGTAAAATGCTGATAGAACATACCAGTAGATCAACAGAAGACAAGCCAAAAATACACTTAACTTGAGTAGCAAAATATATGTGTTGTGGTGCGTTATGACAGTCAACAGGATGCTTCAACCAACAAAGTCTCAATACAGTCTTTACTTGAAGTGTCACACAACCCTCTTGGACAGCAAGATCAGTCAACCCAAAGTCAACGGAAGTCAACACTGTCACAGTCAACGCAAAACATCAGCAAAAGTTAACGCAGCCCGGTCAAAGTCAACTATCAACCACGATTTCTGTGCCAGAAAATGCAGATTGCAGAAATCGGAATTTTGAGCAAAGTTGGGGTTAGTTTGATCTTGCGTTCACCAAAGTCAATGCTAGTAAACTCTGCGTTGAAACCCTAGGTCGAAAACAAAAAATTCTTCTTGCTGCAATTTCCCACGTGTGGATGAAGAAGAGCCTCCAAGGTGATTGAACCAATCAGATGATGAGAGAGAATGTGTGAGGATGGATGAGTGAAAATGACCTCCAACGTTGACCTATTTATATCCATCAATGAGGGTGTGTGACACAACTGCTGGGGCTTCAAGCCTACATTTCATTTCAGGCCGACCTGCACATATTTTGAATACAGTCAAAATAAATGTTCTTCTCATCGGATCAAGATGATCTTTAGATCGATCTTGCACCTCTGCGAAGGAGGAATCCAATAAAAAAATTGGCATCTTCATCTGAGCATCACAACATGGAGTTTGGACCTAGTTGTCCGAAATTAACACTGGACTTCTTGAGGACTCCTATCCTCTAGGGCTTCAACCCTATCTTCCAAGGCACCAACCTTGTCTCTATGAGACTCCAACCTCTAGGGCTCCAACCCTCAGCTTCAATTCATCAAGATGTGTTTGATTATTGGTCACTGCTCCCAATATCTTCTTCAATGAGCCCTGTCTATCTTCAGCAATGCCTCCAAATCACTTCATTAATGACAACCTTGTCTTCTTAGAAGGTGTCACCACTGCTCTTCATGTCACCCAAACAAAGATGTCCAAAGTCACATCATGATTGCTTCAACGCATCATGGTCTCCAATGATATCTCCAAGACCTTCAAGGCGTCTTCAATAGGCAGCCCAAGTTCTGCACCTGCTCTAAGCCTCTTCAAGGGCTTCTTCAAGAACTGTACAAGGGAGTCTTCACAATGCTTCAACAACAAGATATTTCTGCACAAGCTCTTCAATAGGTGCTCCAAGATGTCTACAATAACTGTTCCAATGGACTAATACAATTAGTCTCTAAATGCACCAGATGTTCTTCAAGGCTACTTTCACCAGTACTTTAAATATGTTCAAACCCAAAGCCCAATCAAGAGATGCACAATGCATAGTTCCAAAATGATATAGTGACTGTCCCTAGATGAGGTCTTGTTGATATAGTGACTGTCCCAACAGTCCTAATGTTTGACTGTTCGAGGCTCCAACACTTCACTGTGAAAATATGTTGCAGGTCACTTAATGCTTCACTGTCCAAGATCTTTTTCACTTCACTGTTTAATACTTCATGTCTTCATTTCATCACTGATTAAGTCTTCAAATGCTTCACTGTCCACCAAATGCTTTAATGTTTCTCCTCTGCCCAATGCCTTAATGCTTATTCATTGCCCAATGCCTTAGTGCTTTACTGTCGAAGCTCCAGGCTCTTCTCTGTCCTATGCTCCAACCTCTTCTCTATTCACTGTCCAGGGTCCAAGACTGCTTCAACAAATCTTCAGATAGAATATTAGTAAGCTGCTTCAACAAATGTTGTCAACTGCTTCAAATGACAAATGTTTGCCTCAAAAATTAGAATCACAAGCAGCCTTCTTTAACCCTTGACCAAAGCACAGAAGGTAGAACAGAGTGTCCTTTTTACAGGTGACATCTTGAGTTTCAAGGCTTATGTGCTATGGATATTTCTTCAAGTGGACCGAGATTCTTTCTGGAACTAGACTGAGGGAGACAATAGATTCAAACTTCAGAAATTATCCCTGCAATCAAAACAGAGCCTGCAATACTTCTGCAATAGGTCCGAGTTTCCTTAATTTAGTCTTCACCGAAAAGATACGGTGTATGCTCAAACAGAATCTGAGAAACCTCGGTCAGCTTCAGATCCTTGTCTTATTTCCACTGCAGAGAGTACCACAACACTTTTCCAAAATACTTGTATACTGTGTGAGGTAAGTGGTCAGCTCTTCTTGACCGAGTTCAACAAGTCCGAGCTTCCTTGTATTTTCTGTGATTAGGTTCTGTTCCCAACACAGTCTTTGACACCCAAAACAGAAATATCATTAAGCTCCTTTTTCGTCGGCCTTCAGTTCACGAAGTGTGAACCCTTTATTGTTATCTGAGATCACTTCACCAAATTGGATAAGGTATATGCTTAAACAGAGTTTGAACTACCCCAGGCTGATTGCAAGTTCAGATCCTTGTCTTGTTTCCAATGCAGAAAATAGCCCGACACTTCCAAAATTCTTCCTAGGATCTTGTTCACGAGCTGTGAACTGTATAAGTCTCTGCGTCTTTCTTCACCGGTGTTCGATGATCGAAATGTGACTTCGCCGTTGTAATATATACCAGTCATGACATGTTACGAGGGGTCATGTCTCTTGAGTAGAGGCCGACTTGTAGTGTAGGCCTTATGTTGGCTTGCATAAAAAACACTGTTATTTCATGTAAATTTTTGTAGATGTTCTATGCTTGATGCAATTTTACTTTTATAACAGCAATCACATAAATAGTTAAGTAAAATGCTGATAGAACATACCAGTGGATCTATAGAAGACAAACCAGAAACAGGAGAATGTGTTGGTGCGTTACGGCGGTCAGCAGGATGCTTCAACCAACAAAGTCTTCTTGGCCAGCCAACCCAGAATGTGTCACAACAGTCCTCAAATCAATAATCAAAGTCAACCCCAGAAAAGTCAATGCAGTCCAGAAAAAGTCAACGCAGGGCAGCAACAATAAAGTCAACGCAGCTCCAACTATGGTCAACCTTTTGACCTCGATTTTTGTGCAAATGAGTACGACCTTCAAAAATCGAACTCTCCACAAAATTTCAGCTCAAACGGACCATGCGTTGACCAAAGTCAACGCTGGTCAAACTTGCCTAGAAACCCTAATTGCAGAAAATTTCGTCCAGAAACCCTAACTGCAGAAATTTCGTCCTTTTTCCAGCTGCAGCTACTTCGTCCTTTTCCCACGTGAGAACTGCTTCTTAGATGCTCGTATCCAATGAGAAGTGTGTGGATGAGATGAGTGAAAAGCTCTCCAACGTTGACTGTATTTATATCCATCATTGAGGTGTGTGACACATCTGTTGGGAGTGTAAAACCTTAAGGCCGACCTGCACTTAAATTTATTATAAATAATAAATTCAAAATAAATGTTCTGTTCATCAGACTAAAATCAATTTTATATCGATTTTACACCTCTCCGAAAGAGGAATCCAATACAAATATTGGAATCTTCATTTGAGCATCACAAAATGGAGTTTGGACCTAGTTGTCCAAATTTAACACTCCCTCTCAACTAGGGAGAACTCCATCCACCAGTGCAATCAAACATTGTGCGTCATCCCGCCGTAACTTGCTTTGCTGGCCTCTTTATTTCAGAACAGAAGTGGGTCAGTCACAAAGACATCATCCCCCGGCTGACATATTCAGCCCAGAGGTTCGAAACCTCTATCAGACTCACAAAGAGTCTTCAACCAACCCGAAGTTGGTTCATCTGACCCGAAGTCAGGCAGAGGTCCCAGACCTCACTAAACTTGATCCCAGATCAAGTGGTTGGACCGTGCCATCCTAGATAGAGAGTACGGAAATCTCTGATGCGTCCATCAGTCTTTGCTACTAGTCTCTAGCTTTTCCCATCTCATTGGCCAAATGAGAGGTACTTCCCATGAGCCCTGAACTCAATGGGTAGGATGCATACGGGGCACAGATAATGAGAGGTGAACCAACTCAATAATCACAACGGTGGGGTCCAAGCACACCAACAAGGTTTGGCAAGCCTAGCCTTGTGGTTGCTCATAGCTTCGAGAAGCTGTCCCCAAAGCCCCCCGAGAGCTCCTCGAGCTCATCGTCCAACAGGACCCACATCATAGGGTCGTTCCACGATACCAAGTCTCTCATGGAAGGTTAGGAACTTGACCTTCCCCAGGGGCTTAGTGAAAATATCCGCGACCTGCTCATCAGTTCCTATATGATCGAGCCTTACGACGCCTCGCTGTACTATATTCCGGATGAAATGGTACCTGATATCAATATGCTTGGATCGGTCGCGGAACACAGGATTCTCGGTCAAGCGAATCCCACTTTGGTTATCACAGAGTATCACGGTGGTATTTAGCACATGTCCAAACAGCTCACTAAAGAGCTTTCGCAACCAAACTACTTCACAACAGCCCATACTCGCTGCAATGTATTCGGCCTCTGCGGTGCTCAAAGCCACCGACTTCTGCTTCCTACTCATCCATGAAATCGAAGCAGAACCAAGATTGAAGCAGCATCCCGATGTGCTCTTACAATCCACCACACTGCCAGCCTAGTCGGCATCAGTATATCCACGGAGTGTCACGCTCCCGGCAGTGTATCTCAACCCATGGTTTATCGTGCCCTGAAGGTATCTCAAAAGATTCTTGGCACCAACCCAGTGAAAGTGATGAGGCTCAACCATCTGTTGACTCAAAGTGTTCACTGCAAAACATATATCTGGACGGGTGTTCACTAAGAACATCAGAGCCCCTACGAGTTGACGATGCTTAGTAGGATTTGCCAATACGAGCCCAACAACGCTGCCAATCAACTTCTTGAAGTTGAGTTCCATTGGTGTTGACACGGACTTGCAATCCACCATACCAAATCTTTCCAGAAGTTTCACAATATATTTTGCTTGAGAAAGGAAAATCTCTCCAGGTCTCTGCCAGACCTCCAGGCCTAGGAAGTAGTGCATTAGTCCTAGGTCCTTCATCTCGAACTCAGCAACAAGCTCCCTCTTGCATTGATGAATGAGAGGGTCAGCACCTGTCAGGAAGAGGTCGTCCATATATAGCACCAGAATGAGAGGCTTCCCCTGGACAACCTTGAAGTAATGGTTCGGATCAACATTACTTCGAGTGAAGCCCAACTTCATCAAGTAGCTATCTATCCTCTTGTACCAAGCTCTGGGTGCTTGCTTCAAACCATAGAGGGCTTTCTTCAACCTGCAGACATGAGTGTCCCGATCTTGAACTTCAAACCCCAGAGGTTGTTCTACATACACCTCTTCTTTTATTGCACCATGCAGAAAAGCGGTCTTGACATCCATCTGATGAAGACTCCATCCTTGCGTAGCAGCAAGGGCTATGATTGATCGAATGGTGGTATATTGTGCCACAGGTGCAAATATGTCATCATAATCTATTCCTTCCTTTTGAGAGAAGCCACGGGCAACAAATCTTGCCTTGAACTTTTCAGCACTTCCATCGGATCCATGCTTGATCTTGTAGAGCCATTTCGCGGTGACAACTGATTTGTCCTTCGGTCTTGGAACCACATCCCAGACATCATTCTTCATTATGGACTCATATTCTTCGTGCATAGCATCCTTCTAGACTTGATGCTTTACGGCTTCCTCAAAGGATCCAGGTTCAGATTGTACAATAGTACTCATGGCAGCCAGATACCCTTGGTATCTACACGGCTTCTTGCTTTCTCGGAATGTCCCCCTCGGGGCAGCATGTCCCTCGGCATCTTCGAGAGTGTCCTTGAGCCATGATGGTCTCTTTCTCAGTGAAGGAGATGGATCTATTGGGTCCATTGGTCCTTCAACATCAGGCATTGTCTCATCCTGCGGTTCTTCTTGATTTTCAGGCCTTGCTTCATGATTTTCCTCAGATCTCGGAAGATCTACTACTTTCTTCAAGGAAGCATCTTCGTCAAAAGTGACATCATGGCATATTTCTACTTCCCTTTGACCAGGTACATAGACTCTATAGGCCTTAGAGGTTTCGCTGTAGCCCACAAACATTCCTTTCTTCCCAGAAGCATCCAACTTACTTCTCTTTTCTTTTGGCACATGAAAATAAACAGGACATCCAAAAATTCTAAAATGTGAGACGTCAGGTTTCTTACCGGTGAAAACCTCTTCGGGAGTTTTGGAGTCCAGGGCGGAATGAGGGCATCGGTTTTGAATGTATACAACAGTATTCGCAGCTTCTCCCCACAGAAACTTCAGTAGATCCTGGTCACATAGCATGGCACGGGCAGCTTCCACAATGGTCCTGTTCTTTCGTTCAGCAACGCCATTTTGCTCAGGAGTATAGGCAGTAGTAGTCTCCCTCTTAATGCCAGCTTCTCTGCAAAAGTCCTTGAACTCATTTGACTCATATTCGGTGCCATTGTCGGTCCTCAAAATCTTGATCTTCTTCCCTGTCATATTTTCCACCAAGGCTTTGAAGGTACGGAACCACATGAAAGCCTCATCCTTCTTCTTCAAGAAGTATATCCAGGTTTTGCGGGAGAAGTCATCAGTGAATGACATATAGTAAGAACATCCTCCCAGGGATGTCACGGGTAGCATACCAGATAGATCAGAATGGACCAGTTGCAAAATATTAGATGTCTTTGTGACACTTGAGGGGAAAGGTCCCCTTGTATGCTTTCCTTCGGCACAACCCTTACATACAACTTCATGATTATTTCCAAAATCGGGCATCCCCGTCACCACCTTCCTTGCTTCGGGAAGGGCCTTGTAATGAAGGTGTCCAAACCTCTGGTGCCATAGTTTAGTTTGTCGGATAGTATCACATGTCATAGCTCCTAGTGGACTTCCTTCAACCTGGTAGAGTGTTCCAACTCTAAAACCAATCACGATAGCTTCCTTGAGATTCTTCTTCCACATGCGCACCTTTCCATCAGTGAATGCCACATTGAAGCCTTTGTCTTCGATGGCTGATATAGACACAAGGTTCTTCTTCAATTTTGGTACATAGAGTACATCCTGCAAATGTAGTACTTATCCTTGAGACAAGTGGAGGGTCACAGTCCCTATCCCTTTCACGGGATATGTGGCATTATCTCCAAGGATAATTTCCAGATTAGTATCCTTCTCAACCATGTCAGAGAGTGCTTCCTTGAACCCAGTGATGTGTCTTGAGACACCACTATCTATCAGCCAGACATCCATAGTGTTGGGCGAGGATGCAGCAGAGAGGGCAGATACAAGAATGTATTCATTTCTTTTATCAACAACATTTGACTCCTCATACGTGGAGTTTCTAGACCTTTTGAAAGGTTGATTGTTTCCGCCAGAGGGAGCCTTCCTCTTTCCTTTGGACCTGTCGGTTTCTTGATTTCCATTCCTCCGGTTGTTGTTGTTGTCATCACTATCGGGAAAATCCTTCTTGAAAGGACATTCTCTAGCATAGTGACCAGGCCTATGACAAGTGAAACACTTGCCCTTCTTTCCTTGGGCCCTTGCTCTTCCTTTGTTCTTAGGACCACCAGAGTTATTCTTTCTAGAATGAGCAGCGTAGGCAGCATTTTTGTCATTTTCGTATTCCTTCATTCTTGTCTCTTCTTGCATGCATCTTGACAGTAGCTCGTCAAAGTTAGGAATTTAATTATTATTGAGAATGGTAGTGTTGAATACTTGCCATTCATATGGGAGCCCTCCAAGTGCGGTGAGTACCATCTCACGATCGGCTATTGTCTCCCCAATAGCCAGCAGATTGTTCCTGATCTCGGTCAATTTCAGAAAGTATGTTTGGACAGACTCATCCCTGCCTTTCTTCAGATTTCTTCAATTGATTCTTGAAGAATAGTACTTGATTTGCATTGTTGGCCTTGAACATGAGGACCAACTTATCATACATCTCTTTGGATGTGCCCAACTCAGAGATGTAGGCCACCAGACTTTTAATAATGGATTCCCTGATCATCAGCTTTTCTTTGATCTCCCCCTTCTTGTACTTTGTTTTGGCAACAGCAATAGCAGTGGATAGAGGTTCTTGGATTTTACCCTGCACATAGTCCATGACATCTTGGTCTTCCAATTTGAGATCCAATATCATCTTCCAAGCATGGAAATCATCCCTTCGATCGGCTTGTCATCCTCCTTGAAGCCATAACTTGTGGAACTCATTTTTTCTCGGTTGGTGATGCCTAAGTTAGGGCTTGTCTTCACCTACGACTCAGATACATGTAATTTTTTGTAGATGTTCTATGCTTGATGCAATTTTACTTTTATAACAACAATCGCATAAATAGTTAAGTAAAATACTGATAGAACATACCAGTGGATCTATAGAAGACAAACCATAAACAGGAGAATGTGTTGGTGCGCTATGGTGGTCAACAGGATGTTTCAACCAGCAAAGTCTTCTTGATCAGCCAACCTAGAATGTGTCACAACAGTCCTCAAATCAATCATCCAGTGAACTCAAAGTCAACCCCAGAAAAGTCAACGCAATCCAGAAAAAGTCAACGAAAGGCAGCAACAATAAAGTCAACGCAGCTCCAACTTTGGTCAACCTTTTGACCTTGATTTTTGTGCCAATGAGTACGGCCTTCAGAAATCGAACTCTCCACAAAATTTCAGCTCAAACGGACCATGCGTTGACCAAAGTCAATGCTAGTCAAACTTGCCCAGAAACCCTAACTACAGAAAATTTCGTCCAGAAACCCTAACTACAGAAAATTTCGTCCAGAAACCCTAACTGTAGAAATTTCGTACTTTTTCCAGCTGCATCTACTTCGTCCTTTTCCCACATGAAAACTGCTTCTTAGATGCTCATATCCAATGAGAAGTGTGAGGATGAGAGGAGTGAAAAGCTCTCCAACATTGACTGTATTTATATCCATCATTGAGGTGTGTGACACATCTGTTGGGGGTGTAAAACCTTAAGGCCGACCTGCACTTAAATTTATTATAAATAATAAATTCAAAATAAGTGTTCTGCTCATCAGATTAAAATCAATTTTATATCGATTTTACCCCTCTCCGAAAGAGGAATCCAATACAAATATTGGAATCTTCATTTGAGCATCACAAGATGGAGTTTGGACCTAGTTGTCCAAATTTAGCATTTCATCATTTTCTTCCAACCTATCGGGAGTTTGAAGGGGTGTGAGGGCTCGTTGGAAAGAGCTCAATGTCCTCTATGAACCTATGCTAATGCCACCGTTGAATGAGAGCATTTTACCATCAAAAAGAATATATTTGTGCATTGTTATCAATATTTCATTTAGGCACCTTTTAGAATTTTATATCTAGGATAGCGTTTGTCCATTAGGGTAGGCATTAACCAAAGGATGCTAGGGAATCATCAAGTTATAAAGAACATCATTATAAAATGACCTAGAGTTGTCTTCATGGATTTACCTAATATTGACTTAGGTGATGAGGATAGGGTAGGTTAAGCATCACACAAGAATATTTGCCATCACAGAGAATGCCACATTGACATCAATGACAACCTTGATCAACAATATTCACCTTTGTCATTGATGGCAATATTCTCGCACTTTCAACAATAGATTTCTCCCTCTTTGACATCAATGGCAAATAGGGTGCCCGCAGCGCAAGTACTCCCCCTATCAAGCTGCCTCTTTATATGCTGCTCCCATCGTATTTTCTTCATCAATGATAGTTCTCTATGATAGATATGTTGCTCCCCCTGTCAAGGTGCTCTTCCTTCTGGCAATGTGGTCCAACTCATCAAGGGTTTCATAGGGCCCTTTCACAAATAGCTTCTGCACGAATGACAAGAATCACAAGCTCCCCCTAACCGTATGCATGGTCTCCTTTTTCGCAGAGTCTCATCATCAAACACTTGGAATATCACATCTGCCAAGGATGTCTTCATCAAATCAACAACATGTGCTATTGGCTGGAGTGTTCAAGAGACTTTCAGATCCAATTTGCTTCCTTCTCCATACTTGTGTAACTTTCTTCTCTAGCTTGGTTGTTTTAGTTTTAGCTTGTTTAGGGACCCAAGTCAAGTTACAATCACGAGCCATATGTCCAATTTTATGGCAATTGAAGCATTCCATCTTATTCATGAATGAGGAAGCATTAGTTCTTCTTGCAATGTTGCTTCTAGGAGACTGACATGGATCATTATATTTGTCCTTTAAGTTTGTTCAAGTCTTCATGTCTTTGTTCAAGATGGCTTGACAAAGTTTCTTCCCTTTTCTTTGCCTTATCCAATTGATTTGTCATGGATATGACTTCTTCATGATGATTTCTCTTGTTTTGATGAAAATCCTGCTTAAGCTTGGTGAGCTCCTCATCTCTTTCTTGAACTTGAAGCTTGAATAGGTTAACTTCCTTCCTTGTCTTTTCAAGGTCATGGTCACCATCTTGTGATTGCTTCTTGAGCTCCTCATTCTCCTTTTTAAAACTGCTTATCTATTCTAGGGCAGCTACAAGTTTTGCCATGAGATCTTCTTCGAAGTCATCTTTATTTTCTTCATCTTCTAGGTGCTCCTTGGCCTTGAAATCTTCACTTTTGTTTTCAGCTTCCTTAATGGGTTCTGGATTTCTTTCTTGATTTCCACCATCTTCTTGACTAGTAGTCATGGCCATTGCTCCTTTTGAGTGAAGATCTTGAAGTTTGTCTCACATACCTTTTGCCAATGAACATTTCTCCACTTTGGCCTTTATAGATCTGGTATCCCATTCAAGATTGCCTTCATTGCTCTTGTATTATATTCCTTGGATTCTTCTTCCAATGAGTTTTCAGTAATCACTAATTCCCAGACTTCAATGCCTTGAGCCATTAAGAAATTCCTCATTCTCATCTTCCATATATCAAAGTTTCCATTGAACAACGGAACTTTCCCATGTTGATTGTCCTCAGTTTTGATGGTTGAGGAAGAGACATCTTTAGAAGGATTGGAGGCTTTCTTCCTTGGCTCTGCCATTTGTGTTCCAAGGATCTACCTTCAAGCTGTTAGGCTCGTGAGCGAAGGTATTGGCTTTGATACCAATTGTTGGGAATCATGATTGCCGTTAGACCAAAAGTCGCAGGTGTTAGTTAATGATCGCATCGCCAGAGATAAGGATCCATGAGAGGCAGTTAGTCCATGTCGCGAAACACACGTGGAGTGTTGGTTTATCCAATGCCCAACAAACATTCCAACTATGGGCTGCAAAACCAATACACAATTAGTGTAGAGAGAACATGTAAAACAAATAAATATCATACAAATAATGTACAAGAAACCAAATCAAGTGATGGAAGTGAACCCCATCACTTGCTTTAGTTTAGAGAATGCTCTCAAGTAGCTATTATAAAATCTATGAAACACTATTTGAAAAGATTTAAAATATGAAATGTTTGTTTGTATACAAGCTATGTCCAAACGAATCCCTGCAAGAACACTTCTTCGTAAGATGAACTATGAAAATCCAAATAACAAATGAGAGTTTCTTTGAAGATGCTTCAAGAGTGGGTTGGTCTCCGAAAGATTTCCCCTCACACTTGATCCAACAAAGATAATTCTTCTACAATATTCCATTCACACATTAGTCCATATAAATTCGGAGAAGCAACAATGAATTGAAACTTCTAGAAATTATTTGAAAATAAACTAGAGCTTCCACTATCTAGAGCTTACTTCCAAATGAAATGTTAATGCAAGATAACTTTGCACTAGCAAGTCTGCAAGAGTATATGGAAAATGAAATAACTCAAAGCATAAATAGAAGAGATTAATCCAATAGCTCACAATGCACAATGCTCCAAAGGAAGAAGACCCATGAATGGACCCCCAAAGTCTTTTTATTGCAATTCTTGAAAAATGTACAAAGTAGCAACGCTTCCCCAAGCACAATAACTAGTAAACAATTGCTTCCACATAGTGAGAGCCCATTGCTCTATTATATAGAAGTTTGGGAGCCAATCCCAAGGCAAATGGTGACAATGCCAAAACAAATGGGTGACCCTCCCAATGCTTTTTCATGCAAATTCGAATTTCCGAAGTGGCAACTTTGTTTCTTGCTTAGAGGCCTGTTGACCACACTTTGTCAATGACCCCATAGTAGTACACCCCCATTTTTTTCAAATGGGATTCATCATGTTTGACGTGTTCGTGCCATTCAGATTCCATCATCAGTCGACAATTTTATGAATAATGTAAACCCATTCTGCATATTTATGATGTAAATGATCTAAGTAAGATCGTCATGTATGTAACAACCTAGGTAAGCCTAGTATGTTGGTGACGATCTCTATCCTAGGAGGTTTTGTGTTTTACTGGTTTACTTGTGTTTTTCGACACAAGTGATCGACAGAGTTTTCCCCTCTAGCCTCACCCCAAAGTTAGGGTGGATTTTGTCATTAGCATGCTAATTGAGTCCTAGTGTTTCCTATCGAGTCCTTGTAAAAGTAGTTTGGGAATAATCCTAGCTATTTGGCTAGATTATTTTATTACGAGCTACTTGGTCTACTAGATCATGTTTTGAGTCGCAGAATTGGGTACCTATTTGAGGGTCTATACGAATGGGTATTCCCCCTTCATGTGTCTAACTGTATTATCTTATGTAAAGAAGGTTGGAAAAAATAATTAAAATCCCCTCTCAGTCAATTAATTAAAATTTCTGGTCAAATTAATTAAAAATATTAAGCCATAAATTTAATTAATTTTAGGTCCTAGGTGAGTTAAAATCCTTCAAAGGCAAAATTCGTTGGTCCTTAAAAAATGGATTTTTAAAGGCCCCAGGCCAAGGGAATATTGAGAATTTTAAGAAATTTTGGACCCTTGGGCCTAGGTGGTTAAGTCAAAGTCAATTTTGGGGTAATTAACTCAAAAATAGTATATGTTTGATTAATTAAAATGGATTTAAATCATAAATTTGTGTTTTCCTCAAATTTATAATTTCGACGGTCCAGATTAAAAGATGATCAAATCTGTTCGACGGTCGAGATTATTTTGACATGGATCAACTGAACTAGTCGTTGGAGATTTTGTCCTATAAATTAGAAGTCTTGATGTGACATTTGCATCCGATCTTTGGATCGTGCACTTGTTCTTGGAAGCTCTTGTGATTCCTTTTGATGAATAAAACATAAAGACTTTGGGGTTACAAACTTTGGTGTTCCTTTTCCAGATCTATGTGGTGATTTATCTCTAAACTCTGCTACTTTATTTTGCATTTTTATGGTTGATGGCCTTCATGGATTAATCTGCATACAAGTATCTTGTGCAGTTTTCTGGGTTCATAAAATGACATTTTTGATTTAACGGAAAGACTAGTTATCCATTTTTCTAAAGGATCTCATGTTATTTTCTTAAATCTCTATCAATCTAAAGTTCAGATCTAAGTGTGCAGGGAATTTTTTTTTAAAGATTTGAGCGTCTGAGGAAGTCTTCAGTTGGACCAGCCGACTCTCAGATTTCGTAAATCTGAAAAAGCCCATTGTTTTCTAATTCCCAAAGCTATCTTACGAAATTGTGTTTTACAGGGTCTTCTAATGCTTGTGCCTCTTAAAATTTTCTATCTTCAAAAATTGCGCTGAAATGGGTTTAAATCTGGCCATGAGGGCCTCAGATCTGTAAAATAGCTTGCAAATTTGATTTTTTTGCTCTAGGCTGTAAGGGTTTTATAAAATTTTGTGCATATTTTTTGGATCTTTCTGGTTTTGAAGATTGCAGTGTTTTCTCAGAATTTTTTTATTTATTTTTTATTTTTATTTTTTTTCTCTGAGCCAGATTTAACCCCCTAAGGCAAGATCTAGCCTCATAATCGCTTCTGTGGGCAAAACTGAATGTTATTCGATTTAAAGAGCATCTAAAATCTGAGTTTTTGACGGAAATAATTTTAAGTTTGATGGGTGAAATTTAAATGTACTGGGTTTTCTTCACAAGTTCCTTTCATCTGCAAAGCTCTCCTCCGCCCTTGTCTTCGACCCTTGTTTCCCTCTTTACCGTCTCTGCCTTTGAGCCGTCCTCCCTTCCTCTTCCGCCGGCAAGCCTCCCTCTGCCGCCACCCATCTCCTCTACGTGTCGACCTTGCTGCCTTCCTCGCGTTGTGACAATTTCTCCCTTGCCTGTCCGAAGCCCTCCTCACGCCGCAACTTCTTCCTGAGCCATCGAACCCTCCCACCGTCCAGCATCCTTCTCTGCGTTAATCTTCAACCTGCAGAACAATAAAAAACACACGTAATAAACAAAAGTTCATGTATATGTGTTAAATTTTTTGAGTCGGATTTTTTTTAGATAGATAGGTTGGATAGCGTTAGTGTTAGTTGTTAGTTTTTATTTTTTATTTTATTCAATTTTTTTAGTTAGCGTTTAGTTTAGGTGTATTTTTTTTAAAATTCGATTTTTGTTTAGTTAGCGTTAGTTAGGTTCTAGTTTCTAAATTTGAGTTTTAATATTCAAGTCTTTTAGGATTTATTTATTTATTTTTAGATTTAAATTTTGTTTTGTTTTAAATTACTTTTAAATTCTAATTCGATTTTGTTTCCATGACTTTAGATCTAATTTAGTTTAAGTTTAATTTAACTTTAGTTTTAATTTGTTTAGTTTTAGCTTGTAGTTTTAGATTTAGGATTTTAAATTTTAAATTTTTGTTTTAGGATTTAAAAAATAATAAAAAATAAAAATTTGAAAAAAAGTCTAAATTTTTTTCTAGTCAAATGAGCTTAAATTTTTTATCTAAAATTTGACTATAGAAACATTTTAATTTCCGGATTGAAATAAATTGAAATATTATAAATTCAGAAATATTGCAAGCATCTGGCATTTATTTTTAAATGATCGTTTCATGATAGCTTTGCTGTGGGCTTAAGTATCTTAATGAATGGTTGTGGTGCTTTTTATTGAATATCATTGTGGTCATTTGTGTTTTCATAGCAGCAGTTATACATCAATTACTTGGCTTTAATTGCATAACGGGATCTTTTAACTCCTTAAGGCACTGGTTTTAATATAATTGATCTGTGAAATCTCGTTAATCTCATCAAGTACTTGGTTAATTAACTGTGTCTCCTGGGTTGGTTGACTTGCAACCAATTCCTTTCCTTCATTTTTGTTAGGGTCTACCTCTCTTAGCTTGCAAGGAGACAACTTAGAGAGATTGGGGATCAGGGTGACAGCCCTCGATCTGAGCCATTGTCGCGGTGCCTAGACATTCTGTGTGACAACATTTTTTGGCGCCGTTGTCGGGGATAAAGTCTTTCTGTCCTTGGTCTTAACGACATTTTCTAATCTTCTAATCTTTTTTCGCCATTCATTAGCCTGTCACAAGGCATAGCATTTTCTGGCGTCATTTCATCTGTTCAACTGTTCATCATCATCATATCTTTAGCACCTGGACATTTCGGTTGGCTTCTTGTTTGGGTGGCGAGTCCACTTATTCATCTATTTACTCCCAGACAAGAATCCCCCCCTGATATCCATCTGTTACTCTTGATTATTTCTTCTATTTTCAGAATTATTTTCATGTTCAAGTGGCGTCTCCAATTCTTTCATTTCTTACAAGAGTTCTTGCTAAGAAGTTCGCTTCTTGAGGACCTTTTGACTATTATTGAACACGGATCTATTTCTAAGATTTTAAGCAAGTCATCATGGATGACACCTTTCATGACATGCCAGAAGAGTTCATTTCTAAATTGCCTTTTTTCTCAGGAGGTGATCCAGGCATGGCTCTATAGCATCTATGGATGGTCACTTTTTTTATAAATAAGTATTGTCGTCCTTCACAATATAATCATGAAGATGTCAAGATACGTATCTTTGGCTATTCCTTAAAAGGTGATGCTATCGATTGGTTTCGAAATTGTCCTGAGGAGTATTGTTTACAAGACATCATCAATGCTTTTAGAGATAAATATATAAAACAAGATGACTCGCCTTGTGCTCCCAGTATTATGCAAGATGATGAAATTGATATTGTAGAGAACTCAACTATCAGCAGAAAATTTCCAAACAATTCTCAGGATGAATCCACTTGTACCACGACAACACAAATCCATGATAGTGGTGAAGCAGAAACAAGTTGTCAAATCAGTGTTGACAACGATAAGCATCTTGTTAACGAATTGATTCAGATGGTTAAGGATATATAGCTAAATCAAGCTCAGGTAATCAAGAATATGGAGGCCAATCAAGCTCATGTAATCAAGAACATGGAGGCCAACCAGGCTCAAATCATTGAGAATATGGAACTTAATCAAGAAAAAATAATAGCGGATCACGCCAGGGAAATTGGTTCTATGCAGAGCAGGTTATTGGCCTTAGAAGAAAATCATGAGAAGGAGATGAACTATATGCAAAATATCTTCATGGCCATGAAAGTGGATAATGATGAATCAACAAAAAACATGGAACTCAAATTGTTGACGATTGAAGAGAGTCATGCACAAGAAATAAATGTCTTGGAAAACAGGTTAAAAATGATCGAAGTTAATCATTCTAATCAGATGTCTTTTCAACACAATTTGTTGACTATTAAAGAGAGTCATGCGAGGGAAATTACTATTGATAATGTTAAGCATTCTACTGATATTCAAAATAAGTTGGAAAAAATGGAAAGATCACACATGCAGAATTTCCAACCCAAGTCAGAATTGTCAACAGATCATAGGCCTCCTAGTTTGCTGAAGCAATTTGCATCTCATTACACGGAGGTCACTTTTCCCATTAAGGAAGAATTAACTATGGCTATAAAGGACATTGAGAAAGATCAAGCTTATGTGTCACCTTTAACAAAGTATATTCAGAATAAGATCGATCACATTCCAGGTTCATCAGATGTTTTGTACAAGCATTTTCAAGATAAGGACAAGAAATCTATAGTGGTCTCATTGCTGACATCACAGCTCCGTCAGATGAAGAGAAAAAAGCAGAAAAGAAGAAGTAAGTGGTTTGATTCGTCTGATGGTCGAGAGCAGCTTGACATTCGGTTAAGTCAAAGTCCTACAATTAGCAAGATTGGACATGGCACATCTGAAAAGCAACCTACAGACTTGCCTGAAAGCAGGAAAATGCTCAGCATGCATTATATTGAGCACATCTGATGCCACAGGGCATCCTTTGTATTGTATCTCTAACCTTACACCTTGTTATTTCAGCATTTCATTTTGCAGTTAGAGTAGATTTACTTTTCATGTTAAGTAGAATAATAAATGATAGAAGAACTTCTATTTTTCATGTGCTTAATGTTATATGATGATATTTGGATGGACGCTACTTATGTAATTTTGTGTGTTGCTTGGATACAGATTCTGGATTCTCACATTCCTCCGATGAAGCAACGTGTCCCCAAGTGGAGCCAGATGTTGACCACACTTTGTCAACGACCCCATAGCAGTACACCTCCATTTTTTTCAAATGAGATTCATCATGTTCGACGTGTTCGTGCCATTCAGATTCCACATCAGTGGACAGTTTTATGAATAATGTAAACCCAATCTGCATATTTATGATGTAAATGATCTAAGTAAGATCGTCATGTATGTAACAACCTAGGTAAGCTTAGTATGTTGGTGACGATCTCTATCCTAGGAGGTTTTTTGTCTCACTGATTTACTTGTGTTTTTCGACACAAGTGATCGACAGAGTTTTCTCCTCCAGCCCCACTCCAAAGCTAGGGTGGATTTTGTCATCAGCATGCTAAGTGAGTCCTAGTGTTTTATATCGAGTCCTTGTAAAAGTAGTTTGAGAATAATCTTAGCTATTTGGCTAGATTATTTTATTACGAGCTACTTGGTCTACTAGATCATGTTTTGAGTCGCAGAATTGGGTACCTATTTGAGGGTCTATACGAATGGGTATTCCCTCTTCATGTGTCTACGTGTATTATCTTATGTAAAGAAGGTTGGAAAAAATAATTAAAATCCCCTCTCAGTCAATTAATTAAAATTTCTGGTCAAATTAATAAAAATCTTAAGCCAGAAATTTAATTAATTTTAGGTCCTAGGTGAGTTAAAATCCTTCAAAGGCAAAATTCGTTGGTCCCTAAAAAATATATTTTTAAAGGCCCCAGGCCAAGGGAATATTGAGAATTTTAAGAAATTTTGGACCCTTGGGCCTAGGTGGTTAAGTCAAAGTCAAAATTTTGGGGTAATTAAAATGGATTTAAATCATAAATTTGTTTTTTCCTCAAATTTATAATTTCGACGGTTCAGATTAAAAGATGATCAAATCTTTTCGACGGTCGAGATTATTTTGACATGGATCAACTGAACTAGCCGTTAGAGATTTTGTCCTATAAATTAGAAGTCTTGATGTGACATTTGCATCCGATCATTGGATCATGCACTTGTTCTTGGAAGCTCTTGTGATTCCTTTTGATGAATAAAGCATAAAGACTTTGGGGTTACAAACTTTGGTGTTTCTTTTCCAAATCTATGTGGTGATTTATCTCTAAATTCTGCTACTTTATTTTGCATTTTTATGGTTGATGGCCTTCATGGATTAATCTGCATACATGTATCTTGTGAAGTTTTCTGTGTTCATAAAATGACATTTTTGATTTAACGGAAAGACTAGTTATCCATTTTTCTGAAGGATCTCATGCTATTTTCTTAAATCTCTATCAATTTAAATTTCAGATCTAAGTGTGCAAGGAAATTTTTTTTTAAGATTTGAGCGTCTGGGGAAGTCTTCAGTTGGACCAACTGACTCTCAGATTTCGTAAATCTAAAAAAGCCCATTGTTTTCTAATTCCCAAAGCTATCTTAGGAAATTGTGTTTTTACAGGGTCTTCTAAGGCTTATGCCTCTCTTAAAATTTTCTATCTTCAAAAATTGTGCTGAAATGGGTTTAAATCTGGCCATGAGGGCCTCAGATCTGTAAAATAGCTTGTAAATTTGATTTTTTTGCTCTAGGCTGTAGGGGTTTTATAAAATTTTGTGCATATTTTTTGGATCTTTCTGGTTTTGAAGATTGCAGGGTTTTCTCAGAATTATTATTATTATTATTTTTTTATTTTATTTTTTTTTATTTTATTTCTTCTGAGCCAGATTTAACCCCCGAGGGCAAGATCTGGCCTCATAATCCCGTCTGTGGGCAAAACTGAATGTTATTCGATTTAAAGAGCATCTAAAATATGAGTTTTTGACGGAAAGAATTTTAAGTTTGATGGGCGAAATTTAAATGTACTGGGTTTTCTTCACAAGTTCCTTTCATCTGCAAAGCTCTCCTCCGCCCTTGTCTTCGACCCTCGTTTCCCTCTTTACCGTCTCTGCGTTTGAGCCGTCCTCCCTTCCTCTTCCGCCGTCAAGCCTCCCTCTGCCGCCACCCATCTCCTCTACGCGTCGACCTTGTTGCCTTCCTCGTGCTGTAACAATTTCTCCCTTGCCTGTCCGAAGCCCTCCTCTTGCTCAACTTCTTTCGTAGCCATCGAACCCTCTCGCAGTCCAGCATCCTTCTCTGCGTTAATCTTCAACCTGCAGAACAAACAAAAACACACGTAAATAAACAAAAGTTCATGTATATGCGTTAAATTTTTTGAGTCGGATTTTTTTAGCTAGTTAGGTTGGATAACGTTAGTGTTAGTTGTTAGTTTTTATTTTTTATTTTATTCAATTTTTTTAGTTAGCGTTTAGTTTAGGTGTATTTTTTTTTAAATTCGATTTTTATTTAGTTAGCGTTAGTTAGGTTCTAGTTTCTAAATTTGAGTTTTAATATTCAAGTCTTTTAGGATTTTTTATTTTTTATTTTTTATATTTAAATTTTGTTTTGTTTTAAATTAGTTTTAAATTCTAATTCGATTTTGTTTCCATGACTTTAGATCTAATTTAGTTTAAGTTTAATTTAACTTCAGTTTTAATTTGTTTAGTTTTAGCTTGTAGTTTTAGATTTAGGATTTTAAATTTTAAGTTTTTGTTTTAGGATTTAAAAAATAATAAAAAATAAAATTTCGAAAAAAAGTTTAAAATTTTTTGTAGTCAAATTAGCTTAAATTTTTTTATCTAAAATTTGACTATAGAAACATTTTAATTTCCGGATTGAAATAAATTGAAATATTATAAATTCGGAAATATTGCAAGCATCTGGCATTTATTTTAAAATGATCGTTTCATGATGGCTTTGCTGTGGGCTTAAGTATTTTAATGAATTGTTGTGGTGCTTTCTATTGAATATCATTGTGGTCATTTGTGTTTTCATAGCAGTAGTTATATATCAATTACTTGGCTTTAATTGCATAACGGGATCTTTTAACCTCTTAAGGCACTGGTTTTAATATAATTGATCTGTGAAATCTCGTTAATCTCATCAAGTACTTGATTAATTAACTGTGTCTCCTGGGTTGGTTGAATTGCAACCAATTCTTTTCCTTCATTTCTGTTAGGGTCTACCTCCCTTAGCTTGCAAGGAGACAACTTAGATAGAGAGATTGGGGATCAGGGTGACAGCCCCCGATCTGAGCCGTTGTCGCGGTGCCTAGACATTTTGTGCGACAACAAGGCCCACATAATCCTTGATGACGGAGTTGGAATTAAATGAGACGACATGTGGTAGAGTGAAGTGGAGTGGTAGGAGACCAATCTCTACCTCACTTAAGTGAACTCTAATCCAATCTCAAATCAACTCATGATATCACCTTGAAGCTCGAGTTAACTTCCTCAAATTGTGGATCTTGTCACTAGAGCTCATTGTCTTCTCCACAAAAAAATCAATTTGCTTGATTTGTGGCTGATGTGGAGTCCACATCACTTGATAACTCAACTTTGACCTTTAGATGAATTTCCACCTCATTTCCACATCGTTTCACTCTTCAGCATTTTTGGATATTTATTTTTCAACATTTATTTAATTGTTGGGCGTATTTATTGACACATTTTCCAGAAAACTTAGGAATAGTGCGGTTTGAGGGTCTAGAACTTATTTTTTACCCCTCAAAGTATGTCATAGTAAAAAGTTGAGGGTTAGAGGTGTAATTTTGAGCACACATACCCCATACAACTTCTCTTGACATCACTTATGACATTTTATATTCATATTTTATTCAAATTTCTGCCATGCGAGAAAATTTGAAAGTTTAGAAAATGACCACTAGACATAATCAAATTCCACTAAATTTTTTGTGTGATCTAGTATGGTAATATATAATGACTGTAGACACTAGGACTCACACAAGGCCTCACCATCAAGCTGTACTTCAGCTTTGGAGTTATGCTTGGAGGAAAAAACTCAATTAATTATTAAGTCCCTGTAAGGATATGATAATTAACCAAGTGAAAAAAACCTCCCAGTGTAAATTCTCTTGATGATAAGGTCCCAAGTTACCTAAGCCTGTTACATGACTCAAACTCATCATACTAGCATCACTTTTACATTGTCTCCGTAGGGCTTGTGGAATTTGAGCACAACAGAAAAAGATGAGAAGAAGTCGAGTTGAAAAACTCTGATGACATACTCAACTCTGATTTGTAGATGAAACCTCTGATACATCCTCGGACATGGAGTCTTTAAAAAATTTTCAAGTGCCATTCTAGTGGTCGACATGCCCTATGCCAAGTTATTATATTTAAAGTTTAAAAGGTGGGCAAATGACTCTCAAACTTATTTACCTTGTAGCTCCTGCTGTTGTAGGGGCTATACAAATGTCGTACACCTCATGGTCTCCATAAGACCGTAGACCAACCAAATCTATACAATGGTACGCTCATTAAAAATTTTGTCTAACTTTATTTGTAGTTTTGAAGGGATAAGTTGAAAGGTGGCACCCGTTGTCTATTTTAGCCTTTGACACACACATACACACACACACACACACACACACACACACATATATATAAGGTTAACACTTGTTATATATAAAAAAGGGGTTCTCAAAAATTGCATTATATAATGGGAGTTGTTTATAAATTAAATTTATATACTTTTATAAGGAGAAAGAAAGAAATCAGGATTGAGTAACAAAATGAAAAAAGACGTACTTGCAAAAGTTAATTGATATATAGATGTGATCAATAACGTAAGACATCATGTTGGTAATTTTGAGAAGTTGCAAAGAGAGTTAGGAGACAAAAATGATTGGTAGAGGGACAAGAAGAATTGGGAGGTGGATAAAAAGTGTTAATATACAAAATAGATGCACTAACAGATTAATAAGAGAAAATTGATTATTTGATGGTGGAATTTGAGAGTGATTGGTGAGCCACATTAAGAATGAGAAATCGTTACATGGACAAAAGAACAAGGATACATAACTAGCATGATGAAAGAATTGACTAGCTAATCGAAACGGTAGGCACATTATATGTAGACATAGTTCCACCAAGTTTCCGGGACGTGGGGAAGAAAGGGAGCGGGGAAACGCAGCAGCAACCTATGCAAAAGCTCCCCTCCAATTTTTAGGAAACGTGGGGTGACGTCGGGATAGTAAAATACTAAAAAATTATAAATATATCATTGAAATATTATAATTCAACTGTCTTTATCATTATTTAACACTTACAAGATGAAGGATAAATCGATGAATCATATAACTGAAACAAATTTAAAACGAAAGGCATGATACAATCATACATGTAAGTGTGACATTGTACAGTGAAAAAAAGTTTAAATCATATTGAAGTCCCAACTGTGAATACTGAATATTGATATAAAAGTCAAGTCTGATACATCAAGATTCAAAATTTTATAAAGTCAAGTCTAATATATCATATATCAGGATTCAAAACAAACTAAAGTCTACAACTAAAGTCAGAAACATAAAAGAAGATAACATAAGAACATATTAAATGACAAATGAGCATAATTGCTCAAGGTAATGCCCTGCTAGTTTCTGCATACTACTGCTGCATGAATAAATTAGGATCAACCATGTCACCATCTGAATCAAAATCACTTGCATACTCAAACATGGTAAGTGGCACACCAATCAATCCCATTTGTGCCTCTTCAAGCCCCTCCTCCATATCTACTTGTGCATCATCCTCTGGATCAACATCCTATCGTGTTGTTGGTCCCTTCAAATATAAAATAACCAAAAAAACCCTGCCCCCCCATCGATTCATAGTATTTTTATAATATTTTATTAAAAAATTTAGGGATTTGACTTTCTCTTTAAATGATTTGACCTCATTTTTTTTTGGAAACACAAGAAACACTTCCTCTTTTGGGAGGAAACGTCCCCCCTTCATGTTTCCTTGTGTTTTCGTTTTTTGGGGACGTGGGGAAACGTCCGCCAGACGTCCCCAAGTCCCTAGATTGCAAAGAAGCGTGGGGACACATTTCCTAGGTGGGGGGACGCGCCCCCGTGGAACACTGCAAAACTTACAACAACAAAATTTAAATACACGATTTTATTTGCTTGCATTTGAGTCATCCCACCTGTTGACCATTTTTATGTCAGGGAACTTGAACTAGGATATTTAAGTCAAAAGGCTTCAAAACAAAATGAATAACATTTACAATAACAAATGGGCATACACAGATTTAACTGGAGTATTTTGAGAACAGAGCAGCAAATAGGATTGCCCTTAGATGTTCCTAGGCCCTGCACTACAACACAACGTAGTGTGACTCTGGGGCCCCAACATCTTCATCTAAAGGTTGCAGAAATCTGTGAAGCTCATGGCATCTGGGAAGTCGGTCCCCAACCTCCTATACTCAACCAAATATTCCCCAAAAGGAATTTCTTGGTCATTCTGCTCCACTTGTTCAACTGCTGTCTCATTGAAAAATTATGGCATGGTGGGTCTACGTGACCTGCTATATATGTGGGGATAGCTATGTACGGTTGTGCGTGCATGGCTAGCTTCTCCACTATTAGATCCCTCATCATTATTGGGATCCTTATTATGCTGCTTGCCCATTCGAGTTCCTGTGGGACCCCTCTTGCTACCTAAGTGTTTCATTAACTGCACCATCTCTTTTTGGCCCTAGCCAAGTTATTTAGGGCACTAAGCAAGCTATTACAATCTTGATTTCCCTAATCCCCCATGACTGTCTTCTCTTTTTCAAAGGGTACTTCTCCTTTTGTTTTGTCAATTGTTTCTTGTTCTTCTTCCCATAGGGGAGTGGGTTGTCTAACTTGATAAATCCTTCTATAAGTGACACCACTGAAGCATTGTTCTTCGTGACTCATCAAAACTTTGTCAAAGGTTGCCCTTCAAACCTCACTGCTGTCCAAGACCATCCTCTGAATACACAGTAAGATACCCTCCCCGGAAAATCTTCTTAACCCACGAAATTTATGAGTTTATAGGGTTTGGTTCACTTTGGTATTTTAACAAACAATTGACACACAAGTTGTTCTAGGTGATCTTCTCTTCAAATTAATTTTAGATAAATAAACACAAAGCTAGACAATGGTTTCAAAACCCTTCAAAAATAGCAACATCTCATTTGTATTGTACCGAACAAGATAAATACCACTAATATGCACGATACAGTGACAAAACAAGTACTGTTTGTTAATGAGAATAACCCAGGAACATTCAACAATTCATTAACAAAGTATGGACTGATAAAAAAATCAGGTACAACACCAAGGAAGGAACCTGGTACGTTTTCAGAGAGAGAAATCAATGTCCTCCTCCCTTAATGATGGTGTTGATATCTTCAACAATTGTTAACCTTCAACTCACATATTCCCACGTCTAGCATTCATATCAAAAACAAGGAACCCAACCCTTGATTAGTGATCGCTCTAGCAGCTTACCCAACTAACAAGGGTACAACTCGACCCAGGAATGACAATAGTTTGACCGCTCTCATAGCTGTAAACTTAGCCTCACAATGCATAGTCAACACGGTAGTTAGCCATATGGTAGTTGACTGCTGAATTTTCCTCTTGAACAAGTGGCATAATAATATGCATGCTTTTATTCTGTAATTCATCCACCTTTTCACTGCATTGACTGCTCAAAAACATAAAAAACACCTAATGCTGGAAGAAAAACAGAGTATAGGAACTTTCATAGCAAACTTCAAAATCCACCTTTTGCATAATCTTTAAGCTTTCTGACTGTTGGAGGGTCTTCCTTGAGGCTAATGAGGTAAAAATGAGGTAATTTTTGCTGATGTTTACCCTCAAGGAATGCTACAACAACTTTCGTAGCAGATTAATGTCTTTAAGCCCGGGACTTGCTACAAAAGTACTTCGTTTACTAAAGTTTTGCACCTTCTTCCTTTTATCACCTCCAAAACACTTGTATCAGCCTATACATGTCTGTGTAATAACATAAACCATAATGTAGCCCAAAAAGTGTAATCTTACCTTGTTTATGGAGCAACATCATCAAATACAGTAATGAATTTCAAGCCCCTCGTCAAAAGCTCATCTTGTATCATCTGCATTTGTACTTCTAGGTCTTTGGCCTGACTTTGTAGCTTCCTCCTTTCTGCTTGTAGCCACCTATTTCTCCTGCAAAGATGCTTCGTCATCCTGTGTAGAGGCGGTGTCCTCTTTAGCATCTTCACTGACTTATCTGCCATTTCATTGAAAAAATCTAGTTGCTTGCTCATTTGTTTTTTGAAATCTTCCTTCTCCAACTTTGTTTCTAGAACCTTTGTCCTGGCTTCCCTTAGCTGTTCTTGTAGAAGCTCCATCTCAGTCTTCTTTTGGACTTGCTCTTTACCTTTCCTTCTCTTGATTGACTCCACTTTTTCTGAAGGTAATTCTGATATCTCCTCCAATGGCAGCTTTTCCTTTTTTGGTTTCTTAGGTATCATTTCAGAGATCTTTCCCTTGGACTATTGTGACCTAGTGAATGGCTTTCTAGGTTTAAAGATAAACCCTGAGTCTTCTTGTGAAAAGTCCTATTTCTTAGCCCTTTTGTTTTTCTTTTTGGCCTTTGCCTCCTTGATTTCAAGAGGCTTAACAATAGGACTCTCTTCAATTTCAATTGCCTCTAGGATGTCTGCTAAGTTGCGTCTTCCCTCTATTTGACTTCTAGTGAACCTCCTGTGGGTCCTTGTATATGTTTTTATTTGACTGTTGGTAGAAGTCTTCTTTGGCAAGACAATCTTCTGCGCTTGTTCAACTTCCAACTCTATAGGCTCTGCCATAGGCTGCATCTCTGCCGCATGGTCAACCACAGGTTTTGTCTCAGATTTCTTGTCTTTCCCTGGTGTATTGGTCTTAGATCTTGGTGTTTTCCTAGGAGTAAGGACATCAACATCATAGCCATTGAAAAACAAGAATGTAGACCAATCTCTTTTCAGTTTGTTTAATTCTTCAAGTACCAACAATTTGATAAGAGCATGATGAAAGATGGAGGTATCACTGGTTTCAAGTTTGGCCTGAACCTTGTCTGCCATTTTGCTCAAACTCCTAAACAAATAAAAAGGCAGATCCAAGGGTTGCTTACCTGTGAAGTGTAGCAATAATTTGAAGGGGTATTGATAAATCATATGGAATCTACCCTTACAGGTGAAATATTTCTGAATCACCATTAAGAATATGGAAAAATTCTCCTTAAGGTATGTTCTAGAGATACCTGAAGTCATATTGATGCTTTCATGCTCCTCTTTCAAAAATTCATCACAATTTTGTAATTTGAATTTCTTTACCTTGAACCATGACTCCCCTGATCTCGAGATCTCAGTAGCTTGTGCAATTGTGTTAGGAGCAACGTTGCACAAAGCAGGGACGCAGAAGCGTCATTTTCCAAAAAATTAGGAAGTGAAGCGTTTCAGAAGAGTCTAGTATATATATATATCTATTTATATATATTTTTTTGCATTTAAATTTTATATTCAAAACAAACATCCCAAATACCATATTAGTTGTAGAAGACATGAAAACATACATATTTTTACATAAATCAAGATAAATATGACATCCATGATTCCACTATACATCAATAATTAATTATTCGAGCATCAACCATCTAGATTCTAGATCCTAACAATTACAAACATACATCAAATTTTTAAGCATGATAAAACATTTAAGCATACTATAAAACATACAACATTTGAAACATTTAAGCATACTATAAAACATAAAACATTTAAGCATGCCACATATTGTAAAATGTAAAACATTTAACCATATTATAAAACATAAAGCATATTATCTATCAAGTGAGCAACTGTCAACATTAGTCATGTCCAAAATTCAAATAATAATGTTTACAAAATAGGCCACTTGACCACCACCAAAACATAAAAGTTCAAATTCACAAGAAGCATACAAGTCTAATCTATGACAAAAGCAGTAAATTGTGAAAATATCTACTAATCTCCCCTCCTTCCACCACGAAGAGTAAGTGGCGGTGGGCCACCGCGTGGTGGAAATGAAGAAGATGGTGGATGTGGAAGTTGTGGCATTGGCACTGCAATTGATGAAGACGAAGCCCTTGCTGTTGGTGTTGAACCATGGAACCTAGGAAGCAAGGGACTAGTTGGGGGTGGCATGTCAACTCGATCATCATCATCATCGATAAGAGCATCCTCTAATTGCTCTAATCGCTACACTCCATACTCCAAATTGGCCTCTTCTGGATACCTGTCTCAAACCTTAAGGTCTTTATTACTCTTTGCATCATCACAGTAATGGGACAACAATCACAAGTTGTAATGAACGCTCTCTGCTCGGTCTAAACTCAACTTGTTCCTTTTAACACTGTGGATGAAAGAATAAGAGCTCCAACACCTCTCTGCAGAAGAAGTGTTTACCACCTGTGATAACACCTGCAATGCCAAAGTCTGTAGAATTGGTGTAGCACCTCCATGCATGTTCCACCACTCAATAGAAGAAAGACTTTCTCGATCTCTAATAACATCCATTCTCCCAAATGGACCAATGGAAAGTGTATAGTTTCTCAATTGTTTCCGTACCAAGGCAGCCTCCTCATCAAGGACTAATCTAGTCAATGCAATCATATATTTTTCTAGGACCTCTGGATCTAGGTGTGGTTTTCTCTTGCTCCCCCCCCGCAAGTGCTGGTGTTGAGAAAGCCATGATGGATGATAGTCCATGTTGCTAGGAAACGTGGGTGCGGGGACGGGGACGACACTTTTTGAAATAGGGTGCATGGGTTCGTCGGGGGTATATATATGTGTGTGTGTGTGTGTGTGTGTGTGTGAATTTGTATAAAACAAGAAAAATAAAATATTTTTTATTTAAAAATTGAAGTTTAAACTTCAAAGATTTAAACATGAACATCATTGAACATTCAACATTCACATAATGATATATCATATCAGTGTTGACTCTTTAGATAAATTAATACTACCCAGTGAATGAACCAATGAATCTACCAAATATTTAGACTCCAGACATCTATATCCTCTGCTTGCAATCTGTGTATTTGCTCAGAATTCGTTTATATTTGAGAAGGGTGTACCTGTGCAACTGCACAACCTGCTTCCTTCTAAAAAAGATGTAGACCAGGACGGAGTTGAAGAAACGGTAATATCAAGATTCAAAATCATTACACCAAACAGACACATATAGACCTCCAAATTAAAAATAGAGCATTACACTGAAATTGACCACAACGACATCTAGAGATATTTTTCATCTGATATAAATGTACCTTTTTCTCCAGGCTTGGAGATTCAGATTCATGTACCTTTTTCTCCAGGTTTAGAGATTCTAAAATTTTTAAGGAATTTTAGTTTTCCTTTTAATTTCAAGGAATTAATTGATTTAAAAAAATCAATTAATCCAAAAAAAAAATGATATTCCAGAAGTCCGTGCTTCACTTACATATTCGGAAGTCGATTTTGAATACTCAATTAATCATAAAGAATGATGAGATTTTGAATACTCAATTAATCCCAAAAATTTATATGTCAGAAACCCATGCTTCGTAAATACTTGGAAGCTGATTTTGAATAATATTCACAATCAACCCCGAAAAATGATGGAGGCTGATCTAAGTATCCAATTAATCCCAAAAAGTGATATTTTAGAATTCCATGCTCCTGTACAGAGATGTCTACTGAAGTGTGTATTTCTGAAAATTTAAAATTGAGAATACATTGAGGTTGTCGAGGGTGAGTTGTTGTGCGGAGGGTTGCCGAGGTTTCCAAGGGTGAGGTTGCTGTGGGTTGCGGAGTGTGTTGAGGAGTGGGTAAGTTTTTAACACAAAAAAAATCGCAATAAGAATAGTCGAATCTCATATTTAATTTTAATTTTGATAAAAAGATCTCAAATTTTAATTTTAATAGCGATTAGTCTAACTAGTAATAGTTGAATTTAAAAAAAAAAAAAAAAAAAAAAAACACTAAACTTGCCGCCGAAGAACTCGATAAGAACCTGTTTTCAGGGTTATTCGTCCCCATATCAGCGAAAGAACCCGGATTTTGTGTGGGAAGTCTCGGGTTCTTACATGAAGAACTGGGTTCTTTAGGGTGCTTCTGAGAAGAACCTGTCCCAACACCCGGTACGTGGGGACGGGAACCCGGGACGGGTTCGGGAACCCGTGCAACGTAGATGATAGTATTTAGGTGTGGTCCTTCGGTTTAAACTTCGTGAATTAATGAATCGTCGGTAGGGTTCTATAACACTAAACTCTCTTGCTTGGTCATTCAAATGAATGTTGGCCTTTTTACCCCCAGCAATTATGAAGATATTTGGGTTTGGGTATGAAATTTGAATATCGTCGCGGATGATGTGGGGATTCCTTTATGGAGAAACCAAGCTCTCGAGCTATACATGGTCCAAGCACTTTGCCCTTTAATGTTCTTTGTGTCGCCTTTAATCTACTTAAGCTCCGGGGGAGAACTTGTTCTCGGCAAAAGGAGGGGAATTCCGGTCGTCACTTGGGCTTCCACGACGCAGACTATAAAACATTGTCGGTCTCAGATGGGCGGATAGGCATTGGTTTTCCAGTGCATTCAGATCTTGGATTCACATCGAAAGGAATACTTTTGATTTGCTTTATATGGATTAATCCACGTTACTATTGAGATCTCAGAACTTGCCGAGTGCAGAGTCAAGGACCGAAGTCTATTTTCTTCTTCGAGTTGTCGAGATGTGAGCAGTGATTTTGCGTCGCAAGTTAAGATGGGCGAGGAAAGGGACACTTGAGTTTGAGCCCCTACATTGGCTTTCCAATTCACGCTTCGGCACTTGGGGAGTTGAGAACCCAAATCCTATCTTATAAAACCTATGCGTCCCAGGTGTCGCACTCATGCCCAAGAAGGCTAAAACACTGGAACATCATACGAATTTGATTGGGCCTTACCTCTACTGCTATCGAAAGGCGAAACGTTGACATTGTCTGTTTTTCTGAGAACAATCTTCAGTAGTCAGGTCTTTGGATATTGGTAAATATTCTACTTCATCCTTTTCTAGAGCCAAATATATTGTCAAAACTTAAAAGACAGTCTGAAAGCAGTAGTTCAATCAAAATTATGTATTGCGAAAATATGTTCTGTAGCATATTACATATCGAGAACAAGTTGCTCCTTTATGCACCGAGTGTCTTCTTCCCTATAAATAGATACTATAATGTCACATTATAGTATAATACCCTTCTTAAGTGAAACTACCGAAAGTATGTTATGTAAATAAATCAAAACTGTTCGAAATTAAATGGATAAGTTGATATGTACCTGTGAGCACTGTCCGAAAATTGATGTTTTCATCCATTTGTACATTATTATATTTGATTAGTGCAAACATAGTCTTGCGTTTATTGTCTGGAGTATGCTGGCCTGTCCTCTTGTTCTAAAAGCTGTTACAATGACCTATCGACCAGCTTGCTATTCCGTACTGATTATCTCGTCATGCATTACTGGAGACTCTTGCCTGGTCTTTGTGCTGGTTTATTTTAGTATAATGGTTTACTGTTGGTGTTTACACAGGATCTGCTTGGAATTGGAGAATATAAGCCTGGAGATTCTAAGTATGGTTGATACAAAGTGATATTGATTTGGTTCTTGATATATATGAAGATTGGTGGGTTTCCTATTCTGTACATCGATGAATGCTCCTAGTTACGGAAAAATCAGTAACTGGTAAGGTGTATTTGACAAATTTAGTTGAGGTCCAACTGTTATTGGGTGCTGAGCAGTTTCTTTGATGTATATTACCATTATTAGAGGCATTTTTTCTTCATATAAATATACCACTGTTCCAAGTGAGATGAATGTTTGCCATTTACAGTTAATGTTTCCCAAGTACATTCAGCCAGGGGTATTCTTTCACCAAATGTTAAATGTATTTTTTAGACACTTGCCATAAACAAGTTCTGAACAGGAGGAATGCATTTATTTTTCCCGAATGATGCATCAAAGTTTCCCACGTTGTTGTTTCCTTAATCACATCATTTTCGGTTAGCGATGTATCCACCAGATTTTTGCAATGATAGGATCAGAATTCAGGGAAATGACAGAGACATATATATCGTCAGAAAAAAATGAACAAGAAACCTAAAAAATTCAGATTTTGAATATGTAAATTGTTGTGAGCTAGAAATTGGAACAGAAGCAATTAATTGAACCTAAGGCCATAGCCAAATCGAAAGGCGAACCGTTATTTCAACATTTGAAGATAGATATATTGATTCTACCACTTGCAGTGATTTTAACAATGACAGCAGAGTATAAATGCTCTTAATTATGTCCGAAAGCTAATGTCATAATGTAAAAGACATGTCAAATAGAACGACGACTTTCCATGATTAGGACAGACAATTGTCTTTGCACAAAACCAACAACAAAAGCTTAAAAAAAACTGAAATCAAAATATACAATTGCTCGTCACTGACATAGACTAGAAGATTGGGAGAAAACGTAGACAGTAAAAAAATATAATATTCCGTTATTAAGGTGTATTTCAATAGGAGACAACTACTGTGGTAAGATATAAACACTTTATATACAGAGACGACTAAGCTATCTCTTCGTTAATTTAGTCAATTTACCTGTATAGACACACAACACGAATATGCATGTGAACCTAGTTTATAGCTTTGACATCTCCAGCAGTATTTTAAATATTTTATTCTTAATATTGTTTCATTATGACCATTTCACTTTTCTGTTGTGCCTGACTCCTAGATCGCTCTTATATGAACCTATTTTAAAATCAATCTGGGATCGTCTATTTTACAAAATGCTTAGCAAAATATATGCATTCTTGGGTTATTAAGTTGTTATTTACAACTTATCTGCAAATGCTTGCATATATACACACAAAGATAAGAAAAAGTCATTATGGCCGAAACCGGACTAAAGTAATTCTACTAGAAAAACAAAGAAACAGTTATGCTAACTATGAAAATCTATGCATTGCAAAAAGAGTAAATCTAATGGTAATAAGCTGCAGAAATTTGTTACAACAGAAAATAAATTACAATTGCATGTAACAGAAAGAAAGAAAAGAAAACAAAGTAATTCTAATGCTGATAAAACTAACTGCAGCTAATGCTAATGAATTAAATGTGAACTGTTCAGAATAACAGATATTTAATGAAAAAGGAATACAGAGCAGTTAATATAAACCGAGTTTAACGATGATTGCTGTCTAAAAAGTATGCAGCAATGTAGAAATTTATTCACAGAAAATGTTGAATACACAAAATGAATAGATGAAATATATCTGAAGTCTAGAAAATTGATTGCTGCATAAAAGTAGAATTGCATGCAAGAAAATAAATAATATTCACAAAGAAATATTAGTTGTTGCCAGGAAACGTGGGTTTGGGGACGGGTACGTCATTTTTTGATACAGGGTGCATGGGTTTGTCTGGGTAATATATATATATATATATATATATATATTTTATAAATTATAATATATATGAATATTATATTTTCTGACAATTGGCTGATTGCTTTTAAGTTTTCACTGAAATTGGGCAAGTATCCAGTGTTGCATTATATATTTATAAGTTGAATATAGTGCAGTATGTTGCAATAGATACTATGTTCTGGACTGATTTAAAATTTCTTAAACAAACCCAAAATTGGTATCGGAACTTAATTGATTTGAATTGTATTCATTAGATATCAATAAGTGAGGTTAGCAATGGGGGAGAGTGAAATTAAAGTGTGTTGACGGTAGATACAGTGACACACTTTGATGACATAAACTCTGGTTCTTTCACAGAATTTTCAATCTATTTTTTTGACAGTAAATCATGTAACAGTTCTATGGTCTGGAATACTGAGATGAATCTAACATGTTCACCAAAACTTCAAAGTGGTAAAAACAAGAACTTAGTTGTCTGAGGGAAAACAATAAGCTTAATGCTATTGCATTTCATGATGCCTGGAGGCAAGAACTATGGAAAACAAAAGTTACTGACCAGCAGACCAACGAACTCTTCTCAAGGTGTTGATGTCTATGTGGAGGAACCCTCCAATCCCTGTGCATACACCAACGAATGCCTTCCATCCTCAAACACCTTGTCCTCTGAAACCAAATGCCTCTTGTCGAATGCTCGTCCTCTGCTGCCGTCGAAGGGTGAACAAAATGAAAGCAAAGTGGACTTAGCCTTTAGGATTTAGTATTTACGATTTACCTTTCAATAATTTTTATTTTTATTTATTTTATTTTTTTTAATTCTTAAGTTTTAAGTTTTATTAATTTTAATTTTTAACTTTCAATAAATTTTATTATTTAAATATTTAGTCCAAAATCGATCCACACGAACCCCAAAGAACCTGATTTTGGTGTTCTAGGTACCCATCATCGGGGTTCGTCGTACCCTTGAAGACAAAAGAACCCAAATTTTTTTAATGGAGAACCCAGTTCTGCATAGAAGATCCTGGTTCTTATGGGTTCTTCTCACAAGCACCCGTACATGTACCCAAATCCAGTACTTGGGGACGAGAACCGGGACAAGTTCGAGAACCCCACCCCCGGGTTCACGAACCCGTGCAACATAGGAAATATACCAAAAGGTAATATCACCGTCTGCCTGTAGAGTGGCTTTTGCTCTATAGTCAGTGGTCGATTGTAAAAACACGTTTCACACACTCAAGAGATCATGAACACATGACTTTTGTATCAAAAAAGACAATAATGACATAATGGAAAAGTTGAGCCTTTTGCAGCTCAATTCTCTAGTTTTTATGCAAAAAGAAATTGATAACTAATACAACTATGTACTAAATTTAAGAGGTTCTCGCCTGATATTAGGGATGTAACCACTTTGTAGTTCAAACAAACATGTGACCAAATCTTAGCATTTATCCAAAAAACTGTTCTTAATTGTGAAGTAGAGGTACTTGAACCAGGGGTGGGGTTCTCATATCCATACCCGATTCGCGCACCTAAGCACCAGAAACTGGTTCATATTCTTCTCAAACACACCCTTCCAAACCCGGGTTGGGTATGGAGAACCCGATACTGTGAAAATTAAAAATGGGTTATTTCTATGTGACGAGTACTCTATACCCCTTGAAAGGGTGCAGGGTCCCCCAAAAATGGGTATGGGGAGGGTACACCTACTTAGTCAGTCACAATTTTTTTTTTTGGGTTGGATTTTTAATAAAATATTAAAAATTGATGACATGGTTTTGTGGTTCAACGCTCCCACTAAACCTAGCGTTTGCTAATCCAAAAGAGTTGCATTTGCTTTGTTTAATTTTCATTGCTTATGGCATTTGCGGTTGAGTGGAGAGGAGAGCATCGAGAGGAGAAGGCGCGACAATGAAAGGAGGAGAATGTGATGATAGTGAAAGGAGAAGGAGAAGTTGACAATAACGAAAGGAGAAGGTAAGAATGCCATCGCCACCAAGTTTCCAGTATTCAGTAACCAGTTCCACTGTTTCAACTTTTTAATTTTTTAAAAAGTTTTCACTTTCATTGTTTTAGAATCTAGATAGTAAGATTACTGATTTCAAGTTTTAATTTCTGATTTCAGATTTGTAATTTACTTTCAAAGTTTTGATTCAAGATTTTAGGCATTGATTTGTCTTTTTCCAAGGACCAAAATCACTATGTTTTCATCAAATCCACGATATCCAGTGTGGAAATATGTGGAAAGAGAAAAACCAACAAAGGGTGTTGGGGGGATAACAATCGTAGGATTCCATTTTTGCCGTCTTGAATGGAAAAGGAGCTATACCAGAGTTAAAGCTCATTTTATGAACATACCAAGGAAAAGTGTTAAACCTTGTCCTGGAGATTCGAATGATCCCACTAGACTCGCTAGTGCACAGGGAGCAACAAAGGGTTGATGGTAAGGTAGGAAAGACAATCTCAAAACCATGCCATAAATTATAATGTTAGTGACGATGACTTCACTGAGGAATAGTTTCCATCTAATGATGAAGAAGTTCAAATTGGTGATGAGAATGTGCCATCTAGAGTATCAAAAAGTACTACAAGTCATACACACAAGAAGCCTAAACTTGGTGGCATCTATGGCATGTTTGATGTGAAAGGTAGGGAGGGCGTTGATCTTGTAATAACATGTTTTTTTCTTGCACGTGGCATTCCTTTTAATGCAACTCGTTCACCTTATTTTGAACAAATGGTCTGTGCTATTAATGATGGACCTCCGGGGTATAAGGCACAAAGTTATGAGAAGCTTCGAATTGTGTTGGTGGATAAGGAGAAGACACGTTTTGAGAAGATAATGCCGCCATTGAAGGCATCTTGGAATCTAGATGGATGCTCCGTTGGTAAGGATGGTTGGATTGATTGTTAGAATCGTCCGTTGATTAACATAATTGTCTCTTCCATTTCTAGTCCATATTTTATGAAGGTCATTGATTGTTCTGGTCAAGAAAAGAACACTTTGTTCTTGAAAGACCAATTATGTGATGCCATTGCTGAGGTGGGGTCATCCAATGTTGTTCAAGTTATTACTGAGGCAACTCCAGTTTGCAAAGCATTAAGAATGATGGTCCAAAAGAAGTACAAGTTAGTGGTAAATATGGTTTTCAGTTTTTTAATTACAAGTTTGATTTTTATTTTGAAATAATTGTAGATGTCAAATTCTATTTATTTATTTATTTTTGATTTCTCTAAGCATATTTTTTGGAGACCATGTGCAGTGCATTCATTGAATGATGCACTAAAAGACATCGGGAAATTTGAATGGATAAGGATGCTAAGTGAGAATGGCCACAAAATTCAAATGTTTACATGCAACCACCACCATTCACAATCCATTTACCGCAAGAATGCCAAATTGGAGCTTCTTAAACCAGTTGATACTAGATTTGCAACATACCACATTTTCCTGAGATAACTTGTGGAGATGAAGGAGGCTTTAACTTTCACAATTATTAGTGACATGTGGACCACTTAAGGCTATCTACCTCTTAACGTAAGGATACTTTTGTAGGAAAATTAGTAATAAAGAAAAACATATATTTGCAAAACACGTTGTTGTTGGCTGAAGTTTCAACAACAATGATTTCGATTTCTGGGTTATTTTTGACTACATAATGTTTTTGTGATATGGTTGTACAAGTTTGTGCGGCCTAGATATTGTAAATAAAACTCTTCAACATAATCACCATCATAGGGGGCCTCTTTTTGACTACATAATGTTTTGGGATATGGTTGTACAAGTTTGTGTGGCCTAGTTATTGTAAACAAAACTCTTCAATGTAGTCACCATCATAGGGGGCTTGTTTAGCTTGTGATTGCTGACAAAAATTTCTGCAACCTGTCTTTCTCTCACATAAAGGATAAATTTGGGTGTCTCATTTGAAACCCGCAAAACATACATTATCCAATCAAGCTACACCAATGTATAGAAATTCATCAACATATTGTATAATTATTTGTTTTTCCGCCTAATCCTATCATACTAAATATATTGGAAAGTTGAGATAATATGAGTGGAAAGATAGATGAAACATATTGTTTTATCAAGGAAAGGGGTGATAAGTGAATGATTAGGAATGACAAGTTCGAGCTTTGTCACATTGCACTAATAAAACTATTCAGTATAACATTGCATTCAAATGGTTTGAGTCTATTATAGGGTTCAAATTACATAGGCTATACGTTATAATCTGTCGTATTATGGCCTTGTTTCACAATGGATGTGGGCGAGTTATGTATCCATCTTATATGGGAGTGGATGCTATATAGTGTTTCCCAACATGAAATGGATATGGGCATGATCCCACCTTTAAAATCTTTATATACAGAGACAACTAAGTTATGTCTCAGTCAATTTATGTGCATAGATGCACAATAACATGAAAGTGAAACAAATATGCATATGGACCTACATTACATATTTGACATCTTCAATAGTATATTAAATATTCTATTTTTCGTATTGTTTCGTTATGTCTTTCATTTTTCTATTACATTGATAACGTTATTTGATATCACTCTAGTTTTAATGGTTGAGGCTATTATGGGGATCAAACGGTACAAGCTTTGTGTTGTGATTTGTTGGGGTATGATCGACATGTTTCACGAAGAATGTAGGCAAGCTATGTATCTATCTTGTCTGGTGTGGATGTTGTAGCATCTTCGACTGGGAAATAGATTTGGGCTAGATTACTCCTTTAGAAGTTTTATGTATAGAGACAACTAAGCTATCTCTCAGTGAATTGTCATGTATAGATGCACAACATGAAAGTGAAACAAATATGCTTATGCTTCCACTTTATGGATTTGATATCTCCAATAATATACTAAATATTATATCTTTAGTGTTGTTTCCTTATGACTGATATCATTTTTCCAATTCACAAATAAAGCTATCTGACATGACTTTGCATTTGAATGGTTGATGCTATTTCAGGGATCAAATTGTCTGTTATACATTACAATATTTTGGGTTATTATGACCATGCTTCACTGCGGATGTACACAAGTTACATATCCATTTTGTATGGTGTGAATGTTATAGCATTTTCAAGCAGGGAACACATTTGCATTGGATCCCACCTTCTTTGGTATTGGATCCAATAAAAGGAAACATGGAAAATGGTTTTGGGAAGAGGTGGTGCAAATGCGTTAATTTTAGATAACCATGGTATGTTCTATGCCTAATGCAATTTACTTCAATCTTTCTTATAGGCCCAATTCAAATTAGCAATCACATAAACATGAAAGTAAGTGCTGATAGACCATAATAATAGATCGACATAAGACAAGCCAATATAATAAAACAGAATTTGTAATTCTTCTTGTTCAACAAAGATAAAGAGAAATGTTTGTTATAACAATCAATAGGATGCCCTAGCGAGAAAAGACTTTTTCTGGTCAAACCAGCGCTTCCAACCTCCAAGTAGGTTCAGTCAAACTCGGTCAAACTCGACCTTTCTTCAGTATCACACACAACTCACAAAACATCCCTCAAAATCAGTCAACACAGGTCAATTTCCCGCGATCAAAGACAATCCACGCTGCGGTCAACCGCGACTAGCGCTGTGGTCAAAGTTAATGGATATCCTCGATTTCTGTGCCCTCCAATTCGGCCTGCCAAAATCGGAATTTCTTGGCAGAAAACACAATCAAAGCATGAGGGTTGACCTAAAGTCAACATTGGTAAACACTGTCCAGATTTTCCCTAAACCAGTCCGAAAACTTCAACAGTACATTTCACACATGGGAGATAGAGAAGCCTCCAAAGGCTTGTACGAAACAATCAGAAGGGGAAGAATGTGTGTGATGAGATGATGAACAAATGAGCATCAAGACTCCAATTTATATCAATCAACGAGGGTGTGTGACACATCTTTTGGGGCTTGTGAGCCTACATTACAATTCTGGCCTACCTTGAGAATTTGCACACGTGTGGAAAAAAATTTCAAAATATAAGTTTTGCTCATCCAAACAAGATGATATTTAGATCAATCTTGCACCTCTCCGAAAGGGGAATCCAACAAAAATATCATCATATCATATGAGCAATGCAACATGGAGTTTGGACTTAGTTGTCCAAAATTAACACTCCCTCTCAACTAGGGATAACTCCATCTGTCCACCTGTACCATCCTTTCATACAATACCATAGTGTACTATCATATATCATCGTGCAATCCTAAGTCACCCTGCTATAAATTCTTTGCTGGCTCTTTGCAAATGAACGAGAGTGAGTCACAAATATATAACTCTTCACTGACCCGAAGTCAGTCTAGAGGTAAAAACCTCAACCAGACTCAAGAGTGAGTCACATATTAACCCGAAGTCAGTTTAGAGGTAAGAAACTCATCCAGACTTGATCTGAGATCAAGTTGTTGAACACATCCCATTCTAGACATAGAGAGTATGACAATCCCTGATGCGTCCATTGGTCATGCTATGGGTCTCTATCCACATTTCCTACCTCATTGTCCAAATGAGAGGTACTTCCCACGCTTCTGAAACTCCATGGGTAGGATGCATACGAGACATAGTGTTATGAATATAATTCATAATAAAATAATAATAAATATAAATGTAAATGTAATAATAAATAATAAGTCATTAATTAATGAGTAGTTAGTTAGTGATGAAAATGCATATCTTAGAGACATAGCCATTCGTGAAAGGGCCCCTGCTTAGGGTATACAAGCAAACCCTCATTCTCATTTGTAATCATCCTATCATCAGCTCTTTATACAATATACAATTTACAATTTCTATCCTACAATGGATGTTTTTGTCTGAGAAGTATTTTAATATTTCTGTTGCGTATACGACAACTGGTCGCTACAAAGGTATTAGAGCTTTGTTCTCCGATCATCGACCCTTGTCATCTAACTCATCATCAACTTGTTTGCCGTCATAATCGAAGCATTTCGCTACACCAATATTGAAGATTCTCCATTTCACCGAATTCACCACGTATTGGAGATTCTCCATTCCACCAGATTCGCCGGCAAGCCTTTGGCCATAATAAAAATTTGAAAAAAAAAAAAAAAAAAAAAAAAAAAAAAAAAAAATTAAAAAAAAGAAAGAAAGAAAGTTGAAAAAAAAGAAAGAAAGAAAGAAAAGGAAGAGATTATTAAATATATATATATATAAACTTAAAAAAAAAGCACATAAAACTTACCTACAGACTTGGACGACTGTGGCCACCTCGACGGACAGTTAAGCCGGCACACCGTTGGGCTCTCGTATAGTATTTGTCCAGTGCACAACAACTGTTGAGCCAAGGTTCGAGTCAGAGGCAGTGTTGTCTGGGGCGCCTTCTACGCCATATTTGAGCTGCCACACCACGTGCTCCGTTGTTTTTTATTTTTCTTGACCCATCTCAACCTTCTGTTGGACGCTGACGCTGATTCCCCCCATCAATTTTCGTTCGGACGAATCATTGTTGCCATTACTATTTGATCCTTCGCTGCCATCACTAGGGTTATCGCTCCACCTTCGTGCTGCATCATCGTCTTCACCAATGTCGTGCCTGCTTCATCAGTCATTGTGTTTTTCGTTGTTCATACCTTCCAGGCCACACAGTTGCAACCACGACTTCTCCTCCCCGCCATCAAACCATATGCCCCCTTCAATCCGTCTTGCATCATACATCCCTGTGCTAAACTGGCGACACCCTTGTCATCAAACCTCTCCACCTCGATCACTGTTTCAACACCGTCGTCTTGCCAACATCTGACCATCGTCCCTTTCCGTTGACCCTCGACATGAATCACGTTAAGATCGTAAGCTCCCAAGACTAGTGTCCGTTCAGAAAAACCTATGCCTTTTGGAACCTATATTATTAAAAAAATTCGTTATATAGAGTTGATAATTGATATCACCAAGTCATTATTAAATATATACTATATACATTTCATATAGTTATATATTTATTTAATAATATATATATATATATATATATATATTTGAAAAAAAAATTATTTAAAAAAAATTATTCATAATTAAAAAAAAGGGAAAGAAGAACATATCAAGTATCACAGATGAAGAAAAATTATCAACAAAGTAAAAATGGGATCAATCATGGTGTTGTATCTTAAGAGACAATCCCTCGGTTGTGAAAGGAATCAATGCTTAAGACATTTTAAAAGCGTGTCACAGAAATGATTTTATCACGAGGTCTTTGTTCTATCCCTCTGGAGACTAGTTTTCTAAAACCCTTAATGATCTGGAATAATAAAAGATTTCATAATGCGATACACTGCTGATATCCGAATGAAAATAAGAACTGTAGGGGAAACTCAAAGTAATATGCTGGAAACACAGAATCTACCACTTTTAAGTTTCAGAGGAAATTCATGGAGAGAGAGGAAACTCGAATAATATGCTGTAAACACATAATTTATTACTTTTAAGTTTCAGAGAGAATTTGTGAAGGGAGAAGAGATGGAGTGAAGGAGTGCAAATCAAGGTTATTTAACTCTTACTCGCAGATGTAATTAAGAGGCCTGTTGCTACATTACTTCACTTCAATAAAAAATGGACGCAAAATGGCATAAGAAACACGAATCACCATCAACAGTTGCAGGAAAATTACTGCTTCTTTCATTTACCCATCAGAAAAAGAAGTACAAAATGTAATCCCCAAGAAGTCCAGAACTCAGGCCCCGTCTTCCCTCTTTCTCTCTACCTTAAATACAAACCAAAGCAGTTTGTAACTGCTCAAGCTTCTTGAAACTCCTAAACTACCTAAACTGTTAAACTACTTATTACATTGCAATCGAGGACACCATTGTAGCTTCGATCTTAACAAAGAAAACAAAATACACTTGGAATGTAATCCTTTTGCTGAGTCTGATTTGTTGCTGATGTGTCTCCTTCTGTTTCAGCTGTGATGTCCTAACAGTCTGCATAAATGCATCTCCACCCGACTCTGCCCATGCTTTTGCGTTTCGAATGCTGTCATCATGTCACCTACTACCTTAATCTGCCTCTTTTGCACGTGCCTGCTGTGTTTAGTCTTCTCTTCTCCTTTGCTCAGCGCCGGGTCACTTACTCGAGTATCTCTGCCCGCCTTCAAACTTTCTTCCATTATCAAGGTGTTTCACTGATTTTACGTAATAATCTTCCTTTCTTCCTCCGATGCGATTTAACACAAGAAATGACTTACCTCTGGATTTTAAAACCTTTGGAGTTCACTTTTCAAACCACATCGCATCCGCCCAACATCGCACTTCGCATGTCGTTGTTTTTAACTTTTCTTTAGCACTTAACCTTTGAAACTTGCGATGTGCGATATACGATCGGGTCCCACTGTCATCGCATATCGCACTTCGGCGAATTTAACACTTGCCTCCGCACTTATTCATTGAAACTTGCGATTTGTGATTTGCGATCGGGCCCCATCGCATTGCATATCGCACTTTAGCGATTATAACTCAAACCCTTTGCACCTAATTTTTAAAACTTGTGATGTGCGGTATGCGGGCCAGGGCCACGTCATCTGCCATGTCAGCTTGCCATGTCGTTGCCACATCATCATAAATCTACTACGATTTGTGGGGTCGGGACCACTTCACTGCCACGTCATCTTGCCATGTCACTGCCATGTCACCTTGCCATGTCACTACCATGTCATCTTGCCACGTCACTACCACGTCATCTTGCCACGTCACTACCACATCATCGCATATCGTACTTAAACGCTTTTAACATTTACCTCTTGCGCCTATCGTTTGAAACTTGCGATTTGCGATTTAATCTTCGCCGTCCATCTCTCCGCTTCAATTCTGCGCTTTGATCCTGACCGCCTATTTCCCCTTTGCGCCTCCTCCAAAACACTTAAGTTCTTTTAAGGAAAATACGCCATTTCTCTGCTTTCTTTGATTTAAAAGTAAAGGGTGTGGGCACCAACTATCACCACGTAACGTCCTTTATCGAAACCTGAAACCACTTGCGGGGGCACTCAAGCGGTTTTTTTGGAATTTGAAGAGAGTGTTCCTGTAGTTAATGTCAACCATCGGTTTGCGGGTGAGCGGATTTAACGAGGCTGCTTGCAGGGGCACTCCTTGGTATAAATCTCGTGCAATTTGTGCTCCTAGGTTGCTGTTGGATCTGGGTGTAATGAATACGAGCCTTCGCTACACTCGAGCTTGGAAGAATGATAATCTTGTTTAATTTTAACTTCAAGACATCTTAACATTAAATGACATTCTGTAGTGCTAGTCTCTCCTGAGTTTGCGAATGAGCCCGACTCAACCCTGACCGGTGTGTAATGTCCTGAACGTGCCCATTGGTTTGATTCTTGAATTGTTCTGCACGCGAATAAGCACGAATTGACCCCTCCTTCACGTCTTTTCTCTTTGCTGCTCTTCTGGCTTAGATTACACCTCTAATGCTGCTACTTCCTTGATTTTGGTTTTGGTGCACATGTGATGACGAATCCTCGTTGAGCTTGTGGTTATCCTTTCTAGCATATTACAGGTCTTCTTGAAATTTTAACAACTGTTCCTCAATAACCTTGAATTGCTCAGAACCTTTCTTTACTTTTAGCTGAGTCGAATTGGGCTACAACACATGGAAAAAAAAAAAATGGAAATAATGGAGCTCAAGTCAAAAAAGACCAGGGAAGAATGATTTTCCTACGAAGGTCTTTCAGTTATGGATCATAGATTAATTACATTAAAAGGAAGTATCTCAGGAAAATAAATTAATATCGCTATCAACACACGTGATGAGGAAAACTACATCAACATTAATTTGAAAAATCAACTATTAATTCTAGAGTCAAGCATTGGTGAAAGGAAAAACATTTGTGACAGAGAAGAATATGAAATTAGTGATTTACAAGGGACAATAGCTCATTATGAGTACATATCTCAATTTCATGTTGTAACTATGTATGATAGAAAGATTGACATCATTCTCGGTCAAACTTGGTTTAAGGATTTGGGTACATTCATGTTAAACATGGAGACACAAGTTTTGACTTTTCCTTATAAGGGGAAGATGGTCACATTTCAAGACATGAAAATGGAGTTAGAATTGATAAGGTCTGCATTAAAAGTCTTTAAGGATATCTCAGACTTGATGTTCAAAGATAACAAAAAAAATCTATCAAGGAAGAAGTCATCTCCAACAAAGACAAAGAAGTTTCACGCATCAGAGAACACTAAGAAAAGTTGCTCGAACAAGTCAAGAAAGCTAGAGCATCAAAGAAGCAACTCAAAGAGAGTTTATTAAAACTAGAAGAAGAAAATTTGTGTTTAAAGAGCCTTAACCAAACTTTAATAGAACAAATCAGGTGTTTAAAAGATGATAAGCATGGAGGCCAAAATAAAGTTGATTCAAATAATGAGGAATGCTTACGTCTCAAAAATAATAATCAAATGTTCTTAAACAGATTAAAAAAATTAAGGACGATGATAAATTTTTGAGGAATAAGTTCATAGAACTTGTCGCAAAGGAAGCATCAAAATCTCATGATGTAGCAGTTCAAGCCGAAGAAACAAACATCAATACCATTAATCTCGCAGTTCAGGAAATCCAAACCCTACTGAAGTAAAAACGTACTTAGAGGTTGTCGTTGAAATAGAGGACACCCCAAACAAGGATTCAGTAATTAAGTCAACAACAACAATGCCCGATGCACAGAAAGAAACTACCATCCCAATCACAAAAATAGATACCTTAATTAATCTACAAATCTATATCACGCAGAACATAAACAAACTCATGTTTCGAAGAATACTGAAGTAAGCTCAATCCAGTCATACGATAACTACTCACCACTCATTTCTAAAGATCATAAGATTCACTAGAAGATTAATCTAGGATGGTCTGATCCGTTTTTAGTACAACAAATTTTTTTTTATCGCTCAGAACATCGTATCGTCTTGTAGCAACAAGGATGAGAGCTCATAAATGAGAAGGTATTTCGAACGACAGAAGAGAACCGATCCTTCTTAAGTAAGCTTTGAGGACAAAGCTTCTTGAAGGGAGAGACAATGTTAAGAATATAATTCATAATAAAATAATAATAAATATAAATGTAAATGTAATAATAAATAATAAGTCATTAATTAATGAGTAGTGAGTTAGTGATGAAGAGGCATGTCTTAGAGACATAGCCATTCGTGAAAGGTCCCCAGCCTAGGGTATATAAGCAGGCCCTCATTCTCATTTTTAATCATTCTATCATCAACTCTTTATACAATATACAATTTACAATTTCTATCCTACAATGGATGTTTTTGTCTACGAAATTTTTTAATATTTCCACTGCGTATACGACTATTGGTAGCTACACATAGATCAAAGAGAGGGTGAACCAACTTAATATCATAACGGCGAGGAAGAAGCACACCAACAAGGTTCATCGAACCTAGCCTTGTGGTTGCTTATAGCTCCAAGACTCTATCCCCAAGCCCCTTAGAGCTCCTAGAGCTCATAGTCCAACTCAGGCAGGACCGTCAGAATATGGTCTATCCACTATACCAAGTTTCTCACAGAAGGTTAAGATTTTGACCTTCCTTAGGGTTTTTTGGAGAATATCCATGACTTGCTCATCAATCCCAATGTGATGGAGCCTTACAACGCCTCGCTGTACCATGTCCTGGACAAAGTGGTACCTAATATCAATATGCTTGAATTGGTCGTGGAACACGAGATTCTTAGAAAGACGAATCCCACTTTGGTTATCACAAAGGATAACTGTGGTATCCAACACATGTGCAAACAACTCATTGAAGAGCTTTCTCAACCAAACAGGTTCACAATAGGCCATACTTGTTGCAATGTATTCGGCGTCAGCGGTGCTCAAAGCAACCGATTTCTGCTACCTGCTCATCCAAGATATCGAAGCAAAACCAAGAGTGAAGCAACATCCATATGTGCTCTTACGATCCACCACACTGCTTGCCCAGTTAGCATCGATATATCCATGGAGCCTCATACTCTCGGTAGTGTATCTCAGACCATGGTTGATTGTGCCTCGAAGATATCTCAAGAGATTTTAGGCACCAATCCAGTGAATGCGATGAGGTTCGATCATATATTGACTCAACGTGTTCATTGCAAAACATATGTCTGGATGTGAGTTCCCTAAGAACATCATATCCCCCACGAGTTGGCGATATTTGGGCCCAACAACACTTCCACACAACTTCTTAAATTTGAGTTCCATCGAAGTAGTCACAAACTTGCATTCCATCATCCCAAATCTCTCCAGCAAATAAACGACATATTTTCCTTGAGAAAGGAAAATCTCACCTGTTTTTTGCTAGACCTCCAAGCCTAGGAAATAGTGCATCAGTCCTAGGTCCTTCATCTCGAACTCAGAAGCTAGCTACCTCTTACATTGATGAATGAGAGGGTCAAAACTTGTCAGGAAGAGATCGTCCACATAGAGAACCAAAATGAGAGGCTTGTCATTATCAACCTTAAAATAAAGGTTTGGATCAGCATCACTTCAAGTGAAGCCCATCTTCATCAAGTAGCTATCGATCCTCTCATACTAAGCCTTGGGGGCTTGCTTCAACCCATAGAGGGCTTTCTTTAACTTGCATACATATGAGTCTCTATCTTGGACTTCGAACGCAGAGGTTGTTCCACACATACCTCTTCCTTGATTGAACCATGTAAAAAGGCTGTCTCCACATCCATCTGATAGGGACTCCATCCTTGCGTTGCATCAAGGGCAATGATTGAACGAATGGTGGTATAGCGGGCAATAGGTGTAAATATATCATCATAATCTATGCCTTCCTTTTGAGAGAAGCCTCAGGCAACAAATCTCGCCTTGTACTTCTTAGCACTTCTATCTGCTCCATGCTTGATCTTGTAGAGCCATTTCTAGGTGACAACCGATTTGTCATTCGGTCTAGGGACCACATCCTAGACATCATTCTTCATGATCAATTCATATTCCTCGTGCATATCATCCTTCCAAACTTGATGCTTCACGACTTCTTCAAAAGTTCCAAGCTCAGATTGTACAATAGTACTGATGGATGCTAGGTACCCTTGGTACCTATTTGGCTTCTTACTTTCCCGGAATGTGTTCCCCTAAGGGAAATATGTCTCTTGGCATATTCGAGAGTGTCTCTTAGCCATGAAGGTCTTCTTTTATTTGAAGAAGGTGGATCCATAGGATCCATCGGACCTTCAACATCAGGCATCGATCTAGCCTTCGGTTCTTCCTGCCTTCCAACTTCTTCTTCTTCTTTGTCTTCCTTTGAGATAGGAATATTTCTAACCTTCCCGAGGGGAACATCTTCATCGAAGGTGACATCATGGCATATCTCCACTTCTCTTTGACCAGGCACATTGATTCTATATGCCTTTGAGGTTTCACTGTAGCCCACAAACATTCCCTTCTTCTCAGAAGCATCCAACTTTCTCCTCTTTTCTTTGAGCACATGAAAATAAACGAGACTTCCAAAAACTCTAAAATGAGAGACATCGAGCTTCTTACCAGAGAAGACTTCTTTGGGAGTTTTGGAGTCCAATGCATAATGTGGGCATCTATTTTGAACATAAACATCAGTGTTGGTAGCTTCTCCCCATAGGAACTTTAGAAGACCTTGGTCATAAAGCATGGCACGGGCAACTTCCAAAATGGTTATATTTTTCCTTTCAACAACACCATTTTTCTCGGGAGTATACATAGTGGCGGTCTCCCTCTTAATGCCAACTTCTATGCAATATTCATTGAATTCATTTGACTCATACTCGGTCCCATTGTCGGTCCTCAAAATTTTGATCTTCTTCCCTGTTTGATTTTCAACCAAGACCTTGAAGGTGCAAAACCACTTGAATGCTTCGTCCTTCTTCTTCAAAAAGTATATCCAAGTCTTGTGGGAGAAGTCATCTATAAAAGTGATATAATATAAGCATCCTCCCAAGGATGTTACATGCAACATACCAGATAGGTCAGAATATATCAATTACAAAATATCATGTCTTCGTGACACTTGAGGGGAATGGTCCCCTTGTATGCTTTCCTTAGGCACAACCATGACATACACCTTCATGATCATCTTTGATTTCGGGCATCCCTGTCACCACCTTCCTTGCTTCAAGAAGGGCTTTGAAATGAAGGTGTGCAAACCTCCGATGCCATAGTTCGGATTGAAAGGTTGTGTCACATGTCATGGGCCCCATCGGACTTCCTCCAAACTGATAGAGAGTATCAACTCTAAACCCAAGAGTGCACGCTTCTTTGAAGTTCCTCTTCCAAATGCGTACCTTTCCATCGATGAATGCCACCTTGAATCCTTTGTCTTCCATTGCCGAGATAGACTCTAGATTCTTCTTCAAGTCAGGTATGTACAACACATCTTGCAAGTGGAGGAATTGACCTTGATTTAGATGAAGGGTCACAGTCCCTGTCCCTTTCACGGGATAGGTGGCATTGTCTCCAAGGATAACTTGCAAATTAGTATCCTTTTCAATCAAATCAGAGAGGGCTTCCTTATATCTAGTGAAGTGCCTTGAGGCACCACTATCAATCAATCAATTGTCCAACGTATCAGAAGGAGATGCAACCAAGAGGGAAGCTATAAGAGTATATTCATTTTTCCTATCAACAACAATGGATTCATTATACCTGGAATTCCTTGACCTCTTGAATGGTTTCCCATTTCCACTTCGATCAGAAGGAGCCTTCCTCTTTCCTTTGAACTTGTTGTTACTTTGATTTCCATTCCCCTTGAAGTTGTTGTTGTCATCATCTCCAGGAGAGTCCCTTCTATTGGAGCACTCTCTTGCATAGTGACAAAACTTGTTACAAGTATAACATCTTCCTTTTCTTCCTTTGGGACCCGCTCTTCCATGGTTTTGATTTCTCGGACCACCATTGTTCCTCTTCTTTGCATGAGCGGTGAAGGCAGTAGGGTCACCTCCATTCCCATTAGAGGGATGGTCTCTCTCCATCATCCTTCTCTACTATTGAGTGCATCTCGTCAACAATTCATCAAAATCAGGAATCACATTATTATTACGAATCGTAGTATTAAATACATACCAATCTCGGGGGAGTCCTCCAACATCAATGAGAACAATCTCTCGATCAACTATTTATTCTCCAATATCTAAGAGATCATTCTTGATTTCTGTGAGCCTCATAAAATAGAATTGGATGGATTCTTCTTTGCCCTTCTTGATATTCTTCAACTTGTTCTTGAAAAAGAGAACTTGATTAGAATTGCTAGCCCTGAACATGCTAACCAAATTATCATATATCTCTTTGGATGTGCCCAACTCAGAGATATAAGCAACCAAGTGCTTATGAATAGAATCCTGATGATCTTCTTCGCCTTGACTTCCCTTTTCTTGCACTTTGTATTAGTGGCAGCCGATGCATTTGATGGAGTCTCATGGATATTCCCCTGCACATAATCTATAACATCTTAGTCTTCCAATGTCAAATCCAAAGATATTTTCCAAGCATGATAATAAGACTTATCAGTCAACTTATCATCAGATTTGAAACCCTTGTATGATGAGGAGGCCATTGATCCCAATCCTTGATTTTTCAACTTCTTTGGTGATTGATTTTCACACTTGCTTGGGCTTTGTGTTCACCTCAGCTCTGATACCATGTTAATTTTAGATAACCATGGTATGTTCTATGCTTAATGCAGTTTACTTCAATCTTTCTTATAGGCCCCATTCAAATTAACAATCACATAAACATGAAAATAAATACCGATAGAACATAATAATAGATCGACGAAAGACAAGCCAATATAATAAATCAGAATTTTTAATTCTTCTTGTTCAACAAACATAGAGAGAAATGTTTGTTACAATAGTCAACAAGATGCCCTATCCAATAAAGACTTTTGCTGGTCAAACCAGCTCTTCCAACCTCCTAGTAGGTTCAGTCAAACTCGATCAAACTCGAACTTTCTTCAGTGTCACACACAACCCACAAAACAACCCTCAAACTCAGTCAACGCAAGTCAATTTCTTGCGGTCAAAGACAGTCAACGTTGTGGTCAACTATGGTCAACACTGCGATCAAAGTCAACGGATTTCCTCGATTTCTATGCCCTCCAATGCGGCCTTCCAAAATCAAAATTTCTGGGTAGAAAACACAGTCAAAGCATGAGGGTTGACCCAAAGTCAACACTGGTCAATGCTGTCCAGATTTGCCCTAGACCAGTCCGAAAGCTTCAGCAGCTTGTTTCACACGTGGGAGAGAGAGATAAGCCTCCAAAGGCTTGTATGAACCAATCAGAAGAGGAAGAATGTGTGGGATGAGATGATGAACAAATGGGCATAAAGTCTCTCCAATTTATATCCATCAGTGAGGGTGTGTGACACATCTTTTGGGGCTTGCTAGCCTACATTACAATTCTGGCCGACCTTGAAAATTTGCACGTGTGGAATTTAAATTCAAAATATAAGTTCTGCTCATCCAAACAAGATGATATTTAGATCAATCTTGCACCTCTTTGAAAGGGGAATCCAACAAAAATATCATCATCATCATATAAGCAATGCAACATGGAGTTTGGACCTAATTGCCCAAAATTTACAAAATGCCATATCTTAGTTTAAAGTTTTGGTTTGCATCCAACATTGTAAATTAGGAATTATCCAATGTTGCATGAGTTTTGAAAAAGTCAGAACTAATGGGATGTGAAAATTATTGAGACTTGGGAGAGAGAGAGAGAGAGAAAGGTTCGAGTCGACCCAACCTGCAAACTCTAATTCTTGCAATAAATGACAAGAAAAACATCCCTAGGGTAGTTGAACATCAAGCCATATTAGGTCAATAGTGCTGATTTAGTGCATCAGAGGGAAGAAAAGTAAAAGTGTGCTTGAGAGCACAGTCAAACAAATAACAAGAGAACAAACTCGTGGTTTATGGTACTTGTAGGCTAAATCACTAGTACTAGAGAGATTAATAAGATCATATGATGAATATTACAAATGAGACTTAAGTATGTATTTCTGCAAAACTCAAGAGGTAGGGAGGTAGGATGTCGTATCGAGGAATGGTTATGGGCCCAGATAATGAGCAGGTCATCGCTAACTATTTAGAAATATAATAAATTAATGTTGACTATGATGGCTTTAGGAACAACCCTTGAAAATTCCGTACACAACAACAATGATTATAAAGTAGGCCAATCATGGTTGTATGTGAAAATTACACCATCATTTCAATATCCATCCTTGAGCTAAGCATGAGGCCATGGATAATGATGAAAATACAAGAGGTGGATTATAGAGACCCAACTTGATAAACAATTGATTGTACTCACGATACGAAAGATAATGGATGCATGTGTACCCAATTTGGGTACATTTGAGAGAGCTTGAATACAACCGAGAGAACTAGAATGTTGTTTGAGAGAGGTTTTATTGATACCCAACTCCAATATAGTAGAGAGAGTTTGAATGCTTCCAGGATAGCTTGAAAGTGAGTGGGTCCGTGTTTACCTAACTCAAATATAGGTTGACCTTGGCGAAGAGACAAATGTGAGGATGCCCAACTCATAATATGTTTGGTCCTATTCATATCATCCCCATTTAATTTGAACAAAAGGGATGGGAGAGTAGGCATTACATCATAACTTCTCCACTTGATGTTAAACATTGGCCATATAGAGAAGATACAGTTTCTATGAAGACAATATCTCCCATACCATCATGGTTCCAAATCTTGGTGTACTTTCATTTGGAAAAGGTATAGAAGAAGGATTTGTTGAAGCATGTTGATTAGTTGAAGGTACAAAGAGGGGTTCAAATTGTCCTTGAAAATTGCGATGCCAAATGTAGTACATCTGAAAAGGAACATGATCATATTATAAGATGAAGTGATCCATTGTAATAAGTTAAGACCCATTTGTTGAATAATCAACTATAAAGAAATGTGGGATAAATGCCATGGAACTTTTCATAGAAAATCCATCAAAGAAGGTAAGGAAATAGGTAATTCCCCCTCAAGAATATGTGGTCATAGCCCCACAAAACCGTGAACTAATAATGGAGAATGATGACTTGCATCACAATTTGAAGTGCCCATTTTAAAACTATCAATTTGTATAAGATAAAGAACATCTCCAAATGTGGTGGGGTCGTTAATGATTTCATAACAAATAACACATGCTTTCAATCACTTCATGAGGAATGGGATCACATGGTCAAAATCCTTTGTTTGATGTCCTTTATGCCAACACTTTAAAATGTGAAAGCAATGATGTTATACCTCGAATATTTGAAGAATGCCTTTTATTGAGTACTCAAATAACCCTTGTTTTGGAAAAGGGAAATGATGTGCTCTTCCCAGTTGTCATATTTAACGCTATTTAAAAGAGCAATTGCACATTGGGTCCGTAGGTTCATCAACAAATAAGAGGTCTATGTAAGGTCCTTTGAAATTAACCTTCATAGGCTTAAGAAAAGAAATGTACCAATGTATCATAACAATTTTTTTGAAATTCGAGAGCAATAAAGAATGTCTAGACTTGATAATTACTTGTGACACAAGAAATTAGGCTCCAAGCCAGGTCAAAACCCACAAGGGGAAAACCCATCAATCCTTTCCTTATAGATCCTTCATCAACAAGAGAAATCCAAGTCAAACTAATCAAGGTTCCAAGTGCCAAGTCAACCCTCCAAACTATACCATGATTCACCGACAAGGTGTTCAACCTATCTGTTTACTTAAGCTTGCCACATCACAGAGAAAGACATCATTGTTATCACTGATATGTCACATAGAACCACACCATCATTATCGTCACTGATATGTCACAAAGATGTTTCCATAGGTAGCCCGAATTGTCCACAAAGGTTGCCATAGGTAGCCCAAATTTTTCAGAATAGGTAACCCGAACTGTCCACAGAAAAGTAGCCACAAGTAGCTTGAGTTATCACAAAATTTTAGCCACATGAAGCTCACATTATTCAGAGAGTTATAGCCATAGGAAGCTCGCATTTGTAGAGATAGATACATTACAAAAATTCGCCTTTTATGTGCCTCAGATGTCATGCTATAGATAGCTCGCATATGTGCTCGAGGGTTCGAATTACTCTGCCACATAAGGTCAAGGAATTGTTTTTAAAATTATGGAGGATAAGTACCAATACATAGTTGTTTCCACATGCGAAAAGACATGACTCTTTAGTAGGCCTACTTGTCATCTTGGAGGGCTGACTTGGCAACATGGAGGAACAAATGACACTACAAAATTCAAATTTTCTTCTTTTTATAGGGTCACGAAAAACATGCCCTTGAACCTAGTTAAAAAATGCTACTTGCCACAAATAAATGGAAGAAAAAGTGTTGGATTAAGGTTTGACACTCTTGGAAATGCTAGAAAAAGGCATTGGTCTTGAAGGAAGGTTTAATTTCTAGGAAATAGTCAGAAGACATTAGTGATGCCACTTGTTAGAAGCCTCAAATTAGTTGTTGAAATTTGAAAAAATGAGCAAAAAGTGTGAGTTGAAGCACTGTTTTTGTATTCACAAAAGCACTGTCATACAATCATTCAAAAGCCTCAAATCAATGTCTCAAAAAATGATTGACATAATCAACGACTAAACCCTCAAGTTGGTTGAGTCTTTTGCAGTAGATCTCCAAATAAGTCCATAAAACATGCTTGAATCATCTGAAATAAGGTGCCCTTCTCCAACCAATAAAACCATGAAAAAATTAACCTAAAGAACTTTCAAACAAAGCACTACTTTGCAGGCAAACTTCGTTCACAACCGATATTGTTCATAACAGATATTAGAATAAAGAAAGAAAATGAAAACCCTTGCCAACAAAATGTGTAAACCCTTACCAACAACAAAATGAAATGTGTAAGAGATGTTCACAGATGCTTTGATACCATATACCATATTTGAGATTTCATAACAGAGAAAAGGAATAGAATGGAACCAACATGCAAACCCTAATTTCTGCAATAAATAAGATGAAAACAATCACTCGAGCACAACAATATAAATCCCTATTAACTTTGCTAGATGTGAGTCGTAATTGCAAAAGACAGAAACGTTGTAAGTGCACTTGAGAGAAGATGCAAGCCAAGGAAAGAGAGCGAAGGAGTAGGGCGAGGAAGTAGATTAAATAATGAATAATATAAATGAGGTTTCAGTGTATATTTATTTACAATTCAAGAGGCTGGGTGCCCTTCCTAAGATGAGGTAGAGGCCCACATAATGTGGGTCGTCGTTAATCATCCAGGAATAAAATGAATGTGTTGACTAAGTGACGTTAAGTTCATCCCTAGAAAAGCACTAAGACAATAACAATGATTACAGAGTAAGGTAAGCGATGGCAAATGTGGAAATTAGATCATCATAATGTTGGGAACAATGGTCTTGAATATCTGGAAGCTCCTCACAAATTTCAAAGCAAGGAAAAAGATATATATTAGAGAGATATAAAAATAACTACACGACAAATTGGGAGATGATGACACTCGATTTGTTCATCGCATGTTTTTGAATGGTTAAAATGCAATGCAATTTAGTGCATTGTATTTAACTATTGCATTGCATTGTGGGATTGGTGTATTAGTATTTGATTGCTCTAATTTTAATATTGTACGACATGCATTGGTAACATCTAATTGAGCTATATTCGATGAGTTAATATGGTTTGTGCACGTATAGTAGAGTGCGTGCAGACACAAAGATTCCAAGGTAGTGAATCAATAGAAAAACATTTTGTAAAGCTGAAGGAGAGTATTATAAAATCCATTCTATTAGTGCTATCTAATGAGAAGGTATTTTTAGTGGAATGCAATGCGGTTGGAGTACTTTTTGGAGTAGTGTTACGCTAGGAGCTTAGGCCTTTAGGATTTTCTTTTGTGAGCAATTGAATGATGTAAGGAGGAGATAATTGAAGTGTGAGTTGGAATTTTATGTTGTGATACATACGTTGGGGCATTAGAGTCATTACTTGCGTTCTAGGATTTTTTTGTTGTAAACTACCATCAGGCCTTGAAATTTATTAATAGTTTAACTAAGTACGATGTGAAGCCCATGAGATGGGGTAACTTTCTTATAGAGTTGGTTGATGCCTTGATGAGGGGGCGTTTATAGTTAACATGATGAGGAGTGCCCCAAGTACATTCGAGAAGATAAAAGAGTTGTATGCATATGATACAAATTCCATGCATATTGTGGAGTTTTTTTTGAGAATTGAATTAGACAGAATGTGTAAATAATTGGAAATTTTCTTCCTTTTTTTTGAGAATTGAATTAGACAGAATGCGTAAATAATTGGAAATTTTCTTCCAAGTGGGATATTATTTTAGAGGCAAGAAATTGTGTATTCATAAAGATTTATTGTGCCTGCGTTTGATTAATGAGCTGCTTGGAGTTAGATTAACATGTTCCTTTGGGAAAGATAAAACCCAAATTTTGCTACAAGAAGGATATAATTGGACTAGTATTAGAAATTAGGTGGATATTTAGAAGGATGTCGAATTTTTCAGGTGGCTAAAGGTGTGAGTTAAAAAACTTGATTGTATTTGAAGATGTAATGGTAGATTTTGACCTATGTTTTCCTAAGATGTAAAACACAAATGACTTAGTGTTTGTTGTATTGGATAAGTTTTCTAATATGGTGCACGTCTTACTTTGCAAAACCACAAATGACAATTTATGGGTTGAAATATTTCTCAAGGAGCACTTTTTCTTCAGTTTGAAGGAACAACACAAGATTGATGCAATATTTATAGAAGAAAATAGGTTGAAGTGAGGATGTTGAAAGTACTTGCGAGTTTATGATATTGCGAGGCATATTTTTTTGTGTTATATATAAATAATGAGAATGAGTAAAGCTTGTCAAACACTTCATTGTATTTCATATTTCATCATATGTGAATTTATTTATGGTCGACATATCGTTTTTGCAATAGCTTATATAGTATGTGATTAAGCACACAAGATGTGATTTGTCTCTATGCCCTTGTTGATGCACTTCATACTTGTTGTCACTTGTGCTCTGAGTATGCGAGTATCTTTCCTCCATAGTTAGTATGTGCCGATATCACAAGGATTTAGTACATGATAATGGGAAGTGTGAGAGTTGTGGCACATGCATCTTGGTCACTTGATGAATCTCTTCTTGTTTTGAAATGATATGGTTCTAAGATCGTTGTATTTCAAGATAGTGTAGATTGGTATGTGTAAAGGATTCGCTCTTGGTAAGCATCTTAAGACTGCTTTTCCTTTTAATGAGAGATCAAGAGAGATTCTTGAGTTGATATATTATGATGTAGGTGGGCCTATGTCTTCCTCTTCATTGAATTATAATGTATATTATGTTTCTTTAATTGGTGTTTCATCTTGAAATGCCTAGATTTATCTTTTGCAAACTAGGGATGAAGTGTTAAAAAATACATGAAAAATCAATGCCTTTGTTGAAAATCAACCATGGAAGGGGATGAAGCTATTTCATTCACATGGTCAATGAGATTAAAATTTCAAGGAGTTTAATATGTTTTGGAGTGAAGTTGAGATTAAGAGGGAGCTTATAGTACCACACAACCCACAACATAATGGGGTTGTTACCATAAAATATGTAACGATCATTGAAACAATGGAAATGATTCATGACATGGAGTTGCCTTAGAGGAGGCTCGTTAGTGAGAAGCGACACATATATAAAATTTTATATATTGGTTTTCCATTTTATATTCATGTCCTTAATGAGAAATGAGTTAAGTTTAAACCCTTAGGTTTCAAGGAAATATTTGTTGTATATAATGAAACTTTGAAACGTTAATCTACATTTTAGTGCAATAAAAGCCAATGGTAGGAATGACTATGAATTTTGATGAGGATACATGTGTGGTCGTCAAGACCACAAGATCCTTAATATATTAGTTCTTTCTTTTTATTATATTTTTACTCATGTTTTATTTTAACCCTTGTTCCTATGTTAATAAGAGCGTTGTTAATCTCTTAAAATTTTCATTCGTTCCTCCAATGTACATACTTTTGGAAGAAGGGTTAAAATTTTCCCTTTCTCCGAGGAAAATCTTGGTGGAGGAAATCATTTTTGATGTTGAATATGGGATTAAGGACTTACCTGATAACGTTAAAGACGTTATCGGGCAAGATTGTGTGGTTGTTCTTAGGAAGGCCAAAGCTCCTAAGATCAACATAATCAAATCAGAATTTGAAGCCCCTATGGCCTTGAACAAGAACCCTTACATTATTATTCTCAAAGCCAACAAAGGTGGGGTGGTTGTTATCTTAGAGAGGGATGACTACAAAAGAAAAATATTGGATCACCTTCATTACAATGGTAGCTATAGGAAGCTCAACAAGAACCCTTTAAAGAAAATCTCGAAAGCTTTTTCTTTGGCTTTTAAATCTAATAGCATCGTTAATTCAATAAACTACAAGCTTATTGAGAGCAACCCCCTTACTCTTAGGATCTATGGGCTTCCCAATATCCATAAGGAAGGAGCCCCCCTTATACCCATTGTCAATACAATAGGTGGGCCAATTTATCTTCTTTCTAAACATTTAGTTCGAAAGCTAAAGCCTCTTGTTGGCTTTACATAATCCTTTGTTAACGACTCTTCATCTTTTTTCAATGAGTTAAAGGGTTGGAGGCTTGAACCTGATGATATTGGTGTGAGTTTTGATGTGGTCTCCCTGTACACTGATATCCATATCAATTAGGCTATTGAGGTAGTCAATCATGGTAATGATCCTAACACAACCAAGTTGGTCGAGATTTGCCTTATCTCTACCTTTGAAAGTGAATTATATGTGCAAACCTGCAGAGTGGAAATGGGTTCTCTGCTCTCCCTTATCATAGCTAACCTCTTCATGGAAGATTTTGAATCCAAGGCACTGGCTTCAACCCAATTATGATCCAAATTATGGAAAATTTTTGTGGATGATACCTTCATTGTATGGCCTCATGGGCGTGAAAAATTAGATCTATTTTTCAACAACTTAATAGTCAATCTAGCTCCATCATGTTTACTACAGTGTCTGAAGCAATGGTTTCTAGGAAAGGTGATGGTTCTTTTTCTCACCAAGTATTTCACAAGAAAACACACTAAGTAATATATTCATGCCAGTTCCCATCATCACCATGCCCAAAAAATTGGAGTTCTAAACACATTAGCAACTCATGCTTTAAGGGTTTCAGACGAGAGTCACTTGGATAGTGAGAAATCCCATCTTCTTAAAGTGTTTGAAAATAATGGTTATAATAAGCACCTTGGTCTCAAATATTTCTTAAAGGCGAGCAATGGTTTGAGGATAAAGAAAAAACCTGGAGATTGGGTTTCCAAAATTCAACTTCCCTTTATCTAAGGAACCACATACGAGATTGCTCAAATTCTTAAGAAGCACAAGGTCTCTTCTAAATTTAGGCCACTGAACACCATTCGGAGCTCACTTAGATCTGTCAAAGACTTAGTGGACCCTAAATACATGAAATATGTTTATATAATCCATTGCTCATGTCTGGACCCCCTACATTGGAGAAACTGGGCTGCTCCATAAGATAGAGGATCCAAGAGCATGCGACCAACATCAAGCATTGTAGGACTCGCTCCTCAACATTGGTTGAACATGTTGAGAAGACTAAACACCACATCTGTATAGAAGAGTCCTACGTCATTCCCAATATTGAACATTTCCATCATCGAAAGTTCAAGGAGGCCGTAGAAATTGAAAGAAGATCCGGTACTCTGAATAGGGATGATCGCTGAAATATTAGTAGTTGTTGGATCCCTGCTCTGCTCATAAACCATATGCTACTGATGTTAATATCCCACACATGAAACATTACAATTCTAAAAAATGAGCCTTATATCTCACGATGCCACAAATCGTTATATGGAGAAATATTCATGTTGGCCGTGTAGGTGATACATTAACCCCTCATGTGAAGCTTGGTATTATAATATAAACCATGACCATGTATGATTATGTGAGTCTCATATTGCAACCTTTCAAATTTAATCCATGTATATGTATTCCACATATTTAGCAATGGTGCCCAATTATTGCAAACCAAAATCTTCTAACTACTTCAATAAACCTTTAACTAAGAGCTTGAGACTAAAGTATATACCTTGAGAGTTCTTGATGCGATATACAAAGTAGTATCATAATTTAAAGTTCAATACTCTTAAATCATCATACTTGCAATATATATTCAATACTTAGTGTAATGATGCCAAACAATGTGTTTAAAATCAATTCTTTTTATCAAACCAGTGGACACTTGAAATTCCATGACAATCACTTTCACTATTTAAGTGATTCGAAGAATAACCGACCAATGTTGGATGTAATGAACTCAAAAAAAAAAATCATAAGCAACAATAAGTCGTGAATGCTTCCCCAATTATTATTCATTGGACACATGTCAACTCAAAACCCATAAATTTATCGTTAGAGGGTCCCACCTAATAGGTCAATTTTTATGATTTTGGATGTAAAATAAAAAAAGTTTATTAGTGGTCACTGCAATGGCTTGCGGAATTTGTTTTCATTGAAAGGTGTCAACAAAGATGAATCTCAATGCTTGATTTGTGACTACTACTAAGAATATTCTAAAATATTCCATGGATGTTAAATCCCTACCATCTACGTAATAATGATTGATAATTAAATTACAAATTTGTAAGTCTTATTCCAAAATAGACACATATGATCGTAATTATCGATAATTGCACTGAGAGGTGCTCTGCAACCCACTATGGGGGCGATGTTGTAGTGGTGTAAATGTTTGTTCGTAAACATTTACTTGTCACCTCAATTAACATAAATAAAAACATGGAAGACATGTTATAGTGTCTATAAATGAGTGTAAACATTTTAATGTCAGATCGTGTAAAATTTAGGATATGGAAGATGTTGTAGTGTTTGTAAATGAGTGCAAATATTTAAATGTAGACTCAATAAAAATTTATTTCAAAGATTATATAAGTCCATATTAGGTTTAAAATTCCATATCACAATTCTTTATATCACATGGATTAACACCAACCTAGATCTTAGGCTCAACTACAAATCTATTAAGCGTCAAGAGGGATCAAATCTCTCAAGGTGCAAAACTTTTTTTTTAAGAGAAAAACCTGAGGAAATGTTTGCATCTCGAGAGATTTGATCCCTCTCAATGCTTGAGAGATTCAAAAAAAAGATTGATATAGGGTGGTTTAATTATTAGTGGTTATTTATAAATAATAATTGTAATTATTAATTTATTTAAAGTAATTTGGAGTTAAAATGTTTTAACTAATAATTATAATAATTATAATTTTTATTTTATTTTAAATATCTTTTTATTTTTATGTGATTTGACCTAGTCAAAGTGTTTAGTAACATAACATGACATTGCAACATCTTTTTCATATTGGTAGTGCTTTTCAACATAATAAATAAATAATTGTATACTCATGTCAATAAATATATTTACCTACCATAATTTAAGGATTTGTATGTAATTAAGTATACTTACAGGGAGTTACTACCCATGATTATTTAAGTATTTTTTAACATAAAAATAGATGAAAATATATATACTTTTAAATGGTTGCTTCACTTAACCTCTATTTTAACAAGAAAAAATTATAAAATACATATAGGATAAAATAATAATTATTGATTATTTACTAGTTTATATATTAATATACAAAGAAATAATGATTCACACTTATCAATATATATTAATGATTATATTATATGGTGATTATTTTATAACTATTATCAAATTATAATTGTTTATGATATTATGATAATAGATTTAGTAAAAGCTAGATATCTTACATGATATTAAGTTGGACATCATACATTCTATTAAGTTATTTAAGTGAGATAAGATTGTTGTATCTTTTTGGAGATGAAGGTGATACCTCCCTCATGGAATTCATGAAGATTTCATCGAGGTGAAAACCGGTATAAGACCCTTTTCTATCCAATTTATCCTCACTGTAACTTGAGAGATCGTTGCAAGTTTAAACATAAAAAAAATATAAGTATTTTTAATATAATAGTGGTATAAATATTAATATTAAATGTTTAATATTGTTATATTGTTATATTAATACTATTTCGTTTAATTTAATATTGGATTTAATATATTATAATATATATAAGCCTAGATGCATCTTAACTCTGGATTTGTCATCTCTCGAGGTGCAAATTTTTTCTCATATTTTGCACTCAAAATGAGGTTTGCACCTTGAGAGACTTGATCCCTTTGGGCGCTTGGTAGATCTGGGGTTAAGATGGATCCATACTAGTTAAAATTATGAAAGCTCTATTCCAAAATAGGCACACACTTAATTAAATGGTTGGTAAAGGTTCCAAGACATCAATCCATGTTAGGCATTAATGTTGATTTTTGGTCTCATCGGAAGTGCTCTAAGCCCCAAATTTTGTTGAGAGGCTTAGACACTGGCATTCTAAAGAACCGATAAACTGTTTGTGAAAATTCCACTCAGATCATGTTTTATTCAAATAATTAATTATTTTAATTGAGACCCTAAGTCTAACTTAGGGAAATTAAATAATTAAATGGAATTAATAAAACAAAGTGTGAATGATTTAGAAAAAACAAAGATCAAGTCTAATATAATCTTAACCGTTGATTAGAGATCTAATATCGGCCATTTATTTCTCAACGAGAAGACTATAAAGGAAGGCTTGAGGGTCATTTAGAAGGACACATCGAGTGAATCAAGTGATCGATTTTTTCTGACGGAGCAAGTGCTCGGATGAAGATCAGATCTAAGTGATTCCAGTTGCAGTGAGGGGCAGAGACATTTACTGGTCAAAGGATCTTCTCCGGGACCAAGAATACAAAGCAGAGAAGGCAGAGAGCAGATCAACAGAGGCAGCGTAGCAGCTACGCAGAGCCAGCGCAGTCCCATGCAGAGGCAACACTGTAGCCTCAAGGGAATTTGAGATTTAGCTGAGGGTCAGCCAAATCCAGTGTCAGAGAGCTGGGGTGTGAGACCGGGAGAGTCTAAAAGGGAAAATTTATCTAGCAAAAGACCAGTAACACAGAAGCCACGTAGTCCCCACGCAGAGTGACGCAGAGACTGCGTAGTGCAGTGGAGGGCTTGCAAATTCGGGGTTGTTGGTTAGTCGGGCTTCTAGATCAGTGTGACATTTCTCTCACAAACTTTCTTGTCAGTGATATTGCTACTTAATAATAACAAACCCTCAGATCTGTTGCACCAATTTTCCCGCATTGGGTTTTTCTGGGGACTTAGTCCAAAATAAAGGTGTCCTATGTGTGATTGATTTTTTTTCTCTGTTTCCTTGTTTCATAATCATATTTAATTAAGTGTAGGATGCTTCAGTAGTTACTTCAAGAATTCATTTTGAATTAATTCTTTAAATTTAATTTACATAATAGGAGAAGTAAGCTTAGATTGTTGCAGCAGGATTCCTAAGATTGTCAGATCTAGGAATTTTCACATGGTATAAGAGCATTTGATGTGAAATAGGAAGAGCAGATCTGAGAAATTCTAGGAAGAAGGGATGATTTTTCGAGGTTGTCTCTCTTTGAGTGAGTCGACAAAGACGTAGGACTTTCGGTTCGAGATTTTGCCGAGGCAGAGGGAGCTACGCAGAGCCTTCATGCAGAGCCTGAGGGATGCAACTTTTTTGCAGGTAGTTGCCGGGCAAAAAAGCATCAGAAGAAAGAAAAGAGCACATAGGGGGGAATTCTTCTTCAATGAGTTCCTAGCCGAGGAATTCAGTATTTTCCAGGATTTGAGCAACAGATCAAGGTAGCATATCTAGTAGCTCCAGAAGAAGTGCGTAATCCTGCCTAGTGCTGCGCAGAGGGGGAGAAAGAGGGAGCAATTCGACAGTTGTGCGACTGATATGACATCTCATGGTCTTTATAGAGATCAAGACTAGTTGGAGGGTTCCTCCAACTACATAATCTAGAAGGAAAGGATCTAATTCCTTATGGATGAATATGATCTTAAGACGTTCGTGGTTAATGTGGTTGGTGTACCTTCATATCTGGGTCAACTTAAGAAGTACTGGTCAGATATGGTAAAGGCCAAGAGGATGATCCTTGATGGTGTCAAGGATCACATAGTCTCTCATGTAGCTATAAAGAACATCGCTAGGGAGATGTGGGAGGCCTTGTCCTTGCTGTACGAAGGAACTTTCGAGCAACGAAATATGTACTTGGAGCAGAAGCTCTGGATGATCCAGATGCAAAAGGGGGAGCACATTGTTTTGTTCCTTACGAGACTTCCAAGAGATTCAAGACTAGTTGGCCGTCGTGGGATCCACCCCATCTTCGGAAACTATGGTGAGGCTAGCCCTTAACGCAGTGATGGAGGAGTGGCAAGTTTTTTTCCAAAGCATTTTGGGCAGGGCTACGCTTCCTAGTTGGGAGAAGATGTGGTCATCACTTCAGGAGGAAGAATTGAGGAGAGATCTAGTCAAGTGCGAGCTTGATGGTAGCAGCGGGAGTAGATCTAAGAGTCTGGAGGAGGAGTAGAATGTAGCCCTAGCATCGAAAGGTAAGCAAGGGCAATGTAGACAGAAGAGAGATGTCTCGAAGGTAAAATGCTTCAGATGTGGTGAGATGAGCCACTTTGCATCACAGTTCCCTTTGAAGAAAAAGGACAGGGATGAAAACCATGATTCGAAAGTTGCAGCCGCAAAGATCGAACAAGATTAGTTCGTTATGAGTTCCCATGCTTCTTGAGGAGAGAAGTGGGGTGACATTGAACTGTAGTTCACTGTGAACTCTAGTTGTGAAGGATCCTTGAGGAGCCCACCTCATGGATCAGTACCTTGCTACGGGAGCCCATATCAGCAGTGGCGAGATGGAGGAGTTTTCAGTGAGAGTCGAGGAGTGATGGAGACAACAATGCAGTTGGTAGCAACGCCTATTTTTGGAGCAACACAGAGTAGAGAAGCAACAACGTAGCCGTAGCAACACAATGCACATGAGTGCAGTGCAGTGCAGAGCAGCAGCATCGCAATGCATCAGAGGGATGACACAGTAGTTACCAGTAGTAAGAGTCTTCAAAACCGAGGTGCATCCACTGAACACTTGTTCAGTTTTGGGTGATTTCATTTGCTTCTCTCAGCAATCGAGTTGCAGTGCAGATGCAGTGTTAGCAGCATAGCAGATGCAACACTTGAGAGGGAGCTGCAGTAAAGATGTAGCAGTGGAAGTGGAAGTGTCATGGGCAGTAGTATAGTGGCAGCAGCCGCGCAGTGGTTGATGGAAATCATCAGCGCAGAGGATGCTTCAGGGTCAGAGCATTATGTAGCAGACATATAGTTAGAGAACTTTCCTCGCTAAGAGGGAGTGTTGATTTTTGGTAGCATCAGAAGTGCTCTAAGCCCCAATTTTGTGGAGAGGCTTAGACACTGGTATTCCAAAGAACCCATAAATTGTTTGTGAAAATTCCACTCAGATCATGTTTTATTAAAATAATTAATTATTTTAATGGAGACCCTAAGTCTAACTCAGAGAAATTAAATAATTAAAGGGCATTAATAAAACAAAGTGTGAATGATCTAGAAAAAGAAAAGATCAAGTCTAATATAATCTTATCCATTGATTAGAGATCTAATCTCGATCTTTGATTTCTCAACGAGAAGACTATAAAGGAATGCTTGAGGGTTATTTGGAAAGACACACAGAGTGAATCAAGTGATTGAATTCTTCTGACGGAGCAAGTGCTCAGACGGAGATCAAATCTAAGTGATCTAGTTGTAGTGAGGGGAAGATACTGTTATTGGTCGGAGGATCTTCTCTGGGACGATGAATACAAAGCAGAGAAGGAAGAGAGCATATCAATAGAGGCAACATAGCAGCTACGCAGAGCCAACACAATCACACGCAAAGGCAACACTGTGGCCTCAAGGGAATTTGAGATTCAGTTGAGGGTCAGTCAGATCCAATGTCGAAGAGTCGGTGTGTGAGACCGGAAGAGGCCATAAGGGAAGATCCAACCAAAAAAATACCAATGACACAAAAGCCACACAATCCCCACGTAGAATGATGCAGTGACTGTGCAACGTAATGGAGGGCTTGCAGATCCGGGGTTGTTGCTCAATCGAGCTTCGAGATCGATGTGAGATTTCTCTCACAAACTTTCTTGTCAGTCATATTCTCTGTAGGGATTTTCAGAAAGGCATCCCAGATTTGTATTCTGCTACTTAGTAATAACAAACTCTAAGATATGCTGCACCGGTTTTCCTGCATTGGGCTTTTCCGGGACTTAGTCCAAAATAAAGGTGTCCTATGTGTGATTGATTTCTTGCTCAATTTCCTTGTTTCAGAATCATATTTAATTAAGTGTAGGTTTCTTCAGTAGTTACTTCAATAATTCATTCTCAATTAATTGTGTAAATGTAATTTACATAATAAGAGAAGTAAACTCAGATTGTTGCAGTAGGATTCCTAAGATTGTCAGAACTAGGAATTTTCACAATTAAAACACTGACCTCATAATATATTTCACATTACCAATATTAAAAAAAAACATAAAATTTAACTAAATAATTATTAATATTCATAAAAATAATTAATACATGAATTAAATATATATACATCTCACATTGCGAAGATTAAAAAGGGTCACACAAATTAACTAAATTATAAATGATTTTATATTATTATTATTAATTCTACAAGGAATTGATATATGAATTAAATATTTAAAAACATTTAACAAGATTTTTAACCACATAGATTCTTGACCTGTAAAGGCTTCGTTACAAAACCATGGCTTATGAATACACATCTTAAAAAAAAGAATAGCTAATTATTTTATATTTATTTTATTTTATTTTAATTTTATAAATTTTTCATTTTCAATTATATTGAGAACAAAAAGGGCATAACTAATTTTATATTTATTTTGTTTAAAATAAAATTTGTAACTTTTTCTTTCAATTATATTGAAAATAAAAAAGGGCATAACTAATTTTAATATAAATCTCAACACTATATCTCAAATACTACTAAAAATATTTCATGAATATTCTGTAGAGGTTAATCCCTACCATCCACATATTAATTATTGACAAATAAATTAAAATTATATAATCCCTATTTCAAAATAAATACATTTATGGACCTAAGTAGCATTTTATTCAAACAATGTTAAGTTAACAAGTATAAGATAAATTTTCAAATATCTTAACAAGTAATAAATTAGTTATTATTATTTTATTGGTTAGGTGTGGATTATATATCAGGTTTTGAATCAATGAGCTTTAAATAAGGAGTATTGAAGTGTCCTTTGGTTTCTAATTAGTGACCTTTACACAAAGAATGACTTAACAGTGCATTTTACGCCTCATAAACTCCTTTAAATAAGGACATGGGGTGAGATTTTATCTATTATGTGTGCACATGTCATGATACCATTTTTAATATAGTCTTTCTGGGTGCAACCACACATTCGATAGATAGAATTATTGCACACACAAACTATATTTCATATATTTTTATGACACAATAAAACTAGGGTTAAGATAGACTCACTATCTTAACTAGTCTATCTAGTTAGTTGAAAAATTATTTCAACCACACCTAAAATTAGGAGATAATTACAACCTCTAGCTCATGGAAATATTACAAGAACCAATATATTCTATGATGAGGAATATCATACATTAAGCTCAAAACAAGTAGAAGTTAATATCTTCAATGCCCTCCCTTAACAAGTAATGGTTTGATCTTTTGTTTGGTAAAGTATTCATCAACTTCTCTAATCATTTTGAAATCTTGTGGATTGAAATTCATCAAATTGTCTCCTAATCTTCGTAAAGTTGTAGCTCTCGAGTTGAATTCCGATTTCCACTCTTGAACTCCTGAATCAAGAAACTCTTGAAGTTAGTTACTGGGCCACACATTGTCACATAAGCTTACTAGCATATCACTCTTATGTCTTCAAAAACTAATGAGGGATCGTTCCCTAGATAGAAAACTTTTGAAATAACTGGAAAACCATCCATACTGAGCTCTACTTCTACTAGATCTCTTGAAGATGCAATTGCTTCATACAACTAGATCAATTCTCTATTTGTAATGACTAAACCAATGGTGATTCTATTGATATACTTCCATCTAATGAGATACATGTGTGTTAGCTGCTATACTTTCCAGTTATCTAGAACAATAGTCTAGGTACTGAATGTACTCGAGTTAGTCTTACATCATGACCTCTTTATTTTATTTTAGAGATTAATCATCATATATTATACATAGAAATATAATGCTAATACATTTCAACACTAATTCAAAAATTATCTTCTACTAAAACTGATAAACCACACCACTGATGCATATCATAATTACTAGAATTTTTTGAATTAAACCAATATGAAAAAATATGCAGATTTTGAATATGTTTAGCACATCGTCAAGTTTCTCAACATATTAGTTAAAGACTAAAAATCTAAAAACTACCCATTATAGAAGACAAACCGATGTAATAAACCATAATTTTTTCATATATTTTTACAGTGTATTTTGGAAGATACACAATTTTGATTTCACTGAATCATAATGACTTTCAGAATTTTTTTGCACACAAATTATTAGAAAATTAATTAAAATTGGAATATATATATGAAATTCCATAAAATTTATATCTGCTGAAAGTAGATTCAATTCTGCAAATGATGGTATTAGTTCCAAAATTAAATTCACCAAAGTTGATGGAGTTTAACCTTTCCGAAATTGGAGAAAGGTGATCAGAGCCGAGATGTTGTAGAGTTGTAGGTAAAGTAGGAGGGTCGAACTTGCGTTTGTCGTTGAGGTCCATAGAAAAAATGGAAATCTAATTCGATCGAATTAAATTGAAATTTCGGCCAAAATATTTTAAAAGTTCAGCCGAAAATGTGTCAACATTTTCCTTCGGTCGAAAAAATAAAACGATGCGACCCTCCGAAAAAAAGGTTTTGCCAAACGATATAAATAAATAGAGTCGAAACATTATTTTTGCACTCTTTCTTCATTTGGATTGAACTTTTAAACTAAATCTTTTGGGCTGAATTTTAAAGGATTTTTTTTGAGCTTAATTTTTAAAGGAATTTTTTTGGGTTAACTTTTTAAAGTGAGTGTTTTTGAAAGTAAGTGTTTTGGGAAGAATTTTTAAATTGAGTTTTTTTGAAAGTAAGTCATTTGTGCTGAATTTTTCAGTGAATTTTTTGTTCTAATTTTCAAAGTGAGTTCTTTGATCTAAATTTTGAAAGTGAGTTTTTTTGCAAGATTTTGAAATTGATTTTTCTGGGTTGGATTTTAAAAATCTACATAGACTGAATTGTCATGGGAAATCAAAGAAATTGCAAGAGAAAATATAATCGAATTGAGGCTTAGAGTGAATACACGAGAAACTATTATAAAAAAAGAGAGAGGAACCCTTAAATATTGAAATTGAAAATCAACCTCAGCTAGAAGTTGAAGTAGATATGTAAATGTAAATATTATAAATGATATTTAAAATTTAACTAGTGTATTATGAAATTTAATTTTTATTTGATGAACTAATTTGAAAAATATTTTGCAATGTAAACAAAAAGAGTTATTCCTCATAACATTGATGATGATATTGAAAATGTTAAAAGACAAGGTGAAAAATATAACAAACGAATGATTGATGATGCTGTTGTAGATGTTGAAAGAAATTCAAGTGAATAAGTTGAATCACCAGGTGTGTATATATATGTCATGTGTATTGTTGAAATTATACATATTTATTAATTTAAATTTCATTCAAACTCTATTTTTTAATTTAATTATTTAAAGAATATTTATACCCATTTAAATTTAATTCTCATATGTACAGATGAAAACAATATCGACGATGAGATGTTAGAAAATGCTGACATTGACACATTGAGATAAAAAAGCTGACCATGTTATACGATATCATGTTAAAATCATTATTGATAAGTTCTTCAAAGATGAAAATATGACAATTCAAGCCCAAATTTTGAGAGGACTCTTAACATCAAAGAAATTAAAAGAAGGTACAACTCAATTGGGTATTCAAAAATCAACGAAAGATAAAAATGTGAAGGAAAATGTGATTCAAAATATAAATATTACTCTAATTCAATTGGAAGATCTAGAAAGAAAATTGATATAGATGTACGTAGAGCAGTACACATGACAATGATTTCATCAAGTACTAAAGTAAACCATTCGGTAAAATCTATGGAAAAAGCATTAGGGACCTCATGAAAAACATTGAAAAAACATAGGAAATTTTGATTACAAATAAATATAAATGATGAACTCGCTTGTTGGAAAGTTATTTGTAAACAAGCATACAAAGATAGACTTGGAGAACATGTTAAAAAAATAATATATGAATATTGGATGAAAAATTCATTTGTTTCGCCAAAAGCAAGGGATGTGATGTGACGATGTTAGGTTCCTGTATTACTAGTGTAGTCCATTATTGTGGTTAGTATAACCCCCCTAATTTTTATTATTGTACCCCTGTAACCCCCATATTGTTATTATTGTGACCTTACAGTCTTATTGTTAGGTCGGCTAGGATTACATTGTGACCCCATGGACTCCTATATATAGAAGGAGGTTTTTTCATTTGTATCATCCAAGAATTGTTCATTTATGTAATGTAAAGGAGGTTTCCCCCTCGAAGTGGCTTATTTCTAAGACGTTGATATTTATTTTCTTCTATTTTTGGAGCTGGTTTCATAACATTTGGAATCAAAGCTTTGGATTCTAGGGTTTCGTTGCTCCAAACAGGTCATCGTGGAATTTTAGCTATAACTTTTTTTCTACGAAGGTTCATAAGTTGAAATTTTTATCACGCAAAGCTGCAATCTTGAGAAACTTCCTGTAAAAATTTCAGATCTTAGTTCGCAATATTTTCAGAGATATGATCTGTGGAAGTTAGGGTTTTTTCAGGCTCCCAAATTTCATCTAAAACAGGTGAAAGTGGGAAAATAGTCATAACTCTCTCTCTCTCTCTCTGAGCATCAGATTGAGATTCTGTAAAACGTGGCCGAAAGTAAACAGATTGTAGTTTTCTGTCTATTAATTTCAGATCCGAAGGAGGAAACAATGACACGTGGAACACCGCACAATTTCGCTCTATTGAACCAGTCCATAATTAGGTCATTGTGGGAGATTGGGCATAAATTTGTCTTGAAGCATAAAAAGCAGGAAAACATGTGGCATTGGAAATAAGATTAAGAGGGATACTACAAGACCAAATTTCAGATATTAAAGATCCGAAATCACAGAGATAATTCAATTTCAATATAGAGCTCCTCAAAATCAAGAAAAATGAGTGTTTTTTTTTTTCAAAGTGCATAAGTCTTGTTTGAAAAATCAGTTTGAAGTGATTACAAGAGCATATTGAAGCATAGATATTAGTATTTGGTTTTAAAATGCCTCCTAAAAAAAATTCAACACCCATTATGCTCTCAGAATACTCTACTATGACTCATGAATATGAGGAAGTGCAACATGATATATAAAATTACAAGAGAAAGTGCACCAAATTTCGCTCTCGCAAAGAGCAACAAAAAATGAATGGGAAGTTTTGAAGAAAAGCGTGGAAGCTAAGATGGATGGTTTGAAGAAAGGCATGGAAGCTAAAATGGATGGCATGGAAGCTAAGATCGATGGTATAAAGGAAAAAATGAAAGACAACATGGAAGACACGAAGAATGATCTAAAATAAGACATGGAAGGTTTGACAAAGTTGATACAAGGAATGATTCCTAATGGCGAAAAGATAGTATAAGAAACTCATGATGAAAACAAAATAAATGTTAATCGTGATTTCATAAACTATAATGTTGGATTGAAGACCCACCATATTCCAAAGGTCGATATGAGGAAGTTTGATGGCAAGGATCCCGTAACATGGGTACTACAGATGGAACAATATTTTAATCCCAGTAATGTGCAAAACACACAAAAGGTACACATTTCAACTTTATATTTAGAACAAAATACATCCGTATGGTATCAATGGCTTTGCTCTTGTAAAAAAATTTCACTTGGTCAATTTTTACAGAGGAAATGATAACATATTATGAGGATACAAAGAGTAGAATGATACAAAGAGCAACACCTTCTTTATCCAATTGACAAATCGCAAGCAAAAGGATTCAATGGTGGAGCACATTGAGGACTTCCAAAAATTGAATATAAGGGTAAATGATATTCCAGAGGAACACATGATTGATGTCTTCACGAGGACTTTAAAGGATAAAATCTAACATGAGGTTCTCCTTTGGGAACCTGATTCATTGGATAAGGCATTCAGGTTGGAAAGAAAAAATGAATGTAAAATAATGGCAACAAGGAAGCCTACCACTCACATATATAAATATGGAAGTGTTGCTACTCCTAGAATTCCACAACCTACAAGGTTGAAACCACAACAATTGGAATAAAAAAGAGAAAAAGGGCTTTGCTACAGTTGTGATAGCAAATACATTAAAGGTCATAAGTGTGCTGAGAATAAATTATTTTACATAGATTGTGAAGAGGAGGAATAAAATGAACAAGAAACTTCAAAAGAAGAGGATATACACCCAGGAGCCAGCCCTAGAGAAAGAAGAAATGAGTCCGACCATATTGTGTAATGCATTGGCAGGAATTATCACTCCTCAAAATCTCAAGATAGAAGGACATATCAAGAAGAAAAAGGTATAGTGTTGATTGATTCGGGTAGTACCCATAACTTTATTCATTGTAAGGTAGCCAAGGAATTGAATTGCTTCCTATACCCAGCACCAAAATGTCAAGTGATGGTTGCAAATGGAGGCACTATAAATTTCTCTGGAAAATGCCATAATATCAAGCTAATCATGGGGGAATATGAATTGAAGAGCCCAATGCTTTCCATTCCAATGGGAGGTGCTGATGTTGCACTTGGAATACAATGGTTATAATCTTTAGGGACGGTGGATTTCAATTTTCAAGAATTTTCTTGATTATTTATTTATTTATTTTTTAAGGAAAGGATGTCTAATTATGAGGTATCGTAGGGAAGTTGGGAAAGATAATAAGCTCTAATGTCATGACAAATCTTCTGAATAAAGAACAACTAGGCGTAATTGCACAATTATGCTCACTAGAAGTTCCAACATCAAAATCATCTATTTCTCCAGATCTCCAAAAAATATTGGAAAATCAGTCCAAGGTGTTTGAAATTCCCAAAGGACTCCCACCTATTCGTGATCATGATCATGCTATTCATTTGATTCTAGGAAGTGTTCCTCTAAACATCAGGCCTTACAAATATCCTTATGTCCAAAAGAGAAAAATTGAGCGTGTGATTGCATAAATGTTAGAGGCTGGTATAATTCAACCTAGTCAAAGTTCATTCTCTGCACTAGTTGCGCTGAGAGGCTTAATCTACAACCCAATATGACCCTGATGTCAAGTATGTCACGTCCTCAAAAAATAATAAATTTTATTTTTGCTAATGTCTGCCAAAGCATTAACCTAATCTTTAATTTTATATAACTGAAATATTTAGATTATATATAACTTTTTTAACTTATTAATGGGCTGAGATTAATTACTAAAATACAACTATGTATTATTTATATAATTTGAATGGATAGTAAATTATCTCACCCATTTAATAATTGCTTTATTATATACGTGCATTTGAATGGATCATAAATTTACCTTTAACAAAAAAAATTACCACATTGAATTTCCAAAATAAGTAAAATTTTAAACATCTTTACTCTTTACTAAAGTCAATACCATTTCCTAGATCAAAGGAAAAGAGTTAATTCAACACAAACAATAAAAATCCAAAATATTTTAATATTTCTTTTAATTAAATATTTGTAAAATGAATCTTTAAAAAGAAAATCCATGTTGTATGGATAAATTAAAATCTTTAAAGATTTAAATATTTCCCCATCAAAATTGCAATATTTCAAAATTTAAATAAATAAAGATCTAAATAAACGGGAGGTATGGTAAATAAATAAAACCTATTTTTATACTTACTCCAGAGCTATGGTAAATAAATAAAAATATATATAAACTGATGTATGGTAAATAAATAGAAACTTATTTTTATATTTACTCCATAAACGTTTTTATATTTAAAAAAACTCAAAAAGCAAGGTTTTATTTAGATGAAGCCTATGGGACGAATGCCATGGGACAAATTAATATTGATACCATGGACTAAATACCATGGGCCAAATACCATATTTATAAAATAATTATGGTAAATAAATAAATACAAAAGGTATAAAGAGGTATGATAAATAAATAAATATAAAATAGGTATAAAGAGGTATGGTAAGTAAATAAAGATAAAAGAGGTATAAAGAGGTAAGGTGAATAAATAAAAATATATCAAATATGATTATAAATAAAAATCTAATTATATAACAAGCCTATGGGCCAAATACCATAGTAAATAAAAGAGTTATGGTAAATAAATAAAAATATAAATAAACCATAGGTATGGTAAGTAAATAAGACCTCTTTTCATATTTACTCCATAATTTGCTTTATATTTATGAACAGTCAAAAAATAGGTTTTATTTAGGTGAAGCCTATGGTCCAAATACCATGGGCTAAATTATTATTAATACCATGCAAATAAAACATTATTAACCCTAATATAATATTAAAATATTATTATTATTATTATTATTATTAAATCTAATACTCATATTAAAATATTAAAATATTAATATTATTAAATTTAATAACTTTCGAATAATACAATATTAAATTTATTATATTATAATATATATAAATGTATCATGATATATGTTAACTCTAGATATATATGGGAGGGAAGAACAAAGATATAGAGTGATAGAGGTGGAGATATAGGGGGATTGACAAGGGAGAGATGGAGATAAACTAAAGGAAAGGGGAGAGGAGGAATGAAGAGCGAGAGAGGGAGACACAAATATGGAGGAGGGAGAGAGAGAAGGAGAGGGGGAGGGAGATAGTGATAGGATTAGAGGAGACAGAGATGGCGGAAGAGAGAGAGGGGTAAGAGATAAAGGGAGAGAGAGATGACATAAGAGAGAGAGAGGTAAGAGAGAAAGGGAGAGATAGGAAGGACCAGAGATAGGACTTGAGAGAGGGAGGGATAGAGAGAAGTTGGAGGGGGAGAGAGGGAGGGAAGAAGAAATATATAGAGAGAGAGAAGTGGAGAGAGAGAGAGCGAGTGGCAAGGGAGGGATGGAGAGAGAGTGTGTATGTTTAGGGGTGAGAAAAGATACAAAGTAGGATGTATGGAGAGAAGGGGGGAGATAAGGAGAGATGGAGGGATATAGTAATGTAGTTGGAGGGAGAGAGGGGCGGAGAGAGAGAGAGAGAGAGAGAGGGAAGAGAGAGGGAGGTAGGAGAGAAAGGGAGAGAGGGGAAGGATGAGAGAGAGGACTTGAGAGAGAGGAGGAGAATTATGGGGGAAGAGTGAATATTGGAGAGAGAGAGAGAGAGAGAGAGAGAGAGAGAGGGAGGTAGGAGAGAAAGGGAGAGAGAGGAAGGACGAGAGAGAGGACTTGAGAGAGAGGAGGAGAGAGGGATCGATAGAGCGATGGAGTTGGAATGGGAGAGAGGTAGGAAATAAGAAATATAGAGAGTGAGAAGTGGAGAGAGAGGAGTGACAAGGGAGAGAGAGAGATAGAGGGTGTATGTTTGGGGGTGAGATAAATAGACAAATAAGGAGATATGGAGATAAGGGGGGAGAGAATGAGAGATAAGGATAAAGGGAGGGATATAATAACATAGTTGGTGGGTGAAGAGAGAGAGAGAGAGAGAGAGAGAGAGAGAGAGATGGGAGAGAAAGGGAAAGAGCGGAAGGAAGAGAGAGGATGTGAGAGAGTAGAGAGAGGTATGGAAAGAGAGATGGACTTGGAGGGGGAGAGAGAGGGAGGTAAGAAGAAAGACAAAGAGATAAAGGTGGAGAGAGGGAGAGAGAGATAGATAAGGAAGATGAAGAGAGAGGAAGAGAAGACAAAAGGAGGAAAGAGAGATATTAGTGGGGAAGAGGGAGAGAAGGGGAAGATAGAGATATAGATGGAAGGTGAAGAGAGGGAAGAAGAGAGAGATGGGGAGAGGGAGGGAGTGACAAAGATATTGATAGATATGGAGTGCGAGAGCAAGTGTGTTTAGGGGGGTGAGATAGAGAGAGAAAAAATAAGAGATGGAGGGGGATATAGATATGGATGGAGAGTGGAGAGAGGGAAGAATATTTCTTGCACTAGATGGATTGATTTAAGTGGAGATGGTGATTTCTAATCCTATTTGATTTTTTGCACTAGATTCATCGATTTTAGTGTAGATATTTTTTTTCTAATGATATTTGATTACTTGCACTAGATGCATTGATTTCAGTGTAGGTGGTGATTTCTAATACTATTTGATTTCTTGCACTGGATGTGTTGATTTCAATGTAGATGTTGATTTATAATTATATTTGATTGCTTGCACTAGATGCATTGATTTCAATGTAGATGATTCCTAATCGTATTTGATTGTTTGCACTAAATGCATTGATTTCAGTGTAGAAGCTATTTTCTAATATTATTTGATTGCTTGCATTAAATGCATTGATTTCAATGTAGATGTTGGTTTCCGATTTGATGTAATTGGATATATGATGGTACATTAATTTTAAAGTGATTTGATTAACAATATGCATTGATTTTAGTGTAAGCACAAAATGGTATTGACAATGCACATTGAGTTTTGTGTTATAGTAATTCAACCTATTAATATTGGAGAGAAAGAGAGACAAGTATCATGTTTACTACAACAGCTTGAGCTAAAGATTTAAATTATTTTCGATTTAAATTTTCTTTTGCATGTAATCGATATGAAAAGATGACAAAACTAACAAGGGTGACAATAAGAATAGTAGAAGATAATAGTTTGAGGTTGATCACAATGAAGACTATTTGTAACATGAGTACATTCTTATTATTCACATTTTCTATCTTTCAACATTATTATTGTCACTTTGCATTCAAAAAAATTATTTCATCATTTTTCATCATTAAAGTTATTAACAATATTTATCATCTCAACAAACTGAGGTAACTAAGAAAATTTAAAATTAAAATGACCAAGTTAATCTCATAAATATTTAGCATATTTAAAATGATTATATTAATATTTGATATATTTACATATTATTCATAAAATTAATCATATCTTCGATAGATTTTCCTTGGAAGCACACCATTGAAACCAACCTAGATCCATCTTAACTCCAGATCTATCAAGCATTGAGAGGGATCAAATCTCTAGAGGTGCAAACCTTTCCTCAAGTTTTGCACTAAAAAAAAAGGCTTGCACCTTGAGAGATTTGATCCCTCTCGGTGCTTGATAGATTTTGAGTTAAGATGGATCTAGGCTGGTAGTATTGGTGCACAAGAAGAATGGATCATGACGCATGTGTCCGGATTATAGGGAGCTCAATAAGCTCACTATTAAAGATACATTTCCCATTCTTGTGATTGATGAATTATTGGATGAATTACACGGAGAAATTTATTTTACCAAGTTGGATCTTCGTTTAGGATTTCATCAAATTAGAATGAAGAGTGAAGATATTCTGAAAACAACATTTCGAACTCATGAGGGTCTTTATGAATTTTTGGTCATGCTTTTTGGCCTTACCAATGCACCTTGTACATTTCAAGGGTTGATGAATTCCATTGTCAAACCCTTCCTTAGAAAATTTGTGTTAGTATTTTTTGATGATATAATAATCTACAACAAGTCTTGGAAGGATCATGTTCAACATGTTGACAGGGTACTCAAACTATTGGAGGAGAAACAATTATATGAAAAAACCTCCAAATGTTTTTTTAGAGTACAAGAGGTGGAATATATGGGTCATATTGTATCTCAGAAGGGTGTTAAGATAGACCCTAACAAAATTAAAGCCATTATGGAATGGAAAGTCCCCACAACCATAAAGCAGTTGCGGGATTTCTTCGGTTAACAAGGCATTATCGCAAGTTTTTTAATATTTATAGGAGAACATCAACACCTCTAACAACATTATTGAAGAGAGATGCATTTTCATCGACTCCTGAAGCAACTAAGGCCTTTGAACATATTAAAGAGGCAATGTTCCTAGCACCGGTCTTAGCTACGCCAAACTTGACAAAAAACTTTATTGTGGAATAAGATGCCTTAGGAAATGGAATTGGTGCTGTTTTAATGCAAGAAGGAAGACCCATTGCTTTGGAAATTCATCCAATGAAAGGAAAGTATTTACAAAATGATATTTATGAGAAGGAAATGTTGGCAGTACTACATGCACTAAAGAAATGACAACCTTACCTAATGGGAAGACACTTCAAGGTAAAAATTGATCATGATAGTCTTAAACACTTTTTGGAAAAAATACTATCTTTAGAAGAGCAACAAAAATGGGTCACAAATATGTTGGGTTATGACTTTGAAATCATCTACAAAAAGGGAAGCTAAATGTTGTTGCATATGCACTCTCAAGAAAGGATGAAGAGGTGGAAGCATTGCTTTGTGCCATTTCTATTATCCAACGAGATTGGATAACTGAATCAAGGGATGAGAGGAAGAAGGACGAAGAAGTGTAGACACTTATTCAAAAGATGCAGCAAGATCCTAGTACATATGATACATTTAGTTGGAAAAATGATTCATTATGGTACAAAGATCACTTATATATTTGTAATAATTCCCAACTAAAACAAAATATTCTTTTGGAATTACACACTTCTCCTTTAGGAGGACACTCAAAATTTTTAAAAACTTACCATTGGGTGAAGAAAGATTTTTTTTGGGATGGCCTTAAATATGATATTCAAAAGTTTGTGGTGGAATGTTTGGTTTTCCAGCAAAATAAAATTGAGACAATTAAGACCCCGGGCCTTTTACAACCTTTATCCATTCCAAGTCAACGTTGGGAGGAGATTTCAATGGATTTTATCACATTTTTACCTAAGTTCGAAGGAAAGAGTGTCATTATGGTGGTAGTTGATATACTTACCAAGTATGCACACTTTTGTGCATTATCTCATCCATTTAAAGAAAGTACAATTGCTACTGCATTTATGGAAACAATTCAAAAGCTACATGGAAACCCAAAGATTATTGTTAGTGACAGAGATCCCATTTTTACTGGAAAATTTTGGATGGAATTATTTTCTTGTTTGGTTACTCAACTAGCTGATAGCTCATCTTATCATCCTCAATCTGATGGTCAAACTGAGATAGTGAACAAATGTTTGGAAGGATATCTTCATTGTTTTGTATCTAATAAACAGACACAATGGGTCAAGTGGTTACCTCTGGCTGAATGGTGGTATAACACTTCCTTCCATACTGCATCAAAAATGACCCCATTTATGGCACTTTATGGATATCATTCACTGTCCATCACATCATCTTTAAGAGAAAATTCTAAGGTTCAAGCAGTGGAAGATCACATCGAGCATCAACAACAAGTTCTCCAACTCTTAAAGGATAACCTAAATTTGGTACAAAATAGAATGAAACAATAGGAAGATCAACATTGCAACGAGAGAAGTTTTTATATAGAATACTGGGTATTTTTACGACTACAGCCATACAAAAAAATGTCCCTCAAGCAAGCTAAGAAGGATAATAAATTTTTGCAAAAGTACTATGGTCCTTACAAGGTGTTGAAAAATATTGGTACTATGGCATACAAATTGGAGCTCCCTTCTTCTTCGCGAGTGCATCCAGTTTTCCATGTTTCATGCTTAAATAAGGTTATATGTGAAAAACTTCCAATTCAAACAATATTGCCAGAACTTGATGAGTAAGGAAAAATCATATTGGAACCTGAAGCAGTCACGGAAAAAAGAACTCGAAAACTAACAAATCGATCAATTTCAGAGTATCTCATCAAGTGGAAGAACCTACCCACTGAAGATTCTACATGGGAGGATAAAATTTTATACAGAAGCACCCAGAGCTACTTAAGCATTGAGGAAAACACTTTTTTGAAGGAGAGGGGCATGTTAGGTCCCTATATTACTATTATAGTCCCTTATTGTTGTTATTGTAACGCCCTTATTGTTATTATTGTACCCCTGTAACCCCCATATTGTTATTATTGTGCCCTTAAATTATTATTGTTAGGTCGGCTAGGATTATATTGTGACCCCATGGACTCCTATATATAGAAGGAGGTTTTTTCATTTGTATCATCCAAGAATTGTTCATTTATGTAATGTAAATGAGGTTTCCCCCTCAAAGTGGCTTATTTCTAAGGCATTGATCTCTCTTTTCTTCTATTTTTGGAGCTATTTTCATAACAGACGAAGAATAACATGGAGAATATATCTTGGACACCACTCATATAAAGTTTTTCAATAAGTTCATAGAATTGAATTTTGTAATTAATGTCTCAATCAATACTTTTATGCAACAAAAACCATGGAATGTTAAACCTATCAATGTACGCGACACTTGTTGTTGTCGTTATCATGTGGAATTTCAATTATATTATGACACCTTCCTTAATTTTGGTAAAACATTTTGGAAAAATTTCACCTCCTCCTTTCATTATCCATGATTTCATATCCCAAATTCTATGTGCAAGAGGAAGTCATGAATTATTTTACCAAAATAAATGTGTTCATGGTAAAGAATGTGATCATTGTGGAAATTCAACTTTATTTCACAAAAAAATCCTATTGATATAAATGATTAATCATTTTCCAACATAAAAGTGAAATGGAAGATATATGAATATATTCATACATCGATTGGTTGAAGTAGTAGTACAAGTGTTAAAAGGCTTGATTTACAAGAAAAATAAATTTTTGTGAAGATTTTTTGAGGAAGTTTGAGACATAAATTTATAAATACACCAAGCATTCAGATAGAGATCAATGGCAGGACATGTAATTCAAAAAAATCCCATGAAAATTTTCCACTAGGGACCATTTTGTTAATAGTTGATTTTGCAAAGAATTACACATTTGTTGCACAAAATGAAATACAAAGTGAATAATATCATTTTGACTAAGTCTCTATGCTTGTCCATATTCTATATAGACATGCTTAACAAAATGTTGATCATATAGAAAGCACCAGTGCGAATCAACATGTTATTAAAGAATATCACTTTTATATTAGTAATGATTGTACACATGATACAAAATTTTTACAACATTGTTTTGACAAGATTTATGACTCATTGAAAGGTTGTGGAATAAAATTCAATGAACGTTGGATATGGTCAGATGGATGTGCAAGTCAATTCAAATCTTTATGATCATTGTTTTGGTTGTGTTGTATTCATATGAAAACCCCATTAAACATTGTTGGAATTTCTTTGAGACTGGTCATGGAAAATTAGAACATGATGGTGCAGGGGCATGTATAAAACAAAAATTTCGAAGATATTAAACGGACCACTCTGCAAACCGATTTGTTTCAGGTGAAAAAGTTGTTTAATAGAGCATTTTTGCACTAAGCCATGAGACTAACCCATCAAGGGAAGTACGCATGTATGTACATATATAAAAATCAACTTGTATATATAGTTTTAATATATGATAATTTTTATCAATATTCCAATTTTAAACATTTATAAATTCTATTTAGTTTAAACAATATCACAATGATTATCTTTGATCTATAAATTGTATTTTAAATAACATATTTAAATTCTTGTTTGAATTTTCTATATAGATTTTTTTGGCATATTATAGTCCAAGATGTAGATAGATAGATTACATATGAAGCTGAAATAGTAAAAGGGACTCAAAAATTGCATTCAATTAAAACAAAGGAGTGCCGAAATGTGTTTGCATTTGATAAAAAAAATATTCTTGTTTCTGTCCTGTTTGCATAGAGTACACACAATCCAATGATGTTTTTGAAAACAATATGTATGTAAAATATTTACAACATACATAACTAAATAAAAAGAGGAAAATGTCAGTTGCAAGCTTCAAAGAGATGGAATTAGAAGAGACTATAGAATGATTTGAATGTGCTCGAGTTTCTGATCTTGTTAGAGAAGGTAACATTTCAGTTGCTTTCAAAAGGTATATATATATATATATATATATATATATATATATATATATATTTTATGGTTTTAAAATCATTGCGTATAAGTATCTAGATAATAGTTAAAATATAAAGATCTAGAAATAGATAATAAAATCTAGTCCATGTTGATATTTAGTTAATTTCATGTTAATTATGATATGAATTTGCACTTGTTTTATTGTGCATGAGATATTTTTGCTGTAGTTGCACCCATTAACACACATAGAATGTCAAGTATTATTTGATGCGGTGCACTGAACGAAAGATGAAGTTATTTGAAGACTATGATGACAATAATTTTATATATGAAAGAGCGTCTATTATACTGAAAAGTTATTTTTTTCCAAAAAAATCATCAAAATGATAGTAATGTTTACTCTCAAGACTATCAACCTGATGTCATAAGTTGTCAATATAGTCACTTGGCATGCAAAACACATATAAAGTTGATAGAAGTTCAATCAAAGAAAAAATTGAAATTTAAGAAATAGAGAATGTCAAAAGCTGATCATGAACAAATCATTGAGGATGCCATTCCATTATAATTTTTTTAATTGAACTGTCCGACAATGTATTCTCCTTGGATTCATCTTTGAGAACTTAGCTAGTTCAAGTACATTGTTAACCTTTCTTTTTGTGCACCCTTAAGTTGTACATTCTTAAGAATTATGATGTGAAAGCGGTGCTAATTGGGTCTTGTATTGAGTTACAAAGTTATATGTTACCACCTGTTATGTAGGTGTATTGAGGATTTGATGCTACTGATATTATGTTTGCATGCACGACAAGTAATTTACACACACACACACACACACACACACACACACATATATATATACATTCTTAGGTCTTAAACAATTTCATAAATGAATGCAAAATATATTAGCCTTTATATATATGAATGCAAAATGTACATACCATACTTTATAGTGCAATTTTAAGTTATGATTGTTTTAGAATTCTACAACAAATTATAAGGTTTGAATTCAAATGAAAAATGTACCATTTTTTGTAATTTGCAGTTTTACTAGATTCATTTTAATTAAATTGACAAAACAACTTTCAACAAAACTTAAGAATAATCTACTAACATTATAAGAATGTTTGAATGCAAAATGTACCAACTAGATGCAAATTTACTTTCATTGATACATATTCATGAACTTAAATATGCTTAAAACCTTTAAAAACACCAAACCATGTATCATGCAAATTGTGGGCCATGTTTTATAATGCAATTTTATCTAGTATGTTTGTGCATTCAAACAACTACGTTATATTAAAAGTTAACTATCAATCGACATCCATAGTAGCCTTTCTATACATTAATGCAAAATGTACATGTACCATATTTTATAGTGCACTTCTAAAATTTCATGAAATTTTTAGACATCTATACCTAATTATAAGATTCATTCAAATGAAAAATGTGTACCATGTTTTGTAATTTTCAATTTTAATAGATTCATTTTAAATAACTTGGCATTGAAATAACTTTAAACAAAACCTAAAAATCATATACTAACATAATAAGAATGATTGAATGCAAAATGTATTAACTAAATGCAAATTTACTTTCATTAAGGAACATATTCATGAACTTGAATTTGTAAAACAAGTTTTAAGCATCAAACCATGCATTATGCAAATTGAACTATGTTTTATAATGCAATTTTATAGTATGTTTATGCATTCAAACAACTTTATATTAAAATTTAACTATCAACCGACATCCATATTAGCCTTTCTATATATGAAGAAAAATGTAGATGTAGCATATTTTATAATGCATTTTTTATAATTTGCATGTACCATTTTCTACATCTAATTATAAAATTCATTCAAATGCAAAATGTACCATGTTTTGTAATTTTCAATTTTAATAGATTCATTTTAAATAACTAGACATTGAAACAACTTTAAACAAAACCTAAGAATCATCTAGACTATCTTTATAAGAATTATTGAATACAAAATGTATCAACTAGAAATGTAAATTTACTTTCATTACTACATATTCATTCAAAATTAAATTTGTATTTAACCTTTAAGCATTAAACCATGCATCATGAAAAATGTACCATGTTTTATAATGAAATATTATAGTATGTTTGTGCATGAACAAATTTATATTAAAAGGTAACAATCAACTGACATCCATAGTAGCCTTTCTAGATACATGCATTAGGGGAATTTTGAGGTTGAAAATGGGCCTCCTAAGGAAATTATAAAATAATAGTGGAAATAATAAAATAAGATTTGATTACATCATCAAATTTTAGAGGGAAAAAATAAAAAAACTACTTTTTCAACTCGCATTTTCAACGTATCTCCCAAAGTTTTTAATCAATATTTGAGCGAGAGTACTCGTTGGATGCAAAATTTAATTCCTCATCCAAGGAGTACCCATGTTGTATACTTTTGATGGATCCTTCTACATGAAAAATGAGAAATACATGAAAAACGTGATTGCAATCACGTGTTTTCATGTATTTCTCATTTTCATGTAGAAGGTCCATCAAAAGTATGCAACATGGGTACTCCTTGGATGATGAATTAATTTTTTCATCCAACAAGTACTCCCGCTCGAAATTTGAGCAAAAAATTTGGGAGATAAGTTGACAATACGAATTGAAAAAATAGTTTTATTATTTTATTATTTTTTAATATTTTTATCCTTTTACTTAAAAAATGGTGAATCATCCCCCACGGTTGACATCATCATCATGAATCCTATTGGTTCTTATAAAGTTTATTTTGGTTATACATTTTTCTTAGGAGGCCCATTTTAGACCTCAAAATTCCCCTAATGAATGCAAAATGTACATACCATATTCCATGATGCATATTTTATGATTGTTTTAGACATCTACACCTAATTATGAGATTCATTCAAATACAAAATGTACCATGTTTTATAATTTGCAATTTTAATAGATTCATTTTAAATAACAAGTGACAATTTTTTTTTAAACAAAACCTAAGAATCATTTACTAACATTATAACAATGACCATGCAAAATGTACCAACTAAATGCAAATTTACTTCCATTGCTACATATTCATGAACTTAAATATGTAAAACCAACTTTTAAGCATCAAGCCATGCATCATGCAAATTGTACCATGCAAAATGTACATAAACTACAAAATTAACATGTATTAAATCATAATAAAGAGTTCTAGATTTAAATATCTCCAAAATTTATATCATTATAAAAGTAATTATATAATGCATTGTTGTCAAATATAAATATCCATCAATTCACAATAAAGAGTTTTACTTTAAATATGTCCAAAATTTATATCATGATAAAAGTAAATATAACATAAAAAGACTATCAAATAAAAGTTGCATCAATTTAGAGAATTTGATTGAAATATATGATCCATCAACCTCCTCATGCTCTCATCTGAATCATGGAGGCCCTGCATAACATGTGTAATTGCATATATACTAATATTTTGTACTTTAAAATTAAAATTTAATGTTTTAAAATTAAATGAGAATGTAATCATAAAAAAAAAAAATTAAAAAAATAATTCAAATTCCATGCAATAAATCATGGTGTTCCCCTCCTTTGTTCCCTTGTGGTGTTCGCCATGCATTGCGCCCTCATGGATAAAATGTACACTTTCATTTACTTGATTTTAAAAATATTGATATAGTTTATGCATTTTCATTTACAATTTTAATATATATATATATTGTAAATGAAAATGTAAATGAAAATGCATAAACTATATCAATATTAAAAAAATCAAGTATCAAATTTTTCAAATTGTCTAGACGATTCAATCACTGTAACCAACTAAAGTTTCAAATTCCATGCAATACTTCGTGCTGTTCCCCTTGCATTTGTACCACCTAGAAGCCATATATATATATATTAAAAATTTAAAATTGCACATGAAAATTCATAAAATCGCAATTTATTAAAAAATTTGTTAGAAGATTTTTTTCAAATTGTTTGGATGATCCTATCCTCATCTTCGACTCCATTGCTAACATCCTCAAGAACAGAAATCATCTCTACAAATCTAAAATTTTAAAAATTCAAAACTGTAAGATAAATCAATCTCATTTTTGAATGAAACTTTCAATTTATAACAAAACAAAACAAAACAAAACAAAAGTGAAATATAACAAAACAAAAGTGAAATATTCAATACTTGTGACAATGAAATATTGACACATCTCTTAATAGGGAAGAAGAGGGTGACGCATATAACAAACGCTAGACAGAATCAGAACCTGTTAACATTTAATTATATACATGTACATGTAATTATTTCTTTGAAAAATATTTCCTCATGATTGGCGATATAATAAAAGTAGAATAATAAATGTATCAACATGAACTCTTAAAAAAACTAACATTTCTCAAAATATCATCTTGATTGGAACTTGGATCTTGGACTGTGATATTATCAAAGTTTTTGTTCAATAAACGAGTTAACTGCAAATGATGAACATATGATACATTTGTGTTAGATTAACACATACAAATTACAAATTACATTAAAATATTGACCCTAACCATTAACACATAACGATCCCACACCCTCTTCCTCATGAAGTATTAGGTCTTACCAACCATTACGACAACCCTTTGCATATGTTTTAAGCTCCTAAATATTCATATTATTTCAATCTCCTAATCTATTTTATATACAAAATTATCATGTTAATTAGCTCATGCTCTTTTTCAATTAAGACCAATATCAATACCAGTGAATGCACTCTCAACGTTGTCAATGATGGCATCCCTTCATTCTCGACCAATTTGAGAAGTGGCATCCATCTCTAACAAAAAATTTACAACACAAGGAGGTTGACGTACCAAAGGTGGTGGAGGGCGAGGCAATTCAGTATCATGTAGTGCGCCCTTAGGATCACATAACCAACCTCTCCCATTACCATAAAAATCATATGGAAGGTCATTATAATCAGGTTTTTTACCCAAAAATAATTTTGTAAAATAAATTGGAACCTCGTCATTCCATGGCAGCCTTTCATACGCTGCAAGGAACCTATCATACAAATGATTGGCTATATTAGGGTGCTTGAAATATTGCACCTTTAACGTCTTTCTTTTCGTCCCTTATTTGAAATTAAACATAGATTTTTCCATTTCCTTAGTAACCCTTTTACTAACCTCGACCCATTTATCGAGACCCATTACTGCTTTCTTTCTACGCCTCATCATATCTATAAAGCCATTCGTAGTTGGTCCAAGCTTCTCGTAAACATTAAGAAATGAGCTTAGAGAGTACACAACTATTTATAAGCTTTCTCGACTCTCTACAGGGAGCTCCAAACTCCCAAGATCTTTCCTCAATTTTGAATAATTACTTTTTCACCTCTGCAATGTACATTGTTGGAGGTTTGTTCCGAAGGAAAGCCATCAAGAATATCATATGGATAAGTGGTAGTTGGTGTACTTCCTTCTTCTTGAATTGCTCGACTTCACTTACATCTATTTCGAGCAATATGTTCAACCTCTTCATCAATATATAAAATTACATCTAAATATAAAAACATGTGAACAAATGTATTCATAAATATGGAAGATAGACAAGTACATGCATATGCACATACAATTCATTTACATGTACACTTTTTTTTTAATATGAATTTATTATTATAGAATTTACCAAAATGATGATGATCATGATGATCCATTTGAGATTGATGAGCACCCGGAGATGGTTGAGTACCATCATGCCCACCCAGAGATGATTGAGAACCAACATGACCACCCAGATATTGAAATTGTTGACCACTAGGGGAATGTTGACCACCCCCACGAGACGACATAGTGAGCGAAGCTTCTAAAAAAGAATAGAAAATCAATTCAATATATATTTATGTCCATACATATGATTCTACCTATTTATCATTTAAGTAAATGAACACACACACACACACACATATACCATGATGGTGTGAATAATGGCCTTCCATTGATTACATAGATACTATTTTCGACTCAAGTCCTAAAAAAAAGAAAATTTATAAAAAATTAATTTAAAGCTAAATTGATAAAAAATAAATTCCATATGTATACACATGTACACATAAGATTATATTCAAATATAATTTAAAAAATTACACATAAACATGTATATATACCACAATCATGATGGACATCTCCTAATTCATTTGATATTCTCTTTGATCCATGATCTCCCCCTCTCGTAGATGCATGAGACTCGATTGATGCTCGCCTCGAAGAATCATGTGAAAAATGATCATCCATGATATGGATATCTATAGATACATAGATACATGGTCTTTAAAAATTTACCTCATGCATTTACAATTCGTTTTAAAATTTTTATTTAAAAAGTTTGAAAGAATTCAGAAAATTGATGTAAAACACAAATGTTGAAGCACAACACGAATGTAAAACACAAAAATTTAAGCATAAATTGATGTAAAACTCAAGACTAAAAACACAAATGTTGAAACATGCACATTTTGAAAATTAAATATTTTTTTTTTTAAAACATGAAGTTCACCAAGTTGTGTTTACAAAGTGGGGGCACTCTTGGTATATAACTGGGAAAAAAAACATGGTCATTAAAAAAAACACATTTATAATTAAAAAACACACACATATCAAAGATATCTTACAATCTACATTAATAAATTTTGATGGAGTTCTTCTTAACACTAATTCATATTTCACACACAAACCTTGAATTAGCATTGCCCCATACAATATATCACTAAACATCCTATTAACATTTGCACAATGTATTATACTAAATGATTGAAATTGTTTAACAATATTTTTTGCTTCTCCATGCAGTTGTTTTAATCTCTCCTTCTTAAATTGGTACACACGTTTCATCTGGTTGCACACAAGTTCAGAATTGGTGTAAACTACAATTCCATTGGATCCATACTCCCTAGTTGTTCCTCAGCCTTCTATTAATGCAATGTAATATGCTTCTTTGTTTGTTGTTCTTCCAGGCACATTCATCTTCTTTTGGAGGAATTTTTTCGTCACAATATTGCATAGCACATAAGTAATCACTAGTTTCCTTGGATTGGGATAACAAAAAAGATCTATGTATAATGTCCATTTTCAACCATGTTTAGTGGGTTTTTTGATCTCTGTAAAAAACGAATTCAATAAAATATTAAATATATTTATTGCAAATGCTTTAGTTTATGGGAGAAATGACATACATGGTTTCCAAAAACACTAGGATCCTCCTCGAATTTAGCTAATGGTTTTATAATAGTTAACCGCCAATGAAAAGGAAAGTAACAACACATCCTAGCATAACTACATCATAACTAGATCAATATTTAATGCATTCATTATCATAGTCATGGTAGTTCGGGATATGTTATTATTAATTAAATGGTGCTACATTCCACTTCTAGAATATACCATGCATAAAATAATCTATGCGACTATGCCTTCATGGTAGTAGGAAGCATAATCATGGTATTAAGATGGTTCACTGTTTTTTTATCTAGTCTAACTACATCATAGCTAGATCAAAATTTAATGCATTCATTGGCATAGGCATGGTAGTTCAGGATGTGTTAAGTAACACAATAGAGGTTTATTTGTTGCTAGGATTATAAGTAGAGTCATGTGAAGCCTAACTACATTATAGCTAGATCAATATTTAATGAATTCATTGGCATAGTCATGGTAGTTCGGGATGCGTTAAGTAACAAAATAGAGATTGATTTGTTGCTAGGAATACAAGTAGTCATGTGAAATAATTGATGATTATTATTGGCATATTGTACCAAAACGATAACCAAGCTTTGAACCCAAGCATGATTAGAGCCTTCATGCCCATATAATGATCAAATAATCAAAATATTAGTCCTCATCACTTTCATAGATTATATATTAGTTGGATATTCACGTGAAAGTTCCGTGAAGGCATAGTTCTCAATGGAATAGTATCTGTTTAGTATTGGTATTTATTTGATTTATTATTATTGTGTGATTAACTAGTTTATGTGTTAAGGTTACAATAGAGAGTATACCATATATTTAATTATGAAGAGTATTTGCACTCAGAAATAAATCGAGAATAGATGCCTTGTAAACATTTTGTGAACATAGATATCTCTAAGAAATTGAAAGAGAATAAAGATTAGAAATGAATTCCTCAAAGTACCTGTGCTACTTAAGTGAGTTGTTTATAAGTACATCATTATGAATTTACTTTAGTTAGACACTACATACTAGTATGAGCCTAAATTATCAACAATTAAAATTCGTTAAAAATGGCACCATAAAATTGGTTTTTATAGTAGTGAAGGTATTAGGCTGGCATACAAATGTAAAGAAAATTTTGGAGGTTAAGGGTGAAAATTATAAGGTTGGAAATAACCCCATATACATTTAAGTTAGACATGTGTTAAGGATTAAGTAACACAATAGAGGTTGATTTTTTGCTAGGAATATAAGTAGAGTCATGTGAAATCATTGATGGTTTTTATTGGCATATTATAACAAAAAAATAACCAAGCCTTGAACCCAAGCATGAGTAGAGCCTTCATGCCCATATAATGATCAAATAAGAAAAATCTTAGTCTTGATCACTTTCATAGATTCTATAATAGTTGGATTTTCACATGCAAATAAGTTCCATTGAAGGTAGAGTTATCAATGACATAGTGTCTGTTGAGTATTGGTATTTAATTGATTTGTTATTATTGTGTCATTATCTAGTTGATGTGTTAAGGTTACAATAGAGAGTATACCATATCTTTATTTATGAAGAGTAGTTGCACTAAGAACTAAATTGAGAATAGAGGCCTTGTAACCATTTTGTGAAAATAGATCTTTCTAAGAAATTGAAAGATAATAAAGATTAAAATTAATTCCAAAAATTATTTGTGTTACTTAAGTGAGTTGGTTCTAAGTCCTTCATTATGAATTTACTATATACTAGTATGATTCTAAATTATCAACAATTAAAATTTTGTAGCAAGGGAACCATAAAATTGGTTTGTACAAGAGTGAATTAGGCTGAAGTATAAATGTAAAGGACATTTTAGAGGTTAAGGGTAAACATTATAAGCTTGGAAAAAAACCCATATACATTTAAGTTAGACATGTGACAAATAATATATTGGTTAGAAATAAAAAACTACCCTTATGATCTAGGGGACAAACATAAATATGATAGGAATGATTTTGCTTTATCTTTTCCTTGGAATTGTAGCTGGCTATGTTTCTATTGGAATTTCAGCTAGCCTATGTTGTTAGAATGTGTAGGACCATACGGCGAGATTCTTCTGGTTGGAGATATATAGCATGGTAAGTTGTTGCTTTCTTTTGGGGCATGGTGTTTTTAATTCTTATTATTTTGAATTTTATTTTGTGGGGTAGTCACAACAAATAGGCTATCCCTATTTCCATTTTCTTAATCCTTTTTTCCTTGGAATTTTAGCTATTTATGTTGTTGTTAGAATGTGGAGGACCATATAGGGAGATTCTTTTAGTTGGAGATCTGTAGCATGGTCAGTTGCTGGTTTCTTCCCGGGCATGGTGTTTTTAATTCTTACTATTTTGAACCTTATCTTGTGGGGCAGTCACAACATAGGATCTATCCCTATTTCCCTTTTCTTCATCCTTTTATCTCTCTGGTTCTGCATCTCCGTTCTTCTCACGAAGATAACATCATCCCTGCTTGGATAAAACCATAAAAAATCCTATATTTATATTTATTCGAATCTGACTAGTTTGAATTGGGAGAGATGCCATAGAAAGATGGTTTGATCATTGTACCAATTTGATCTCGCATAGAAAGGTGGTTCAATTTTCACAATATTCAAAATTAGGGGTCTGAAGATTATTCTCTCAAGCCATGATATCTTTCCATAGTCGTTGTATTCAAAGTTTCAAGGATCAGATGTTCTGAGATCACCTTTTAAGAATTTAATAAAATACATATCTTTCCTAAATACATGCACAACATTGGGATCCACAGTGGAGTTTGATCTAGATGTAGTCAATATCCAGAATATTTTAACAGGTGAAACTTTTGCAAGGTATTATTGAATCCAATTATTTAGCACCTATTGTCTCTTGAATGTGTTAGATTCATGTCTCTAGATCCATTTAGAATTTCGTTACAAAGGTAAGGATTTATTGTTTTGAAAACATACTCAGTCATTTAGGAAAATTATTAACATTTCTGGTTATTATTTTGTTAAAGGCCCTATCTGCTTCTCGTTTCTCTCCTGCACTACTTCAATGGAGTTTAGTATGCATCCTGGTTCGTGGTAGTTAAGAATATCTCCTTGAAAATCCATATTTAGTACTATTTATCTCTCAAAGAATTATAACCATATATTTTTCGGATGGTTTATTTTGCTTGGTACCTAATTATAGTTTTTTTTCTCCAGAGGAAAAAACACTGGTTTATATATATGTACCTGTACAAAATGGCTGTCCATAGATGATCTAAAATTGGATTGTATTTGTTATGCTATGCAAAATATCCAAACAAATATATTTTAGTGTGTAAATGGTTCTCCTTAAGTTGCAGGTTAAACAAATCTTTCTGGTTTTGTTATTCAAGTTTTTGTATGAGGATTGATTAAATAATTTTACTGTTTAACATTGTACAACATAAATAAACAACAAATAAAATCACAAACACATTACTCAACTATTTTTTGAGCAGTTCACCCCTCCTGGGCTACGTCTGTTGGTACAAGCCTCCCAAATGGCATGTCCCTCTTGTATTATTTTTTCTCAAAATGAAAATACAAGTGTAAATTTGCCTCAATAGGAAAAAATAACTGTAAATATAGTTTCAGAAGATATTAAATAGCTAAAAATTCCTTTTGATTTACACTAAACAGTGAATATTACCCAAAACAGTGCCTTATCCATGATGGCCTTGATGTCTCATTCATCTTCCTCGAAGGAAAAAGTGCTTAATATCACCTTTGTTCGACCTGAAACCTATTCCAAACTGTTCAGAATGCTGAAGAGACCCAAAATTGACTAAAATTTCATCCAATTTGGTTCAATAATGAGGGAGTTATGACCTCTGCAATAAAAATGCCCAATGTCCCCAAAAAAACTCCACTAAAAATGGAATAACTCCAGTTAGGAGTGCTAAAATGGTAACTCCTATGAAATTAGCGGAGTCCGCCCAAATTCGTCAGTAACCGCTGGTGGTCAAATTTGTTGTTGGGGGCGGAGGTCACATGACCCCTCCGCCCAAGCCGCCTGCATAACCGTTGATCCAACCGTGGCAAGACCATTGCATTAAATTTTCGGATGAGTGGTCACATATTTGGATACTTCGTAAAACTGTAACCACCAACAACTGTTACCATTCGGTGTTAAGCCCCCTGGTCGCGACAGACAAGTCATATGGTATGGTTAATGTGGGGGCCAAAGTGGTCACATATCCGGATACTCCGTCAAACCGTAACCGTCAACAAATGTTACCGCTCGGTGTTAAGCCCCTTGGTCACGACAGACAAGTCATATGGTATGGTTAATGTGGGGGCTGGCCCCCTTTTTTGTTGATGGAATTTAAAACATAATTTAAATATGTTATATGATCCATTGAAGTTAAGTAACAATGTGTAGACGGGCTGGTTGGGCCCGTGGGTTGGTAGCCAGGAAACCAGTGTTCGATTCTTGTAGAGTTAACAAAATTTTTACACTTCAAACTTTCCACTAGCCTGGGGCCACGTGGCGGCCTCCGGGCCTGCCACGTGGCAGCCCGTGACTGGCCAAAACATAAAAAGTCAATCCACCAACGAATAATCACATGCCACTTGTCAAACCATAACATGCCCCAATGGAATATTATGGGGAATATTCTAAGGAATATTCTTGGAATATTCTTTGAAATATTATTTTTCTTAAATTTTTCCAATGTTGGAAAGTCAAACTTGGTCAACTGAAAAATGGAGTTCACTGGATATTTAAAACATCAATAACTTTCGCATAAGACCTCGGTTTTGAGAACCGTTCATGGCATCAGAATCGCAGCGACGAGACCTTTCCGGTCGTTCATATTGCAAGTGATTTTGAACACTTTCATTTTTGAGCAATTTTCATAACTTGGATATGATCTCCTGATCACACCTCCCAAATGAGAAGCTTTTGGACCCCAAAAGCTCTCTGAACTACTGAAACTAATCTGTAGAACAAATAAGAGTACTTCACCTTCTTCTCTTTAGCCTCCAAACACTTTCCTTACATGGCTAGTGACTTTGAACCACAACTAGAAAGCAATTCACACTTCCCTTCCTCGAAGCGTTTGTCTTCCTGTCAAGAGCTGTCTTTCTTGCACTCACTCAGAAAATTTATGGCGAGAATTTTGCAGAAGTAAATTGTACATCACTGCCTTGATCAATGATCCAAGGTGGCTCAAACAAACGAGATATTACAGCATAAAATACATGTATACAACCAAAATTTTCATATGTACAAAATGAGTACGTCTTACTGTACCAAGAAGTCCATCCACTTCTTACCAAGCCACTTCCATGGCGATTTTTGCTGCTGCAGCTCTTCCTCATGTGAAACTTCCATTTTCACATCAATAATGGAATCCTTGGTTCCACTTATGCCAATCTTTCTATCCGCTTGCTGCATGTGCTTTGGACGATTAGTTGGTTGCAAAGTCCAACAATGAAAGACATCATGTCCCTTCTTTTGGCAATATGTGCAAAACTCATGCACCTTCTTTGAAAGTTTCCTTTGCCTCCTCTGCTTTCTGTATGGTTTATTCCTCATCCAACATCTCGAAATATCATGGTTAAATCGACCACAATATGTACAACAAATCTTTCTTCCATTTAAGCATGTAAAATTATCATGCTTTGCAGAAACACAATCAAATTGATCATGAGAAGATTTATACTTGTACTGCTTTGAATGTTCATCCTTTTTGTCTTCATGAGAAGATGAACTAGTAGAGGCTACAACTTTCATTTGCAGACTAACATCACTGTTTTTGTCTTGAAAACTGTCTGCACTTGCATGCTTGCCATAGGCTGCATGTCTACCATCTTCTTGCTGCAACAAAGGCTTAAAGCAATGGAAATAATATTTGAAACAAATTTGGCATATTTTCATCTTAGAACTTAGAATAAAGGTTCTCTTTAAAGTAGCCTCACATGCTTTCATGTTTTTGGAATCTTCGCCATTAAATTGCACATAACCAAGACCAAGATTCTTGGGTCATTCCTCAACCGAAATGGGATCAACCATGCCTTGTGCATGCTTACCTAAGCCCTTGCCTTCATATCCCATTTTAATCATTAATCTGGACCCTATACCTCTCGTATGTTTTTCGAAAGAACCAACACATATTTCTAAAGAGGAAACTGAAGACAAGTTAGAATGGATTACCTCTTCCTCATGCATTTTCTTGGTCAAAGCCTCTTGGGCTTGATGGAGCTGCCTCTCCATATCATGCAATATTTGAAGAATTTATTCCTTCTCTTCCTTCATGGCAAACAACTGTTCACGAAGTTCAGTACTTTCCCTTTTATCCTCAAACAAAATCTGTACCATGTCCTTCAATATAATAAAGTCACACTTCATATCATCATCAAAGAATCTTGTGAAGGAGGAAACTTCACTTGTAGAAGTTGTCATTATGATGTCAATGAACAAATTAACTTCGAAAAAGTTCTCAAAGCTTTTCAAAACAAATGAAAAGCTTTTTTAACCAAATGGCTGTAAAGACCAACTCTTATTCAAGCAGCCAAACAACAAAGAAACTCCAAAAGATTCTCAACAAACAATTGTCAAGAGGGTTTGTGTTCCAATGTTGACCTTAAGGTACTTTGGGGTAAGGAAGAAGCCTTCAACTCTTTCTTCCTTTTTTTTTCTCCAAGACTTAGCTAATCAGTAGCTATCCCCAAATCTCAAGAAAAATCAAACAACAATCAGTTTGCAAACAGTAAAACAATCAATCTTTTACACTGTTTAAACACCTTTCCTTGAAGACATGCTTAAGGCTTTTTCTCATCTCTTAAAATTCAGCCAAGTAAGCCAAAAAAAAGACCTAGAACAAATGCTGCCCCAAAATGGCTAAACACTGCTTGCAAGGGTTATAATGCAGACTTAAAAAAAAAAATCCTTTTGCACAAGAACAATATAGTGAGAAACACTAGCTCTCCTAATGCTCAATAACACCAGCTCTGATACCATCCTGTTCTAAAATTGGATTGTATTTGTTACGCTATGCAAAGTATCCAAACAGATATATTTTAGTGTGCAAATGGTTCTCCTTAAGTTGCAGGTTAAACAAATCTTTCTGGTTTTGTTATTCAAGTTTATGTGTGAGGATTGATTAAATAATTTTACTGTTTAACATTGTACAATATAAATAAACAACAAATAAACTCACAAACACATTACTGAACTATTTGTTGAGCAGTTCACCCCTCCTGGGCTACGTCTGCTGGTCCAAGCCTCCCAAATGGCATGTCCCTCTTGTATTAATTTTGCTCAAAATGAAAATAAAAGTGTAAATTTGCGTCAATAGGAAAAAATAACTGTAAATACAGTTTCAGAAGATATGAAATAGCTAAAAATGCCTTTTCATTTACACTAAACAGTGAACTATTACCCAAAATAGTGCCTTGTCCATGATGGCCCTGATGGCTCCTTTATCTTCCTCGAAGGAAAAAGTGCTTAAGATCACCTCTGTTCAACCTGAAACCTATTCCAAACTGTTCAAAATGCCGAAGAGACTTAAAATTGACTAAAATTTCATCCAATTTGGTTCAATAATGAGGGAGTTATGACCTCTGCAAGAAAAATGCCCAATGTCCCCCAAAAAACCCCACTAAAAATGGAATAACTCCAGTTAGGAGCGCTAAAATGACAACTTATACGAAATTAGTGGAGTCTGCCCAAATTCATCGGTAACCGCTGGTGGTCAAATTTATTATTGGGGGCGGAGGTCACACGACCCCTCTGCCCAAGCCGCCTGCATAACCGCTGATCCAACCATGGCAAGACCATTGCATTAAATTTTTGGACGAGTGGTCACATATCCGGATACTCCGTCAAACCGTAACCATCAACAGCTATTACCGCCTAGTGTTAAGCCCCTTGGTCGCGACAGACAAGTCATATGGTATGGTTAATGTGGGGGCTGGCCCCCTTTGCTGCCGACAGAATTTAAAATATAATTTAAATATGTTATATGATCCATTGAAGTTAAGTAACAATGTGTAGACGGGCTTGTCGGGCTCGTGGGCTAGCAACCAAGCGACGAGTGTTCGATTCCTGTAGAGTTATCAAAATTTTTACACTTCAAACTTTCCACCGGCCTGGGGTCACGTGGTGGCCACCGGGCCTACCATGTGGCAGCCCATGATTGACCAAAACACAAAAAGTCAATCCACCAACGAAACATCACATGCCACTTGTCAAACCATAACACGCCCAAATGGAATATTTCAAGGAATATTCTCGAAATATTCTTTTTAAAATTTTTCCAATGTTGGAAAGTCAAACTTGGTCAACTTAAAAATGGAGTTTACTGGAGATTTCAAACCTTAATAACTTTCACATACGACCTCGGTTTTAAGAACCGTTCATAGTGCCAGAATCGTAGCGACGAGACCTTTTTGGTTGTTCAGATTGCAAGTGATTTTGAACACTTTCATTTTTGAGCAATTTGCATAACTTGGATATGATCTCCTGATCAATAGAGAGTTACAATCAACAACAAAACAAAAAACATAGGCAAAACATGTGCCTTAATGAAACTAGCATTTAAGGTCGAGTACTACAAGGAAAATATACACCATCCAGTGCATTGAAAAACATAAATAAGTGGTCAACCCCATGTCACAAGAAAGAAACATATATAAAAAACTATAAAACTCCACACCATAGACCAAAAAAGGGGAGAGTCCAAAAGTCCACATAATACTGAAATCAAAACATATAAGAGAAAAACCAAAATAGTGTAGCACAACAAGTGTTTATCAGTCGAAACTAGACTCCTTCCAAAGCTACGAATCTATTGCCCATAGGGGTAAGATACCATATTTCCTTGGGGTTATACGAGTTATTAATTTTCCCCTTCAAAGTAGTGAAACATCTCTTAATTTTTTTTTATTGAGTATTTCTAAGGAATTTTAACTGTGCACTGGTTCTCACATGGATGTAGGAAAATTCCAAACCACATTCATTACAACCGATTATCTCAATTAAACTTACATTTAGATAATTAATATAGTTCCATTTCTAATTATTCACTAAAATGAAATAGTATATCTGATAGAGATGGTGTTGGATAAATTTTCAGTCGACTATTCATAATATCGCTTTCTATTTTTGTGTTCTAGGGGCTATTTCAGAATTAGAAGAATACCTGGTACAGACGAGAAGGAGGCTGGCAGGAGGAAGAGGATGAGGTGGCTGCTAGGAGGAAGATGACGCTGTGACGAACATGACTCCAGCTACTCGCAAATCCTACAAAACAACAAACAAAACATTACAAAATTAAAAATAGCTTTAAAAAACATACAGTAAAACAAATAAATTCCAACTAAGAACTTGTAAGTCCCACCACATACGCGATATTTTTGTCGGAAAATTCCTCCAGCGATGACAGGGCAGAAAGATCCTCCACCAAAAAACGCTAATGATAAACTAATAGGCAAGTAAATATTTCTGCGGTCTGAGGGACACTATATTTATAAACAATATTTCAGCCGAAAAATCATTGTCGGTTTTTCTACCTTCGGCCAAAAATCCAATTAATGGTCGACGTTAATGTAAATGACAGTAATAGTTCGGCTGAAAAAACACTTTGTTCGGCCGAAACGTGCAATTGTGAAATTTTCGAGCGTGTTTCTCAAAAAAGTGTAACCTAGCTTCGCATTTCCACCCATTAAAGAGGGTTGAAACTCACATTTATCACATTTTTCTAAGCCCTCTAATGAGGGATTTAGGACCAAAGTTACTGGTGTTGATACCAACATAGAATTATTGTATACACAATCTATATATCATATATTATTATCACATACAATATCATATATTTATACATCAAGCTAGGCTTAAGATAGATTGAATATCTTAACCAACTAATCATGTTAGTTGAGAAAATATCTCAACAACACTTAAAACTAGGAGTTAACTACAACCTTCAACTCAGGTAAAGATTACAATAACCAATATATTCTATGATACATAATGTTACACATTAAGCATAATACAAGTAGGAGTTAATGTCTCCAACATCAACCACTACCTCAAGGTGCCTTCATGGCTAGTTCCTCAATAGAATTGAACCCCATCAATGGTGAAAACACCCTTCTTTCCACCATTGGATTCAACTTTTGCCTAAACTTAAAAAAAGTTAAATAGTTGATTTTTGATACTTTTATGCGTGCATAGGTCAATAAACTATTACTACTTAATATAATCTCTCTAGGTATAACCACACATTTAACCACTACCTTAATATGCCCATAAATTCATAATAAACCCTCATAAATATTAAACTTTACCCAATAACAACTACCTTAATGTGCCCATGACTTCATAATAAACCCTCATAAAAATTAAACTCTACCCCATAATAAAAACCTCCACGCTCTCCAATCATTAAATCTAACCCCTTTAAATAACATTATTCACCACACTAATACGCACATTCCATCCAAATTTCATATATCACACATTACACTCTAATTTCATACATCGATCAGTTGTCTATTTGGTTAGGTATGTAATCGAATAGTTTGACACGTTGCTATAATAAAGTCAAATCAGAGAACGAACATTTAAAGTTCTAACACTTTGATTGCTTGAGCATTTTCGTGCACTTAGGGATAATATAATCTGCAAGTTGTTGCATGCATATATTATAACATTTATTCAATAACAACTGAGTTTAATTTGGCTAAAGAAATACTCATGGTCTGCAACTATGTGACTGACCACATTATTGTTGGCGCAACTCGTTACTATTGTGATTAAATTATATGCCCCGTTTTAAACTTGCACAGGCCATAAGGAACCCATAAAATCATGGTTGTTTCATTCACAATAATTTATTTATAGTCGAATACTCAGTTTGGCGATATCAATTTATTTCTTCATAGATATCAATCATTCAACCTAAATAACCTGCAAGGATTGGTCATAATGCAACAATGTTGTCTGCACAGGTCTAACGACTAACAAAATATTGGTTTGAACTTTAAATTATTTTAAATTTAACTTATAATAATAAGATACTAATTAGTGTAATTAAATAAATTAAATGATTAGAAAATTTTGGTAAGTATTAATTTAGAATATACACCAAAACATTTAAATTATATATATATATAAAATATAACATGATTTTTCACTTATGTAAATTTATACCACTTTACCATAAACCGATTTAATATATATATAAATTTACCTCATTTTACCATAAACCTACTTATAATTATATAAAAAATTATTTATAACATAAACGGTATCCTGTATGAATATATTAATTCTATCGAGAATGAAATTATAATTATAACAAAATTCATGTATGGATATATCACTTGTCTGGATCATTCTATCGAGAATGGAATATATATAGATAGATGGATTAATCACACTTCAACTTATAAATTACAATAGCAATTCATCTATTGAATATTGAGTTCGACTCCAAATGATGGAATGGATGAAAATACAAAGTATGTTTGTTTTTATATATAATAATAATAATAAAAATAAATTATTTATATGATATTTTTTATTTAATATTATTAATATTTTTAAAATTTTAAATATTATTTATTTAATATTTTAAATATTTTAAAATGTTAAATTTTAGGAGTGTGTTTTGTTGGTTAGTGAATGCATTGCTAAGGTGCTCGTGTTGTTATGTAGGATATATGTTAAAACTTCGACTTATGCGTTGTGTTTGGAGACAATGCATAGTGGTAGCTTTCGGGGATTGACTTTGTGTCACACGAGTATGAGAGCCGATGAGTTACTGATTCTGCCAGTCATTAAAAAATATTTATAAATGTTAAAATGTTCTTTTAAAAATAATAAAAAATTAATTTATTTTGATGATGACTTACAACTCATTGATCATTTTATGATTCATTGGTTTGCCTTTGTATGAACATTTTTGGGTATTTTTTTCTCCAAAAATACCCAATTTACAACGGGGTTGTTTGTAATTGAACCTTGCTAGCCAATGTTCGCAGAAAAATCTATCAAGCTTGAAAACAATTTCCATTTCTCAACAAACTTCAATAGACCAAACTCTCAACAAACACCAATGAAATGTTATTTTAGCATTTTGATATCCATCGAACATGACGATACATAAAAGTGTTTCCCTCAAATTCCAACTCCTCTTTTTATAGTTTGTATGAGCCATGAAAAAATATATTTTTATTAAATTACTATTAGCTTAATATTCACTCTCTCATATGTCACTCATATGCACATTTGTACATGTAATTACTTATGTAAAATTATAAAGTACTTAGTTTTACTTACCCAATTTCCATATTTTCTATTTTCACTTGTAGGTGTTTATTTGATCTTCCTGTTACTTCTTATTAGAGTGGTACACATGTAGTTTAAGTTGTTATCCTCTTGCCTTCACACCAGGTGATCTCCTCATGCATCCATCACAACCAACATCATGATCTAATTTTCATCTATGTTGGCTTTTGTCTTCACCCTGTGCACTTGCTTGCTAAAGTAGAGATATAATGTCATCCTTAGGTGGGTCATCCATTCACCACTCTTGGTCCTTTCACTACTTGAACAAACACTATATTTCTTTCTTCACCAAGTAGCATCATCTCCTTTAGGGCCCTTCATTTGGTTCTCATATCACTTGTTAATAATCAAATTAATGGGAGATGGAAATAATTAAGAAACAATTACACATATTTCAACGACACACATGATTTTACCCTGGAAAACCTTGATTGAATAAAACCTAAAAAAAATAAATCTCGTATCTTATGGCTTTAAAGAAACCAATATCCTTGACTTAAATGCAACCAAGTTTTCCAAACACCATGAATCCAACCAAGTGATCCTTTTGCTGAACTCTTGCACATTACAATAGAGAATCCTAAAGCCTTTTAAAGGATTTAGCTACATGTAATACCACTGGTTCAATACTACAGGTCATCAATACGAGGTGCTCAAAATCACCATTTTTGACCTAACAAACTTCATTGTTTGACCGAGTCAAGTTTACTTAAAAATCCCCTGTTTAAACATAACATGGGGTTATTAAGTTGTCCCCATATATTTTTTGACATCTATATAAAAAGTTTACCATCCATCGGAAGGGTAACCAATTTCTGTATCCGCCATTTTTTATGACACCTTCTCTCATACATGGTTCATCAACCATATCACATCCCGAGATTTCACATTCTCCCATCAAGCTAGTATAAGAGTACACATGCCATCCTCGTACTTAAGTGGTTCATTCCATAACTTGATCCTCCATCCCCTTTATGCATGAGAGAGATAACATCATGTGCTATTGCACGATAACATGTATGCCTAGATAACAAGTCTTACAACAAACTTAGGGAGTAATTCCTGCATATGATGAGTATTTACAACTTGGACTAAATTCTCTAGTGCATTCATGCACTACTATGCATATTTATTACATGCTAGCTCCTTCATTAAGGCTCAAAACCATTTAATCCATCTATGTTCTCTTGCTCATGCAAGTATATGACCTTTCTCTCGCTATATCTCCAACCTGTGTCAATCCATAATTTTCATCTAATCCTTAATCTCCATATAACAATCATCTAATACGTTTGTATTACCTTTACTTGGCCTCCCAAAATCATTTCCACGTTGTCTTCAAAACATCCTTGTGATCTCTCATCATCCTAGATCTTGAATTTGATCTTACACAGATTCATTCCAACAACCACAATACCACTTTCCTCAACTCTTGGTTTCTTAGAAGAAACATCTTTAGGATATGAAGCACCCTCTTTGGCACATAAAACATCAACATAGCTCTTAGGAAACCACTCTTATTTTTATTGGGCTATGGGTCCACCTTGTTTTTGTTGCACCACTTTGATGGAAGACCTCATGTCCCAAAGATATATTTCACTTTAACTTGTCATAGGTTGTTGTTACCACAAGGTGACACAAATACACACAATTCCTCTTTCCATAGCTTTTATACCAATGTTATAAAAAAGGAGAGAGATATTATAATTAATAAGAACATAAATGAACAAAAATCATGAAAAATTCAGAGACAAATTTTATGTGGTTTATGCAATATGGGCTACATCCACATATAAACGGTCATGCCTTTTATTGTGTCACCAAAAAACTCTTAGTCATTTTTACACCTCCCTTTTACCATGTACTCACAATGGATTCATCCATACTTTTAAATAAACTATATTACATTAAAATACTATAGAAAACCAAAACCTCCAGCCCATAATCTACCAACAGACTCTATGACAAAGTCACATTAACCTAACTATCCAAACAAACCTCTCTTTTAAACCATATTTCAATAATAATTTGATTTCTTGTTTCTATTTCTGTTTAACTTAATGATGCTATATGAATTAGCTTTTATTATAATATTTGACATTATTTTATTTCATGCAAACTTCTTAAATTTATTATTATTTAATAAATATTTTTGATTTAATTAAAAATTCTCTATATCATTTAATATGTTATATGATTCCATATTTATTTATACTACTTCCACATTAATTCAAATTTTTCTTGAGTATAATGCATATGATATGAATGCTTTCTCATGATAAAATGCACTTTAAAATTAATTCCCTTTTGAAGTTTGAAATTTAACTTTTCATTTTGGTATTAAATTACCAATTCATTAAGGATATCAAGGGTGCCATGTATTTCAATTTTTTTTTTCGAATTTCATTATTGTATTTCCAAGGGTACTGATTTGCATGTTTTTGAAGTATTTATTTTTTATTTTTTTATTACATTGTTAACTCATTTTTGTTGTCATTGGTTGGAGACTAATGAGCATTAAGGAATAAGGTTATCATTGTATTACACATTCATCGACTAATTTTTGTGAGTGGTCGAATCTACTGTGATGACTCAATTTGAATATTTTAATTAAAACCAAATTTATTATTTAATTTAATTACAATAAGAAGGAAAATAGAATAGTATATAACTCAACAATTATTTGATAATACTATATAAGTAAAATTTGATTTACAACATATTAAACATGTAAGAAATTTCATTTGTAGTGATTTACATAAATAAAACAATAAATGGAAGAATACATGTTCCAGTGGCTTGGTTGGGATGTTCTTGACCATGTTGGGATGCTCCCGCTTGGCTACCCGACTAAATTTACCTCCCAAACAACTAGGAATGATTTCCTAGCCCATGGAACCTCCACAGGTTCCCTAGCCCTCCGAGCCCAAGTCCAACCAATTGTAGTGTATCCAAGTTAAAACCAACACTCTCCAATAGATCCAAGTTTTATTTTTCTCATTTTTCTATCCATTTTCCCCCTTCTCATTCTCCGCATTCCTCCCCAAAATAAAATCCTCCCATGCCAAAATAAATAACAATGACAAAATAAGAACAAGGATCCCCCATTCTCATCTCATCCTCCTTCCGTGAATGTATCTTCCTCTCATTCACCTCAACTACCTACCATTAATTACATGAATACCCTCCTATCCTTTTAATTTAATTATCTTGACTTTCCTTTCCGTATCTTATCCCAAAATAAATTTGAGAAGACACCTTGGGAATGTAAATATTTTTTTTTGACTTTAACGGTTAAATTGATTAGAGGCGGAAAAACAGCTGCCGTGTACTTGAACAATACAACTCTGTTTGACCTGGTAATTCCTGTTACACATATAAGATCTTCGCCCTTTGTTACAGCGAAAGATTGCGCCTAAGAGATCGGCCATGGGCTTGCTAGATCCATGAAAGGAGGTGCTTTGAAGCTGTAGGATTTGTCTGGGCGGCCCTTTGATGACTGAGATTCAACCAATTTGCCGGAAGAAGAATGCTCTGTCCATTGTTCTGCTTAGTAAATATACAAATGTCTAGGCCCAATGCCAGCTCCTCGTCCTTCCACGAAGCCAGCGAAGAAAAGGAAAATCATGGCTGGTCCTGCATCGCTGTTTGGAGTAGAGATTTTGAGATATAAAAGTTAATAACCTTATCAATAGACCTTCATTCCACTGACACAAGAAATGAATTGTCTCTGCTCTGGCTTCAAATTCTTGTTATACTGGAGGTGTTTACACCGTTGACCAGTGCCCAAACGCACTGCCATAGATGCCACCACCGAACGCTGTTCAACTTAGGTTGTGTCCTTGAAGAGATTGGGATTACAGGATGTCAAACCAGTATGCTACAACAAATCCTCGGCGCTCGAACTAGCTTCAACAACAACTATAGTGCGTTCAAAGAAAGGTACCCTTCATGCTAATAGCTCAAATCTGGAACTTGATGTTGAATAGTCTTCAAACTTTCACTTTCTGCCATATGCATCTAATAAAGACTGAGCTTCCAATGCACTTCAGATGTACATTGATGCAAAATATTCATATCTATTTGGATTGCCTACTAGAGGGTCCTGGAGCGAATGTTGGGCAAACTGTGACAGAAGCAGTCGATCAGAGATTTGAGGTGAGGGAAACCTGGGAGATGTCTGTTTCAGAAGCCCATGGTTACAAGAACAGTTGCGGTCCAACAGTGCAGTAGAGTGAACAGAATTGATGAAAGAGCTGAACTTAGGAAGATTATGGTATGATGCAGAGAGATTCTTTAGAATTGACTGACAGAGATCTTTGGCTACGGGTTGAGCCAAGATTGGCTTCCAGGTCAGCTTGGGAATTCAGATGCCTCAGAATATGATAAAAGGAAATTTTCCGGAATTTGGACAGAATGGACCTAATTTTCTTGAGAATGAGGACTAAGTGGATCTGCGAAGGGGTCGAGTGGGAATTCAGCGCTTGAATGATAATTCTGGAGTCACCGAAGACTGTCAGTGAGAGAATGTTCCGATTGAGAGCCAGAGAAAGCCCCTGCCACAGAGCCAGAGCCTCAGCTTTGTTATTTGATTCGGAGCCCAGACCCCAGTGATACCTGAGCAAAGTAGAGCCAACAGGATTCAGAAGAACCCCACCCCCACCCGCAGCCCCAGGGTTGCCTTTAGAGGCCCCGTCGAAGAAGAGACAGTGATCATCCAGAGCAGCACGCCACTTTAAGAACTCCTGTTCATCCAGGCGAATTTCCCAAGAGGCATGGGAAGAGGCCGGGGAAATAGGAATGATTTGATAATTTGGAACAAAATATTTCAGCCAAAGCACCTCCTCATTGTCCAGAACCGCTTCATTTCTTAAAGCCGGATTAGCATCCAAAGTCTCTCCCAAGAGTGCTTTGATTTTGGAGATAACGTTGTTTGTAGTGCAGCTTTCACCCCTGAACAATCTGTTTTTCCTTTCCAGCCATAACTTCCAGCAGGTGTATTTAGGGATCCACATCCAAGCAGTCTTAAGAAGATTTTTTTTATTGAGGCTGAACGAAGATAACTTGGTCCATTCGTGAAGGAGATTTGGAATATTTCTTGGCAGCTCTACTTTGTCAGCCCGAGACCTCAGGACCCCCATCCAAACATCTTTGGCAAATGGGCACAGTAACATCAGGTGATTGGCTGTTTCTTCCTCTGACTTACACAAAGGGCATCTGGATGGCCCTTCCATTCCACGTTTTCTCAGATTGTCTTGAGTAAGAATGCTGTTGTGGGCCAACGTCCAGCAGAAGAAGTCTACTTTTGGAAGCGAGGGGAAGGCCCAAATAAACTTCCATTGCATTGGATCAGGAGGGACATTAGGAACATCAGTCAAACTTTTATAACCTTCAGAAACCGAGAAGGAGCCAGAATGGGAGCCCCACCCTCTTTTGTCCTTAGCTGTTGCTGAAGTGGGGGATTTTCCTTGGAGCTTGTCTAAAAGTAACGTAGCTTGAATTTTCAATCGATGTGGAACCTCTCCCAGATTCCAGCTATCCCACCGTCTACCAGAATCCTCCGTCCAAGTGGATATGTCCCAAAGGGTTTCCAGATTGTTGGATTGCAGCCAAAATTTAATATTTGCAAGGCCTTCAATATGTTTCAATGGCTGATCTCCTAGGATCTAGTCTTCCCAGATTCTGATTTTTTTCCCATTACCTGGGATCCAGTAGAGGTTGGATCTGAAATGCTCCAGAGCAGAGAGACAAAGCTTGAAAACTGGGGAACCTTTGGTGGTTTTTGGAGGATGATCCAAACATCTCAAACGCTGGCCTTGAAAATATTTCTTCCACAGAACTTTCTTACTCCAGCTAGCTTTCCCTGCTACAATATTCCACAGGATTTTGGAGCCCAGAGCGAGATTTTGTGCAGCCAAATCTCTCATTTGAAGGCCTCCTTCCAGGGATGGCCTCTTAATGGTGTCCCAATTAACCAAATGAAGTCTTCTTTCATTATTTTTCCCCCCTTCCCAAAGGAATCTCCTCAGAATACTATCCATTTTACTGAGGAAGGTTTTGGGAGCAAGCAAAATGGAGTGCTGAAATAGAGGCATACTTGTGAGAACAGATTTCATTAGAATTAATTTCCCAGCATTGTTTAGCCAAGAGGCTCCCCAGGCTTGAATTCTGAGCTTAAGCTTGTCTAAGAGGGGCATCCAGTGGGAAACTTTAGGGATGGATTTGAAGATTGGAATCCCAAGATATTTGAAGGACTCCCAGGTCTGATAAAATTTCATCTCAAGGAGCCTAGCAATGTCAGCCAGATCTTTGACCGAGCAGTTCCAGCCGTATATTGTACTTTTTAAATAGTTTATCTTGCTGCCCGAGACCTCCTTATAAGTGTCCAACTCCTTCTTAAAGGATCTGGCCGAATTAATGCTCGCTCCTCCAAGCAGCAGAGTATCATCGGCAAATTGGGCATGGTTGATGTCTTTAACATTGTGCACCATTCTGAGGCCTGGCAGAGTTTGGGATTGTTGACAAAGGTCAAGCTGGAAACTGAGCACTGAGGCTTGGATAGCATAGAGGAGAGGGGACAACAGACAACCTTGTCTTAAACCCCTAGATGCACTGAAAAAATCAGTAGATCGGCCATTTACCAGCGGCGCAATCCATGGAGAGGCAATGCAGGCTTTCACCCAATTTATGAAGGATATTGAGAAGCCCATTTTCTTCATAACAGTGAACAGGAAGTCATGTCTCACCCTGTCAAATGCATTTTCCAGATCGAGTTTTATCACCATTCCTTTTTCTTTTCGCTGGCAACTTGAATGAACTGCCTCTTGAACCAGCACAATATTATCCAGAATCTTTCTCCCTTTGATGAAACCTCCTTGATCCTCCGGGATGATGTCCGGAAGAATATTCTTGAGTCGGATGGATATGATTTTGGTAATCAGTTTATAGCTAGTATTACACAGCGAAATGGGACGGAATCTACTGAAATCTGAAGCTCCTTTCTCTTTCGAAAGCAATGCAAGGAAGGCTGAATTGGTACTGCCTCCAATCTTAGAACACGATTGAGACTTCCTGACCATTCTCAGGAGGTATTTATTGATAGAAGACCAGCAAGACTGAAAAAAACTAGCTGTGAACCCATCAGGCCCAGGTGCCTTATCTGGCTCCATGCAATCCAAGGCTTTCTTGAGCTCGTCCATGCTGATCGGTGCAGTCAGCATAGTGTTGGCAGAATCTTGGACGCAGAGGGGGATTAGATCAATCGGATAGGCATGGGGATCAATAGGAGTATCAGAAGGCGCTGTATAAAGCTCTTTGAAAAAAGAGAAGGCTGCTCTCTTAATGCCTTCAAAATCTTTAACCACAGCATCTTGGGAGTGAATTTCTGAAACATTTTTGAATTGCTTGCGAGCTTCGGCATGCTTATGGAAAAAACTTGTATTTTTGTCTCCGGCCTGTAACCATAAGTTTCTGGATTTTTGTCTCCAATACTCCTCTTCGTCCCTACTAGCTTTATGGAGGGCTTTTTGCAACTCAACTTCTTTTTGTAGCAGACTTTGGGTAACAGCAGAATCCTCCATTGAAGATTGATGGACAGCAAGGTTTTCTAAGGACTCTTTTCTCTTGGAAGCTGGAGTTTTCAAAGATTTAGCCCATTCCTTGAGCCGTCTCTTAAGAATCTGCAACTTTTCTTCCCAGACAAAGAAAGGGGATCCCAAGACTTGCTGGTTCCAGGCTTCAGAAACCACCTCATGGAAACCTTCTTGCTGAAGCCACAAAGGGCTAAATCTAAAGGGAATGGGGCCAAGAAAACCATCCATGGAGAGCTCGATACTAATGGGTTTATGATCGGAAGTGCAGTTAGGAAGGATTTTGGAAGAGGCCATTAGTCCACTAGTAAGGAAGGAGGTTTGGATGAGAAATCTGTCCAAACGAGCAACTATGTGGTTGGGACCCAACCTTTTGTTAGACCAAGTGTATTTCCCAGCTGAAGGTTTGATATCCTCCAGATCCCAGCCGATCATTATGTCTTCTACCCATTCTCTAGCTGGATCCCTTACAGGAGAACCCCCTTTTTTCTCTTTAGTGGCTAGTGTAACGTTCAGATCCCCTGCAATAATGATGTTTTCCGGATTGTGCAATAAAAGAAAGGATTGGAGCGAGTCCCAGCAAATTTTTTTCTCCGCTGGAGAGACCGGAGCATAAAGGTTGAACATACTTACTTGTTGACCAGAGTTTTTGTGGAGGAGCTGAGTGAAGATCCAGTGATGGCAACTTTCTTCATGAGTCAAGTCATATTTGGAGCTGTCCCAAAAGGAGGCAATCCCACCAGAGGCGCCCCTAGCACTGACAGCTCTATCGGGGCCTTTGCGCCAAAAAATTTTGCTGGATTGGAGGAGAATAGTGTCCTCCAGCTTTGTCTCCTGGATGAGAAGGATTTCAGGTGTATGCAACCTCACAATGTCTTTCAGGGCATCTTCTTTCAGCCTGCTACCTAATCCTCTGCAATTCCAGGAGACGTACTTCATTATTTACTGGATTGGGAAGGAGTGGCTCCTTTTGGAGCCCTGTTGTGCTTGCGCCCGGATCTGGTGTTCATCATTCCTTTGAGAGTTTTCTGGGAGCCTTGGAGAACATCCAGATAGGTTTTCTCCTCTCTCTGTTTCTTCTTGGATTTTCGGCCCCTGGTCGATTTGATAGGAGTAATTTGTGAGCTGTCTGATTCGGAGTCTCTTTCTTCTGATTCTCCCCCTGAGTCAGAGGCAAGACTGATGTGCTCGTCATTGCTTTCGATTCCCCCTTGACCAGCCTCTGTTAGGGGGACAGTTGTTTCTTCTTCGGTCTCTTTCACTTTCTTCGGCTGATCTTTAGTTTCTTCATGGTTCTCTGAGGCATCCACCTTTCCACCTGAGGAGGGGCCTTCATTTGAATCTGGTATGGTCTTGGAACTGGTCTGGGGTTTCCCCATTGGTCCTGATTTTTTCTGCTCGTTGGGCTTTGAGACTACCTTGCCTTTTTTTATTTCTTTCCTTCCTTCTTCTTCCACCTTGTCCCCTGATGGTGCTTTTGGGCAGTTTCGTTGAAAGTGACCATGCTCATGGCAGATTCTGCACTTAAAGGGAAATTGCTCGTAGTCAAGCTTCTGGAAGTGGTGCCAGTCTCCAACTGTAAGTTTGATGGCTTCCGGCAGACCAGCTTCCAAGTCAACTTCCACGCAGATTCTTGCGCAGGTGTATTGGCCCTTGTTATCAGCTTTGTCGATGAATCTGCCCAGTGCATTTCCTATCTTTTGCAGGGATTGGTAGCTCTAGCAGTGTATTGGTAGATTGGGGAGCCGGACCCAAACAGGAACCTCCTTTGGGACATCGACTGAAGGGTCGAAGTCGGGGGTCCATTTATTCAGAAAGAGACCTTGATTTCCCATGAAATATGGACCATTTTTGAACACCAGATCTCGGTCTTCCTTGGTAGTGAATTCGAAAATGAAAAAACCTCTACCTACAGCATAACTTATCACGTTGTTGGGCAGCAGGGGTCTCCAGTTTCGTTGAACCCATTCATCAGTCGCTTTTGATGTTGGCCATCGACCCATAAATTGTCCCACTAGACCTCTGTCAGCCAAAGCAAGAGCGATTTTGATCGGTTGCTCTTCCGGCAGTGCGATTTCTGGGATTTCATCAAGCTTTTTGATGAACTTCGGGATGTCGGGGTGGGCACGTTTTTTCCCTTTCTGCGATAGCAGACAACGAAAGGCCTCAGCAGATGAAGATGGAGGGGTGGGAGAGGGCTCCACACCCCCTGGCGCAGCCATGGCGGTGGAACAGGCCAGGCAGCGATCGCTGACCTAACCGAGAGCTCGCAGAGGAGTAGAGCGCGCGCATTTTTTAGTAACCACTTAAAAATAGGTAAGTTTGTTACTACATATCTGTAGTTGGAATGTAAATATTAATATTTAATTCAAAATTAAATTAGAGAAGACAACTTCGAAAACCTCGAGAATTAAAAATTTGATATTTAATTCTTAAATAATTTGGAGAAGACAATATCTTATCCAAAAGAAAATTTGAAAAGACACATTGAGAACTGAAATATGGATATTTAATTCATAAATAAATTGGAGAATATAATATCTTATCCAAACGTAAGTTTGAGAAGACATCTTGGGAATTGAAATATGGATATTTCATTCATAAATAAATTGGACGAGACAATATCTTATCCAAAATTAAATTTGAGAAGACATCTTGGGAATTGAATAATAAATAAATAATAAAATTAATAAAAGGTCATATCAGTAAAATAAAATTACAAATTCCCAAGTGTAGGTATATATCAAAATTACTTAATAATTATAAGCCAATATTCTTAGGTTAATTAAACACTAATCAAAATTAGCATGAGATGATCAAGTAGGGTATTACATATACGACTTGCTCTCACAACAACATGAAACTCAATGTAAAACAATCCCTAGTTGTTCAATTTAGGACATAAAATGAGTGATAGTAAGTGGAAACATGAATATTACTCTTAGATGGTACTCCATATGCTTGCTATACAACCCTCTCACTTTTATGTTGATCGATCAAGCAACATGTTCCCTATGCCTACACATGATACAATCAGCACATCAAAAATTTTCACAATCCAAAATCAAGATATAACCTAATCACATAACTTTTACTCTTTTCTAATTCAGTTCAAAGTTCAAATAAGTGTTGATGGAGTTCCACATCAATGCACCCATGTGGTTTTATATTACTCCAGAAAAAACATCATTAAGATCTGAAAATTAATGTATCCACATTCTTATTGCAATTTTTTTTTTCCAAGGAAAAAGTCTTATTTTTATTATTGAAAACAAAATTACATGTTGCATGTGCTGGTAATTTTCAATGAATATAGGCTATTAAGCTGCATATAAAAACCTATAATAAAAGGGGAGAAATTAAAATTTTCTCCCTTTTTTCTTTTCAACCTTTCGCCAAGCACCTTGTGTTGGTGTGGTAGAGATAAGGGCGAGCTTATTTTCTTCTGTGAGTGCTCCATGTCCCTATCTGAATCCGAAGTATCTGAATTGTGTTGTATTTTGTTTTCCCCACTGTTTGGTGCCCCAAGATCCATTTCCAGCTGTACCGTGGTGGTAATTTCAAATAGATCTTGCATTTCCTGTTCTTGTACACCCGAAGTGGTTGCTTTCTGTTTACTCTCATTTGGGATGGGGTCATACTCTTCTTCGTTTGTCTCCTGCTCTGGTTCACTTGAAGGGAATTTCCATTCTTTGGTTGCTTTCCCTATCTCTTTTTTGTTTGTTTTTGTTTTTGTTTTTGTTTATTTGTTTTTGTTTATTTGTTTTTTTTTGTTTTTAATCTTATTTTTCATCCGGGCATGTGTTTTGTAAGTGTCCGATATTCCTACATATTCCGCAACTAAATTAAGTGTTTTCATAGTCGAAGTGTTGCGTCCATTTTTTTTTTCTGTTTGTGAACCAGTAGAATGCTCTCTGGTAGCCCTTTGTTGAGGTCCACTTCCACATAAATTCGTGCGGAGGTGTAGATGCGCTCCAAATGTTGGTTATCTGTTTTTATGTATCTCCCAATGATGTTCCCAATGCCTTCTAGAACACATTCATTCCAAAAATGAAGTAGGAGGTTGTACAATCGGACCCAAACCGACATTCTGGTAACCTCCATAGTGTTTGCGTCAAAATCTGGAAACCATGGTGTGATGAAGAGTCCGGTGGATCCCCAGAACCACGGTCCACCCATAAGTATGATGTCTCTGGCTTCCGAAGATGGAAACTTGACTATGAAAAATCCTTTAGAACATAGATGGATTTCATAGTCCATGGTCTAGTTGGTGAAGATCCAGTGAAAGAGCTCCATTAGTTTGGGCCAAAAGAAATTAAATATGCATATTATTGCTCAGGATTCAAATGTGGAGCAATGCTCGTCTATCTCTGGAATATCTATATTTAGTTCGGGCACATAGTGGAGCATCAGGCAGGATGTCATAAAGCGTGCCAGATTGCGAATAAACAAGATCCAGGTACTGGGCACGCGCGATAGCTTGTTCCTCCGTCACACACGCTCCCATCGCGATATCTTGAGCGATTTTATTGACAAAGGAGGTGGTGAACCAGTGAGTCAAAATATGATCAGGTATATGAAACTTGATCAGTCGACGACGGCGCCGCCACTCATGGATGTGATCCGAGATGTGAGTGGTCGAGTCCTGCTTCAGGGAAGATAGGAGGTGCGTCCCGGTCTCATACCGGACTGGTAACTGGAAATGCGTGAGGAAAGCCATAGCTAACGAGTTGAAATCCTGAAAAATACCACGGGATAGCTCTATGTACCACTTAGCAGCAGCTCCTGTTAAAGTTCGCTGGAAAAGACGTAGACGAATTGAATCATCGGTCCAAGAGTTAGACGAACACCAGAGGTGATACGTCATCACATGCGCCTGGGGGTCTTCTCCAGCTTTGCCCTCAAACTTGGGACAGTCACCTGGTATCTTGGTTGGAACCGGGGGCCAATATGGATTATGAGCAATCAGATCATTGGTCAACTTCGAAACGTCCGGTAGATCCAAGGTAGCCAGGAACGGCAATGGAGGGTTAACTACCATGCCAGTCCCAGGATAAGGTCCGGTACCTGCGTTCCACGATGGTTGTGAATATCCCTGCCCCCATGGGTTCTGTCCCTGAGGATTTTGACCGCAGGGGGCATGGTTCGTATAACCAGACTGATTTGGTTGCTGGTAACCATTGTGTGGGGCTTGATAACCAGGATTCGGGCCCTGATTAGGCGTCTGCCCTGTATAAGCAGCGTTTGGATTTGGCTGCTGAGCGTAGGTAGAACCGGGTGGAGGAGGATGATACTGAGAGCCTCCGGAGTGGTTATAGTTCAGTTGAGATTGACCATGAGGATAATAACCACTCTGAGGATGAGTAGACTGCTGATAAGTGGAACCCTGCGGAGCCTGGTACGTAGGGCGCAGCTGTTGATTTGGCTATGACATTAATGAAGCAGTGATGGCTTGAGTGAGGAAGGTGAGAGGAAGTCGCTTTGAAAATGACAATTGACAGAAGTAGAGGCGGCCACTGAATATGAACGAGTTGGCCGGATAAGCAGCAGCCCAGTGCTTGTGAGTTGACTTCAGTTGTGAGTGGGCCCCGAGGTTGCCAAGATAATGGGATATTCCTGGAGCGGGACACGGGTTGTGCGGATGAGCGGTTGGCCTGGTGGTGGAACAGGACCAGCTGCTTGCTGAAAACCAGTTTGACCTGAAGCAGAACCATAGGGTGGTCCTGGCTGATATGCAACGTTAGAGACAACAGGATACTGCGGTTGCATCGGTAAAGAAGGCTGGATTTGCCCCCCAGGACCATAGGCCGATCCCTGTTGATATCCCGGCTGAGGCTGAGCAGGTTGACCAGCAGGGCTGTAGGGTTGTCCTTGCCCAGTTTACTGGCCCTTCTTGCCGATCTGTTAGCCACTGGATAGAACATCGCAATGGGTCGTACGGACTCTTGGGTTGGCTCACGGGTGGGCCTTGGAAGGCACGCCACAACGGGTTGTGAACGTTGTACGGTAAACCTTGAGCATACGGATAAGCCTCAGAGCGGGACGCATCCGGTCCCCATGCTCCATCAGGCAGACCGGGAAACCATACACGGGAGTGCGTCTTGTGCATAGTGCGAAAAGAAAGATCGGTAGGATCTTGGGGGATTTTCGACCCGTTTCAGGCATTGCAAAAACAAAATGCTCCTCAGAATATTATCCGGTATAGAATAAACTGAATAAATGTCCTCTGGAGTTGGCCCAGATCTAGTAGCAGATGCTGAGGCAACGGCAGAAGAGGCAGCCACACAAACAGTGGGTCGCACGGGAACAGAAGTGACGGGCGTCGAAGGAGACACCCCGGGTGTAGTGGCAGCTGGCCTCGAAGCAGGAGACGATATCCCCATAGAGGCAGCAGCTGAAATAATCTGACCCAGAGATCTGTATCCCTGTGGCAAAGAAGGACCAGCTGACGATGTGGTAGCCAGCTCAGACTCGTCTCCCTCAAACAATCTACGAGGGATGCGCTGATAGTCATCAGACCCAGGAATTTCCTCACCAGAATCACTCATGGTTGATCCTGCCGTTAAATCACGCAGAAGACGGCGAGGACTAGGAGGAAAAACAACAGCAACAAACGGTGAACCCGATGTAAGAGAAAGGAAATCAGCTCCTAATCTCAATTCGGACACAGGGTCCGAAAAGGGCCAGTTGAACTCAACTGGTTCTCCAAAGGGTTGCTCGGCGAGGACCGGTCCCCCGTCAGGGAACTCGGAAACAACAGGCTGCTGTGGTTCAACAGAAGGCTCAGAAGCTTCTGAAGAATCGTCCGTGTAAGGACTACCAGTAGACGAAACCGAAGGTTCCGCCACCGTGGCAAAAGACTAGAAGAAGAGAGCAAACACACACACGGGTTGAAAACGAGTTAAGACACATGATCAAACAGTCACAAGCAACGTCTAAACGGGTGTGTAATCGTGGGAGATTGATTTTACCACATTGGAAAATAAACGAATTCTACCGTTTCATGTTTTAAGAGTCGAGAAACGATAAAAAGATGACTATATCTCTTTCAGAGTTGATACAAGCATGAAAGGACAAGCGCTTGACGGTCTTTTCAAGTTTAGGGAGTCAGAAAAGACCAAATGACTGCTCAGGAAAAACTAGGCACAAAGGGTGTACCAAATATCCGTGAACTGCAATATACACCTTGGTTTCAAATAATGAAACAGAAATCGACCAAGGATTTTCCGTACGTGCAGGTAGTCTCCCCGAATGCTGTGTTCGGTGTATCACGGGTATAGGGCGGCAGACTCGGCTTCCTGTGGATAAAGGATTGAAAACCTAGAGGGGTCTCCCTTTATATACGCGACGGTACGGGAGCGCAAGTCCGTACTAGCGCTGTCTAAAGCCAACAGGCGAACGACAGCTGCTAGGTTTAACGACGCCGGAACACGTCTCTAGCCTAGACCTTCTAAATATGTTTCGTTAAGTTCCAATGCTGCCTTAGGTTAATTGAATAAATTTTACAGTTGATCTTCAATTAAGTTTCAATTTCCGGGCCCTATCGTATGTAGTGTCTCGAAAGACTCCTAAATGCAAGCTATATGCCACAGTGCAACATTTCGTTCGATGAAAACTAGTTAAATAAGAGTTGAGAGCTTTTATGCAAACGAAATGAACGGAATACAAACAACAATGTCTCTAATGCAACTAATGCAATTGAACACTTTTCATTCAAATACTAATCACTAGCGATATGGAAAAGATCACAATTTGCACTAATTAATCAAAACAAGAGAGATTTTTTTTTTTTTTGACTTTCAATGTTTAATGGCTAATGTGCATTGAAAACAAAAGGAACAATTTGAGAAATGATATCCAAGAGAGCTAAACAAACAAAATTCACTCAACAATGCAATCAATCAGATCTCTAAATTGACCCAAAGTCTCTCAAATCGAAGAAAGACTCGAAAGCTTCCGATGGACCGTGTGATCTAGGTCCAAAGCAAGGGCAAACGAATTCCGAATGAAGGAACAAACAATCACTCAAAAGACACAGCAAAACAATCAAAGACTGTTAAGAGAGTGCGAAGAACCAATCAACAAGTCGACAGGACAATCAAGACACCTAAACTCCCAAGGAGGGCTCGATACACTAAGCCACTAGATGCCCTAGGGCTCAAAACGTGAAATCGGTAGAAAGAAGCAAACAACCAAAGGACAAAGGTGAATTCCAGCCAAACAAGACTCCAACACACTCAGACAGTCGGGAAATCAAGAAGAGAAGCACTGGTCAAGTCCAGAAAGCTAAAAAATGAAGAAACTCAAAAAAGTCACAGGGGTGGCGCGACTATGGTCTTGAAACTGGCGCCAGAGGCCAATTGGCGCGAGACAGACAAAGGCAACAAGCGCCAAGTGGCGCGACTGTCGGGTTAAAAACCGCGCCAGTCAAGTTCCTCAATAAAAAATAAAAATAAGCTATTCCAGAAGCAGACCAATACAAGCTAAGCAAACCAAGAAGCTAAAACAATGAAAGAATCCAACCCAGAAGGTTCATCAAGCAAGGAAAACGATCAAGGCGAACCGACATAAACGAGACAAGGAAAACCGGACGATCCCCAGCGGAGTCGCCAATTTGTTGAGGAGGTAAATCCCCTCTGCGGACAGAGGCGATCCCTACTAGCCCAACAGGGGTCTAGCAACAAACAAACAATGCTATGACGCAAGCTCCTAATTACGAATGAAAGACTTAGGATAGAAGCCTACCTGGATTCCAACGCTATGATCTGAAGAAGAAGTGTCCCCGTCCTTCAGCCCTGGCAGATCACAATCCTTCCACGATCTCTGCGGATGAACACCTGCACATAGAAGAAACGAACAGATACAAGCATAGGAACCAGCATACGTAACTAAACATCGGTCAGAAAAGATATTACTCGCATTAACATGATGGAAAACGAAGTGTAACCATAATCATAGTCATCTATTAAGTAATAAACGAATAGAAGTTACAACCAAGTTCTGACGTCGCAGCTTCCTTCGAACGGGTCTCCGGTCGTCCACGTCTCGCAAAGCTCGCCAAGGAAAGGGAAACCTCTCCAGAGTCTCGTAACAATGGTCTCCTCGCTTGAATGGGCCTTAAGGGAAAGAAGGGATTCTTTACGGCACAAAGGCACTTGGGAATAGGGAGATGCAAAGCTTCAGCACTTCAAGACTAGCTTGCCATGGATCTAAGCAGGCTTTTATAGATGGGGAAGGAGGGAGTTGGGATCCCTATTATTATGGGATTGGCCCTATCAACAAGGAAGGTTCCATGGGAGGTGGCAAAACCAATTCCCTTCCATAGAACTCCCGCTGCCAAACCTCCCAACTCAAGATAGGCAGTGGTTTGTGAGTTTGTTTGTACTCAACTTCCGCCATCCATATTTAAAAAACAGTCCCTAAAATGGGTGGCGCGATTGCTGCTCTATGACAGAGCGCCAAGTGGCGCGACCTCTTTACAGGATTTCCCTGATTGGCGCGATCACTGAACTGTCTACCCGCGACAATGCAAAAAGAGTTGTTTTTCATGAGTTTTGCAAGGAGATGTCTCAAGGGAAAATGAAGCTCATACTCAGAGGGATGCATTGATGATGTTTTCAAGGCATGATAGTGTTCACAGGTCACATAATGGGTCCTCCATTGTGCGGGACGGGGAATGGTAGGGACGGTGACAAATTACTGTGTAACACACATAGTTTAGTTTCTCCACAATGTATGGTTTGGGAGTATTATCTGCTGGTTCAATTGGCATTGCTACTCTGTTTTTCCCCTGCAGAATGTTCCTGTATGAGGGTCCTTTTGGGATTTCTAGTTTGGAGGTGTTGGTTCCTCTTGCGGGTCCTTGGTTTATGTTATGATCTGTTGTGCCTCCTCTTAGCCTCAGGTTGAGATAAATGGTGGACCCAGGGCCTATGGGAAAATCCTTGATAGAGCAGGGGTCTTGTAAGGATTTCCGATCATGTATTAAGGATTGCATGTGGCAGGGATATCCTGAGGCTGACCTGATATTTTGCTTCAGGAGTGAAACCCTATCTGTGTATTGTACCCATACTAAAAAATTGTTCCCCACTGGGGGTCTTATGAAAATTTGAAAATGAGAAGAGCTTACCTGATTCTCATTATCTTTGGTACTTCTGTGGGCTCCTTTGGACTTCTGTTATGGTTTCTTGGATAGAGTTTGATAGGTGCCGAGAGGCAGTCCTCCTCGAAATTACGTGTTCTGTGGTCTACCTCCACAATACCCCATTGCATGTATAGTACCCCATGGAGAAAAGAGGCGCCAAACCCTTCTTGCATCTGTCGACACCAATTCTGGACTGGTATTCATAGCATACCCACCATGAGTGGGATCTCAAATGTTGGGGCATCTCGGATGTGCAAGAGTTCGTTGAGGGTGTTGAGCAGCCGTAACATTGCTAGGCCTGAGGCTGATATGGTCGAATGGGGAATGAGAGGCGGCCTCCATGAATGCAGAGTAACCCCAGATCCAAACATTGCTCCAATCTGACACAGGTAAAGGGCCTAATGCCTTGGTAATAGGTGCAGGCTTCTCGCCTGATACACTGCCATGAGGGTCCATCGCTGTGTAGTCCAAGATGCCAAAACTGTAAACCCTAGTTCTGATGCCGACCACTATAACTCTCTTCTTATTGCAATTTATACAAATAATATAAATCATTATCATTAGTTGTGTATGTTGAGCATAACTAATCTATGATGTCGTATAAACTTGTAATCAACTATTTGACCATCATCATTATAAACTTAATTAAAAGATAAAAATGTCCATGTTTCATCACCATAATATCATTCAAATAACTAAGTCAGTTGTAAAAAAAGTCATAAAATAATAAAGTTACTCTATATAAAAGTCAAATAAAATGGGACATTACATATGCGATCTCTTTGAGCTAGTTGTGAAATTATTTCTTTGGACTTTGCTAGTGGAGTTTATTGATGAGAGGCTCGAGCCTATTGTTATTCATAATGATAATTATAATTCCATCAAAATTTTTGATAATCAAAGTATTCAATGAGCACTCCAAGCACATTAATATACCTTAACATGTTTTTGAGTGAGAGAGTATTGAAATGAGTAGTGGTCATGGAATGCATTCCTACAGATTCACATTTGGTAGACATTTAGATGAATTCTAGAGAAAAGAGGACTTTAAAGGCATTGAGGGAGAAGCTTCATTTGGTGGAAAACACAAAGAGGGAGTGATAGCTTTTATTTGTCTTTCATCATGTTTTCCATAAATCATTAATTGATGACATTTCCTATTTTGAGAGATTTTCTAGTTTTAGCGGTTTTATTAGAGTGGAGCTGACTAATTAGCTAGTGATTAGGCATAAATGAGTAATTTAAATTTAAATGAGTTGATAGGTTCACATTTGTTGGTGTGGATTCTCCACATAGAGGAGTGTGCTTAGTGTGTGGCCATTAGATAGAGGAATGTGGTTGTCATGTGTTGACATGTCTCTAACTTTTGGTGGAGGATGAAAAGTGCATTAGTTGAGGATTTAAATAGAGAATTGTGATTATCATGTGTTACTGTGTCTTCATTGCGTATACGAGTGTGAATGAAATTTTTTGGTGTGTGGATAAGTGTGTTTGTTGTGTGTTGTCACATGTTTATCTATTCTTAGCATAGGTGGGACATATTCCATGTTGAGCTATAATTTTCAACTATTGCAATTTTATATATTCATAGACCCCTCTTTTATTCTATAAAAGAGATGGAATGCATATTAGCAAACAAGTAGTCATTTTCAATGTTAACAAGAACATTTTTGAATGTTGCTATATATTTCTAGCTTGTTGGTTTTATTCATAGATTTAGCATTTCTCAAGTCTATGCTTATAATCACTTGTTAAATTGACTAGAAAATCTAATATGTAATGTTTGTACTATTAATTTAAACCATTATTCCTTTCATTTTAAAAAATATAGTGATTCAATTGGTGCTTATTAGCATTTTCAATTTTGGGTAGTTGTAAAATCTGTGTCCAAATATGCTATCATGAATTAAAATATTTAATAAAATATCCCACTAAATAAAACTTAACCATTTTTCATATTCTCCCTACTTTCTTTTTTTCTCTGAGTATATCACATATCTTAATTGATTTCTCCTTTTAAAAAGACCATTTCTTTTGTACCAAAAACTTTTGCATATTCGTTGGTCAATCTTTGTGTAAATACCTTGTTACCTTGTTTAGAATTTGATAATATTCTCCCACATATAGTCCCATGCCACACACTTATATAATAATATTAATGTACTAAAAAATATCAATTCCAAATTCATATTCTAATATACTCACTACTAGAACCACCGTTGTTGCTTTTTTCATTTTCTCGATTAATGTGGTTGTATATTATTAGGTTTTATTCAATAAAATAGGGCATTCCTAGACGGAAAACACCTTCAGTAACCCCTCACACAATCATATCAAAGATCATTACACCAATATGTTTACATGGTTCAAACCCTCTAATAGGAAAACACTCCATGATCCTAGCAAATATGTCTATTTGATACAATCTTATCAATGCAAAAAAAATGTACATAAGAGTGTTAGTCACAATCGATCCTAAACGATTAATCTCCATGCTCTTTAAATAGATACCATGGACCAATCATGTGTTAAGCCACAGGTCAATAGCCATAAAGGTTGCGGATAACAAGAGAAATCATATCACTTTATGTCTAGAACATTTCATTATTGCTAAATCACATTAAAGAAACACACTAAGAAACATTCTTTTATGTCAAGACATTAAACTAAATTAAAATTAACCAATTCCTTTTTTCTCTAAATATCTTAACAATTTTACAATTTAAAGGGATGTGTAACTATTTACATTCATTTGTATCATCACTACATTAAATCCCATATCTGCTATGAGGGTTTGATGATTCTTCATATCGTTGTTATGAATGTTTTCCTTATGTTGAAAACTTTTCATAGAGGGAATGCTTATATGGTTTTGTAGATTTTGTGAATTTTTGTTTGTTGAATTTTAAGTAATTATTGAGGTTGTAATGTTTTGATGTTATTTTAGCTTTAATCCATTATTAAAAAAATGTCTAATAAAATGAAAAAAAATAAAACAAAAATCAAACATGTTAGTCTTATTACTCATTTGATAATGACTTGTACAAATTTTCCTTACCTAGATGCCAATATTTCATCTTTTCTACGTCTTTATTTGTGCAAACATCAATATCTAGATATTGAAATTTTCATACAATCCTATTAAAAAAAATAGGGAAAATAAATCACTCATAGACGTGGAAAAAATGGAAAAAAAAAACAAATATTAATAAAGGAAAATCAAAATGTTTATTAAAAGAGGGAAAATGGAAAAATAATACAAGTAACAAACTAAAACCTTAAAAAAAATTGGACAACAATGCGAAAATAAAATAACATGAACAAAAAAACTTTGACCTCTCATTGAACTGACGAAAAACAATTGGAAGAGAAAAATAAGAGGAGTGAAACAATTGAAACTATAGCATACCCAAATCCGCTTTCCTCATCAAAGTTTATCTTCTCTCCTAGTTGGGTTTATCCAACAATGTTTCAATTTCAACCTCAATAGTCTTGTGACCATTTTTATATATGTATGGATTCAAAATTGCTCCTAAGAAATAATAAAGGAAACATGCATGTATATATAAAAATTTCACTAAATTATTATAATCATTATTTAAAAACATGCATAATTTACAAAAGAATTCTCATCCAATTATATGAATAACGATTCCATAATTTTCATATAACAACCAAATGTAGGGAAGAATAGAACATACATATAAAACCATCCCACATGAAGACAAACACAATTATTTCCTCATTATGGAATCACCATTGATGCCTATACTGCCAATTTTATACTTTTGTCATGGCTATATCATAATTTATACAACAGAGGATTAAATGTTTGCTTGTAACAACTTTAGAATTTGTAGGTGATTATTTCTCAGACAACCCACAACATGTATTTGAAACATGATTGTACCAAAATGATGTTCACTAGTTGAAAGACATAATATTTACATGACATAACAAACATTAATTAACATCACATAAGGATTTAAGATAAAATATTGAGTTTCTAAGGAATGTGCTCGAGGAAGTAGATCCATAAGAGTGTTTTTTCTCTTATTCATAGGTCCTAGCTTGGTGGTGAAGCAACAAGGATGAATATGGCATCATGGGCACTCCATCACAACTCCAATCTAGCTTGTGTCATAATTGGCTCTCATGTTCCATGCATAGAGCTTTAGGAAACTTAACAACCCTTAGAGATGTTAAAAAGCTCTTCCTTCTAATAGAACCTTACACTAACAAATATTTCTTTGTAGAATAGTCCCTAAGGAGTCTAGTTTGTCCAAATATCTCTATGCAAGAAGAGTACTTGCTCCAAAACTTAGTATGAGAGTCTTGGAAAGAATATGATAGAGATGACACCACTATCCTCAACTCTAAGTTCGACAAATGTGTTGTTTCTCTCATAACTAACATGAGATTCAATGTGCATTACCTTGTACTAACACGCCATTGAAAAGAATATAAACCAATTGTGACTCATTTTTCAGAATGATCTAGAAAGAATATTGGTACAACTTGGTCCATAACGATCCAACATTGTTCAACCCTTCATAGTTGTTAGCTTACACACAAAAATAGACAAGGTATGATATGGAGTGTGATGCATTCATTAAACATATGACACACATAAATTCAAATCTTAATGACCCTTGGTTTCATAATTCAAGAGGTCTCTTGGACTTCTCATGACTATTTGTGTTCACTTGAGGGTTTTCTGCCTTCCTCTTAAGTCAATGATAAAATTTCACCTAATCCCCTAAAGATTACATTTCAAACATTCCACCACTTAATCTGAAGTGGTGTATGTGATTTCAAGAAGAGAATTGAAATATAGAGTTGGATAAAAGGAAATGGATGGATGTGCTCTCTAAAATGGTGTTATAAGGAAGCACACAAACCAATGGGTTTTTGAGTTGAAATATTATTCTAATGGTTTTTTAAGGATGGCCATCAAATATGAAACTTGGCTCGAAGTAGTTTCTCTACTAATTCTGAATCTGGAAAGAATATTATGTCATTTGAGAAATGGAAGTGCGCCTCAATGATGGTATAGAGATTAACACAAACTAATGAAATGGGTAACAAAATCCAAAGTGTTATACTAGTAGTGGTTTACGGAATAACACAAACCAAATGGGTTGCAGAAGTTGAAGTATTCTACTAGTGGTGGTTGAAGGTTGACCACCAACTATATAACTTAAGTAGTACGTTGAAAAATTTGAATCTGGCTAGAAGCTAATATCTTCTATTAAATGAAATTTCTATTTGATGATGGTTTAGATATGACCACAAAATGTTGTCTAGCAAAAGAAATGAATATTATACCAAGTGGTGGTTTAAGGAGGACCACAAACCAAATCATGCTCATGGAACATGATTCTCTCTCTCACTATAAATATGAATATGGATCAACTAACTCTTGTTGAAAATGGCAACAAGAAACAGTGAAGGAGGCCTCCTGAAACATCTTTCCTGATCCTATTTGGAAAGTGATCACCTAAACTAGGTGGGGGACCACACAGGTGATTTTTTTCGAAAAGTCTATTTTTAGACATATGGAGCATGGTCTAGGAGTTGCGGGATGCTATTCTTGGATGATTGGTTAAGTTGGTAAAATAGATGAACAACTATTTTTAGACATACAGGTCGAAGTCTATTTTTAGACTGCCTGTCTAAAAATAGATATGTCGAATATTATTAGCTCTTAATAATATTTGGACTCTAAACATTATTTATTCTCTTGGAGCACTTCATTTAAGTGCACAGATGTGGCACAGAAGCTGACATAAGGAATTATGCTATTCCTAAGGGTTAAGTGGAGCTATTGCATGGATACTTCAGTTAGAACTCATGTGAGAGAGTTTGGTGGAGTTGATTGAGAAGTTAGTGGAGTTGTATTCAGCTTAACTAATCTAAACATAGTTGGAGTTTAGTTGTATCTAGTCTAACTGATTGATACAATAGTGAGAGTGGTGTGAATTAATTATTAATTAATTCACTAATTATAAACTCATTAATCAACTAAAGAATACATCAGTTAACTTCAGTGCATGGACAATTTCAGTGGAGACCAATGGAGAGATAGGTGAAAGGGCAAGATGGACTATCTGTTGTGACTACTAGCGATGCATGAATTGCATCTATATATACATTGGAGTTGCCAATGATAATAACGCAGTCAATGAGAGTGGGATTACATCGATTTGGTCTTTGTAATCAACTTGGATTGCGCAGTGGAGGTAGGCTAGCAGGAGGGCAAGATCAATGCATGGATTTGCAAGATTGTTCCTGATTAGTGTATGACGATTGTACTGTACTGAGAGCTTGTGATAAGCTTTGTATGCTTTGTATGAGATTTTAATATGATCTCCATGATACATAATATATAGTTGGGGTTTTTAGCTTCAGGCTTTCCCGTTAAACAACTGTGTTATGTGTGTTTTTATTGCTTCATGTGTTTTGCAATTGTTGATTAAATTTCCGCAAGAATTATAGTGGAAAGATTTTGTATTTTGCAAGAAGATAAATATTGTGAGATCAGGAGAGTCCGGATATATACATGCATATTGTATATAATTTCTACATGGTATCGGAGTTGTGTTATATATTTTCTACATGGAATGAGAGCATGAATTTTTGGGTGCGCGAGTTTGCAAAGAATATCTGAAAATTTGGGTGAAATATTTTCAGAAACAAATAGCATATTTGGATTCCTTACGAAAAAATACCCAAATTGAAAACAAAAAATCGGTCGAATCGGAGCTCGGATGAGGGAGATATCATCGATTTAAAATCAACTCTTTTTGTTAGAAAATTTTGCGACGGCGGGACAATTGCAATGTGCGCGAGCCAAGAATCTACATGCACTGAGGTACAAGATGCATGCAAAGCTTTGAGGAGCAAAGCAAAGGTTAGTGACTTGGTGGTTGAGAGGGAGCCTCTCAACATGCAGTGTGAGAAACAGTCTCAGAAGGTTGTGGAGCAGCCACAACTGGAGATGCAGAAGAATCTTTATAGATTTGAAGTAGATGGGATTTCTACGGAGCTTCCTACTGTTGGGAAGTGCAAGAAAGACATGCAATTGATGCTTGAGAGGGAGCAAGTTTTGCATGCAGGTGAAAGTGAACCTCGGGGTGTGGAGCAGCCACAAGAGGATCATGGAGTGGGAGAGACCACTCATGCAGAGAAATTTCGTGCCAGATGGGCAGAGGGAGTGCATGCAGCTATACCACCAGGTGAGAGGTGGGGCGACATGCATGATTAATCCCAAGAGGAGATTTCTGGGCAGGATTCATGAGATGGTGTGGATCTCATGAATTGAACCTGGCTACGAGGTGCCCACAACGCAACAGTAGCATGATCAGTTGGATTGATGCAGGCAGATCAAAGTGACAGTGTCGGATACTGGAGCGCGGATCAGAGTTGACAGCAAGTGCAAGAGTGCATGGGTGCAAGAGTTCAACAACACAGTGGTTCCTGATGACATGTGCAGTTGGCCAAGCAGAAGTTGAAGAATTTGATGATAGATGCTAGATGCATCAAGACTGATTGAGTTTTTTGGAGCCTATTCAGTTTCAAAGGAGTTGCAGAGCATATGCATGGAGTTGCATGGCGCTTGTGAAGGTTGCGGGGCGAATGCATGGAGTTGCATGTCGCATGCAATGACAGTCCTTTCTTGTTGAGAGGGAGTGTTGAAAATGGAAACAAGAAACAGTGAAGGAGGCCTCCCGAAACATCTTTCCCGATCCTAGTTGAAAGTGATCACCTAAACTAGGTGGGGGACCACACAGGTGTTTTTGTCGAAAGTCTATTTTTAGATCGTCTATTTTTAGACATGTCGATCATATTCTATGAGCTGCAGGATGCTATTTGTGGATGGTTGGTCAAGTTGGTAAAATAGATGGACTTCTATTTTTAGACATATTGGGCAGAATCTATTTTTAGATTGCCAGTCTAAAAATAGATATGTCGAATATTATTAGCTCTTAATAATATTTGGACTATAAACATTATCTTATTCTCTTGGAGCACTTGAGTTAAGTGCACAGATGTGGCACAGGAGCTGACAGAAGGAATTACGCTATTCCTGAGGGTTATGTGGAGCTATTGCATGGATACTTCAGTTAGAACTCATGTGACAGAGTTTGGTGGAGTTGATTGAGGAAGTTAATGGAGTTGTGTTCAGTTTAACTAATCTAAACATAGTTGAGCTAGTTGTATTTAGTCTAACTGATTGATACAATTAGTGAGAGTGGTGTGAATTAATTATTAATTAATTCACTAATTATAAACTCATTAATCAACTAAATAATACATCAGTTAACTTCAGTGCATGGACAGTTTCAGTGGAGACCAGTGGAGAGATAGGTGAAAGGGAAAGATGGACTATCTGTTGTGACTACTAGTGATGCATGAATTGCATCTATATATACATTGGATTTGCCAATGATAATAACACAGTCAATGAGAGTGGGATTACATCGATTTGGTCTTTGTAATCAACTTGGATTGCGCAGTGGAGGTAGGCTAGCAGGAGGGCAAGATCGGTGCATGGATTTGCAAGATTGTTCCTGATTAGTGTATGACAATTGTACTGTACTGAGAGCTTGTGATAAGCTTTGTATGCTTTGTATGAGATTGTCATATGATCTCCATGATACATAATATATAGTTGGGGTTTTTAGCTTCAGGCTTTCCCGTTAAACAACTGTGTTATGTGTGTTTTTATTGCTTCATGTGTTTTGCAATTGTTGATTAAATTTCCGCAAGAATTACAGTGGAAGGATTCTGTATTTTGCAAGAAGATAAATATTGTGAGATCAGGAGAGTCCGGATATATACATGCATATTGTATATAATTTCTACAACTCTATCTCTAGGGTCTAATAGAAGGCTATGGTTTAGGTTTTGGCTCATGCTTGCTTAATATGACTTCAAAATTAGTAGCTGATTATCAATCCCCCCCTGTCATATATAAGGTGAAAATATGAAAATATTTTCACTGCATGATGTGTCAATACATGAGAATGAACTTTGTGATATGACATATATATATCTTCTTGGATGTTAAATACCATTGTTAATAAGCGATCCATCCAGGGTGAATCTTTTCTCTTGTAGGAGTATTGTTTCTGGAACATTTTTCATAATGATGATTATGTTTTCCATAACTCTCATAAGGGTGAAGATAAAAACACTAATTTTTAATGTGGCCAACTAGATAACAATTTTGGCATCCAAAAATATGATGAGGATGTGGGGTAGGTGATGATGAGCTTTGTTAAAGGAATCCAACACTTTGAAACTAGATTGATTTAGAATATTTTGGAATGTGAAAGGTCACTTCCTTTTCATATCCAAGACCGGTTTTGTGCTTATTTTTAATGAATTATATCCAAGGTTTGATGATGAGATTGGGAAGTGCAAGAATAACTTCTGCATCTTCATGTGAATATGGTCTTGATGTGGTGTCTGAATTAATCAGGTGTTGATTTTGTGATGGGAATCAATCTCAAATAGAGAATTGTTTTGAACAATAAACAATTCAGAATGTTGATTCCTTTGTTGGAATTCATCTCGTTGGAGCTATGACTCAAGTTAAAGAAACTCAATCTTGTCCTGTAAATTTTGTAAATAGATTAGAATATTGGTGAGAGTGACTTTGTTAATTTTCATTGTATCATGAAAAATATAGTGTATCATATTCAATAACTCCAATGCATTATTAATTTGAGCCATATTCTCATGGTCATCAAATGATAAAATAATGAGGAAAATATACCTACTTGTATTTTCAGCACATCAAGAAGAAGAGAAGAAACCAAGTATCAAATCCACTATTAATTTTGCTGAGAAATAAATATAATCCAACTATAATAAATGCTTTAAAAAAGGTATATAATAGTCCCAATCACACTTATATTTTGAGACAACAATGTTTGAGACAACCATGGCTAATCCATTCTTGGTCACGAGCCTCACTAGTTTTATTTCTTCTATTTTAACATCATTATAGGTATTGTATTGTCCAAGATAGAGCTACATTGTACTATACTTTCTGATACTTAAGGAAACAATAGATTAATTCACTTACACTTCAATGCTACATATATTGTGTTGAAAATGTAACTATTTTTGGTCTTCATAATTGTTGTTGTACTCATTTCAATATGTATCTCATGTAACAAACAGGAAAAGAAAAGGAAGAGTTATTATTATTAAAGCATGGGTTTCATGTTTTTTATTGATGGTATTCTAGGTAAAAGCATGTTCTTCATGCTTTGAGAGTTTTTTAGGTCTTAGGATTTATTGTCGTGAGTTAAAGGGGTGAACATCATGCTTATAAGACCTTTCTGGGAAAAATATATTTACAAAAAGAATGATTTTTGAGTCTAGAAAGTCCTGGAATCTCCTAAAGTACAAGTCGGCCCTGGAAAGATCAAGTCAGCCTAAAGGAGGGAATTAGACCCCTTGAGAAAGCTATATAAAGGAGAAATTCGACTTCTTTCAACCAAGAAAAATTTGAGCATCACATTTGAAGTTTCTACTGAAGGTATAGAACCATATGCAGAACATGCCGAAGGTACATAACTGGATGTGGAATAGGCCGAAGGTACATAACCAGGTGTGGAATAGGATCAAGGTACAAAACCAGTTGCAGAATAGGCCAAAGGCAAAGAACTGGGTGTGGAACAAGCTGAAGGTACAAAAATAATAAGGTTTACAAGAAAATATTAAGGTTAAGGAAAATAAAAATCACAAGTTGCCACTTTACATTTTCCAACATGGTATTAGAGCTAAGGTGAACAAGGAAGGTGACTGGAAGGACACTAGAAGGATTTACTTGTCAAGGGGAAGGAAAAAGGAAACTCTCAAGGAAATCCTAAAGAAGAATACTTCTATAAGGGCCATCTCTTAAGAGGATCTAGTTAAAAACTTATTGTTATACCTCTTTTATGGAAGCATCAAAGGATCTTATCATTCACCACTCTTGGAATTTGTTTCAAGGAAGTCTCTTCAAAGATCTTTAAGACATCAAGAAGGTTGGAGACATCATCAAGGAGAATATTGGTTATCAAGTAAGTATCATGTTATTAAATCATGTCCGAATCTATAGGTCATATGGGTTCCTTCTGTAATGAGAGAAATAAGTTCGTTGGAGCATCAAATTATCTAGCATGAAAGAAAAGGATTGAATAATACTCACAAAACAAGAAGTAATGGAATATGTTACTAGAAATATTATTGAACCGAGCAAAGACAAAACACAATAACTAGAAAAGTACAAGAAAGGGGAAGTAAGGGCACAAAGGATCATAATTATATCCATTAAATATTCTCTTGTTCCATTTGTTGCAAATTTCAAGACTTCCAAGGCTATGTATGATAAGATATTGAACTTTTACTTTGTAAGTACACCAGGACAAAATATGTCTTTGCGAAATAAGTTACATAAGATGAAGAAGTCAGAGGATGAAGATATGGCATCCTTTCTCATGAGAGTCTCTCAAATAAGAGACCATCTACAAGGTCTTGGTGAATCAATCTCAAATTTGGAAATAACCATCTGTGTACTAAATGCATTTCCACCAGAATGGAGCAGATTTACAACAAGCATCTACTCCAAGAAATATTCAACTCCTTTTGATGAGTTTTGAGCTTGCATTCTGGAAGAATCAAGGATCAAGGTAAAATATGACATTGGATTAGATGACCAGTCTCAATCCTTTCTAGCCTGAGTCAAGAAGCTAAAGAAGGGAAAGTTTGGAACGTCCAAGAAGAAATAAATGTCCAAGGTTCAATTCTTTAAGCACAGTGAGTTTGGAAATTTTAAGAAGGTTTGTTTGAGGAAAAAAAAATAACAAGAGAAAGGAAAAAAGTGAAGATCATGTAGCCGAGGAAATGGGAGAACCTGAGAAGAAGCCGAAGAAGGAAGAAGTATAACCGATATTTACTATTGAAGGATGCACTCTATTTCTTAGGTTCTTGATTAGAATAGTATTTCCTTTAGAATATAATGCATTGGAAGGATTTTTTTTATAAATGTATCATCATACATAAAAGCATATAATTGTAGCATATTTAGAGTTTACATGATTAAGTTTCTTTGTAGAAATCATCTAGATATATAAATAGACCATTTTTGCACAATGTTCATCCAATTATTATCTAACATTATGTTATAGTTTTTCATATTTCTTAAGTGGATCATTATGAACCTAGAAGGACCATTATTTTAGAAGTTCCTTGGAAAAAAAATAATAACTTGGGTAGTAGAAATTCCATGTAATGTGGAAATAATATTGTTAAAGGGATGAAGGAATGAAATAGGTTAGGTTGCAAGCTCACTTTAGGGCATATAGCTAGATGATTGGATGAAAGAATAAGAATGCATGCTGAAAGTGAACTTTGGATAATATTCATATGTATAGAATCTTGTGAAAAGGAAGTTGGTCATAAAATATGCATAAGTATATGGATATATGATGCTTGAAAGGAATATATTTTGAATTACTTTAGATGAATGCATAATTAAGACTTTCTCTAGAATATATATACATATCACATTGGTTAACATCCAATATAATCTCCAGAAGATAAGTTATAACTTGGTAATGAAGTTCGGTCCTTGGGCACTCTAATGCATGAAGGAAGTTTCAAGTGGAGATGGTGACGATGTTAATGCATGAATGAGAAGGTCATCATGGAACGATAACTCTATTTTGTTTATGGTTTGGTTATCTGGTTAACATATTATTTTGCTACCTAAAAAGGATTTTGCAGGAATATGTGATGGCGATTGAGGTATGTTCAATTGTATGGATAAAGAGTATTGATGGAAGCTCAATATCTGGTAATTGTAAACTGTGCAATCAAGGTATATTCATATTGGATTGACAGGTGATAAAAGATAACCTAAAGGTAAAATAGGAAGATCACTTTGAAGAAGAAGCCATGATAAAATTGAAGATTGGAAAGTATTAATATAATGCCTTCATCAATAAGGAAGATGAAAGTGATGAACACGAAATATGACCCGAATCTTGTCACAAGATCGAAGAGAGAAGATGGCTCCATGATACCTCGAAAGGAAGCAAGCTTGATACAAGATATGTGAAGGAAAGAGGGATCCATGTAGCTATGAATATCAAGTAGCTGATACTCTCATGAAGACAATCTATAAGAATTTTGGTGTTGACTTCCTCTATTGAAAGGAAGTTAGGAATCTCCTCTGATTTTAAAAGGGAGAAAAGGAGTCTCTTTGAATATGAGAAAGGATTTATTCTATAGTCAAAGGGAATATGGATTTCCTCTCTGGTAGAGAGGGAGTGATTTTGGACATCACATGTGAATTCTCTTCTTCAAGTGATGAAGAAAGTATGGTGGAGGACTGGATAAGCATCTGTGGTTTCCTTGAGGATATAACATCCAAGAAAGGAAAGGTACCAACACTTTTTTAGGATTGGATAGGTATCCAAGATAAGAGTGGCCGAAGATGAACGATATTATTTAAGGACTCAATATTAAGATAAGAATAATCCTAAAAGGACATACCTTATGGACATCCGGATGGGGTATGTGCCTTTTAGAGGTAGTGCGATATAACACGTAAAGCCTTACATCATAATTATCTTGAATGAAGAAGAACTTGTCAAGTAAGGCCTCAAAGACAATGCTGGTCATGATGATCATGCTTACAATATGACTTGTTAATAAGACTCTTCTTGTTAGAACTATTTGGTTTGAGATATGATGTTGTACTAGTTGTACAATTATGAATACCTCCCTAATTAAGAGGGAGTGTTGAAAATGTAACTAGTTTTAATCTCCATAATTGTTGTTGTACCCATTTCAATATGTATTTTATGTAACAAACAAGAAAATAAAATGAAAATTTATTACTATTAAATCATGGGTTTCATGCTCTTTATTGATGGTATTCTATGTAAAAGCATGTTTTTCATGACTCTAGGGATTTTTAGGTCTTAGGATTTATTGTCATGAATCAAAGAAGTCAAAATCATGTTTATAAGACCCTTCCGGGAAGAATATATATTTTTAAAAAAATCATTTTTGAGTCTAAAAAGTCTTGGAATATGCTAAAGTACAAGTCGACTATGGAACGATCAAGTTGACTTAAAGGAGGGAATTCAACCCCTTGAGAAGCATATATAAAGGAGTAGTTAGACCTCATTCGACTGAGAAAAATTCGAGCATCACATTTGAAGTTTCTACCGAAGGTACAAAACCAGATGCGAAATAGGCCAAAGGTACAAAATCGAGTGCGAAATGGGCTTAAGTTACAAAACTGGGTGCATAACAGGTTGAAGGTACATAATTGGGTGCGAAATATGCTGAAGGTACAAAACTAGGTGGAAAATAGGCCGAAGGTACATAACTAGGTGCAGATCAGGTGGAAGGTACAAAAATAGGTGTAGAATAGACCGAAGGTAAAAAACATGACGAAGGTGCAAAACTGAGGTAATAGATTGAAGGGTCAAAGTAGTTGTGAACATTGCAAGGTTGAGGCTAGTGGGTTGAAATTGGATATAGTTGGTGTAGGTTCAAGGAAGGACTTGTTGGAAGGGTTGACTTGGTACTTGGAGAAGGACTTGGTCCAGGTTGGGTGTTTGTATCTCATTTGAAGCGGATTCTAATAAGAGAAGATATTTTATGGGTTTTTCCCTTGGATGGGTTTTACCCTGGTTGAGAGCTTAATTTCTGTGTCCTTATTGTTGCTATTTTGTTCTTGAATTTTGTTTGATGAAAATATCTAACTAAAAACATAAAGAAGACTAATAAAGTTCACAAGGAAATATTAAGGTTAAGGAAAATAATAATTACAAGATACTTCTTTACATTTTCCAACATATTTCCTATGTTGTCTACAAATAGGTGATAGAGAAATCCAATTCAATGATGCATGGACACACTTTAATGTGGTTTTTTTTCTTTCCGATGGAGCTTCCAATAACAGACTGTGTGGTAGCAGATCTTACATTATCATGAAGGCTGGAACCTTCTTTAATTTCAGTTGGTCTAATAGCTTTGTCTCTAACAACCGAGCTGAGCTTCTAGCCCTGTGGGGAACCCTCTCATGTGCAAGATGACTCGCCATTGAAGATCTAGAAGTTTTCAAAGACCCAAAGATAATTCTTGACTGGATTCAATAAAGATCAAATCTCATACAACCCTCTCTTACCTTCCAGCTTCTATGTATCAGTTCTCTGATTGCCTCCTTTCAAAATATCACTTTCAACCATGTCCTCAGGGAACATAAATTGATTGCTGACTCCATTTCCAAGAAGGGATGCAACCTCCCGATGGGAAAAATCTTCTTCTCAACTTATGACAATGGAATTATCTACAATTCTAGATCTTTTATCTATTGAAAACACATGTATAACCATTTTTAAATCAGATTCCTCCTAGAAGTCCTTGATCCCTTTCTCATTATTCTGACATTTATCTCAGCAAATCTAATCCTAAATTCGAACAAATCACACTAGAAGAATCCTCAATTTCTCAAAGATAAAAAAGTTTATGTTTTTCTTTTATAGGCATCCAAAATAAATCTTTTTTTTTAAAGATACTAAACCTTACATATCACACTAAAATAAATCATTTTTTTTTTTAAATGAAAAAAAATTCTTTGTTTTTTTGTTACAACCCTTCATAAGATCAGTGGTCACAAATTCACAACAAACATTTATAATTTAGAAGGTCTTCCTAACTTTAAATATCAAAATGTATCTTCTTTTATTCCATGAAAGAAAAATGTTTTTTTCTCAATGAAAAAAAAGGGTGATATATGTGATATACAAAATATTTTAGAGATGGAGAGGACAATTTGTAATATTGTTTCAAAATAGAAACTATTGAACGTGAACTCTCACAAATATGCATATAATATGCGAGGACAATTTGTAATATTGTTTCAAAATAGAAACTATTGAACGTAAACTCTCACAAATATGCATATAATATCCATCACTACCGAAACCGGAGCCTAGTGAGAGAGAAATCTATTGAAATCATCCATTGCTTCTAGTCTAGAAAATGTCATTCTTTGCAACAAATATAATATGGCTTAGTCACAACATCTAAATATTTTAATTGAAGTAACAACAAATCCTAAAGCAATCGTCACTCCACAACACACGTAAACAAAGTAATCAAATTAGATAAAACTCATAATTTCGAATTATAGTTGCATGATAAACTTAACCATAATATTACTAGTGTTGAATATTATATCACGCTAATTAACCCTTGGTGACGATGACTATGTGGTCGAGGTGATTCATGGGCGATCTATGAGGTGGCCTGAAAATTAGTTCAGAAAGTATATGAATGCAATTTCTAGAATCAGGGTTGAAGAGAGGAACATCTTTGACTTTACTGGGAGATGAAAGTTGTTGTGGCAGAAAGAAAAAATTAAGGGATGAAGGGTACAACGAGTCGATAAAATGGGAGCAGTGTGAGAAGCTTGCGAGGAATTTACTATGGGCTATGCAAGGTTGGTATCTAATAAGTCTAGAGAGAAAATTTGTACTACTCTTGTCATGTCATGTTCTTGTTATGTCATGGCTATCTATGAGTGGATCAGATCATCATGTTGGATTTATGTCGATTGCAGATTCTGGGATATTATATCCCATGGAATCTTCCTATTAAGAGATAAGTGTATTGTTTAACCTCTCCTAACAGTCAAATTCCAAGATATCCCTAAATTTTCAATCGACATAAAATTTCCAGAATCATCCCAGTGCCTTAGTCAAGACAATTAGTTGTCCCCACAAACTGCACCACCTTGTCTGAAATTGGTGGTTCCCACATATTGCACCACATTGTATGAATTCATGGACACAAGTAGTGTCTGAATGAGAGATGGAAGAAATGAAATACCTTGATAAGTTAGAGTAAACCCGAGATATTTCCCCGACGCACCAATCTTAAAAAAAGATAGTGGCGAGTCTAAAACAACTTAGAAACCACAAATCCACGAGGGGTTTTTTCGACCCGAAAATAGTGAAATATCGATTAAATTTGGTGGTGAAATATTTTTGGATAGTGCTGCGATTACCTTTGGATCTGCAGGGATACGTAATAGATGCTAGAGTGATAGAGGGCATAAACAATGATAAGCAATGTCAAGCCGAATATGACACAATGGAATAAACAACAATAAACAATGTGAGGGGAGTCGCTCATTCATATAACCAAACGTTGATATTACTTAGATGTAGAGGGTAGAAATAGGAGAGATAATTATATGATGAAATGTAGAGGGAATTCTAGACCAGGCATATTTGCATGCTAAGAAGAGAATAAATACAAACATAACAAGACCAATAGAGTTACTTGGCTTGAATATGATGCCATTGTTAATATACATATAAAAAAATAGAGAAGATATCGGATAAAGTATACGATGCATTTGATTATATATATATATATATATTAATGATTTTCAGTTTCATATTTTAAGAGGTTTTATATTCACTCAAAACTTTTCACCTTCCTTTCACTATTAAGATGCAATTTAACTTAATCCACTTAATTTAATATTTTCACCTTCCTTTTGAAACAAATGATACAATTTCACATAATCCACTTAGATTAGCTCAATGATGAAATATACTTCTCTATCATAACCCATCATGTGTTATCGAATAACCCTTTCAATGGTGAAGAATGAGTAATCTCCGAATGGTCAAGAATAGTTAATAGTTCCATGAATCAATTATTTATATGTCTATGTAAGGTGGCTACATGCATGGTTAGTGTTATGCGTGATTTACAAATTTGGACAAAAGTATCTTCCCTAGGTCTGGTGGCTAACTTATAACTACAGAGAGAAAAGGAACCCAATGCTTTCCTTAAAGTAAATAGATGATGGAATGAAGCCTACCTGGAATCTGTCACATGCTTCACTCATGTTCTTTAGCTTGAATGCTCCAATTCCAGCTCCAATTTACAAAATTAGAACCTACACAATCAGACAACACAATCCAAGAAGATACAATATCTATGCAATATTGTCTAAGTACTACGTTCAATAGATCAACATGGTATTTAAATACATGAAATAACGAAATCACATATAGGAAAACAAAAAAATCTTTGCATTAATATAAATGGAAGGATATTACAACCATAAATAGGTGTTGATCTTGTATAAGAGCTCCTATAAGCTGTCATGTCCTTTCTTTGTCACAAAGTTCACCTCCAATCACCCTAAATGCATGAAATTGTGTCTCTCACAACAACAACATAAGGGTAGAATCACTAACCAAAAGCCAACCTCTTGCATATGGAAGGCTGCAAATATATAGAGGAGTGGGGTAAGTTGGGAGCTCTTATCCAATTACCAATATAAGGTTTTAGATACACCTTTGATGGGAGGATGGGATCAAGGATAAGGGATGGAAAATCCAAATTAGGGTAGGATATGATCCGAATGTTTTATCTGAGGTAAATGGTTGTAACAAATGTTTTATCTGGAAGAGGAAGCTTCCATAATTTATCTCTTTTTCCCTAATTTATTGAACCAATGCAAGTGAAAATGGGAGCAACGTGTAGGTGATCAATGTAGGCCATAGTGGAACAATAGGTAGGTGAATGCTGTCCAACAAGAGGCTAGGGAGAGTTGGTCCTAAAACTAGCTTAGATGATGCAGTTTCAGGAAGAAACTCCGAGGAATAAAAGAGGCATCCTTAGGGATTTGTGCAATGATGATGACAAGGGGGAATAAGATGTTGATTGAAAAAAAGGCCTATAACATATTGATCCTTAAATCGCAAAGTTAGAAATGATGTCTGATTACTGAAGTGCTTTACCTTATGACAAGTCGAAATCAAGAAGAACCTACGAGATTCATCTATTACAATACATTTATATCATGAAATATTTTTTCTTAGGGAGGCATACCCATACTTGTTGTATAAGCTAACATAACATGTACAATGATCAAAAGACACGTCCACAAATAACAACTATTGGACCCATGACTGGATGACTGTACGGTATGAAAATGGCCATCATACATTGTGATCTTTGTATAACTCTTGAAATCGCAACCCAAATGGATGAAACTAGATTTGTGGTCTTCTATATCGTTCACATGACCAAACCAGTGTACGAGTCTAACCACATGAATCAATGATCTGAGGTTGAACAAGGTAGACACCATTTGATTACCGACTGATGATGTAATCCATTAACAGACATGAGAGAAACCACCAATAATGTTAATGGCTCTCAAGGTACTATAGTACAATCCATATGGTGTTAATAAATGGGTTGATGTCGAACACCACACAAAGTATTTCGATCGAGGTGCAATGGTGTAAACCTGTCTCTGAGAGTGAGGACACTTTCCATTGATGTATGCAAGCACAAAGGTACCAAAGGGTTGTTTCTAAGTCAAATTCCTGGATAATGTGCTGATGTCGATAGGAAGTGACCCGTCACAAGAGGGCCTTGATGTATCCCCCATAAAAAACATGAAACAAGTATCATGATTGAGACAAAATGATGTTGATACGAGACTGGATTAGGAAAAGGAAAACACAAAATGAAGGCTTAATAGTATTGTAACAAATATCAACTGAATGACTTCTCTTGAACACACCGACAACACTGAATGAAGTTAGCATCATTGCCCCAAAACCAATATGGAGGTTCTGAAAAGGTATGATGAATCGAAAGATAAGAAGATTACCCAACCCAACAACCACGAAGATGAAGTAGAAGAGTGTCGTGTTCAAGAGTGACTCACTCCCATTAGAAAATGGAGTACCCTATTTTCCCAATTTCCCCCACCATACTCGTTAATACCTCTTTATCTTTTAACAAGCTTGAGGAGGATAATATATGCTTGATTTGTAAGTTCATCCTTCAGATGAATCCCTCCAAGTATTTTTTAACGAACCCTGAGAAGGCGTGGTTTGACCTTGTCATGTTCGTCAAGTCTATCGCTGTTTGATGTTTTAACGAGTCATTAGGGGAATTTTGAGGTCTAAAATGGGCCTCCTATGAAAAATGTACAACCAAAATAAAATTTACAAAAACCAATAGGATACAAGATGATGATTTCAACCATGGGGGATGATTCACCATTTTTGGAGTAAAAAAAAAGATTAAAAAATAATAAAATAATAAAATAATAAAACTATTTTTTCAACTCGTATTTTCAACTTATCTCCTTAATTTTTTACTTAAATTTCGAGTGGGAGTACTGATTGTGGTGTTTGTCCCCCGTGCCTTGGTTCCCTTTGTGATGCTTTAGTCCATTAATGCAGTCCTGAATAAAACAATGGCATATTTCCGTTTGTGTGAATTTAGTTCCACATTAATACTTCCCTCTCCATCGTATGTGCGTGTAATAATAATCCCACATTGGTTGCAGCCTTGAGAATTGGGTGGTTCATTAAGCCCTTCACCGACCAAACCATTTGCCAACGGAGGCAGCCCTTGGGGTCACATGGTGGAGGTTTGCTTCCGGTCTCCTACTAACATCTGGTGTCAGTGTCGTGACTATGGTGTTTGTCCCTTGTGTCTCAGTTCCCTTTGTGATGCTTCAGTCCATTTACGCAGTCCTGAATAAAAAAGTGACATATTCTCATTTGTGTGAATTTAGTTCCACATTAATACTTCCCTCTCCATCATATGTGTGTGTAATAATAATCCCACATTGGTTGTAGCTTTTAGAATTAGGTGGTTCATTAAACCCTTCACCCACCAAAACATTTTTCAATGGAGGAAACCCTTGGGGTCACATGGTGGAGATTTGCTCCCGGTATCCTACTAACATCTGGTGTCAGTGTCGTAATTGTGGTGTTTGTAACAGCCCCATTCCCCCTCCCATTAAACCTCTATGCTGCTGCCTTTTTCTCTTAAATAAAAATAAAAACCGTCGAAACTAACTTCGCACATGCCTCATAACAGATTTGGGTTCCCTGTTTTTTGGTGATGTATTATGGATCGTTCTGGTGGAATAAGATAATGCGCTGGCTATCATGATGATTTAACGCTGCTCGATGCTCCTTAACCCTCGAACCAGTAATTTCCGTGAATATTCAATTTTGTTGAGGAGAACGCTGTTGGGTCTTCTAGATTTGAGCAACATATGAGTTTGAAAATAGAAAATTTGTTCACCAAGTCGACGTTGATTGAAACACTCTTTTTTTTTCCAGTAAGAAAAATACCCTAGTTTATATTATGTACCAGGAACAAACATAAAGGAAATTACAAAAGCACTAATAGCATGATCCTCCAATCCCAAAATTACTGTTTATGTCAGTTTGACGCCACAAAAATCGAACAAAGACTTTTTGAAAAAGTACTATCCAAATACACAACATTACATACAGAAAATAACTGTTATCCCCGCCCCTGAAAATCCCAAAAAGTGACTGTAGAAGATCTACGAAACAACTCAAACTAAAAAGAGACAACAAAGTTTAAACTATCATAGAAACAACACATGTTAAACCTGAAAAATGAAAAACACAACATCCATGAACCCCATTGTACTTATATAGTGGGAACAAAACCCTCAGCCTGAAGACCCTGCATGTTATATAGCTGGTAATTAATCTTTCCATAATCAGCCTTCAGCCCCTACTTTGAAAATTCATCTGCAACAATATTCTTTTCACGATAAATATGATGGTAAGAAATACCTGCATAAACAGATTTTAAAGTATTAATTCTGCAAAGCCAGTGTGAAAGAGAACCCAAATTAAATTTCGCTTTGTGATTCAGATGGTCAATCAAGACCTTTGAATCACCCACAATCCAAATATAATCTTCACCGAGAAATGATGCCCACCACATAAGGCCCCACAATGCCATGATTTCAGCGTTCATATTTGTCCCAAATCCACCATTCCAGTACATTTTGTAATGACATCCTGTAGAGATGCGCAGCCAGGCTCGACATCCACAAATAGACTTCTGAGCCGCACCATCAAAATATCCAACCGGATATTGAAACTGAAATGGGAGAAGTCTTTTGGACAGATCTTTGATAGGATTTTCCTTATGTTTTATGCTGACCCAGTCCTTGTAAATGTGATTTACAATTTCTGCCGGAGACAAACAATGTCCCTTAAATATTCTCTTATTTCTCCCACACCAGATATGCCAATGAAACAGAATAGGGATTGGCCACCAACTCTTATCCCTTTGCAGCCACCAACGCAAACATTCCTCCGTCCATCCAAATAATGGAACCTGTATTTTTAAACACTCACTCAAAATTTGTAGGGTCGCCTTTGCAAATAGACAAGAGTAGAAAAGATGCATATTATCTTCGTCATGTGTGCCACATAGAAGAAAAAGTCCTGGCCCATGCCACCCCCTGCGTTGTAGATTCCTCCAAGTCAAATTTTTATCGTTCTTTACCAGCCACAGGAATATAACCATTTTTACTAGAACATCTACCTTCCAAAAAACCCCAAACCAACAGTCTTGTTCCAGTTCCAACTTTTGTTCTATAAGAGAGATGTATATTTCCTTAACTCTCGGACCCTTTTCATAGTTAGAGCCTTCCCATCTAAGTAGGTCCCCTTCTCACATTCTACATATGCCTTGTCTTCTCAACAGATTTAAATAAGAATCCCATGCTTCTCCCCATCTGCCCTTCAGTCCCAAGTTCAACCTTTCCTTCCATTTCGGGATTTCACCCTTCCAATCCACGATTATTTGACTTAAGTAAAAGATCCATTTTTGATTCAAAAAGAGTTTCATATCGTCCGGAAACTGAAAATTGTTCCATATGCCCATAATGTTAATGCTCCCAACAAGGATTTTTCCATTTCCAAACTGCCATATTAGATGTTGTTTCAATACCGGCCACAGTTTCCCAAAGCCCTTCCAGATTGCAGAGCTTCCACTCCCAGATTTCCATCCCAAGACATACACTTCCTCTAAAGAAGCCCCTCCCATATAATTCTGGTTTATGATGTCCTGCCATGAACCACCAGAATGTAGACTTCTCCACATGGATTTCAGCAGAAGAGAATGACCAAAAAGTCCCAAGTCCAATAGACCCCATCCCCCTTTATCATTTGGGCATGCTAACTGATCCCACCGTGCCAAATGAATGACCTTCTTCTTTTCTCTCCCCCCCATATGAAATTTTCCATTATTTTGTGGATCTCATTCATGATCTTCTTTGGAATAATATACAAATGACCCCAGTAAATAGTTATCTGTTGTAATACAGCGTGTGACAAGATCAATCTTCCACCCTTAGAAAGCCACTTATTAGACCAAACATTTAATTTCTTGTCATATTTATGCAGTAACCACCTCCAGTCCTTTGTTGTGTAGCTCAAGGCCTTCATCCAGAACCCTAGGTAGGTAATTCCATCATATAACGAAGCATTTTAAAATCCAAACAACGAGGCAAGCTCTTCCTTATTCCTATCATTTCCACCCGCAAAATAGATACATGATTTCACATCACTAATCACCATGCCTGTGGCCCTACAAAAAACTGAGAAAATTTCTTTCAAAGTCACCCAACCATTATAGACCAGCATGCCAAAAATTAAAATATCATCAACAAAAAGACTATGAGTAGGCTTCAATTGTGGGTTGATCTTTATCCCCCGGAACGACATCATATCACCGGCCCTGCTAATCCTTCGACTCAATGCATCCATGACCAAGATAAAAAGCAAGGGGGACAATGCACATCCTTGCCTTAAACCCCTCCCCGGCTGAAAGAATTTGGTAGCTGAGCCATTTATTATGATAGCCATAGATGTCCTGGTAACACAGCCCATAATCCATGCTACTGCATTTGTACACAATCCGATCCTATGAAGCACCAATCTCAAAAATAACCAGTCCACCCTATCATATGATTTATTCAGATCAATCTTCATGATAGCAGCATTCATATTTTTGAGCCCAATGGTATGAATTACCTCTTGTGTCAACCCAACAACATCATGTATATTCCTATCCTTTAGAAATCCAGATTGTTCAGAAGAAATAAACCTAGATAGATTTCCTTTCATTCTTTGTGCTATGACTTTTGATATTATCTTGTAAAGTGTATTACATAGTGAAATGGGCCGGTAATCATCAAAGGATAGCTTCCCCGATATTTTTGGTATAAGAACAATGAAAGTTGAATTAACAGCCCCCTGGATCTGCCTGGAGACCCTGACATCCTCCACCATCTCCATTATATCCTGAATGAAGTCATCAATGAAATGTATAAAGAATTTTGGGGTCCAGCCATCGGGGCCCGGAATTTTGTCAACAGAGAAAGCGCTGAGGATACCCCTTACCTCTTCACACATCACCACTTCTATGAACCTCCTATTATCTGCCTTATTAAACATCATTGGATAGTCTACAATCATCTCCATGTGGTCCTCGGCCAGCACCATGTCTCTTTTAGCATATAAAGACCGGAAATAATCAACAGCCGCTATTTTTATCTCAGAGTTCTTGTACATAGTATTACCCTCTTCTTTAATTTCCTAGATAGCATTATCCCTCCTTCTTCCCGAGGCAAACTTGTTGAAAAATTTAGAGTTTTTGTCACCCACCTTCAACCATACTGCCCTGCTTTTTAACCTCCATTCAGCCTCTTCTTTTAGTAGAATATCCCTGTATTCAGCCTCCAGATTTTTCAGGTCCTCCCAATAGTTGTCATTTTGAATACCATCTGACACCTCAGAGTATATTCTCGCCCTTTCTACAATGATATGTCTAACTCTCTGGCTGAAGACCCTTTTCTTCCTGCGATCCCACCCTCAGACCTCCTTTTTGAGTCCTTTTAAAGTATTTGTAAGATGTTCTATGGCTGAAATACCCGGGCTTCTATAATGCGCAGACAAATACCCCTTCACCAGATTATTAAATTCTTCATCTTCAAGCCACAATCTGTTGAATTTAAAAGGATATCCATACACTTTCTCCTCAAAGTCCCAGACCAAAATCATCGGTCTGTGATAAGAAATCGTGAGGTCTTCTACCTCCACGTCCAAGTTTCTGATGGCCGACCTGAAACCCATACTGATCATAATTCTATCAATTCGTTTCCCAATAAAGTCCGGGCCTTTCCTCCCATTGATCCAAGTTGGACTTTTTGTGGCCATCGGAATATCAATAAGATCAGAGTTAAACAATAGCTCCTTAATGTCACTGTCTCGAGGATCTGCTCGCCCCTTATCACCCCATATTTCATCAGGAAAAAAGAGCGGTTGTAATCCCCGCCATAATGATGTTCCTCAACAGAAAAAACCCACAGTCCTCCAAATGTTGCCAGAAATTCAACTTGTTTGAATACAGAGCATATATATTAATTATGTGAATCTGAGGTTTAAAACCCCTGCAATATCCTGTGAGAACAATGCCCCCCGGAAAACCAAAAGCAGTGAACGCATAAACACTGGGATCCCACATCACCACACATCCCCCTGATAAACTATTTGCATCAGTCATCACCAGGGACCAATCTGGAAACAAAGGTCACAAAAAGGCAGTAGCACGATCCGCATCAGACATGGTTTCTTGTACCAAAAAAATATCAGGCTTGTTACATAACAAAAAATTCCTAAGGGACATAAATTTAGCATGCCCCCCTAGACCCCTATTATTCAGCGAGACCAACTTCATCAGGACAAGTCATCAGCGGGGTAAGTGCTCTAAGAACCCGCCCAATTGCCTGTACCACAGGGACTTCACGAAAATTTTCAGCATTTAGACTGACTCGAAAAATAGATTTGATATCTTTTTCTGTTTCCCTCTTCCTCTTCGAATGGTAACATTTTTACGGGAAGGGGGACTGACAATATTGCATGATGGGGAAATACCAGTGGTCACGGTAAGTGGTATTAATCCAGCCTTTGAATTAGCAAGCAGATACTCTATGTCATTTCCCACAGAGTTCCTTGGGGAATCGACCTCCACTAAAGGCACCTCAGACGTATTGTCCCCTGGCGGGCATCTCCCATCCGACTCCCCCATATTTGTCAAATCCATGGAGACCTGACCACAATTTCCCCCCATCCTTGGGATAAAAAGTCTGGGCTTGGATAAAGTCGCCAGGGACCCTTTTGGCGACACCAGAATGTTTAGGGTCGAAATAGAGGAAACATGATGGGAGTCCCGATCCCCCCCCTCCACAACAACATCCGACAGAGTGGGACTCTAGGTCAAAGATATCTTGCCCAGTGACAAACCATTTTCCACAGTGACCAACTGATCTTCTAAACCCTTACTTGTCCTATAAACAGGCCCAGATCCTATGTAATCACTATCCAAGACCTTCATAGCATGTACCCCATCTAAAACATTATTATGAACCCTATCAGATGTTGAACCCGACTAAATTCCAAATTACATGTATCCTTAATAGTGATACTAGATAAGGAATTATGTTGCTTACCCGACGACTTTTCGGCAGTCGAGAGTGGTAGTTTATCAGCTTTCCACTGCTCCCAAAAGGACTAATCATCCTTTGGCTGCCGACCCATACTTTTCCATGCAGAGAAATTCTGCCTTAGATGTCCTGTCTCATGACACAGGAAGCACCAGAATGGGATATTCCAGTAATCCAGTAGCTGACAATGCATCGAACCATCCCACTGTAGTTTTATCTCCGACGGCAAGCCCCCAGCGAACGGGATCTCAACCAACACCCAGGCTATATGCTTATCAAAGGCCTCGTGACACTTTGGGTCGGCATATTTGCATGTACCAATACAGTCCCCGAGCGCCTTAACAACTCTGAAATTCCAAAACATCAGTGGCAATCCATGTAACCTGACTCAGACCACATGATTCACAGGTGCGTTTGATATCGAGTGAAAGCTAGCGTCCCACCGGTGAAGTGCCATAAAACACCGGCCGAGCACCCACGTGCACCCAAAACCACAGCAACATCTTCCTCCTTCTTCATAACGAAACAAATGATTGGCACCCCCTATGTTTTAATTATTTATGATGTGGATTCCTGTGTTAATTTATAGATGCCACCCTCAACGAATTCAGAATAAGTATTAATTATCCCGAAAATATCAGAGAGTGATCTTGTTTAATGGCTAGCCAAGTGATTTGTTTAACCCAACATACGTGTCACCAAATCTTATTGTTGGTAACGCCTTTGTTGTTGGTAGCACTCGCATCTACCTGCACATGAAAAAAATAAAATGTTAATTATCTAACAAACACCAGAATCAAAATAAAAGATCAAAATAAAACGTAGGCTTAACCAAATGTAGTATGATCCACGTTCATTCTCTCTCCCACGACGGCACGTTGCAATCGGGTCCTTGGTCAAAAATGTTGGCGGTTTATGTGTGTAACGAATTGGAAATGCCAAGTCTCCATTGGAGCGTGACGTTCAACGTTAATTGGAAACTGACATTTTTGTGATATACATTGTGTCAATACGTTGGAAAATGAATAATCCACTTTTCCCTTTGTATTAAAATTTTTAGACATGTTCACTTGAAATAACGTATTGTGTCAAAACGCCAATTTTCATTTTGTTTTTAAAGGGCCTTTCATCCAATATAATTCAAATTTGTCAAGTGAAAGTTTGAAGTATGTTTAACTTTCCAATACGTTGAGTGTTCAAATGAATTTAATATCATTCCCTTGGTATTTAAAGAGTTTCGAATGTTATCCTTCTTATTGAATGTTTTTGGCATTGATTTTTTTTTTTTTTTTTAAAATCGTTCCCTTTTGTTAATAATGGTTATTTTGAAGTTCTAAGTTATATGTCATATATACATGTTAGGTTAAATTTAATTTGTAAGAATACATTGGTTATTATTTATATGAATATCTACAACCATTTATTTACATATGTTAATATATTATTACATTAATGTACATGCCATAATAAATGTACATAATACATTAATTCATGTACATAAAGATTTAGGTAATGTCAAAAAGAGACCAAATTGAGTTAACTCTTAAAAATTTAAAGGGAGTTCATCAAGGTTTACTTTAGAGGCTGAAGTCAAGTAAATTGAATGTTTTGAAATGTTTTCAAAGAGTCCACGATAATGAATGTGATCAAAACAAGTGATGAAGACATAAAAAACAAAATGCTATAAGGTAAACCAAATGAAAAATGTGAGGCGATATGGCAAAATGAGACCAATGATGCAAGCGTCACTCCAAGGAGAGGAATAACAACGTGAAGTGACACAAATGTAGTGATGTGATAAAAGGAACATAAAACCGAAAAATAAACTTTAAACGAACGTGATCAAAGTGAAAAAGAAACTTAAAACATAATTAGAAACAATTTTACACGAAGGGTCCCCATATCTTGTCTATAAAATATGGGGGTGTTGTGGCTACAACAATTGGTGACACATGGGAGAGAAATAATTATCTTTGGTTAGGATCTGACAGAAGTTGTCCCAAAAATATTTATATCTTATACAATTCCCAAGGGTCCCACACAAAACTAGAAAGAAATAGAGTGAACGAAAAAATGATTAGATTACTAAAGTGTCTCATTTCAAAATAATGAATCCAAATAAAGATAATATTATTTACTTAAATTTAGGACCCTGCTGTCGAATAATGAAAATAGCTAGGAAGTCACTTGAAGATTAGCAAACATATGAGATAACGTTATCTGTTTACATGACATTGCTTCGATGCCAGTGAGCCTGGACAGTACCCCGACGAAGTTGTCATGGTACCATACAAGTATGGCCCCGCTCCCAGCAAGCGTCGATAGCCCTGGCAGGTTTACTTGTACTTCCCACACATGTGTGTTTTAAACTCACTTTTGAACTACCCTTTTGATTATAATTTACAGAATTGCTTTTATTATTACTTGTTTTGCAATTAGGTGAAGAGAGTGGGGTGGTACAAAAGGATATGTATTAGAAAACAAATGAAAGGCTATTAAAGATTGACCTCGTTAAATTTATTCGCATTTTCCAAAGAAAAGTATTTTATATATGTGGAGGGGAATGGGAGGGATTCCAAATTTTAGATTGATGACAATTTGTTCATCTATTTAAATGAGCTCAAAATATTTGAACCAAGACTCTATGTTCCCCATGATAAATGATTAAGATACGAGAAGTAGGAAACTTATATCTAGTTATAGATAAAGAGTAAGGATTTCCCCATGTGGACCAACTAGTCTTGCCGTTTGAAATAATGTTCCTCCATATAAAAGGGTGAAAACAAACCATAAAAGGAAAAGTACAAAAGCAAAAGAAAATAAAAACCAAAAGGACACAAAACTAAGTTAAATTAAAATCAATTGGTTTAGCTTAAAAGGGAAACAAGACAAGATATAAAAAAATCTACAAACATAGGTTGAGATAGTGATACATGTGCCTTGTTGGGTTTTGATGAATAAAACTTTCCCAAATGTTGACTATGGTGCAATCATATTTACGAAATTGTTTATGATATTATCACCATGATATTGACATTTATTCAAAATAAGCTTCTTTAAAGAGAAAAACTAAAGATAAATCTTAAAATGACATAAATATATAATGATGATTATGATGATTAAAGTCCTAATTCACCATGATTACCTTATTCAAAACGTGAAATTTAAATCAAACTAATTCTAATCTTACTATGTACACACTATACAAAATTTGCATCAGGAAAACTGATCAAGTATACATATATTTCCAATGCATTTATCTCATCATCTTTGTCCTTGCAATCAAAGATATAACATGCATTAGTAAAGGCAATAAAAAAAACTAAAAAATAAAATAAAACTATGTACATATAACCTTAAGAAGTTAAAAGAAAACAAATTATGTATAACAAACTTCACTTAAAACGATTTGTCTAAGAAAATTTCAAAAGGATCATAGAAGTAAGGGTGACTACCTGATACCTCTTGAAGATCATTCCAAGGAGAAGAAACCGACAGGCTTAGCTCAGATGGTATACCTTTAGATGTTGCATCTCGTTGAAAGATATCATTAGTATATACATGATTATCTAATTTATTGAACTATCAAAATCATAAGGAGAAATGGAATACCTAACACTAGGAAGACAAGGCAAAGAGATTTTATCCAGACAAGATTGAAAAAATGAATCTATCATTAGATTTAAATTAGGATCTCTTTGTGACAAAGGTATTTTAACAATCTCATCATCGAAATATTTGTCATATATGGCCCCTCTTTCCTGAATTTGTGTAAGTGATATGATTCAGAAGAATCAACAAAATGAGATAAAGGTGATTGAAAATCATCAAGTATGGATTAAGAATATTTCTCACAAGAAATATGGTCCTCAAAGAAAATTGAACTTACTGAAGGCAAGTTTTCGTCAGAAAGATCTAAGATATCACTATGGTTTGTAATCTGATTTGTGAAAAGGTCTGGATACAAAAAATAATGAACTCCAGAGTATATCATATTTTGAACATCCATATTATTTTCCTCATCATGGATATGTTGATTAATGTGGATTTAAGGTATATCTTCTGTTAGAATTGAGTCTGCTTTCAAAGGAACATTGTCACAATGCTCATAATTCAGTTCTTGTGGTGTAATAGTTCCTGCTGAAATTGAATAAGATTGATTAGAATGTTCAACATGTTTAAGATATATATCAAGAATATATTGTTCTTGTGTGTATGATCTATCATATTTACTGGATGAAGAAACAAGAGACTGAAAACATTGCAATAAATCATCTTGAGAAGGAAGGTCTTTGAGGGGATATCTAAAATAGTGAGATTTATATATATCATAAAATTCATCAATCGATTCATCTTCTCGCATTGTAATCTAGTTCCTATGTCAAAACACAACTTCTCACAATCATAAAACTGATGTGCTGAAAGGAAAGTATCGATAAAGTGTTCCCAATAATGTGTAGATTTGTCTCGAAGTGTAGTATACCATCCTTTAATTTGACCTTTAAACGTGAGAGAAAATGACCTGCATAGCTCATTTTCATTAGTGATGTTAAAAGATTTACATTTGACCAAAATACTATGAAACATGATCTACAATAGTAATGCCACTCTCTCCATCATATGCAGGTCTAATAAAGGACATGATAGGTTTCTTGAGAAATATCTCGTAGGTTCAGGTGTACTGAATGCATGACCCAAATGATGAGATATGATTAACAAGATAAAATTTCATACAGATAAAAATATGTGGCCCTTCTTCTAGCACTAAAAATGTTGATGATTGGAAATGTCCTGGCTCAACACGTGAGAAATTTCTCGGTCAGAGTCCCTATTAAAATATTTCCATTGTGATGGAAATCCTAATTAGTTCAAATGAGTTTCTAGTTACATGCGTCCTAGAACTAGCCTAAGTTAACCTAGTCTAAGTTAGTATGTACAATATGCACAAGGACAACCTTTAGTGTGCTTACGAGTGATGGTTATCAAGGTTAACTAACTGAAGGGAAAAAAAGAATCATCCGTATGATATCTTTAGGTGAGATGATCCTTAATGATTTGACTGAAACCATGGATCAGTCAGGAAAATGTGAGGTTTTCTCCTACACAAGGAGACTTATAGAATAAAATAATCAAATGAAACTAGTTTTACAATGAAAACGAACATAAAAGGAAACCTATCTTAACTAAGCACATGATAGCTTCATCCCTAATCAAGATCTAAAATGTTCTAATTGGAAGGGGAAGAAATGCATTTGATCCTAGGTTGAAGGTTCACTTATAAATCCCAAAGTAATTTGAAGATATACGAATGCCTTTTGTACGATTTCAAATAAAGTAACATTGCTAGAAAACTACCAAAATGACCTTATTTACATAGGTGAGATCAATCATATAATAAGTTAATTATAAATTTTATATGAGCAAAGAAAGTAATCTTCTCTGCTCAATCTCGATATGAAAAAAATGTAAAGATAAATAAATAATTATCTATCTTACAAAAAATTACCATGTAACTCACTTTATGAAAACAAATAACAATACTAAAAATTACCGTTTCAATTCATTTCTTGCTATTTTTTATAAAATTAAATATTAAATGCCACGTATCTAACATAGATATGAAAAAAATTATATATATATATATATATATATATATATATATATATATATATATATATATATATATATATATAGTGAGCTCGGGAGGCTTCTCTCCAAGATTTTTGAGCATAGGAATAAAATCTTAAATCAAAATAAATAACTCTTTTCTTTAGGTCCGATAGACCAAATATTGGTCTCAATAGACGTTATATATATATATATATATATATATATATATATATATATATATATATATATATATATATATATATATATATATAAAACGATAATATGATTCTTGTTATATATACAAAAATTTGATCAACATAAAAATTCGCAGGACAAAGAATCCCAAACACATTAAACTATGACTTTGTTAAAATAGAAACATGCCATGGACGAAAAAGTGCAATATGTGCCCTTAGCAAGCCAATTCGACCCACTACAAATCGAAGTAGTCTAGCTAGGCGGAGGAATTGCCTACTTTCCGTCGCCGTTCAGAAAACCTTCTAGCTCCGGCCGATCGATCCTCCAAACCTGACATCTCTGATAAAATCTGCTAGAATCTACTGAAGCGGCTCCACCAAACTGCCAACTAGTTAATGCAGTGAGAATGGCGGGTAGGAAATGTGAATCAATTTTAATTCAGAAACCTAATCTCCCACGCGTATTCGCTTCGCTGCTCCACGACTCTGCTCGTCAGAACTTCTGTCAAACAATCTGATTGTGACTGCATCAGAGGTTGGAGGAATGGCTGTCAAACAATCTGATTGTGACTGTATAGATGTACCTGTACAAAATTAATGTCCATAGATGATCTAAAATTGGATTGTATTTGTTATGCTATGCAAAGTATCCAAATAGATATATTTTAGTGTGCAAATGATTCTCCTTAAGTTGCAGGTTAAACAAATATTTCTGGTTTTGTTATTCAAGTTTCTGTGTGAGCATTGATTAAATAATTTTACTGTTTAACATTGTACAATAGAAATAAACAACAAATAAAATCACAAACACATTACTCAGCTATTTTTTGAGTAGTTCACCCCTCCTGGGCTACGTCTGCTGGTCCAAGCCTCTCAAATGGCATGTCCCTCTTGTATTAATTTTGCTCAAAATGAAAATAAAAGTGTAAATTTTCCTCAATAGGCAAAACTAATTGTAAATATATTTTCATAAGATATTAAATAGCTAAAAATGCCTTTTCATTTACACTAAACAGTGAATATTACCCAAAACAGTGCCTTGTCCATGATGGCCCTGATGGTTCCTTCATCTTCATCGAAGGAAAAAGTGCTGAAGATCACCTCTGTTCAACTTGAAAAATATTCCAAACTGTTCAGAATGCTGAAGAGACCCAAAATTGACTAAAATTTCATCCAATTTGGTTAAATAATGAGGGAGTTATGACCTCTGCAAGAAAAATGCCCAATGTCCCCAAAAAAACGCCACTACAAATGGAATAACTCCAGTTAGGAGTGCTAACATGGCAACTTCTCCGAAATTAGCGGAGTCCACCCAAATTCGTCGGTAACCGCTGGTGGTCAAATTTTTTGTTGGGGTGGAGGTCACATGACCCCTCTGCCCAAGCCGCCTGCATAACCGTTGATCCAACCGTGGCAAGACCGTTGCATTAAATTTTCGGACGAGTGGTCACATATTCAGATACTCCGTAAAACCGTAACCACCAACAACTGTTACCGCCTGGTCTTAAGCCCCCTGGTCGCGGCAGAAAAGTCATATGGTATGGTTAATGTGGGGGCCAGAGTGGTCACATATCCGGATACTCCGTTTAACCGTAACCGTCAACAACTGTTACCACTCAGTGTTAAGCCCCATGGTCACGACAGACAAGTCATATCGTATGGTTAATGTGGGGGCTAGCCCCCTTTGCCGCTGACGGAATTTAAAACATAATTTAAATATGTTATATGATCCATTGAAGTTAAGTAACAATGTGTAGACGGGCTGGTTGGGCCTGTGGGTTGGCAACTAGGCGACTAGTGTTCGATTCTTGTAGAGTTAACAAAATTTTTACACTTCAAACTTTCCACCGGCCTGGGGCCACGTGGCGGCCTCCGGGCCTACCATGTGGCAGCCCGTGATTGGCCAAAACATAAAAAGTCAATCCACCAACGAATCATCACATGCCACTTGTCAAACCATAACATGCCCAAATGGAATATTCTAGGGAATATTCTAAGGAATATTCCTAGAATATTCTTTGAAATATTCTTTTTAAATTTTTTTTTCCAATGTTGGAAAGTCAAACTTGGTCAACTGAAAAATGGAGTTTACTGGAGATTTCAAACCTCAATAACTTTCGCATATGACCTCGGTTTTGAGAACCGTTCATGGCGCCAGAATCGCAGCGACGAGACCTTTCCGGTCATTCATATTGCAAGTGATTTTGAACTCTTTATTTTTTGAGCAATTTTCATAACTTGGATATGATCTCCTGATCACACCTCCCAAATGAGAAGCTTTTGGACCCCAAAAGCTCTCTAAACTACTGAAACTAATCTGTACAACAAATAAGAGTACTTCACCCTCTTCTCTTTAGCCTCCAAACACTTTCTTTACATGGCTAGTGACTTTGAACCACAACTAGAAAGCAATTCACACTTCCCTTCCTCGATGCGTTTGTCCACCTGTCAAGAGCTGTCTTTGTTGCACTCACTCAAAAAATTTATGGCGAGAAATTTGCAGAAGTAAGCTGTACATTGCTGCCTTGATCAATGATCCAAGGTGGCTCAAACAAACGAGATATTACAACATAAAATACATGTATACAACCAAAATTTGCATATGTACAAAATGAGTACGTCTTACTGTACCAAGAAGTCCCTCCACTTCTTACCAAGCCACTTCCATGGTGAATTTTTCTACTGCAGCTCTTCCTCATGTGAAACTTCCATTTTCACATCAATAATGGAATCCTTGGTTCCACTTGTGCCAATCTTTCTGTCCGCTTGCTGCATGTGCTTTGGATGACTAGTTGGATGCAAAGTCCAACAATGAGAGACATCATGTCCCTTCTTTTGGAAATATGTGCAAAACTCATGCACCTTCTTTGAAAGTTTCCTTTGCCTCATCTGCTTCCTGTATGATTTCTTCCTCATCCAGCATCTCGAAATATCATGGTTAAATCGACCACAATATGTACAAAAAATCTTTCTTCCATTTAAGCATGTAAAATTATCATGCTTTGCAGAAACATAATCAAATTGATCATGCGAAGATTTATACTTGTGCTGCTTTGAATGTTCATCCTTTTTGTCTTCATGAGAAGATGAACTAGTAGAGGCTACAACTTTCATTTTCAGACTAACATCACTGTTTTTGTCTTGAAAACTGTCTGAACTTGCATGCTTTCCATAAGCTGCATGTCTACCATCTTCTTGATGCAACAAAGGCTTAAAGCAATGGCAATAATATTTGAAACAAATTTGACATATTTGCATCTTAGAACTTAGAATAAAGGTTCTCTTTAAAGTAGCCTCACACGCTTTCATGTTTTTGGAATTTTCGCTATTAAATTGCACATAACCAAGACCAAGATTCTTGGGTCGTTCCTCAACCGAAATGGGATCAACCATGCCTTGTACATGCTTACCTAACCCCTTGCCTTCATAGCCCATTTTAATCATTAATCTGGACCCTATACCTCTCATATGTTTTTCGAAAGAACCAACACATATTTCTAAAGAGGAAACTGAAGACAAGTTAGAATGGATTACCTCTTTCTCATGCATTTTCTTGGTCAAAGCCTCTTGGGCTTGATGGAGCTGCCTCTCCATATCATGCAATATTTGAAGAATTTCTTCCTTCTCTTCCTTCATGGCAAACAACTGTTCATGAAGTTCAGTACTTTCTCTTTTATCCTCAAACAAAATCTGTACCATGTCCTTCAATATAATAAAGTCACACTTCATATCATCATCAAAGAATCTTGTGAAGGAGGAAACTTCACTTGTAGAATTTGTCATTATGATGTCAATGAACAAATTAACTTCGAAAAAGTTCTCAAAGCTTTTCAAAACAAATGAAAAGATTTTTTAACCAAATGGCTGTAAAGACCAACTCTTATTCAAGCAGCCAAACAACAAAGAAACTCCAAAAGCTTCTCAACAAACAATTGTCAAGAGGGTTTGTGTTCCAATGTGACCTTAAGGTACTTTTGGGTAAGGAAGAAGCCTTCAACTCTTTCTTCCTTTTTGTTTTCTCCAAGACTTAGCTAATCAGTAGCTATCCCCAAATCTCAAGCAAACTCAAACAACATTCAGTTTGCAAACAGTAAAACAGTCGATCTTTTACACTGTTTAAACACCTTTCCTTGAAGACATGCTTAAGGCTTTTTCTCATCTCTTAAAATTCAGCCAAGTAAGCCAAAAAAAAAACCTAGAACAAATGCTGCCCCAAAATGCTAAACACTGCTTGCAAGGGTTATAATGCAGACTTAAAAAAAAAATCCTTTTGCACAAGAACAATATAGAGAGAAACACTAGCTCTCCTAATGCTAAAAAACACTAGCTCTGATACCATCCTATTCTAAAATTGGATTGTATTTGTTATGCTATGCAAAGTATCCAAACAGATATATTTTAGTGTGCAAATGGTTCTCCTTAAGTTGCAGGTTAAACAAATCTTTCTGGTTTTGTTATTCAAGTTTCTGTGTGAGGATTGATTAAATAATTTAATTGTTTAACATTGTACAACAACAATAAACAATAAATAAACTCACAAACACATTACTCAACTATTTTTTGAGCAGTTCACCCCTCCTGGGCTATGTCTGCTAGTCCAAGCCTCCCAAATGGCATGTCCCTCTTGTATTAATTTTGCGCAAAATGAAAATACAAGTGTAAATTTTCCTCAATAGGCAAAAATAACTGTAAATAAAGTTTCATAAGATATGAAATAGCTAAAAATTCCTTTTCATTTACACTAAATAGTGAAATATTACCCAAAACAGTGCCTTGTCCATGATGGCCCTAATGGCTCCTTCATCTTCCTTGAAGGAAAAAGTGCTGAAGATCACCTCTGTTCAACGTGAAACCTGTTCCAAAATGTTCATAATGCCAAAGAGACCTAAAATTGACTAAAATTTCATCCAATTTGGTTCAATAATGAGGGAGTTATGACCTCTGCAAGAAAAATGCCCAATGTCCCCCAAAAACCCCACTAAAAATGCAATAACTCCAGTTAGGAGCATTAAAATGGCAACTTATCCGAAATTAGCAGAGTTCACCCAAATTCATCGGTAACTGCTGGTGGTCAAATTTATTATTGGGGGCGGAGGTCACATGACCCCTCCGCCCAAGCCGCCTGCATAACCGTTGATCCAACCGTTGCAAGACTGTTGCATTAAATTTTTGGACGAGTGGTCACATATCCGGATACTCCATCAAACCGTAACCATCAACAACTGTTACCGCCCGTTGTTAAGCCCCCCGGTCGCGGCGGAAAAGTCATATGGTATGGTTAATGTGGGGACTGGTCCCCTTTGCCGCCGATGGAATTTAAAACATAATTTAAATATGTTATATGATCCATTGAAGTTAAGTAACAATGTGTAGACGGGCTTGTTGGGCTGGTGGGCTGGAAACCAAGCGACGAGTGTTCGATTCCTGTAGAGTTATCAAAATTTTTACACTTCAAATTTTCCACCGGCCTGGGGCCACATGGTGGCCACCGGGCCTACCATGTGGCAGCCCATGATTGGCCAAAACACAAAAAGTCAATCCACCAATGAAACATCACATGCCACTTGTCAAACCATAACACGCCCAAATAGAATGTTCCAAGGAATATTCTTGAAATATTCTTTTAAAAATTTTTCCAATGTTGGAAAGTCAAACTTGGTCAACTTAAAAATGGAGTTTACTGGAGATTTCAAACCTCAATAACTTTCACATACGACCTCGGTTTTAAGAACCGTTCATAGTGCCAGAATCGCAGGGATGAGACCTTTTCGGTTGTTCAGATTGAAAGTGATTTTGAACACTTTCATTTTTGAGAAATTTGCATAGCTTGGATATGATCTCCTGATCAATAGAGAGTTACAATCAACAAAAAAACAAAAAACATAGGCAAAACATGTGCCTTAATGAAACTAGCATGTAAGGTCGAGTACTACAAGGAAAATATACACCATCCAGTGCATCGAAAAACATAAATAAGTGGTCAACCCCATGTCACAAGAAAGAAACATATATCAAAAACTATAAAACTCCACACCATAGACCAAAAAAGGGGAGAGTCCAAAAGTCCACATAATACTGAAATCAAAACAGATAAGAGAAAAACCAAAATAGTGTAGCACAACAAGTGTTTATTAGTCGAAACTATACTCCTTCCAAAACTACGAATCTATTGGCCATAGGGGTAAGATACCATATTTCCTTGGGGTTATACGAGTTATTAATTTTCCCCTTTAAAGTAGTGAAACATCTCTTAATTTTTTTTTATTGAGTATTTCTAAGGAATTTTAACTGTGCACTGTTTCTCACATGGATGTAGGAAAATTCCAAACCACATTCATTACAACCGATTATCTAAATTAAACTTACATTTAGATCATTAATATAGTTCCATTTCTAATTATTCACTAAAATGAAATAGTATATCTGATAGAGATGGTGTTGGATAAATTTTCAGTCGATTACTCATAATATCGCTTTCCATTTTTGTGTTCTAGTTAGAAGAATACATGGTACAGACGAGGAGGAGGCTGGCAAGAGGAAGAGGATGAGGTGGCTGCTAGGAGGAAGATGACGCTATGACGAACACGACTCCAGCTAGTCACAAATCCTGCAAAACAACAAACAAAACATTACAAAATTAAAAATAGCTTTAAAAAACATACAGTAAAAAAATAAAATTCCAACTAAGAACTTGTAAGTCCCACCACATACGCGATATCTTTGTCGGAAAATTCCTCCAGTGATGATAGGGCAGAAAGATCCTCCACCAAAAAACGCTAATGATAAACTAATAGGCAAGTAAATATTTCTGCGGTCTGAGGGACACTATATTTATAAACAATATTTCAGCCAAAAATCATTGTCGGTTTTTCTACCTTCGGCCAAAAATCCGATTAATGGTTGACGTTAATGTAAATGACAGTGATAGTTCGGCTGAAAAAACATTTTGTTTGGCCGAAACGTGCAATTGTGAAATTTTCGAGCGTGTTTCTCAAAAAAGTGTAACCTAGCTTCGCATTTCCACCCATTAAAGAGGGTTGAAACTCACATTTATCACATTTTTCTAAGCCCTCCGATGAGGGAGTTAGGACCAAAGTTACTGGTGTGTAATATTCCCAACCGTTTAACCGGTTGGACCAAGTCTTAATGGTAGAAGACTAATAAATAAAATAGTAAATAAGCGGCACTGGCCCATGGTTTGTCCTTTTAGATTGTTTTGACCCCAGGTGTTTGCTCCTGGTTTTTCCTTTTGGTTGTTTTGACCCCAGGTATTTGCCCATGGTTTTTCCAAGTAGCCATCTATAAAAAGAGAAGGAGGAACGAGAGCAACACTTGGAATTTGATCTTCTCTCCTTAGATATTTTGAGAGCTCAAGCGAGTTTTCAAGTTGTGGGGGTTTTCAGGTGAGACCCTCAGCCACTCTTCGGTGGGACTCAATTTCACCCTAGTGGGAAAACACAACTTCGGTAATCTCTTTGGTTACCCTAGTTGGAACACTTTCTTTCATTTCTGTTACTTGAAAAGGGTTACACATATTATCACAGCTAGTTCAAGTTTCTGAGTTCGGGGGTATCCTTTGCAGGGATTTCTACTGCTTATTGGAGTATACGCAGATCCAGTGGCTACGAGTCGAACTCGCGAAGTGATAGACTGTGTACAGCCCATTATTGGTCCATCAACGAGCAAGAAGTATTTCTTGGGCATGCTGTCTTCCTGTGAGAATTGAAGTCTGCTTCATCCCCTGTTAAGATAACGCCTTGAGCGCAGAAGGGAGGCCAACTCCGTCGGCGGTTGTAGTAATGCACTCACCCACAATGACTGCCATATGCACGCAAGCAAAGAACATATATATTGATCGCAGAAGGCTTGGTTTGAACACATGAAGGAGCTTTCATGTAAAAATAGGAATTCGCTGCATCGATGATCTGCTCAAGCAACACTTCCGACAACATTACAGAACCCTGTCACTCTGTCCCAAGTGATCTCGATCTGCGCTGAGTCGAAATAGAGGAAACATGATGGGAGTCCCGATCCCCCCCCTCCACAACAACATCCGACAGAGTGGGACTCTGGGTCAAAGATATCCTGCCCAGTGACAGACCATTTTCCACAGTGACCAACTGATCTTCTAAACCCTTACTTGTCCTATAAACAGGCCCAGATCCTATGTAATCACTATCCAAGACCTTCATAGTTGTACCCCATCTAAAACATTATTATGAACCCTATCAGATGTTGAACCCGACTAAATTCCAAATTACATGTATCCTTAATAGTGATACTAGATAAGGAATTATGTTGCTTACCCGACGACTTTTCGGCAGCCGAGAGTGGTAGTTTATCAGCTTTCCACTGCTCCCAAAAGGACTAATCATCCTTTGGCCGCCGACCCATACTTTTCCATGCAGAGCAATTCCGCCTTAGATGTCCTGTCTCATGACACAGGAAGCACCGGAATGGGATATTCCAGTAATCCAGTAGCTGACAATGCACCGAACCATCCCACTGTAGTTTTATCTCCGACGGCAAGCCCCCAGCGAACGTGATCTCAACCAACACCCAGGCTATACGCTTATCAAAGGCCTCGTGACACTTTGGGTCGGCATATCTGCATGTACCAATACAGTCCCCGAGCGCCTTAACAACTCTAAAATTCCAAAACATCAGTGGCAATCCATGTAACCTGACCCAGACCACATGATTCACAGGTGCGTTTGATATCGGGTGAAAGCTAGCGTCCCACCGGTGAAGTGCCATAAAACACCGGCCGAGCACCCACGTGCACCCAAAACCACAACAACATCTTCCTCCTTCACATAACGAAACAGATGATTGGCACACTCTATATTTTAATTATTTATGATGTGGATTCCTGTGTTAATTTATAGATGCCACCCTCAACGAATTCAGAATAAGTATTAATTATCCCGAAAATATCAGAGAGTGATCTTGTTTAATGGCTAGCCAAGTGATTTGTTTAACCCAACATACGTGTCACCAAATCTTATTGTTGGTAACGCCTTTGTTGTTGGTAGCACTCGCATCTACCTGCACATGAAAAAAATAAAATGTTAATTATCTAACAAACACCAGAATCAAAATAAAAGATCAAAATAAAACGTAGGCTTAACCAAATGTAGTATGATCCACGTTCATTCTCTCTCCCACGACGGCACGTTGCAATCGGGTCCTTGGTCAAAAATGTTGGCGGTTTATGTGTGTAACGAATTGGAAATGCCAAGTCTCCATTGGAGCGTGACGTTCAACGTTAATTGGAAACTGACATTTTTGTGATATACGTTGTGTCAATACGTTGGAAAATGAATAATCCACTTTTCCCTTTGTATTAAAATTTTTAGACATGTTCACTTGAAATAACGTATTGTGTCAAAACGCCAATTTTCATTTTGTTTTTAAAGGGCCTTTCATCCAATATAATTCAAATTTGTCAAGTGAAAGTTTGAAGTATGTTTAACTTTCCAATACGTTGAGTGTTCAAATGAATTTAATATCATTCCCTTGGTATTTAAAGAGTTTCGAATGTTATCCTTCTTATTGAATGTTTTTGGCATTGATTTTTTTTTTTTTTTTTTTAAAATCGTTCCCTTTGGTTAATAATGGTTATTTTGAAGTTCTAAGTTATATGTCATACATATATACATGTTAGGTTAAATTTAATTTGTAAGAATACATTGGTTATTATTTATATGAATATCTACAACCATTTATTTACATATGTTAATATATTATTACATTAATGTACATGCCATAATAAATGTACATAATACATTAATTCATGTACATAAAGATTTAGGTAATGTCAAAAAGAGACCAAATTGAGTTAACTCTTAAAAATTTAAAGGGAGTTCATCAAGGTTTACTTTAGAGGCTGAAGTCAAGTAAATTGAATGTTTTGAAATGTTTTCAAAGAGTCCACGATAATGAATGTGATCAAAACAAGTGATGAAGACATAAAAAACAAAATGCTATAAGGTAAACCAAATGAAAAATGTGAGGCGATATGGCAAAATGAGACCAATGATGCAAGCGTCACTCCAAGGAGAGGAATAACAACGTGAAGTGACACAAATGTAGTGATGTGATAAAAGGAACATAAAACCGAAAAATAAACTTTAAACGAACGTGATCAAAGTGAAAAAGAAACTTAAAACATAATTAGAAACAATTTTACACGAAGGGTCCCCATATCTTTTCTATAAAATATGGGGGTGTTGTGGCTACAACAATTGGTGACACATGGGAGAGAAATAATTATCTTTGGTTAGGATTTGACAGAAGTTGTCCTAAAAATATTTATATCTTATACAATTCCCAAGGGTCCCACACAAAACTAGAAAGAAATAGAGTGAACGAAAAAATGATTAGATTACTAAAGTGTCTCATTTCAAAATAATGAATCCAAATAAATATAATATTATTTACTTAAATTTAGGACCCTACTGTCGAATAATGAAAATAGCTAGGAAGTCACTTGAAAATTAACAAACATATGAGATAACGTTATCTGTTTACATGACATTGCTTCGATGCCAGTGAGCCTGGACAGTACCTCGACGAAGTTGTCATGGTACCATACAAGTATGGCCCCGCTGCCAGCAAGCGTCGATAGCCCTGGCAGGTTTACTTGTACTTCCCACACATGTGTGTTTTAAACTCACTTTTGAACTACCCTTTTGATTATAATTTACAGAATTGCTTTTATTATTACTTGTTTTGCAATTAGGTGAAGAGAGTGGGGTGGTACAAAAGGATATGTATTAGAAAACAAATGAAATGCTATTAAAGATTGACCTCGTTACATTTATTCGCATTTTCCAAAGAAAAGTATTTTATATATGTGGAGGGGAATGGGAGGGATTCAAAATTTTAGATTGATGACAATTTGTTCATCTATTTAAATGAGCTCAAAATATTTGAACCAAGACTCTATGTTCCCCATGATAAATGATTAAGATATGAGAAGTAGGAAACTTATATCTAGTTATAGATAAAGAGTAAGGATTTCCCCATGTGGACCAACTAGTCTTGCCGTTTGAAATAATGTTCCTCCATATAAAAGGGTGAAAACAAACCATAAAAGGAAAAGTACAAAAGCAAAAGAAAATAAAAACCAAAAGGACACAAAACTAAGTTAAATTAAAATCAATTGGTTTAGCTTAAAAGGGAAACAAGACAAGATATAAAAAAATCTACAAACATAGGTTGAGATAGTGATACATGTGCCTTGTTGAATAAAAATTTCCCAAATGTTGACTATGGTGCAATCATATTTACGAAATTGTTTATGATATTATCACCATGATATTGACATTTATTCAAAATAAGCTTCTTTAAAGAGAAAAACTAAAGATAAAGCTTAAAATGACATAAATATATAATGATGATTATGATGATTAAAGTCCTAATTCACCATGATTACCTTATTCAAAATGTGAAATTTAAATCAAACTAATTCTATTCTTACTATGTACACACTATACAAAATTTGCATCAGGAAAACTGATCAAGTATACATATATTTCCAATGCATTTATCTCATCATCTTTGTCCTTGCAATCAAAGATATAACATGCATTAGTAAAGGCAATAAAAAAAACTAAAAAATAAAATAAAACTATGTACATATAACCTTAAGAAGTTAAAAGAAAACAAATTATGTATAACAAACTTCACTTAAAACGATTTGTCTAAGAAAATTTCAAAAGGATCATAGAAGTAAGGGTGACTACCTGATACCTCTTGAAGATCATTCCAAGGAGAAGAAACCGACAGGCTTAGCTCAGATGGTATACCTTTAGATGTTGCATCTCGTTGAAAGATATCATTAGTATATACATGATTATCTAATTTATTGAACTATCAAAATCATAAGGAGAAATGGAATACCTAACACTAGGAAGACAAGGCAAAGAGATTTTATCCAGACAAGATTGAAAAAATGAATCTATCAATAGATTTAAATTAGGATCTATTTGTGACAAAGGTATTTTAACAATCTCATCATCAAAATATTTGTCATATATGGCCCCTCTTTCCTGAATTTGTGTAAGTGATATGATTCAGAAGAATCAACAAAATGAGATAAAGGTGATTGAAAATCATCAAGTATGGATTAAGAATATTTCTCACAAGAAATATGGTCCTCAAAGAAAATTGAACTTACTGAAGGCAAGTTTTCGTCAGAAAGATCTAAGATATCACTATGGTTTGTAATCTGATTTGTGAAAAGGTCTGGATACAAAAAATAATGAACTCCAGAGTATATCATATTATGAACATCCATATTATTTTCCTCATCATGGATATGTTGATTAATGTGGATTTAAGGTATATCTTCTGTTAGAATTGAGTCTGCTTTCAAAGGAACATTGTCACAATGCTCATAATTCAGTTCTTGTTGTGTAATAGTTCCTGCTGAAATTGAATAAGATTGATTAGAATGTTCAACATGTTTAAGATATATATCAAGAATATATTGTTCTTGTGTGTATGATCTATCATATTTACTGGATGAAGAAACAAGAGACTGAAAACATTGCAATAAATCATCTTGAGAAGGAAGGTCTTTGAGGGGATATCTAAAATAGTGAGATTTATATATATCATAAAATTCATCAATTGATTCATCTTCTCGCATTGTAATCTAGTTCCTATGTCAAAAAACAACTTCTCATAATCATAAAACTGATGTGCTGAAAGGAAAGTATCGATAAAGTGTTCCCAATAATGTGTAGATTTGTCTCGAAGTGTAGTATACCATCCTTTAATTCGACCTTTAAACGTAAGAGAAAATGACCTGCATAGCTCATTGTCATTAGTGATGTTAAAAGATTTACATTTGACCAAAATACTATGAAACATGATCTACAATAGTAATGCCACTCTCTCCATCATATGCAGGTCTAATAAAGGACATGATAGGTTTCTGGAGAAAGATCTCGTAGGTTCAGGTGTACTGAATGCATGACCCAAATGATGAGATATGATTAACAAGATAAAATTTCATTCAGATAAAAATATGCGGCCCTTCTTCTAGCACTAAAAATGTTGATGCTTAGAAATGTCCTGGCTCAACACGTGAGAAATTTCTCGGTCAGAGTCCCTGTTAAAATATTTCCATTGTGATGGAAATCCTAATTGGTTCAAATGAGTTTCTAGTTACATGTGTCCTAGAACTAGCCTAAGTTAACCTAGTCTAAGTTAGTATATACAATATGCACAAGGACAACCTTTAGTGTGCTTACGAGTGATGGTTATCAAGGTTAACTAACTGAAGGGAAAAAAAGAATCATCCGTATGATATCTTTAGGTGAGATGATCCTTAATGATTTGACTGAAACCATGGATCAGTTAGGAAAATGTGAGGTTTTCTCCTACACAAGGAGACTTAAAAAATAAAATAATCAAATGAAACTAGTTTTACAATGAAAACGAACATAAAAGGAAACCTATCTTAACTAAGCACATGATAGCTTCATCCCTAATCAAGATCTAAAATGTTCTAATTGGAAGGGGAAGAAATGCATTTGATCCTAGGTTGAAGGTTCACTTATAAATCCCAAAGTAATTTGAAGATATACGAATGCCTTTTGTACGATTTCAAATAAAGTAACATTGCTAGAAAACTACCAAAATGACCTTATTTACATAGGTGAGATCAATCATATAATAAGTTAATTATAAATTTTATATGAGCAAAGAAAGTAATCTTCTCTGCTCGATCTCGATATGAAAAAAATGTAAAGATAAATAAATAATTATCTATCTTACAAAAAATTACCATGTAACTCACTTTATGAAAACAAATAACAATACTAAAAATTACCGTTTCAATTCATTTCTTGCTATTTTTTATAAAATTAAATATTAAATGCCACGTATCTAACATAGATATGAAAAAAATTATATATATATATATATATATAGTGAGCTCGGGAGGCTTCTCTCCAAGTTTTTCGAGCATAGGAATAAAATCTTAAATCAAACTAAATAACTCTTTTCTTTAAGTCCGATAAACCAAAAATTGGTTTCAATAGACGTTATATATATATAGAACGATAATATGATTCTTGTTATATATACAAAAAATTGATCAACATAAAAATTCGCATGACAAAGAATCCCAAACACATTAAACTATGACTTTGTTAAAATAGAAACATGCCATGGAAGAAAGAGTGCAATATGCGCCCTTAGCAATCCAATTTGACCCACTACAAATCGAAGTAGTCTAGCTAGGCGGAGGAATTGCCTACTTTCCATCGCCGTTCGGAAAACCTTCTAGCTCCGGCCGATCAATCCTCCAACCCCGACATCTCTGATAAAATCTGCTAGAATCTACTGAAGCGGCTCCAGTAGACTGCCAACCAGTTAATGCAGTGAGAATGGCGGGTAGGCAATGTGAATCAATTTTAATTCAGAAACCTAATCTCCCGCGCGTATTCGCTTCGCTGCTCCACGACTCTGCTCCTAGACTCTCCTCGTCACAACTTCTGTCAAACAATCTGATTGTGACTGCATCGGAGGTTGGAGGAATGGCCAGAGAAATTCCTGGCCGGAGCTGGAAGGTTTTCCGATCGGTGACAAAGCCGAAGCCCGAAGAGAATTTTATTCTTATCCTTCCTTGGACATTATCTTCATAAACCACGACTTTTATATGAATCACATAGCTCTGATTTCTGATTTCTATTTAGAGGAGCAACATCTACTCCATCTTGGATCCTAGTATAATTCCCACTTCCATCTTTGGCTACAAATGTATCTGGGACTAGTGATTTATCCTCGAGCAAATATCTCCTCTCTTTTTCCGAAGTCCAGCTGGGAAGCTGAGCAGAATCACCCACATCCAAAAGCAAACACCTTGAATGGGGTGGAGTTTCAGAGCCTCCTACCAACATTGGCAAAGCCTTGATGAGAGACAAACAATTACTCAAGAGTTGAGACACATTATTGCCCTCTTCCATGATGTAGTCAATGGGATTTCCTTCTATATTACCGAGGCCATCAAAGCATGTGGTGTGATATGTCAGAGATGAGCTTACCCATGTTTGAAAATCAGAGATATCATCTAAATTAGATTCTAAAAGCTTAATCAGGGACAAATTCAATCCATCTAGTGAATACTCGAGAAGCTCCACACGGTCGTTGAGAGGCAATGACACCATGTGATCTATTTCATCCTGAATCAAGTTCTCCATAGTTTGCATTGCTTGATTGATTCCTTCCATACTTACTCTGATGGATATTGCAACCAGCTTCAAGGTAGATGCATTCATTGCTCCAGGAAACGAAGAAAGTGAACGAATACATGTATCTGGATAGAGGGTGGCGCTGCAAACCATCTATATGGATTTCATTCCATCTTTCAGACTAGGCGCTCCCTCATTATTGAAGAGTACTCTTTCTAATCCAACTGCTAAACAAGCAATGGCAACTCCAAGGAAAAATATCAGCAAACCTAGGAATATGTATCGTTTTTTATCAAATCTCTCTGGCCTTGCCTCATCCTGTCCTTGTTTTTCAATCTTCCAGTAGCTATTCATAAAAGTATTCATGTTTACACTAGTTGTTGGAGCTGATTATACCTTTTATACTTTCATCATAAGCCTTCAAGGTCTACCGTCTAAACCACATTGTCTTACAATATATTTGTTGCAAAGGAAGCCTCTGTTTAAAAATATGCAATCTAGCAGCAAGATTTTCTTTCAAAACATAGGCTACTCTACAACTGACCTAAAAGCAAAACCCACTTACCATCCATCATTTTTCCAACAATGGACTACTCTACAGCTGGCCTAGATACAAAAACGTACATACCATCAATAATTTTATTTTAACTATAGGCTACTCTAGAACTGAACTAAGAGCATTAACCATCATACCATTAATCAATTTCAGAGCCCGGGATCAAGATAAAACTCCATAGAGGATTTCTCTACCAAGCTATAGTTCAAGTAATGAGAAATCCCACTCTCACTAAATTGCAGATGGCTCAAACCTTATAGTTCTACTTTGAATGATTTGAAAATTTGGCATCTTCCTCAGATAAAGAATAGATGCATGAACTTGTTAAGAATACATAAATGTCAGGTTAAATCAATCAAATCTTCAATTCATAAGTATTCATCTAGTTGAGCGTGAACTTTAAAAAATTACAGTACTGCTTAAAATTGCTACCAAAACATATCAGACTTACATGCAATGAATATAAATGACGGTAAGAAATATGTGACTGAATCAATTCAGTAGTAATATTACATTAAACAAGCTGATTTTAGCTGGCTAAAATTACATTTTCAGTCTAATCTTGGGCATTACTGGAAATCGAAGTTAGTAGAAAGTTGTATTTCCAGCTCTCGTCTTCAAGATTGAGATGCTATTTCATCCACCATATATATATATATATATATATTCATCATGTCAGTGTGTATATTTCAAGTTTAAATACCATCATGTCAGTGTGTGTATAGATCTAGACTGGTTAACCCAAATGTAAAGAACAAGAAGCTTCTTATGCTAGTATACCATTTCCTTATCATCCCATGCAAGCAGATTCAATTTTGAGACTCAAGGAACAAATACAGGGCACTGATTTGACTGCCCTATAGCTTCATTCTCATAAATTTCTAACATATTATGCCTACTGGGCTAATAAAAAAAGTTGTTGCATAACAGGGCATGTTGCCAATTTAAAACTGATAGCAAACCATCAAAAAAATATTAACTAAACCAAAATGTGTGCTACATTATAGGGCATTTAGCTTCTCTAGAGATACATCAAAATTAAGAGAGGGCTGCAAGACTAATAGCAGAAGAGATTAAGAGTGATTTATTTTCAGCTTGAGGATTTGGTGCTATATCCACTAGTTGTTGGTCCACAACAACCATGTGAGGATCAATGGCTGGAAAATTTTCTTGACATTCTTTGTTTCCATGCTTACACCTTTCATGCTTTGCTAAAATTTTCATCTTTCGAAGGCTACGAGAGGCAAGAAATCAGTAACACAAGTTTCAATGCTTATGCTGACTTGAGGAAATTTTCCATAATGTGAAGAGGAATGAGCTTGGAATTGCACAAGTATTTCTACCAATCTTTGTCTTTTTTAGACATTCAATTTCCTTCTCTCCCTTGCTTGCTTGGGAATGCATTTTTCAGCTAGTATGTCATATATGGCTAAAATGCAACCCTGCTTTGACATGTAATAATTTGGAAACACAAATTTCAGCTCACTTTTGCATGTTTTAGAGTGCAATTTTCAATTCATCCTTGGATTGTTCAAGTCTGCAACTCTCAATTTTCTTTGTTGAGTTTGAAGAAGCTGATTTTAGCTGGCTAAAATTGCAATTCATTTTATGGTGAACTTGAAACGAGAAATACCCCTGCAAAGGAATTGGAGGAATAGCTAGGTATATAAAATAGAGTATCTCTCTTCACACTCACCTTCATAAGAGAGACCACCTCAATTGGCACATTTGGATCAAAATCTTTGACATTAACACTAAAAGGATTTATATCAGAATTTGCTATTTCACGCTTATCAACTCAAGAACTCAAATATTTACCTTAAAAATCTCTATTGAATGCTTATACCAATGTGTTAAAAAAACTCAAAAATCTTAAAATGGGGGGCTTAGTAAAACTATTCTCAATTGAATCTTTACAAAACAGCAGTCAAATTGTCCTGCTTTTTGGGTAACTTTGATCTGAAATCCAACTAGAAATTGAAGTGATCTTCAACGCATTGACTTTCCTTCATAATTATGGAGATTAGGGATATATGATTCAACAAATGCATCATGCAAAAAAATATAGAATAGCATTCTTAGATTGTTAACAACTTGGGTGGAAATCTGAAACTATGTTCAATTGTCCCCTGAAATTTGTTAACTATCCTTTAAAAATGGTTAACCCTGGAAATAGTTGCAATATATTTCAAATAGATAAAGTGAAATTTCATTTCTTATATCCACATAATTATTTAATATCTAAAATATGGAAAAATATTTGAATACTGCTAGATGCTTTGCTTTTATTGATCTGGAAATAATCCAAATGCTGATGTTTTACCTAACATATTGTATTGCAAATGTGAATTCGGTGAACTCGATGCTCAGGAGATGTTAAATCCTACCAGTTTTGACATTCCTACTACCATCTGTCTTTTAATTCTTTATCTCTGCTCTTGAAAGGATCTATTTGATTGCCACTTATATTCAATCTATAATTACTGACTTAAATTGTAACCTGAATTCGGTTAAGTCCCTATAATTTTTGGAAATGAACTTTTGAGTACCAAGTACCCCACCAGCTAAGTACTCCGCCAACTATTTTAACCACTTTGTTCCTTGGAATAACATGACTATTTTTAATGACAGTAAGTTGGATGCTTCTTCATTATTAAAGTATCAACAGTCTCAAAAAAGAAATAGGATCACGATTATGTCAGATTTTCATGTTTTTATTTCTTATTTTTCAAATCATTAACTTGTTAGGAGATTTTGGAGCACTGGTCTTTGTTAGCAGAGTCGTGGAGCTGCGAATACGCAAAGTCGTGGAGCAGCAAATACGCAGAGTTTGGGAGTAGAGTCATGGAGTAGCGAAGCGAATACGCACGGGAGATTGGTTTTTTGAATTCAAACTCATTTGGTAGATTTTGTTAGAGATGTCGAGGTTGGAGGATTGGCCAGCCGGAGCCGGAAGGTTTTCCTACCGGCGATGGAAAGCGGGCAATTCCTCCACCTAGTTAGACTACTCCCTACAAATCAATTCAAACCCGAGGAATCCAGTTCAAACCTTGATTTCTCTGCCTTGTTCCTCCTCCTGCGTGGCTGCTCCCACACTTGCGTGCTGCTTTCCCCATCCCCTTCAACCTCTACAATTCTTGCTTTTTCTCTTGCAAAAAAAGGCTCTACGATTCTTGCTTTTTCCCATGAAAAAAAAAACCCGTCAAAACTAACTTCAGACATCCTCATAACAGATCCAGGTTTCTTTTTTTTTGGCGATGTATTATGGTTCGTTCTGGTGGAATAATACAATGCACTGGCTCTCATGATGATTTAACGCTGCTCGACACTCATTTATGTGAATCCTCAATTTTCTTGAGGAGAACACTGTTGGGTCTTCGAGATTTGAGGAGTTTGAAAATATAAAATTTACTAGATTTTTGGCTTCTGTGATCCATCAATAAATTAAGAATCACACTGGTTGGTTTGAAACGCATCGACTTTGTTCATGATAATGTGATTTTTACCGAAAAATTTCTTCTTAATATAAAATTTGTTCACTAGGTCGACGCTGATTGACACACTCTATGTTTTAATTGTTTTCGATGTGGATTCCTGTGCTAATTTGCAGAAAACTGCCGCCAACGAATTCATAATAAGTATTAATTATCTCGAAAATCTTAGAGAGTGATCTTGTTTAATGGGTAGCCAGGCGATCTGTTTAACCCAACACATATGCCATTGGATGTTATTGTTGGTAACACCTTTGTTGTTGGTAACGCTGGCATCTACCTGCACATGAAAACAAACAAAGCATTAATTATCTAACTAATGCCAGGATCAAAATAAAAGGTAGGCTTAGTCAATTTCGTATGATCCATGTTCAGCCTCTCCCATGACGACACGTTGCAAGCGGTCTTTGGTCAAAACTGCTTGCAGTTTGTGTGTGTAACGAATTCGAAATGCCAAGTCTCCATTGGAGCGTTAGGTCGAAGTCCAGGTTGACGTTCAACGTTAATTGGAGAATGACATTTTTTTTATATACATTGTGTCAATACGTTGGAAAATGAATAATCCATTTTCCCCTTTGTATTAAAAAATTTAGACGTGTTCACTTAAAATCACTTAGTGTGTCAAAAAGCCAATTTTCATTTTGTTTTTAAAGGGCCTTTCAACCAATATAATTCGAATTTGTCAAGTGAAAGTTTGAAGTATGTGACCGCTGCAATTAAGGTTAATTAGTTGTTAACTAGTTTAAAAGAATGATGATGATTTTTAAACATTGTTTGTTTTATTTAAAAAAAAAAATTGAGACAATTGTTATGTAGATGGAAAGGCTATTTTTCCATCTTGTTATTTTGAAATAATAAAAATTAAATTAAGAAGAAAATTAAAGGTAATAAGGGCTGATAATAATGTTGTTCCAAGAACTATAAAGTGGTTGGGCAGTTGGAGCAGTTACCTACTTCTCTTAGGATAAGAGAGTCATTCCAAGAGGGAGTGGGGGTTCTGTGAATGGATAGACAAAAGGAGAGATTTTCCAGAGCTGGGTACACCAGTGGAAAATATTTTGTAATCCTAAATATTGTTGTCTTGACTGGACCGCAGGTCCTGAGGTCGTAGCAGAATCAGGTCTACTGCCAACCTGAGCTTTCCAGTGGAAGCACGGGGAAGAGCTAGACGTTATTGCCGCTCTTAAGGTTGGGAGGAACATCAACAAGACAACACAATTTGCAGATAAGTATTCATTGTAATATGTTCTGAATACTAAGGAAAACAACTGTTAATATGAACAGATAGTTAGAAATATGAAATAACTGATGATAATTATCTTGAATGAAAAATATAAACGTACTGTGATATTTATTTCATTTTTGTGGTGAAGATTAATACTCTGTAATAGTAATATGTAGCGGGAGATTGAATTTTCTGTTACTGTAAATTTTGATAAAATGGCTGAAGAATATCAAAACGAATATCCTAACAGTCAGAATTGAACCGTTAACTCCGGGTAACAGAAGGGAACCCAAAATACCTCATTCAATTCCTATCTAGCTATACACGGAACAACTCTGGGAGGTCTGGTCACCATTAACTATGAGAGAACAATAATATTAACAATGATTATCAGGGAAATACCCTTAAAGAAATTGCTAGAGTATATTCAAAAGCAAAGTAGTCTATTTATTCTTAAACAAATAGAGAGAACAAAATTCAAGAATCCCTTAAATATTGTATATTAGAAAATAACACAATCAATCTATACCGAAACAAGAACTTCAGAAATTGCGGTTCTAGTAATAGAATTTTTATTCTCAGAAAATAAGCGCTAAAGATCGATTTGAGGTTCCCATTCTCTTTCTATTTTCTCTTATTATATTGGTACAGTAAAACTGTAAATAAAATTTATAAAGAGAGTTCACAGATAGGAGTTCTAAAGAGGAACTTTCATTAACAAGAAAGTATTGTAAAGAATTTGCAAAAAGTCATTCTGTTCCGGAACTTGATAAACCCATTTTTTTTAACAAAATGAAATTGTAAATGTATAGTTTAGCCTCAACACAAAGACATAACAGTCCATGAGGTATATATACAAAATGATACAGTGATTCCGCTCTTTAATAATAAAAATTCTGAGAAGTAAAATTATTACAATTTAAACAACAAGTTCTTGGTATCGGCCGTTTTGCTACGGTCTAATAAGAGACCTCTTGGCCAAAACAAAAAAATAAAATACAGTTAAAGAATCTCGACCATTGCAAACCCTCTCAGAGGAAATGGATCTTTTACATCATAAGGGATGGGTAAAATCAAATCCTTTTATCGAACTCTAAGGTAGCGCTAAGCTAAAGATGGGATTCGTTGAATCCGGAAATACCTGTAGAAGTGAATCAGAGAAGTAAATGGGCGGACCTGGGTATGCATCCTTTGGAGAGTAATTAAAATAATATGCCATTTTCGTGGAGTGAACTCACCTGCCTGCTACAACAAATTCATATAAAAGAAAATGCATGTAAGGAAACAAATTAAAGTAAAGACTTACAAACAGAGAGTTTGATAGTAAGCTAGAAAAAACAAGGGTTAGGGAAGTGGAAATCTATAGAGAACTTACCTAGTGAAGTCGAGAGTTCTTCATATCTTCCTGCTGGAACCTATGGATAAAAAAAAGGGGTAGCTGTAAATATACGATTTCTAACCAAAGAAAAAATCAGGGATCGAATTAAAAAGATGCAATAACTCCTGAGAGTAGCCACCTGTTGACTCCAAGTCGCATGCATAGCTTAACAAGTGGCGATGAAGGCTTGTTTTAACCCAGTGGCTTGGCGGGGTGTCGACAGCAAGCAAATTTTCAGCAGCAGGATGCATTGCGGAAGATTTCCCATATCCATAGCTCAAAGATAAGTGAACCTGTTACTAGCAGAACCATTCTAAAATTTCATTGCCGGAGTAATGAAGACTGAGAAGGAGCGTCTTCGGCACAGCTAAGTGGGAGAAAATGGCGGAAAGAGTTTAGGGTTGCGGGGTCATCCTGAGGTTAAACTTTACTCCAAATCTCTATACCCTTGATCTGTCAAAGATCGAACGACGGAGAAGGGTTCAGGCACGTGAAGGGGATTGCCATAGAACTAGTGGAGTTACAGATGTCACATAGCATTTAATTCTAACACTACCGCCATAAATCCTCTAGTGTGTTAGTTCATTTCTCATTTAATATTTTAAATGGATGAGTTCATGTATTGGGTACGATCCCACCATTGTAATCACATTAGTGACTTAACAAAGGATGAAAATAATATATGTCACTAATCTTAAATGGAACTCCAATTAGATACATTTGTAAGATGTAGGTGGATATTATATGAATTGTTTGGAACCAAATGCAACTTATAACAGAAGCATATCACAGTGTTACCACGGTAATGATTATAGTAATATAATGAAAATCATATAATGATAACTCATATAGAAAAAAAATGGTAAATATCCTGTTAGAATTTGGTAGAAGTAAGAATTTTTTTTTAAAATTTGAGTAGAAGCTATTACAAGTGGTATCAAAGCCACGTTCATACGCTGGGACCCTAAGGGTCAACTAACGATGAAGCTGTGTGTAAATGATGCACAGAGAGAATTTAGCAATTTAACAGGAACATCATGAGAAGAGGAACTGTACAATAGCTTCCTCAAGACACTGGGGAACCCCAAGTTCAACCAGTGATGAACCCAGAAATGTGGGTCCAAATAAGTGTCGAACAACAACAGAAAACCGGTAGGCTGTTAGAAGAACAACAAAACCAAACTAGTTTCCTGTTGAATACGGTATAGAAATTACAAGAGGAAATGGTACGTGTTCGTAAAGATAATGAACGACTATTGCAAGACCAGGAGAAGATATTAAAAAGTCTGTCGGATAAACAAAACTAGGAAGTGGAACATCCAAGTACAGACAGAGGTATGCAAGATGAAGAAGAACAAAAAACTAAAAATAACACCACAGACAAATTAGATAGAAATTCGTCCCAGCGAAGCAAAAACAAAAATTTCAACAAAGCAAAATTTGGCAATGTGTCAGATCAGCAAGAAGTTAAAAAGCAAAAAACATAACTTCAGGGGGAGTTTCGAAAAATAAAACCACCAACATTTGATGGTGAAGCTGAAGAAGTGGCGGAAGCATGGTTAATAAGCATGAATAAGTACTTTTAGGTGTACGAGTACAACAACAACTTGAAGGCTAGATTAGCTATATATCAGCTAAGGGAGAAAGGCACTCTGTGGTGGGAGGAAGTGAAGAATATACGTAGTATTGAAGAACAAGACGTCACCTGGGAATCGTTCCAACAATAGTTCAAGGACAAGTACTTAACAGAAATATTTTACGATGAAAAGGTTAAAGAATTTCATGATTTAAGGCTGTGACAAAAGACCATGAACGATTACATCACTAATTTTACATCCCTGTTACGCTATGTTCCATATCTTTGAGAGGAGAAGGCTAAAGTGCAGAGATTTCTGAGCAGCTTGCCAACACACATGAAAGAGATAATAGAATTTGTAAATCCACGGACTATGGATGAGACCATTCGTAAAGCACGAATGTGCTATCAATAATCTAAGGCAAAAGGGGAGGTTGGCAAGACTTGGCTGCCAAAGAAAGGACAAAAAAGTAATTCAAATTTCAAGGGTGCCAAAAGTGGCAACTTTAAGAATTCTGCACGAAATTCTGGAAGCAAACAGTTTGGCAGAAATCATCAGAGGACCAGATGGCCAGCCGATGAAAAGCCTACAGAAGCATCCAACAAGCCTAAGCAAGGGCAGGTGACCAAGCCGCCATTACAATGTTGGGGATGTGGTGAAGCACATTATTACAAAAACTGCCCACAACGAACAAGAAATGACACTGTAGCAAATTTGCAGGAAGCTTCTATAGTAGGCGATGTGGCGCGAAACATACACCGTATCAATGTGCCGCTGGAGGATAGACAAGCTGATTGCCAACCCACAATGATTGAACTAGAAGGGAAAATACTAACTCAATCTGTTTCTATTTTGGTAGACCCAGGAGCAAGTTTGAGCTATGTTAGTCCCAAAGTAGTAGAGTTGTGTAAACTGAAAGAGTAGAAGTTTAAAATTTCATGGCTAGTATAGTTAGCCACTGGAGCAAAGCGTAAGGTGACTGCCAAAATCCCGAACTGTACATTGGAAATTTCAAATCAGCAGTTATAAGTGGACCTGAATGTTTATCTACTAAGATCATATGATGTTTTGTTGGGTATGGATTGGCTAGAAAAGCATTGGACCCTAGTAGACTGTAAATAAAATATCATCTATTATAGAATGCATGATGGTACACGTAAGGAAATTCAAGGAATCAGAAAACCATTACAGTTGCGTCCAATTTCAGCATCCAAAATGAATAAATGTATAAGAAAAGAGTGCCAGTTATACGCGATTCAGGTGGGGTATGTAGATTCCAAGGAGAAATCGCTTACAATGGAAAATATACCGGTGGTACAAGAATTTCTGGATGTTTTTCCAGAAAATATTCCAGGATTACCACCAAGGAGAGACATTGAATTTACTATAGAGTTAATTCTTGGGGCTTCTCCCGTGTCAAGGGCTCCTTATAGAATGAGTGTGCCGGAATTAACATAGCTGAAGATGCAGTTACAGGAACTGTTGGATAAGGGTTATATTTTCCCAAGTGTGTCACCTTAGGGAGCACCAGTTCTGTTCGTGAAAAAGAAAGATGGGACCATGCGTATGTGCATGGATTATAGGCAGCTTAATAAATTGACAGTTAAGAACAAATATCCTTTACCAAGGATTAATGATCTATTTGATCAAGTAAAAGGGGCCACAGTGTTTTCCAAGATAGATCTGAGATCAGGATATCACCAGATTCGAATTAAGGAGGAAGAAATTTGCAAGACAACATTTCGTACAAGATATGGTCATTATGAATTTGTGGTATTACCCTTTGGGTTAACAAAAGCACCAACAACTTTCATGAGGCTAATGCATGGGGTCTTCCATCCTTTCTTGGATAACTTTGTACTTATTTTTATAGACGATATCTTGACCTATTCTAAAAACCAGGAAGAGCATATGGAACATTTGAGGATTGTGCCAGCTGTACGCAAAGTTCAGCATGTGTGATTTCTTTAAAATAGAAATACAGTATTTAGGACACGTTATTTCCGCTGATGGAATTGCAGTTGATCCCGAAAAGATCAAAACAATTATGGAATGGCAGATACCCCAGAACGTGGCAGATATTAGATCCTTTATGGGACTAGCTGGGTACTACCACAGATTTATTGAAGGATTTTCCAGAATTTCTTTTCCTATTACTTCTTTGCAAGGGAAAGGAAAAGTTTTCAAATGGACCACGGAATGTCAAAACAGTTTTGAAAAAATGAAACAACTTTTGACCACTGCTCCTGTGTTAAGGGTGGCTGATCCCAACAAAGAATTTGAAGTATGTACAAACAAAAGTAAAGAAGGTGTTGGGGAAATCCAGTCTCAGGAAGGAAAAGTGGTAGCATATGAATCTAGGAAGTTGAAGGATCATGAACAAAGATATTCCGCGTATGATTTGGAGTTGACAGTAGTAGTTCATGCACTCCGGGTATGGTGACACTAGATCATAGAAGTTTGATGAGTTACTTCAAGCAAGCAGATTTAAACTCAAGACGGGCAAGATGGAATGCCTTCCTAAGTGAGTTCGACATGGATATTCAACATGTCAAAGGAAAGGAAAACCGAGTAGCTGATGATTTAATTAGAAAATTACATAGTATATATGAATTATACTATAATCAGCTGGAAAGTGGATTTTATGAGCAAGTAAAGGAAGAAGTGTGAAAATATCCTGAGTACCAGTTCTTGTGGCAACAAGTGGAAGAAAACAGAAAGCATGGGGACACATTTGAGTATGGAATAAATGAAGATCAAGTATTAAATTTCAAAAGAAAAATATATGTACCTAACCGTGTGGATCTGAAAGAGCTGATAATGAATGAATACCATCGCAACAATTATGCAGGACATCCAGGATACTAGAAAATGTTGACTGCAATTAGGAAGATATTCTTCTGGCCTAGTATGCGGAAAAACATTGCTGAATATCTAAGTAAGTGTTTGGAGTGTCAGCAGGTGAAAGTAGAGCATCAACATCCTGCAGGATTATTGTAGCCTATACCAATACCTGAATGGAAGTGGGAGGTCATATCCCTAGACTTAATTACAGGTTTACCACGGACAAAAATACAAAATGATTCCATAATGGTGGTGGTGGATAGATTAAGTAAATTTGCGCATTTTATACCAATACAATCTACTTACAAGACTGTACAGATAGCTGACATATTCATGAAGGAAATTTTTCGACTACATGGAATCCCAAAGACCGTCATTTCAGATCGGGATGTCAAGTTTACGTCTGAATTTTGGAAAACCTTGTTCTCAGGATTGGGAACGCAGATAAATTTCAACACCACTTATCACCCCCAGACCGATGATCAAATGGAGCGGGTGAATCAAGTACTGGAAGACATGTTGTGCACGTATGTGATGCAACAACCATCTAAATGGGAAGAGTACCTGCACCTTGTTGAATTTTATTACAACAATGGGTATTAGGAATCCCCAAAAATGAGTCCTTTCGAGGTTTTGTATGGGAGGCAGTGTCGCACGCCCATAAATTGGAGTAGCCCCAAGACAAAACTGATGTTAGGACCTGAGATGCTTGCTGAAATGGAAGCAGAAGTAAGGAGAATAAGACAAAATCTGAAGGTAGCATAGGATCGAGAAAAGATCTATGCAGATAAGAAAAGGTCCTATCGAGAGTTCGCAGTAGGAGACCATGTGTACGTAAGGATCAAGCCAAAAAGGAGTACCTTGCAGTGGGCCTCTTGTGCCAAATTGGCTCCCAGATTTTGTGGACCCTTTGAAATTTTGGAGAGGGTAGGACCTGTAGCCTATCGGTTAGCCTTGCCCAACCATATCCGAGTACACAATGTATTTCATGTATCCCTGTTGAAGCGTTATGTACATGATTCAAAGCATGTAATTCATTGACAACATATAGAGGTAGGATGGTAATGAAATCCTAACTTGTAAAGTGATTTCCTTTGTGAGAAATTGACCAGAAATTGTTTAATGTTGCAAGTAGAACTGGACGAAGAATTCCTGGTCGAACTGTAATGCATACTTGACCGAAGGGAAATCATGCTCCGAAAGTGAGTTATCACCCAGGTTAAAGTGCAATGGAAGCACTTTGGCCCAGATGAGGCTACTTAGGAGGATGAAATATTCGTGAAGGAAGCTTACCCAGAGCTTTTTTCAGAGCTAGAGTGAAAACACTGAGGACAATGTTGATTCCAGGGGGGGAAGTTGTGACAGCTGCAATTAAGGTTAACTAGTTGTTAACTAGTTTAAAAGAATGATGATGAATTTTAAATATTGTTTGTTTTGTTAAAAAAAAAAAAAACTGAGACAATTGTTATGTGGATGGAAAGGCTATTTTTCCATCTTGTTATTTTGAAATAATAAAAATTAAATTAAGAAGAAAAGTAAAGGTAATAAGGGCTGATAGTAATGTTGTTCCAAGAACTGGAAAGTGGTTGGGCAGTTGGAGCAGTTACCTACTTCTCTTAGGATAAGAGAGTCATTCCAAGAGGGAGTGGGGGTTTTGTGAATGGATAGACAAAAGGAGAGATTTTTCGGAGCTGGGTACACCAGTGGAAAATACTCTATAATCCTGAAGATTGCTGGCTTGACTGGATTGCAGGTCCTGAGGTCATAGAAGAATTGGGTCTACTGCCAACCTGAGCTTTCTAGTGGAAGCACAGGGGAAGAGCTGGATGTTATTGTTGCTCTTAAGGTTGGGAGGAACATCAGCCAGACAACGCAATTTGCAGATAAGTATTCATTGTAATATGTTCTGAATACTAAGGCAAAGAACTGTTAATATGAACAGATAGTTAGAAAGATGAAATAACTGATGATAATTATCTTGAATGAAAAATATAAACATACTGCGATATTTATTTCATTTTGTGGTGAAGATTAATACTCTGTAATAGTAGTATGTAGCGAGAGATTGAATTTTCTGTTACTGTAAATTTTGATAAAATGGCTAAAGAATATCAAAACGAATATCCTAACAATCAGAATCGAACTGTTAACTTTGGGTAACAGAAGGGAACCGAGAATACCTCATTCAATTCCTATCTAGCTATACATGGAACAGTTCTAGGTGGTCCGGTCACCATTAACTATGAGAGAACAATAATATTAACAATGATTATCAGGGAAATACCCTTAAAGAAATTGCTAGAGTATATTCAAAAGCAAAGTAGTCTATTTATTCTTAAACAAATAGAGAGAACAAAATTCCAGAATCCCTTAAATATTGTATATCATAAAAAAGCACAGTCAATGTATACCGAAACAAGAACTTCAGAAATTACGGTTCTAGTAATAGAATTTTTGTTCTCAGAAAATAAGGGCTAAAGATCGATTTGAGGTTCCCATTCTCTTTCTATTTTCTCTTATTATATTGGTACAATAAAACTGTAAATAACATTTATAAAGAGAGTTCACAGATAGGAGTTCTAAAGAGGAACTTTCATTAACAAGAAAGTAGCGTAAAGAATTTGCAAAAAGTCATTCTATTCCGGAACTTGATAAACCCATTTTTTTTAACGAATGAAACAGTAAATGTATAGTTTAGCCTTGACACAAAGACATAAAATTCCATGAGGTATATATACAAAATGAGACAGTAATTCCGCTCTTTAATAATAAAAATTTCGAGAAGTGAAATTATTACAATTTAAACAGTAAGTACCTGGTATCGATTGTTTTTCTACGGTCTAATAAGAGACCTCTTGGCCAAAACCAAAAAAAAAATACAGTTAAAGAATCCTGACCATTGCAAACCCTCTAAGAGGAAACATATCTTTTACATCATAAGGGATGAGTAAAATCAAATCCTTTTATCAAACTCTGAGGTAGCGCTAAGCTAAAGATGGGATTCATTGAATCCGGAAATACCTATAGAAGTGAATCAGAGAAGTAAATGGGCGGACCTGGGTATGCATCCTTCAGAGAGTAATTAAAAGAGTAAGCCATTTCCGTGGAGTGAACTCACCTGCCTGCTACAAAAAATTCATATAAAAGAAAATGCATGTAAGAAAACAAATTAAAATAAAGACTTACAAACAGAGAGTTTGATAGTAAGCTGGAAAAAGCAAGGTTTAGGGAAGCGGAAATCTACAGAGAACTTACCTAGTGAAGTCGAGAGTTATTCATATCTTCCGACTGGAACCTATGGATAAAAAAAATGGGTAGCTTGTAAATATACCATTTATAGCCAAAGAAAAAATCAGAAATCGAATTAAAAAGATATAATAACTCCTAAGAATAGCCACCTGTTGACTCCAAGTCGCATGCATAGCTTAACAAGTGGAGATGAAGGCTTGTTTTAACCTGGTGGCTCGGCGGGTGTCGACAACAAGCAAATTTTCAGCAGCAGGATGCATTGCGGAAGATTTCCCATATCCATAGCTCAAAGATAAGTGAACCTGTTACTAGCAGAACCATTCTAAAATTTCATCACCGGAGTAATGAAGACTGAGAAGGAGTGTCTTCGGCACAACTAAGTGGGAGAAAATGGCGGAAAGAGTTTAGGGTTGCGGGGTCATCTTGAGGTTAAACTTTACTCAAAATCTCTATACCCTTGATCTGTCAAAGATCGAATGACGGAGAAGGGTTCAGGCACGTGAAGCGGATTGCTGTATAACTGGTGGAGTTACAGATGTCACATAGCATTTAATTCTAACACTATCTTCATAAATCCTCCAGTGTGGTAGTTCATTTCTCATTTAATATTTTAAGTAGAAGAGTTCATGTATTGGGTACGATCCCACCATTGTAATCACATTAGTGAGTTAACAAAGGATGAAAATAACATATGTCACTAATCTTTAATGGAACTCCAATTAGATACATTTGTAAGATGTAGGTGGATATTATACGAATTGTTTGGAACCAAATGCAACTTATAACATAAGTGTATCATAGTGTTATCAGGGTAATGATTATAGTAATATAATGAAAATCATATAGTGATAACTCATATAGTAAAAAAATGGTAAATATCTTGTTAGAATTTGGTAGAATTAAGATTTTTTTTTTATTTGAGTAGAAGCTGTTACAAAGTACGTTGAACTTTCCAGTATGTTGAGTGTTCAAATGAATTTAATATCACCCCCTTGGTATTTAAATAGTTTCGAATGTTCTCCTTCTTATTAAATGTTTTTGGCATTGAAAAGTTTTTTGTTTTGTGTTTTAAATCATTCCCTTTGTGTCAATAACATTTTTTTGGGTTATATATCATACATATATAAGTTAAAGTTAATTTGTAATAATATATTTGTTATTATTTACATGAATATTTACAACTACATTTATTTACATAGCTTAATATATTATTACATTAATGTACATGTAATAATAAATGTACATAAAGATACATGGAATGTCATAAAAAGACTAAATCGAGCCAACTCTTAATGATTTAAAGGGTTTTCATCAAGGTTTACTTTAGAGGTTGAAAGTGAAGTAAACTTGATTTTTTGAAAGGTTGTCGGAGAGCCCATTATAATGAATGTGATTGCAACAAATGATGACCACATGACAAACCAAATGCTATCAGGTAAACCAAATGAAAAATGTGAGGCGATATGGAAAAATGAGACCAATGCAAGCGTTGTTATGAGGAGAGGAATAACAATGTGAAGTGACACAAGTGTCGTGATGTGAGAAAATGAACATAAAGCGGAAAACAACACTTTAAAGGAATGTGATCAAGGTAAAAAAGAAACTTAAAACAAAATTAGAAACAATTTTACATTAAGGGTTCTCATATCTTAGTTATAAAATATGGGGGTGTTGTGGCTACAACAAGTACATAAAAGGGTTAAACTTATACTCAGTAGACAATCTTTTCATATTTTGGGAGTCTGAAAAGAGCTGAAAGAGGACTTCAAGGGGTCCCCTTTTTGTAGGTTTATAGAGCCCGAAAAAGAGATAAAAATATACTCCTTGGTAAAAATAACCTGTTTAAAGCATGATAAAAATCTGTTGACAGCTGTCGACCTGCTCAAAGCATCAAAAAAAGGATTAGACATACCCGTTTCATAGTGAAAATGAAGCATATCTAGGTAAAAAAATTAAATATGAATAAAATAGTGCAAGAAATGACCATAAATACTCATTATGATGATTCATATTCACCATTTCATATTTAACTTCAACAGGGAGAATTATGAGCACTTTAACCCCCAATATTTTGCAGCTGATTGAAAATAATCCAGTGGAACATTTCAAGTATTATCGCTTCCAGGTAAGAGCTAAAATCCTTATCTTTCTTTTCACGGTCCATTTTTGTAATTTCATGCAAGTTTTTTGAGGTTTTGAGGGCCCTGGGGTTCCAAAAACATGCCCTAGGATCAACGCACCCCCACAAAATCAAAATTTTCATTGCACCTAGGCAGATTATCATTGCTGGGAGAGGTGAAACGCTCTTTCATGCACTACTAGGGTGCGTTGGGCACAAAATCCTAAGTTTTTAAATCAGTTTTCCCTAAATTGTTGTCAAGTTTTTTGCATGAAAAATAGCCTAATGAATCTCTTGTTGATGTTTCAGGTGTTTGTCGAGTGGTATAAATGCAAGATTTATATACCAACATTTAATATGATAATCTAAGCTGTGTAAATTTAGAGGCACAAAACAATAAATTCCAGAAGAAGATCTCAGGGATCTGTGAAATAGAAATCAAGCTCTTGGAAACAATTCAAAAGTATCACTCAGGAAACAAGACTTTTGAAAGTAAGGAAAACACACAGTCAACCTACTCTTGACTCCTCTACAGGGTTGAGTGTCTACTGCAGAAAGTCTACCTCAGTCGTCCAAAGGACAAGGGAATGTAGGTTTTATTCAAACTGACAATCCATTCTAAAAATAAGAAGGGAAATTCTGTTTCAGAGTCTCTCAAAGGATTACTTGCTATGTTGCAAAGAAGGAAAGCATGCAGTAGAACCAATTAAGACAAAGTCATTCCCTACCAATTCAAAGCTTACCTTGATCTCAGAAAAACATTAAATACTTTCTTTTTAACACAAATATGTTCTATATTATATTGCTAAAACAATATTCAATTGTGATGGAAAAAATATCAATGATAACCAACAATGTAAACTTTGAAACAAAAACGGAAATGAGTACCCACTTTTTTTAGGTAGAAAAAAAACATCTGATTTTGAAAAGTGCTGATTCAAAATACTCTTAATTTTTTGTAACATATTTTTGAGTCTTGACACATTAAATTTTATTATATACCAAGTATAAATATTATTTTTAAAATTTTAGTGATTTTTATGTTGATTTTGAAAAGTGATGATGACAACATGATCCTCTTTTTTTAGAAGACTTATTTTTGACTTTGAATTTTTTAATGTATTAAATGCTAATAATAATTTTCTAAATTTAACAATTTTTGAAGTACTCGTCTTCTTCTTCTTGCTTAGATATTTTGTTAAAGGGATTTTCAGGTTTGTGTTTTTTTTGTCTTTCTTTTCATTTTTTTTTTTGTAGTGAGATCTTTGATTTTTTGCAGTGTTAAAAAAATGCCAATATTTTAAAGTTTTGATCTTCTATATAATTATACATTGTTAAATAATATTTCATTGCACATGAAATAATCATCACTAAAAAAAACAAGAATTTTTAACAATTTACATTAAAATACACATTTTAAATATAGATATAACAAAAAAATACACATTTTGAGACTTTTTGCTAAAAGTGACATTTCAAATAAACCATTTTTATAGGAAGAAAATAACAAAAAAAATATAAAAATAACAATTTTTATGAAATTTATGTCAAAAACTAATAATAATAACATTTTTCTTTTCAAAAATTAAACAATTCACGTAAAAAATGAAGTGAAAATCACATTATACAAATATTAAACATATAATAACAACAACTGAATACTTATTATTCTCATAAAATGTCAAACTCAAAACATTACTAGTAGAACTTATTAATAGTTACAAAAATGAGCTTCATTTAGAAGCCTAACTGAAATTTAATCAATAATATCACGTAACCCAAACTCTTCATCTTCAAGAGTTTCATTATTGTATTCTTACACAATATTTTCATTATTGGCTTCAGTTTGGTCATTTTCCTCTTCTGATGAATCTCTAATATGTGCGAAACTCCCAAAGTATGCATTTCCAATCATTCCATCTAATGGTGGTTGAAGTTCCTTTTCTTTTTTTTGCCACAAGGGAGTCATTAAAATCCCCTTTCCTAAAACCAACTTCTTGCATTGCATCTGGAAGAAATTGAAGAGCATTAGTTCTTTGTTGAATAAATGTGCATTGTACTGGGTCTTTCTCAATGAAAATGCCATTTCTTCCTTTTTGTAAGCAACATGTTAGTGTTGTACCTAATCATCAAGTACAAAAGAAATAATTAAGTAAATTAGTATAAAACATTAAAAATAAAAAAAAATAAAATATTGAAATTTATTTTTATATAATAAAACTTACCTTAGCTTGAAAATAAATCCAAAATCCAATTTCCTTCATTTGAACATAAATCTAAAAGATAGTTAGTCAATGACTGTGGTTTTTGATATATGTTAAATATCTCTCCTTTTGCTTCTTTATCTTCATATGTTGCTTTTTTTACAACAACATCATGGACCAGTACTTCGCTATGAATCTTTCCATCTACTTGATTGAAAAACATAGGCCTATAGCTATCATTTTCTGTCCAACTTTCAACATGAATGAACTCAAAATCACTTATAATTAGTTGATCTCCATAACCAATAAGATGTGAATTTTGCTTGTAACATGGAATAGTAAAATTTCAACTAACTTGTACATAAATGATATTTTTAACATTAATAAAACATAAAATTTCAACGTCTTACCATATAAGTTGCATCCTTGACTTCCAATTTTCCCTTGAAGCTTGTTAATAACATTGCAAATTGTGTGTCTAAATGAAATGTCATAAATATCCAAAATGGTGATATTGTGACTTCTAGAAATCCCACAACCACTTTACTAAAAGCTTGATAAGTATAAGGGTCACTATCATATTCAATGTTTGGGATACTGAAACCATGAGGAATATCTGCAATAACTAGGGAATAATCCATTTTAGGTATGAGGTTTGTAATGTCTTCACAATCACCTCATATTATTTGATATTAGATAGTGTGGAGCCCATTCCAAATGAAATGATTAAGTTTGAGATCAAGTTCAACATCACTAAGATATTGTTTCTTCATCCTTTCCATTTTAATTTTTTCAATAAAGCTTATGAAACTATTCAGTGCTCCATTTCCATCCTTCTTAATCTTTAATGAATAAAAAAATATATGTATAAGTTATAAAATAAAAATAATATATATATGAATAGAAATGAATGTATAAATCAACATACCTTTTCAAATGCAAGATACAAATATTTTAGCACTGATGTAGAACTTGAATCTGGGTAGTTGCGTACCACATCATCCCAACTATCTTCATTCAACAATTTAACCATTTGTTCTTCTATTCTCAATAAACCTTGTGACTGAATAAATAAAGTAAAAAATGTTAATATAATGATATGTATAACAAATACTACCAACAAAAATATATTATATTTAACAAAAACTTATAATCCATAAATAATTAAAAATAACAAAATTACTTCAGAAATTCCTCGGACATTTCATCTAATGATAATTCTCCCGAATTTACACAAGATAATATTGTTTTGACAAATTTTAATCCTTCACTCCTTGAATTTATCTCCAAGGTATGATAGCCATATATTCTGGAAGGAGATTCATTTCAAGACCTGATTTACTGCTGGTACATATCAATGGTTTAGAATTTTTGACCTTCTGACTTTTTATGCCAACGTTCTCCCACAAGTCAAAAATCTGATCAATCAATTCCCATATCTCTCTAGTTATAAATGCCATATGGAAAATGTTATCCATACCTTTGAATATTTGTAAATTTACTTTTCCACCTTTTGAATTTATTTTTTCCTCAATTTGATAACCTATTTCCATACAACATTCCTTTTGAAAGGCATGATCAACCTTTATCTTATCCCCACCACATTTTTCTTCAACTTCACTATGAATAAATATGACCCTTTGGATGAAAGTCATAGAAATCCTATGCTCATTATTTGTATTATGATCGCATTCCAATAAATTTGCTTCTGTATATGTTAAACCAACATAAATGATACATGTAATTGTTTCAAAACACGGGTTATTGAGATATTCCTCCATCAATTGCCTTTGAGATTCTACAGAATGGTTGCCTGCAAGTACATAATATTTGTATTCAAAACATTTTGACTTGTCAAATGATTCTTTGTGAGGAACCTGAATTGGACAAGAAGAACGTAATCAACGACATGTGAAAAAGGGCTATACCTCATCAATGTTTTCAAATTGTGAACATGAAAGTGGCGTGGCTTTCTAATTTGATATTTGAACTATCCTTCATCTCGCATGTAGAATTGAATGGCGTTGAAATGAATGACCACCCTCAATTAAATTTTCCTTCGTCAATTGATGTCGAATGGAATTTTTTTTCGTTTTAACAACGACATCCTCTAACTCAGCTCCCGGTGTAATGATTTCCCTTCTTCATTTTGAGTTTTCACTAGGACCATCACTGTTGTCCATGATTTTTTTAGAATGAGAAACTTTTATTTTCTTCCTCCTATTGTCTATCATATTTTCTTCAACGGAAGCAATATCCTCATCATCAACTAGAATGGAGACATTCTTGGGCCTTTTTTTTATTTCTATTTTATGGCTCTTCTCCTTTCTAACATCAGTTCTAATCTGATCCTCAATAATGGAACATAATCTTCATCTTCAACTTCAACTTCAACTTCCTCCTTTTCAAAAGTAACATGTCTACCATTACTATATTGATCCCTTTGATATATTCTTGTAGCATCATGAATTGCTTTTTTTAAAGTCTTTTCCATATCCTCTTTTTCATGTTCATTGAAAATGCTGACAACATTCGTAATATCTCTCTCTATAAAATAGATTTCCCCCAATATAATTGAAAGACCCTCATCAAAATCCCATAAAACAAAATATAACATGTCAATAATAACTAAGCTATTAAAAATATAATGATATAGTTAGTAACGCAAAACACATACATATAAATAAAATATTTACAATCTTCTCTGAATATCATTTACGATTTTTTTCATATCCTTGAAGAATCTTCCCTTGTGTTATACATCGCCAATGTAAAATGATATCTAAGCTTATCATGTGACTTGGGCGGTTTTTAAAGTATATAAACATTTTCAGTATTTGGCCTAATATATAGGTCTAGTACTTTTCCCACCAACTCATAACTTTTAGCATCAAAATTATTACTAGCATATAGATATAATTGCATAATTTCGCCTTCTCTATCTTTCATATGCCATGCATGTTTTTTATGATTTACTTCTTTTGATTTATTCTAGTATGAAACCAAATTCTTGTCTTTCGAGTGACATCTCCTACTTTTGCAGTAATTAATTGAGGTGGATTTCATTTTGCAGTATTTTTTGAGGGCTCAACTGTAGCTCTAGATGATGCAATTGTTGAATTTGGTTCATAAAGATTGACATAAACCTTCCTTGATGCTATTTTTCTGAAATCATATATATCTACATATAAATTAGTAAATCACAAAAAAAACCAATATATTACATAAACAAAAATAACGAAAAAAAAATAAAAAAACTAAAAAACATCAGAAACATGTATATCGCCCCCTAGGTCTAGCGTGCATTTAGGTTAATCTAAAATACCAAAATAGAAAACCAATTCCTTTTTTTTTTTTTTTTAACATTTTCTGCCAGACCTCCCTTAGAAAAAAAAAATATTATTTTTTTTTACATTTTCTCCATGACCCCCGCTAGAATTTTTATTTATTTATTTTTACATTTTCCACTGACCCCCCTGGGCCGATTCTCAAAATAAACTCCGATTCATGCCTTGGAGTCGAACGCCTGCCAGGTAGGGGGGGCGATTTCGGCCCCTTGCTAAGAAGGGGGACCAATGTTGGGATTGGGCACCCACAGCACGATGACCATGAGTGTCGTGCTACGGGCGGGCAAGCGCCCGAGCCCATAGTCGGTCTCCCTGCCTAGTAGGGGGGCGATTCACCGACTCTAGGCTTGGGTGGGCACTCGCCCGTGGGGACACCTGCTCGTGGCCTACCATTTTTAGCTCGGGTGGGTGTGCCTACCACCTGCCTCTGTAGGTAGGGGGGCCGGTGGGCGCACCCACCCAGGACACAGTGGCGAGGGGTTGACCCTAGGCAAGCCTGCCTCCCATGTCTGTGTGATTTTTTAAAATAAATTTTTAGATAATAAATTATTTTAATTGGTTTTATGTGGTATTCTGGATGAACCTACCAACAAATTTTAAAGGTATCTGCTAGTAAAATTATAGGGATTTAAAACATGTACTCAGTGGGATTTGTACCTAAGTCTAATTTATTTTAACAATTTCCCAATTTTTGAAATAATAATTAAGCTACTACTAAATATATATTTGTTTTATTGTTAGCACCCAACAAATTATTTTCCTCAAATTCCTCATTGAATGGTCCAAGTGGAAGGATAACTAACCTTTCAAATGTGAGAATCTCCCATTGACAATGTTGTTGCTCCAGAAAATCGTTCCAAGCTTTTAAACAAAACCTCAAGAACTATTGATGTGATGTGAGGAATAGTGACAATGAAATTTATTATATAGCTGAAATTACTGAATTGCATTACCACGGGATAAATGTGGGATAAAAGCTATAATAAACATAAAAAAAATCTATAATAAAGTAAATTTTATATAATTTAAGTAAGATTTATTTTAATTTGGAAAAAAATATTAAAAGAAAATTGTGTAGGAAATTTGAATCGATATTAGGGTCAATATTCAAGAGAATATTTTATTAGAATTTTTTAAAATAAATCGTAGAAGTAAAATTTGGAGGGACAAACTTCAAGTGAAAATTTTGGAGGGAAAATTTCATTCTTTTAGCTATAAATTATCATTGGGAGAGAGATCATTTGCATCATTCAACATATTTTGTTTTAATGTCATGGATTCTTGTGACACTAAAGTTTCGTTTTATGAAGCATTAACATCTTCATCGCGTAACAACTCTATTCATATTGATGAATATAATGAAAATGATTTCATTATGAATATTGAGTCAAATTTTCCACTTAGTCCTAATCCTAAGGACTATGAGAGCAACCGTGAAGAAGGGTAGGGTGAAGAATTTCAAAAAAATAGAGAGTCATATTTTCCACTTAGTCCTAATCCTATGGACTATGAGAGCAACAGTGACGAATGCTAGGATGAAGAATTTCGAAAAAATAGTGACTCACAATTTCCACTTAGTCCTAATCTTAAGGACTTTGAGAGAAATAGTGATGAATGACAAGATGAAGAATTTTCAGTGAATATAAATTCACGTTTTCCACTTAGTCCTAATCGTAAGGACTATGAGAGTAATAGTGATAAATGGCTGAATGAAGAATTTTCAGTGAATAGAAACACAATTTCCACTTAGTCCTAATCCTAAGGATTATGAGAGACATAGTGATGAATGGAAGGATGCAAAAATTTCAGTGGATATAGAGTCACATTTGCTGTTGAACCCTTAGTTAAACTGAGAGGGGGGGTGAATCGATTTAACACAGTCATGGAATTTTAAAACTTTTCATTAACTTTATTAACACCTTCATTTCATGATCAACATAATGTGTATGCAATAGTTATTTGTGAGCAGCAATTAATAAGCAGATTAGATAATGTACCAACAGTCTTAATATGTGAGCAACAAGTATTAGCAGAATAAATATATCATATCAACACATAGACATCATGCACATAGACACCAGATATAAGTGGAAACCCATACAGGGAGAAAACCACATCTTATTATTGTTGTGATGCAAAGGCAAGCTCCAACTCCCTCTCACCACTGATTTTCTGTAGGCACCAACCCACAGGAGGCTCCTACCTCAGTTCTGCAAGCTACAACTTGCAAGGAAGCTCCAACTCCCATAAATTTTCTGCAGGCACCAACCTACAAGAGGTTCCTACCTCAGTTAGCCACAACTGACATCTATCAAGCTACAACTTGATAGGGAAGCTCCAACTTCCTTACTCTTTCAAAAGACAACACTTGCTGATTTACCTTGGATATTAGCTCTATTCTATTCCTTCTTTTCTGCTGTCCATCAGTCCTCATATCTGCCCTGTATCATTTCTGCCTCTTCTTAGGTTCTCTATCAGCTCCTTCTTCTTCTCTGTTTCACAGCTTTATTTCCGCATTCTCTAACTTCTCTAATCTCTTGCAGCTTTCTTATATTATTCAACTCTCTTCAATTCTGCTGCACACTCTCTTCTTCTCTCTCTCTATTTTTGTAACCTTCTGCCCTTGGATATTACTTGTTTTATACAAAATAACTTCATGGCTGTTTGTATTCTACTGGGAATCCGAAATGGACAGCCATGCCTCTTTGCCTTCTGCCTCCTCATTTATTTTATCAACTCATTTAGAAAAACATAGCAATATGTATTAATTTCAAATTTACAGTGGGATTTTTTTTTCCTCCGGAGACTTGCCAATGCATCACAATAAATATAAAATCAATTAAACATTTACATTCACATTTCAGTTACATATAGCAATTTCACTCAACCATTTTTCAGCACCTGGCTTGCTGGTTTTGTCTTTTCTGCTGCTGTCAGATAACTGTCCTGCATACCTCTATTTACTGCTACTCTGTGCCCCTGTGCATGTACACCTGTCAAGCCCATTGTCTCATTCCTGTGCAACACCTATCAACAGTTGTTCACTACAATTGTGAATTTTCTGAATATATAACAATTTTACTAGTTTAGTTCCCAATAACTCTCAAATTTTTGTGCATATAAGAGTGCCTGTTCAAATCTGGGCAATCTCTATTCATTATCGATCTCTGTGCTCAGGCTACCTGCTTACACACTCTCTATCCATCTATGAAATGTATTCATTTTTATTTTCAAATCTGGGCACTCTCAAACTAATGATTTCAGAAACTTATTTGACCCACTTTATAAAATTCTCTTGTAATAAACCCAATCAATGTTTTAATTCAATTTCGGAGCTATATTACAGCCCACTCGTATGTATTCAAATTTCCTAATTTGAATTACATTTGGCCCCAAATCAAGGTTATGAAATATTTAATAAGATTTGAACTTTATTAATACTCTGGCAGATATTAAGGTTTGGTTGGGACTTCAAATTTTACTATTTCAACAGTGTATGGTTTAAAATAAACCTCAATGCTCCAAGCATACACAGAGGGAACCTTTGAATAAACCCACTTTATTAAATCGAATTACATTGGATTCACGAAGCTCAATTAAATTGGCTTTAGCTCTTCATTTTGTTCACCTTTGAATGCATCTATTGTGACAACCATTACTTAAAAAGATTCACCCTCTCTTTCAATTCTAAGCCCTAGGTTTTTAATCTTCTATGCGGGATCTTCGCCTTTTTAAAAAACGATTATGAAACCATTGAATTATCCCCGATGTGATGGATCGCTTCTGAACACTTCCGATTGCGATTGATACATTTGTTCCAATGCGATTAATCACTGTTCACTTTAATGTGCCGATGCGATGAATCACGCCAATGCGATGAATCACTCGGATTGATAGATTTGTTCCGATGCGATTAATCACTGTTCATTTTACTACGCTGATGCGATGAATCGCTTTAAGTCGGAATTCAAACCAATATGAAACTCTCGTGTATAATGAATCGGGTCTAGAACTCAATCGCAATCGGAACTTTTTTTAACAAGTTCCACTGCCATAAGTCTCTCCGATGCGATTAGTGAGGGTCCAAAAAGTTTAATAAATTCTTCTGTCCATTCAATTTATTATAATGTATGCGTTTTCCAATGGTTTAAAAACCAACACTACTCGTCGGGCCCACAATGATTATATCACTTGCCTTTCTGTTAACACTCCTCATATGCAATTGCGCTCTGAATAGTTACAAGTCTTTACCCTTATCGCTTTTCCATTCAAAGGTTTAAATCATTCACATTTAAAATTCAATTCAAATCATATGAGCCCCTGATGTATTTAACTTTGGCCCTACACTCAAAATTTCAATACATACTCTAGATATCATTTGCGATGGGTTTTACATTATATAACTCTTTAATGTATTAGCATAGTGTATATTGATTGTATTAAACCTTTGGTTTAATATCTCTTTCAACCCTCGCATACATATATGTGCCGTGCCTTAGCGCTCCTCTTTGTTTCGCTCTCGACCTTGTTTAAACCCACAACAAAATTATAAAACCCACAACACAACACACACACACACACACACACACACACACACACACACACACACACACACACATATATATATATATGTTTATTGAACATTCAATCAGCGAATTAACAATGATTAAAACCCAACCATAATGTGAAAGTTCAACTGGGGCCCAGCAACATAAAGCACCCTTCTCATTCGACGGTGGGGAACTTATCGCGTCGTTCAGGATGATCCAACGACTGTCATGCCATATCACATTTTTTATTGAGCCGAGATTTAACCATTCAAACGAATGCGATAAAAGTTGTTTTGTAAAATCGCCTTTGGACACGTGTCCGCCAGTTCATGATATCGCGTTATTTTTTCAAAAACAACTTACAGCCTTATGGCTTGCGTGAAAACCACTTTTCACCTCCAAACAGTTTTCACTGTTCACTTCTCCTCGAGGTTCCGCTTCTTCCCTCGTTCAAGGTTCCACCCATCCTTTGTTATGTATAATTTCGCCTCTTTCGTTTACAATCCCAACACACTACAGAATTCTTCACTGTGCATTCTCTTTAAACCCATATCCATTGCTATGAGGTTGTGGCTTTGGACTCCACGATATCAAACCAAATCAAACAAATTCTGGCCTCATCAGTATTAGAGAAGGTATTCGATACCATCAGGACTCTTTCACACAAAATAATGCGTACTTAATTTAGACAGCTGGACATGGATTCACTTGCATTCGGGAAACATAAACCGACACTCTAATTGCAATCAATTCGATCAGGACCATATCCGGCCCCTCTTTCACAGAGATTCAACTCACCCTCAATCTCTTACACACACAATTAATATTAGCATGGATTAATCATAATGCCTAAGACTACTCTGCCTCCTACTACTCTGCCTCTTCGGCCTTTTGACCCTATGCAGTTCTATACAGTCTTTGCAGGTCTCTCCAGCTCTTCAGCTCTTTGCATTTTGTCTGTCTCCTTTTCCTTTCTTTGCTATCTCTCTTTGTCTCTGTTTCCTTTGATGTCTCTGCTTCCTTTCTTCCCCTTGACTGATGCTTCAGGTGCTCCTCCTTTGGCATCAATGAAAACATTTCCAACAGTCTCCCCCTTTGGCATTGATGGAAACACCTCCGCCAATAATCCAGTGCTTGCTCCAAGTCTTCCTCTGCTTGGCTTCTTTTAGGACCCTTTCTTCTGTTGCTTTCTCTTCCTCCTCCTTTGACATCAATGGCAAAGGGTTGCACATTTCCTAGTGTGCTTTTCTATCTCTTCATTTCCTCTCTCTGAGATGTGTTTAGGCCTTCTTCTTTTGACTTTGTACCCTGCTGCTCTAAACTGGTGTACAATAGTTGGTGAGGGAACACTTTTGAGGATTATTGAACTTGACTGTACACTGTAAATTAATACAATCCCAAAGCACAGTCTCCTTGCCCTTGTATAAAGCTGAAAGTGAAGATAATGACACTTCATAGAACAAATTGTACCAACCTTATCTACTCAGAGATGCATCCTTGAATCAAAACTAAAATACTAAGAATGCCTCAAATATACTTCAGTCTCTAGTATTATCTTCATCAGAAATCCATAATATTTGTGGAAGATTGTAGATGAAATAGGTCTTTTTCTGCAAAGCACATCTACAATACACATCTGTTCAATTGTGATGAAGCCAGTATATCTTTTATTGCTATAGTACACCTTTCCTGCCCCATTATTGGTGATATGTGATTGACTGCTGACAGGGAAATTACTCTTAAAGACTGAAAGGTCCTTGTTGCTGTTGTGAACAATGAATCAAACCAGAGTTTACAACTTATTGTGAGATTAGGTGATCTTTCAATTTAAGAGATCAAATACCAACTTTACTGATTGTACACTGTACTTTCAACCCAAAACTTTGAGGTTAGATGCATTCAATGTATTGGTCAATCTCACTTATAAACCATGCAACTTATTTATGTCATAAGGGGTATGTATGTCAATGATTACTCTCTCTTTAAAAGGTGAAATACTAGCAATTCATTTCTGCTGAAGTATGCTTGTGATAAATCAATAACAGATTTTTGAGCTTCAACTGTTAGATCAGTACAGCTAGTCTTTCACACATCCAATACTTTAACTATTCTGTCATGGTGATTTCCAGCAAAGGCATCTTCAAGTTGTTTGATTGATATCTCCTCCAACAGACTTCACACCATTTATGAATAATCCTAAGGAAGAGATATTTTTCATGCTGGATGCAAGTAACGCTGAGAATACTACCTTGATGCACTTTTGCCATAATCCTTTGATCCTAAGGACCTGTATCATACTACTACTGCTCCATGATAACACTTGATATTCTGTTGATAGGAATGCTGCTTGTACCAATTTCCAATTGATATTACCTTGATAAAATATGCAGAGATTTCACTTTAGCTTGCACATGAACCCATAGTTTCTACTAATGATCTTTTCCTTTACTGCATTCCTCCAAGGGGACTTCTCATAGATGAGCGATGTAATGATATAATGATAACAGACACTATTTTTACTCATCTTTCTTAATGTGATTCACTGTTCATTCTAGCAGAATGATGCACAATGTGATCATCACTTAATGTGCTGGTGTTTTCTTGGCTTACATGTTTGTGGCTGATGTTTTCTCTACCATCATGGCTGCTTGCTGTCCCTTTTTTTTTCATCAATTTGTCAGCTATTTAATACTTCAGATCATATTATTCCTCAATAATTCTTTGTTAGAGGGATTTTCTTTTCTCTTCCTGATCTTATAGCTGTTCTCATACTAAGGAGCTCTTCTTAAACTACTTTCATGGGGACTATTTATGAACTACTCTTCCCCTGGGATGTTGCTTCATATTTATCACTGTTTGGATATTTTCTTTGTTTTCTAGAGCAACTCCCCCTAAGACTATTGTAGAATCATTATGTTATTGAGATAATAGGCTCCCCCTTTCTCTTTTCCTTCCAAAATTTATTGGGGTTCATCATAATGTCTGCACTCCTTTTTGATTCATAGTTTTGTTTGTTTGGATTTGATTTCATCAGCTGTCTGGAATTATTTAATGTATAGGGAAATTTACAGTCCTTTTCTTTGTGACCAAGCTTGAGGCATACATAACATATTACTTTGTCAAAGTAAATTTGAGTTGGATTATAATATTTTGTTCCCCTCTTTGAACATAATTTACAATCAACAAGTTTATGCCCAAAATTATTGCATGCATAACAATAGCCATGTAAATGATTTGTGTACCTGGTGAAATATTGTCTTTTCCCTTTGCTTGCTTGAGGTGTTCTTCTCATTTGCTACATCTTTTGCTGGTTAACATTGATTCTCTTTGTCTTACAATGTGCTGCATCATGTCCTGGTTTGTAGCAGGAAAAACAAGTGATACTTCTCATAGGAGGAAAGAACATTCTTTGACATCTTCCAAATTTATTCAATTCATATTTAGGAGTGTGAAAGCCCTTTCCAGCTGTCCGTTTCATCCTTTCATTCTCTGTCCTACCATGTTGCTGCTTGATTCTACTTGTTTCTTCACAAATCCTGTTCTTGCTGGATTCTATTTTTGTAGGAATCTGCTGAGCTGCTTCATTGTCCTTTACTGCCTTTACAAAAATGACATTCCTGTTATCTTCAACCTTGGACTTGTTGGTTTCCCCTTCATATCCTATCCCAGCCTTTATGTGAGGTGACCTTTGAGCATTTAGAATTTGGTCCAACTTTCCAGAGCTTTTCATTAGAGGTGTATTCATTAATAGTTCTCTTTGGGATTTTTCTAAGTTCTTTCTTAGGCTCACTACTTCTTCTTCCAATCTTTCACATTCCAGACTTTTCTCTCTCATTTTTTCCAGCATAGTGTCTTCTAATTTCTTTGCTTGTTCAAGTTGTGTCTTCAGGCCAATAATTTCTTTCTTATCTTCATATTCTTTCTCATCACATATTTGCACCAATGTCTTCAGGTCTTTGTTTTCATTTTTCAATATTTCTATTTCAGTCAAGGCTGAGTCAAGTTTGGCTTTTTCTTTAGCTGCAATTTCTTCATGGTTCTTACTTCCATTTACACAAGCAGGTACCTCATTTGATTGAACATTTTCCTGTTGACATGAATTTTTCTTCTTCTTAAGTCTCTTCTCCTTCTTGACAATGTAGTCCTTAGAGTCTACTTCATGCATGAAATTAAATCTATCCCAGATTTATTTTGCAGAGGTTAAATCCATTATTACCTCAAGATCCTTGTTATGAAGATTGTTGTATATCAAAAATTTTGCCTTGGCATTCCTCTGTTGTTCTTGCACCGTGGGAGAGTCTGTACAATAACCATCACATACAAGTTTCCATACCTCAGGTTCATAAGCCAATAATCCTATTTTAACCTTATCTCTCCATTCAGGAAAGTTTGTTGTATTTAACACAGGTACATTTCGATAGTCCATGACTTAACCAGATATCCTTCAAGCTATTAGGCTTGCACCAAAGGAACCTGCTCTGATACCAATTGTTGAACTCTTAGTTAAACTGAGAGGGGGGGGGGTGAATCAGTTTAACACAGTCATGGACTTTTAAAACTTTTCATTAAATTTATTAACACCTTCATTTCATCATCAACATAATGTGTATGCAATCTTTATTTGTGAGCAGCAGTTAATAAGAAGATTAAATAATGTACCAACAGTCTTAATATGTGAGCAGCAAGTATTAGCAGATTAAATATATCATATCAACACATAGACATCATGCACATAGACACCAGATATAAGTGGAAACCCATAAAGGGAGAAAACCACATCTTATTATTGTTGTGATGCAAAGGCAAGCTCCAACTCCCTCTCACCACTGATTTTCTGTAGGCACCAACCCACAAAAGGCTCCTACCTCAATTCTGCAAGCTACAACTTGCAAGGAAGCTCCAGCTCCCATCAATTTTTTGCAAGCACAAACCTACAAGAGGCTCCTAACTTAGTCAGCTACAACTGACATCTATCAAGCTACAACTTGATAGGGAAGCTCCAACTTCCTTACTCTTTCAAAAGAAAACACTTGCTCATTTACCTTGGATATCAGCTCTGTTCTGTTCCTTATTTTCTGCTGTCCATCAGTCCTCATATCTGCCCTATATCATTTTTGCCTCTTCTCAGGTTCTCTATCAGCTCCTTCTTCTTCTCTGCTTCACAAATTCATTTCTGCATTCTCTAACTTCTCTAATCTCTTGCATCTTTCTTATATTCTTCAACTCTCTTCAATTCTGCTGCACACTCTCTTCTTCTCTCTCTCTATTTTCGTAACCTTCTGCCCTTGGATATTACTTGTTTTATACGAAATATCTTCATGTTTGTTTGTATTCTACTGGGAATCTGAAATGGACAGCCATGCCTCTTTTCCTTCTGCCTCCTCATTTCTTTTATCAACTCATTTAGAAAAACATAGCAATATGTATTAATTTCAAATTTACAGTGGGATTTTTGTTTTCCTCTAGAGACTTTCCAATGCATCACAATCAATATAAAATCAATTAAACATTTACATTCACATTTCAATTACATACAAAAATTTCACTCAGCCATTTTTTAGCACTTGGCTTGCTGGTTTTGTCTTTTCTGCTGCTGTCAAGTAACTGTATTGCATACCTCTGTTTACTGCTACTATGTGCCCCTACGCATGTACACCTGTCAATCCCACTGTCTCATTCCTATGCAACACCTGTCAACAGCTGTTCACTGCAATTGTGAATTTGCTGAATATATAACAGTTTTACTAGTTTAGTTCCCAATAACTCTCAAAGTCTTGTGCATATAAGAGTGCCTCTTCAAATCTGGGAAATCTCTGTTCATTATCAATCTCTGTGCTCAGGATACCTGCTTACACACTCTCTATCCATCTATGAACTGTATTCATTTTTATTTTTAATTCTGGGCACTCTCAAACTAATGATTTCAGAAACTTATTTCACCCACTTTATAAAATGATATTGTAATAAACCCAATCAATGTTTTAATTCAATTTTGGAGCTATATTACAGCCCACTTGTATGTATTTTAATTTCCTAATTTGAATTACATTTGGCCCCAAATCAAGGTTATGAAATATTTAATAAGCTTTGAACTTTATTAATACTCCGGCAGATATTAAGGTTCGGTTGGGACTTCGAATTTTACTATTTCAACACTGTATGGTTTAAAATAAACCTCAATGCTCCAAGCATACGTGGAGGGAACCTTTGAATAAACCCACGTTATTAAATCGAATTACATTGGATTCACAGAGCTCAATTAAATTGGCTTTCGCTCTTCATTTTGTTCACCTTTGAACGCATCTATTGTGACAACCATTACTTAAAAAGATTCACCCTCTCTTTTAATTCTAAGCCCCAGATTTTTAATCTTCTATGCGAGATCTTTTCCTTTTTAAACAACGATTATGAAACCATTGAATTATCCCCGATGCGATGGATCTCTTCTGAACACTTCTGATTGCGATTGATACATTTGTTCCGATGCGTTTAATCACTTTTCACTTTACTGCGTCGATGCGATGAATCATGCCGATGCGATGAATCGCTCCAATTGATACATTTGTTCCGATGCGAATAATCACTGTTCATTTTACTGCGCTGATGCGATGAATCACTTTAAGTTGGAATTCAAACCAATATGAAACTCCCGTGTATAATGAATCAGGTCCAGAACTCAATCACAATCGGAACTTTTGTTAACAAGTTCCGCTACCATAAGTATCTCCGATGCACTTAGTGAGGGTCCCACAAGTTTAATAAATTCTTCTGTCCATTCAATTTATTATAATGTATGCATTTTCCAATGGTTTAAAAACCAACACTACTCATTGGGCCCACAGTGATTATATCACTTGCCTTTCCGTTAACACTCCTCATATGAAATTGCGCTCTGAATAGTTACAAGTCTTTAGCCTTATCACTTTTCCATTCAAAGGTTTAAATCATTCACATTTAAAAGTCAATTCAAATCATATGAGCCCCTGATGTATTAAACTTCGGCTCTACACTCAAAATTTCAATACACACTCCAGATATCATTTGCGACGGGTTTTACATTATATAACTCTTTTATGTATTAGCATAGTGTATATCGATTGTATTAAACCTTTGGTTTAATATCTCTTTCAATCCTCGCATACATATATGTGTCATGCCTTAGTGCTCCTCTTTGTTTCGCTCTCGACCTTGTTTAAACCCACATCACAATTATAAAACCCACAGCACAACTATATATATATATATATATGTTTATTGAACATTCAATCAGTGAATTAACAATGATTAAAACCCAACCATAATGTGAAAGTTCAACTGGGGCCCAACAACATAAAACACCCTTCTCATCCAACGGTGGGGAACTTATCGCGCCGTTCAGGATGATCCGACGACCGTCATGCCATATCACATTTTTTATTGAGTTGAGCTTTAACCATTCAAACGAACGCGATAAAAGTTGTTTTGTAAAATTTCCTTTGGACATGTGTCCGCCAGTTCATGATATCACGTTATTTTTGCAAAAACAACTTATAGCCTTATGGCTTGTGCGAAAACCGCTTTTCGCCTCCAAACAGCTTTCATTGTTCACTTCTCCTCAAGGTTCCACTTCTTCCCTCGTTCAAGGTTCTTCCCATCCTTTGTTATGTATAATTTTTCCTCTTTCGTTTACAATCCCAACACACTACATAATTCTTCACTGTGCATTCTCTTTAAACCCATCTCTACTGCTATGAGGTTGTGGCTTTGGACTCCAAGATATCAAACCAAATCAAACAAAATCTGGCCTCATCAATATTAGAGAAGGTATCCAATGCCATCAAGACTCTTTCACACAAAATAATGTGTACTTAATTTAGACAGCGGGACATGGATTCACTTGCATTCGGGAAACATAAATCGACACTTTAATTACAACCAATTCGATCAGGACCATATCCGACCCCTCTTTCACAGAGATTTGACTCACCCTCAATTTCTTACACACATAATTAATATTAGCATGGATTACTCATAATTCCTGAGACTACTCTGCCTCCTACTACTCTGCCTCTTCGGGCTTTTGACCCTATGCAGTTCTATACAGTCTTTGCAGGTCTCTCCAGCTCTTCAGCTCTCTGCATTTTCTCTGTCTCCTTTACCTTTCTTTTGCTATCTCTCTTTGTCTCTGTTTCCTCTGATGTCTCTACTGCCTTTCTGCCCCTTGACTGATGATTCAAGTGCTCCTCCTTTGTCATCTCCTTTGCCATCAATGAAAACATTTCCAACATTTTCCACTTAGTCCTAATCCTAAGGACTATGAGAGAAATAATTATGAATGACAAGATGAAAAATTTTCAGTAAATAAAGAGTCACATTTTCCACTTAGTCCTAACCCTATGGAATATGAGAGCAGCAGTGACGAAGGCCAGGATGAAGAATTTCTAATAAATCAAGAGCCACAATTTCCACTTAGTCCTAATCCTATGGACTGTGAGAGTAGTAGTGATGAAGGGCAGGATGAAGAATTTGCAATAAATCGAGAGTCAAAATTTCTGCTTAGTCCTAATCATATGGACTATGAGAGCAACAATGATGAAGGCGAGGATGAATAATTTCTAATAAATCGAGAGTCACAATTTCCACATAGTCCTAATCCTATGGACTATGAGAGCAGCAGTGATGAAGGGAAAGATCAATATGGTGAAGAATATCCTCCAAGTCAGTATTTCAAAACCATAGATGATGGTATTGAAAATTTTCTTGTTTTCGAATATGGTAATGAATATTTTTCAAACAATGATGGTGGTGAATTTCCTAACTATATTCAAAATTATCATAGTAAGAATAGTATTCCTCCTAATGATGATGGAAATGCTTGTCCAGAGAATGATTAAATGATGGAGATTTCATGAGAAAATATTGTATCTAGGAGTAGAAGTAGACCTTTTCATATCAATCCAAGATGTTCTAGTTATACAAGGGGTAGAGTAGAATATATCATGAGAATAAGTTCTCTCAGTGATCTAATTTCAAGTGACTATTGTAAAAATGATTACTTGAAACATATGGATTTTAAGTTTGATTTGGAGAAAAGGAAGAGCTATTTGTCAATGAAAAAAAGCATGAAAAATTCATATTTAGTGGGGTGCATGCAATCTACAGTCACAATTTATGATTATCGTATTGGGTATTTATTTCTTTGTGGAAAGACTTTCAAAATGTTTCATTCAATTGGTAATATTCGTTGTCAATAATCCAAGATTATTTGGAAAAAAATTCTACATATTATTCAGAAGTTTGTCACAAACGAGAGTTTGAGCCATTAGCAAACACTACAATGTCATGGATGAAAGATTTATTTTCAAAACATGGAGAGTGTATTCCAAATAGAGATACAATACATAATCTAGACAATTTCTCAAGAGGATAAATCTACAACTTACATAAGGAATATGCAGAAGGTGTTGAAGGAAATGGTTGTTTTATTACATATCAATATTTAGTGCAAATATGAAGGAGAGAATTCAACAATGTTCGTATTCCTAAGAAGACAAGGATGGGGGTTCGCAGTACATGTGCTTCTCTAAAATAAAAAAGGGATAAATGTCAAGGAGTAGAAATAGGTAAGCATTCATAACATTATTCTTTTAAATTGTATAGTGATCAACTATGAAAATGTATTTATTAATAGGTTTATTTTATGTTATGTGTAGATTCCATTGTCAAAGCACTTCAAGAGCATCGTGAAAAACAAACAAGTGAAAGGAAAGATTTGAACAAGCATCGAAATAAGTGTCATGATAATCCAAATAAATATTTGGGTTTGATAATTGATGGTATGGCCCAGAAGAAAACACTTCTACCACATTTTGTTTGCACACCAAAAAAATTGCAGGAGAAATTTTTTATCCAGTTTCACTTATTTAGGTGTATGGTATTCAATGGGAGAATGTCATCAAGAGTTTACTTCACAACTCCAAATATTCATAATGATAAAAATCTGACAATAACCATAATTCATGATGTGCTTTCTCATTGGTGTGGTAATATTCCTGAAATTTTGTATCTAAAATTGGGCAACACTTGTCGCGAAAAAAAAAATCATATTTTTTTTGGATATCTAAACATGCTTGTTGAATTGAGAAATTTTCATAAGGTAAAGGTTGGTTTCCTTCTTATTGGGCACACTCACAACCATGATGATCATATGTTTAGTCGTTTTTCAGTAACATTGAGGAGGAAGGATGTTGGGAGCTTGCTATCATTAATTGAATGTATTAAGAAATAATATATGCCAAAGCCTATTTTTCATGTGTTAGAAGAAACTGATGACATCAATTTCGTATTAAAAAAAGTGATGGGAAAAAAAATTATATGGGGTAAGAAGTATTCAACTACTACAGAATGGGTGCCATCATTAGGTTTGGCATTTTTGAAGTTTATCATCTAATATTTGCATCAAATATATTGTTATTACAATCAATTGCTGAAGTTCATAATGCATGAAGGTAGAAGAAAGATATAGATTATTATGAATGCCTGGAAGAATTTAAAAGATACATTATATATACATATGAGTACTTTGATGTTGCTGATTAAGTTTGGTGGGAGTCCTTTTTCAATGACCAGAGTGATATCCTTTCAAGATCAACAAATGAAGATATGCTTTTGAACACTCCATTTATTTTGCCACCAAATGTGTCAAATGAACATGATGAAACAAACATTGTTGAACAACAACAATATCAAGGTATTATTAATTCTACACAGGTGGAGGAAAGAGAAATGTATATTGGTTCCAGAAGATCTCACGCACAACATGAAGCCATGGAAGACCTTTATAGGGGTTCAATACAAGATATTAAGGAGGGTTACATGAACACAATGTTAGTAGATGAAGATCCACATGACTATCCATTCTGGGTTATCAAGGTTATAAAGGTCATTTTAAAAAATGAAGATGTTACAAGTGTTGAAGTACATTGATATGCCACAAACATACACCAATTCAATGGTGTGTAAAAGCCAGAGAAGGTAGTTGATAAAAAAATTCACGGAAAGATAAAAATAAAGGGTACATATATAAATCGTCGCAGCACAAACACCAAAAAATTGGAAGAAGTTTGCATACTTATTTATGATTTCAATTTAATAAAGAGAGGAACTCTTCGCTCCAAGACGATAGAGATTCTGATGAAGTTTCTACCTGAAGAAACAATGTTGAGATGGTAGTCTGCTAAACCCAATCGTAGATCTAGAATACTTTTGAAACCTCAAATGCAAACAAGCATGTTGACTAAGATGGGGCACTAGTTGATGACAAAGAAGAATATGGAACATGTTCATCTGAAGATGTGAATTCTGATGGTGTGCAAGAAAATATGAGTGATTTTGAATAATTGTGTAAGACAATTTATATAAATGATGTTTTCATTGAGAAATGAAAATGATATTTTAACTTCCATATGATATTTTAAATTCAAGTTGTCATTTTATAAACTTGTTAAAAATATAAAATGAATCTCTCTAGATGGAAATTTCGAATTACAAACCATATATACGTGTGTATATTTTGGATAGTTGAAATACATTTGGCATGTGATCAGATGTTGTGATATAATGTTTTGTTTTTAAAACTCAAGTCGTCACTATATTTGTTAAATATAAAATGAAGTTGGGATGTACATGAAGTGTGAATGTTATATAATTTTAGGACATGTAAATCTATTGTTTAGGTAATATTTAAGTACAATACATATCGGTGTTTTAAAATATAAAAAAAATCATAAAATGTACAGGTCACAAGACATACCATGGCCCCGCGCCAGTGACAAAAACCCATTAGAGGCAGCTATAGAGGTGCATTTCATGCCGGTCTCACCATGGTAATGACGAACGATTGGAATCCATCGAGGGCTCTACATCTAATAGCCATGAGGTGCTGGCTCCTTAAGCATTTGATAGCATTCATGGGGAGATTTTTTTTCCCTTGGAGAATCCCAAGGGTAGAAGAGGTAGGAAATCCACTATTCTGCAACTTGTGCAGCCTTTGCCTAGGAAAACCAACCCGCTTCCAAGTTATGACCCCACGATGGAGGAGATAAGTGTTTGGGTTATGGACTCGAATGGTGTTTGGACAAGAGATTATGATGTGGAGTACCCAGTCTCTCCCATTGTCCATGCGACCCCTCCAAAGCCTCCTCGAATCCCCACTGCTGAGGAGGAAGCCATTGCTAGAGAATACAGGTGCCTGATAGAGGAAGAAGACCTGGCGATGGACGAAGATGAATGAAATCCATGATTGTCACCTCAGGATATACTTCAACTCTTTTGTTTTTATATGGGCCACTGAATATTTTGTATTACAAGACTGGATGACACTCTTAAGGGGTTGGTTTCCTCCTTTGAGGTAGCCCCAAACTTGGTTTATTTTGAACACTACCAAGGAAGGGATAGGCTAAGCATTGCCTGCCATATCTACCTATTGCTTCTGTATAGTTTTTCATGCTTTTAATATAGTTTAGCCTGAGTAACAAAAAAAAAAGGTTCACATGAATATATGTACATAAAAATGATTGAAGTACATGTTTGAATATATGTTAAAACGATTTAAGTACAATATATATTGATGTATATATATCTAAAAACAGTCATAAGATTCTAGGTGTTCTTATATGTGACAAACAATCATAAAATTTTAAAATTGCATTCTAGAACATATATCCAATACGTGCAACATTTTTCATCAATGCACATAGAAAAGCTACTTTCAATTGATAGTAAATTAGAAATTACAAAACACGTACCACACATTTTTCATTCAAGAATGAATATTATAATTTACTTCTAATAGACACGCACGTCTAAAACAAAATCGTGCAACTTCAAATTTGCATTATATCAACTATGCTAGATACACAGATATGTACATTTTGCAATAATGACATTATGACAAATTGTACCAGAGAATGTATGAAATCGTTTAGACCAGATGATCTATACATGTGTATGTGTACACATGTATAAATTACTCGTGTGCATGTACCAAAACAATGTACATGTGTGAACACTTGTACAGATAACATAAAAATACAGTTCAATTTTTAGTTGAGTTTTGGAAGTACTAAGAGATGAATCCAAAGAGAAGAAATTGTTAGGTAGTTCAATAAAAAAAATTCCAATGGAAAGCCATCTTCAATGATCTGTTCATGATCGTATTTTGACATTTTCCATTTCTTAATTTTTGTTTTTTTCTTTGATTGAACTTCTATCAACTTTATGCATGCTGCACACACCAAGTGACTATATTGAAAACTTATGACATCAGGTTCATAGTCTTGAAAGTAAAAGAAATCCCCACTTTGATTAGTTTGTCTGAAAAAATAACCTTTCATTATAATAGACCCTCTGTCATATGTAAACTCGTGATCATCATAGTTTTCTAATACTTCATCTTTCGTTCAGTGCAACGCATCAAATAATACTTCACATTTCATCGTTCATAGTAGGTGAAATTACAGTAAAAACACCTCCTACAAAATAAAAAAACTTAAATGTATTTAAATTTAGATCATAATTGACATGAAAAATTAACTTTAAAATTAACATGTGTAGTTGATTTTATTATCTATTTCTAGATCTCTATCATTTGAAAGTAATTGAAATGTTACCTTCTCTAACAAGATCATAAACTTGATCACCATCAAATGATATTGTAGCCTCCTCTGATTGCATTTCTTCAAACCTTGCAATGGACACTTTCCTCTTTGTATTTAGTTATGTATGTTGCCAATCTTTTACATACATTTTGTTTTCACAAACATCATTGGATTATATGTTGTCTATGCAAACATGACAAAAAAAGAATATTTTCTTTTATCCAATGTAAACACATTTGTGGACAACTTTGTTTTAATTGAATGCAATTTTAGATTCCATTTTATTATTTCAACGTCATTTCCAATCGATCTATCTACATCTTCGACCCTAATATGCCAAAAAAACCTATATGGAAAATTCGAAGAAGAATATCAATATGATATCAACATACCATAAAAGATAATCATTGTGATAAATGTACACTGTTTAAAATTAGAAATCCAATAAAAATTAAATTTTATGTACCTTCTCACTTCCCTTGATCGATTAGTCTCATGGCTTAGTGCAGCAATGCATGATTGAACAACTTCTTTAGCTGAGACAAGTCAGTTTGTAGAGGGGTCCATTTGAAATCTTCGAAGTGCTCATTTTATGCATGCCCATGCACCGTCATGTTCTCCTTTTCCATGACCAACCTCAAAGAAATTCCAACAATGTTTAATGCAGGTTTTCATATGAAGATGACACAACCAAAAGAATGATCATGAAGATTTGAATTGACCTGCGCATCGATCTGACCATATCCAATGTTCATTGAATTTTATTCCACGAATTTTCAAGGAGTCATAAATATTTTCAAAATAGTGTTGCACAAAATATGTATCATGCGTACGATCGTCACTGATATAAAAGTGATATTCTTTAATAACATGCCAATTTTCACAGGTGCTTTCTATATGATCAACATTTTGTTCAGCATGTCTATATATAATATGGACAAGCATGGAGACTTGGTCATAATGATAGTATTCACTCTTAATTTCTTTTTGTGGAACAAATGTGTAGTTTTCTATCAGTATGTTATTTTTTTAAAAATTTAGTCAAATTTCCACAATCATCGCATTTTTTACCACCAACACATTTCTTTTGGTAAAATAATTCATGGATTTCTCTTCCACATAGAATTTGAGAGATGAAATCATGGATAGTGGAAGGAGGAGGTGAATCTTTCTAAATTATTTTACCAAAATTAAGGAATGCGTCATAATATAACTAAAATTACACATAATAATGACAACAACAAGTGTCATGTACGGTGATAGGTTTTACATACCATGGTTTTTGTTGCACAAAAGTACTGATTGAGACATAAATTTCACAATTCTATTCCTTGAACTTGTCGAACAACTCTATCTGAGTGGTGTCCAAATTTTTTTTTGGATGTTCTTCGTACTGATTTCGTGCTATTCTTCTTCGCATCACATCCCTTGCTTTTGGTGAAACACATAATTTTTTCATCCAATATTCATATATTATTTTTTTAACATTTTCTCCAAGTCTATCTTTGTATGGTTGCTTACAAATAGCTGTCCAACAAGCGAGTTTATCATTTACATCTATTTGCATCCGAAATTCCGATGTTTGTGCAAAGTTTTTCGTGATATTCCTAATGCTCGTGCCATAGATTTTACCAAGTGATTCTCTTTAGTACTTGATGAAACGACTGCCATATGTATTGCTCTACGTGGATCTGAAACATTTTTCTTCCTAGATCTTCTAATTGAATTTAGAGAACTATTTGTATTTTGTATCACATTTTCCTTCATTTTTTAATCTTTTGTTGATTTTCGAATACCCAATAAATTCGTAGCTTCTTTTAATTTCCTTGATGTTAACAGACCTTTAAACAATTGGGCTTGAAATGCCATAGTTTCCGTTTTGAAGAACGAATAAAAAATGTGATTAACACGATATCGTATAACATGGCCATATTTTTTTATCTCCATATGTGTGAGTGCCAACATTTTCTAACATCTCATCATCGATATTGATTTCATCTGTACAAATTTGAATTAAATGTACATAATAAGTTTACATATTCAATAAATAAATAAATTAATAAATGTGCATAATGCTCATGTTTTGGAATTGTATACTCTGTGACTCGTGTTCTATTTTGGTAACTAAATCTGCTGGTTTCCCACTTTGGGCAGCAGTTACTCTCTGGTTTTTAAGGACTGGTTTCCCCGACTGGGGTAGTCCAACTTCTGGTGTAAAACTATTGAAACTTCCCTCTGGATTGGACTCGTTAAATCCACAGGAAGAGACCTGTATTTTACTGTTCTATATGATATAATAGAAGTAGTTTAACTTCGAAAAAAAAACACACATGTGTTCAACATATATATATATATATACCTAGTGATTCAATTTATTCACTTGAATTTCTTTCAACATTTTCACCATCTTCAATAATTGGTTCAATATCTCTTTCACTCTCTTTCAAAGTTTTGTATCTCATCAGCAATGTTTTGAGGAATATCTCTCTCTGTTTACATTGCAAATTATTTTTCAAACTAGTTCATCAAATAAAAATTAAGTTGCACATTTTACATTAGGAAAATTTTGAATATCAAATTTATAATATTTACATTTGCATACCTGCTTCAACTTCTAGTTGAGGTTGATTTTCCCTTTCAATATTTGAGCGTTCTTCTCTCTTTTTTTCGATATTCTCTCCCCTGTTCTCTACGTTCCTCAGGGTCTCTTGTTCGATCATATTTTCTCTTGCAATTCCTCGATTTCCCATGATAATTGAGTATGAAGATCAAAAAATTTCCTTCAAAAATTTAGACAAAACTTAATTAAAAAAAGCATCACAAAAGATTCAATTTAAAAAAACTCATTTTAAAAATTTTGCACAAAGGACATAATTAATCCAAAACACTTACTTTAAAAATCCAAGAAAAAAATGTCTTCTAAAAATTAAACGAAGCTTGAAAAATATTTCCTTCCAAGTCCTACAAAAAAATTTCATTTAAAAAGTTACACAAAATCTCATTTTAAAAAATCATTATAAAAGATTTACTTCAACCCAAAACACGTACTCTAAAAAAATTTTACTTCAAAAAAACCTCCAAAAAATGTCCTTTGAACATTAAGTCCAAAAACCTCTAAAAATATGTCTCTAAAAACAAAATACCTCTAAACAATGTCCTTTGAAAATTAAGCCCAAAAATCCTCCAAAAAAATATCACTTAAAAAAATATCTCCAAAAAATGTCCTTTGAATATTAAGCCTAAAAAGAGTCCTTTGGAAATTAAGCCCAAAAAAAGTCCAAAAAATGTCTTTTGAAAATTAAGCCGAAAAAACCTCTAAAAGTAAAATACCTCCAAAAAAATGTCCTTTGAAAATTAAGCCCAAAACCTCTAAAAACAAAATACCTCCAAAAAAATTTCTTTTGAAAATTAAGCCCAAAAAGCATCCAAAAAATGTATCACATACCTCCAAAAAATGTCGCCAAAAAGAGTCCATTGAAAATTAAGCCCAAAAAATGTCCTTTGCAAAATTAGACCAAATGAAGAAATGTGCGAAATTATGCAAAAATAATGAATCTGTTTACGCTTATTTATATTGCCGCGAAATGTTTTTTTTGGAAGGGCTTCATTGAATTTTCCGGCCGACGTAAAGTTATTAAAAGTTTGGCTGAACTTTTGTAAAAATTTCGGTCGAACTTTTGTGTCATTAGAATTGACGGGCCGTTGGGACAAAAAACAATTCGACTGAAATTTTTTAAAAGTTCGGCCGAACTAACATGTCTGCAATTACGCAGAGCCGAGCTGTGAACACATTTCTTCAACTTTGGACTGATTAAAATCCATGAAACTTTATGAATTAACTGTCGGAACAAAGACAAGCATTTGTAGAATTCAATCTACTTTCAGAAAATATAACTTTTATGGAATTTCAAAAATATTTACTAATTTTAATTAATTTTGTAATAAAATGGGTGCCAACAATTTCTAAAGGTCATTATGATTTAGTGAAATCAATATTTTGTATCTTCCAAAATACACTCTAAAAAAATTGAAAAAATTATGGTGCATTACATTGGTCCGTCCTCTGTAATGGGTAGTTTTTAGATTTTTAGTTTATAACTTATATGTTGAGAAATTTTGTGTGAGCTGAAACATATGCAAAATATGTAGTTTTTTCATATTGGATCAGTTCAAAAAATTCTAGTAATTATTATATGCATCAGTTGGTTTTGTAAATATAACGAAAATGAATTAGAGACTGTTTGGATTGTTGTAACACATTTTGTTTCTCAAAAACAAAAAGTTTTCAAAGAATACACCAACACATTTGAATAAGACTTTTTATGAATCCTTTGATTTTTAAAACACACACACTCAAATAAATGTTAAGCTGACATATCAAATGTGTATAAAAAATTCCAAAAAATAAGTAATAGAAAGCTAATAAAATTTCTGACAACTTTTATTTTTATCATAAAACGAAATTCTAAAGAGAAAATTTGTTTTGGTTTGACATAAAAAAATGATATTTTTTTCTCAAAAAAATGCAAAAAGTGTAACCCAACTTCACATTTTCACCCAAATAGTTACTTTATTTTAGATATATTTTTTAAAACTTAAAGTGGACCTTGAATTACACATCTTTAAAGTGGACCTTGACCTCTAATAAAAGGAGAAATTAACAAATTTCTAATTGGCAGTTTTCTTACAATAACACCAGCTATTTGAAATAGGAGTAAACATAACCACTAAATGTTGCTTTTAATAAAATGAGAAATTAACAAATTTCTAATTGGTAGCTTTCTTACATGTTAAAATTCATGATATGATTATGGATTTGGTATCTAGTATGCTTATTATTTTAATCCACTAGTGAGCCTCTCAACCATTTTGTATGCAATTCATGACATCCACACTAATACCATAGATAATGGAAACAAAACACATAATTAATAATTAAATGTAAATCTATGAATAATCTAGCAATTTTGGATAAGCTTGTGCAAGTGGATCATAAAAATATGCATAGTTATTCTTTGTTTTGATTAAAACTATTTATTGATTATACTTGAGATTAAAGAGTCTATTACTCCTTCTAAGTTGTATATTTTTTATTAAGTTTAAATTTGAGCTCACATAAAATATATCTTTTCAACATTACAAAATCCAAAATTGCGATTAAAACAATGAGAATTATAGCTCTATTAATTTAGTTTATAGCATTATCAAATCCTCACTACTTTATTCTCCAAAGTGACATTTTCTCTTTTTTAGATTCATGCATATTTATGGCATATTAATTATTTATCAAATTCCTTCACTTTATTCTTCTTATTTCAAGCAACATTGACATCAATGTGATGGTATTTTGGAAGTATTTTGAGAATGTCCCATAGCTCTTTTTCCATCAACCTTATCTGAATTTGAGGAGATGTACCCTTTGTAGCATTAATGCTTAGAACAACTTTTTTTTTATTGAAGTTGAGTTTGATTCCTATTAAAGTTATGAAGAAAGTAACATAAATTTTAATATAGTCAAACTTAGTGATTATACTCTAACATCTCATTATTTCATGTATTTTCACATACTTTGAGAGATAAAGTGAACAATAAATTTCCTAAATAAAATACAATACTTTGGGGTATTAATTAGTATCTCCTTTTAATTTTGTGGTTCTATGTATCTTGGGAAGCTCTACATTAGAAACATTTTGACCTAATTAATCATCAATGAATGTAATCCTACTACATTGTCATGTTCATATAGGCCTATAACATAATTAGGATCTCTTGATTTTTTTTATCACCCTTTAACAAAGGTGCATAAGCATGACTTCCATGGTTAAGAAGAATTATGCATTCACAAAAATATCCAATTGTGTCTAAATTTTTATATTGTTATTTTTATCACTTTAAAATTCCTAAAAAAGAAAGATTGATTAATAATGAATTATTATTATCATTATAGTGTATACAACTTAACAAAATGGTATATTTGAAATTAACTTTCTATTGAAATTTCAACTTTTATATTTTCCAATTATAACATGTTGAACTAGGTTAAAAATTATTTTAACTCTAGATTTATCATGCACCTTTTTCTATTGAAATTTCAACTTTTCTATCTTCCAATTATAACATTTTGAATTAGGTTAAAATCATTTTAACTTTGGATCAATCATGCAACTATAAGAGTAAAATCCATCTAAATGTAATCATGTCCTCAAATCTTTTTTACTTTTAGTTATTTTTTTTGATATATTTTTTTAACTTAGTGAATTATTCTGTTTTTCATATATATAATGTTTGGAAACTTGGATTGAGGTTTGATCATCTAATCTCAGATTGGCAGTTTGTTTTACCATAACAACATATTAGAGCTAAGAGATTGGCTATTTGAATCGATGCAGCCTAAGCAAAGGAGTGGATGATAAAATGCCATATTTAGGTACAATTTATTGTTGCAGTAGTCAGTCTAGAGATCTAATCGAACTTTAACATCTATTAGCTGGGAGCAAAAGGATTAATATTTCCTAAACACTAAGTGCTCGACTTGGCAAGCATCTGCTGATATTGATATTTCCGATATAACTACAGTTTCCCCAATCAGAAATTTTCAAGAAAACTAGTGATGAAATTGTTTGGCCAATCAATGAATCAATTTCTGGATCAAGATTGCGCACATGATCTTCATTGATTATCTTGAAGATGAAAGTGGATATTGGATTTATGGAATCAACATCAATATTATTAAACTAGGTTATGACAGATCTTGACACGGCGAGTATTGAATTGCTGTAACGGCCATGACATAGGTTGATTTCCGTTTCAATTCTGCTCTACTATTTCAATGGAGAGGGAAACCATGGAGGATCCGATGGAAATGCAGAGTTGCTGCAGCATTTCCATGGAATCTTCGGTGCTTCTCACTCCATTGTATCAGCTGTACTACAACATCATTCATCCTAAGCCTATTGGCCTAAAGTGACACAACTACAATATATAACTCTTATAACTCTGTTCCAAATCAGAAAAAGATTGAATGTCAGTTAGTCTTGTATTATATTGCTTTAAGTCTCAAGTCTAGTTTTCAATGGAGAGGGAAGCGACGGAAGATCCAATGGAAATGCAGAGTTGCTGCAGTATTTCCATTTCCATGGGATCTTCGGTACTTCCCAATCCATTGTATCAGCTGTACAACGTCCGTCATCCTAAGCTTATGCCTAAAGTGACGTAGATAGATACAATATATAACTTTTCCATTGAAACATAACTCTTATAACTCTGCCGTTGCACCATAACTGGAGATCATTACTAGAGTCGCACCTATATATAGTTTTAATTTTAATTCTACTCGAGTTGCACCATTATTGGAGATCATTTTTGGACTTGCACCTATAGTTTTAATTTTAACTCTGTTGTCACTACAAGGAAAATACCCTCTAGTGGAGGTTATAAAGGAGGTTTTTAGTGTTATAAAATTGGCCAAAATTGTCAAAAAAACATATGCTACCACATCCGTTTCTGGTAACGGAGGTTTTGGTGGAGCTTTTAATGGAAATTCAACACAACTAAAAAAAAATGGGCGGCCGGAGGTTATTACGGATGTTTTTTCATTGGTACTCTTATCAGGTTTTAACGCACCGATGCGTATCAGTAGACAGCGCACCGAGACGGTCTAAGGAGAGTGCACCGGGCCGTTAAGGAAAACAATAGCACCAGGCCTGGTGTTGGTGATACAGCACACGGGGTCGTTCTAATTGGTCTTGGGATTTGAGCGGTGCCCATAGGTCATATAAGCGCACAAGTGCGTGTATCTTTATGAGGCACCGGTGCTCCATATCACAGAAAGAAACTAAGATTTATAATTGGTATCGGTATTCGTGCGGTGCACATGGAATCTACAAATGTACCGGTGCTTATAGATTCATAAACGCTCCAGTGCGAATTATCACACAAATGCACCGATATTTATAACTGGAATCGGTATTAGTGCAGTGCCCATAGAATCATAAACACACCGGTTTTCATTTTTTTGTTTTAGAAACATCCACCTCTATCAGTGCAATTATTGTGATTGTTTTAAATTCATTATTCATCAAAAGTCAACACATCTTATAACAATATTCATATTAATTACATTTTTATGAATGCATTTGAATGTGCTGTTTGGATTAATTTGTTATATCATATCAAAATTATTGTGGTTTTTTAAAATTCATTATTCATCAAAAGTCGACACATATATATAATCTTATAACAATATTCATATGAATTAAATTTTTATTAGTGCATTTGAGAACGACAATGGAGAACGCAATAGCGACAATGGAGAACGCAATAGAATAAATTAAAACACACACACACACACACACACACACACACACACACACACATATATATATATATATATAAGACAATATTTATCATACAAAATGGGACAATTATTCGTATCTCTTTGTCTTTCAATTGGGACACTATGTCCATTACATTAAACAAAATGTCTGATTTCACAGACATATTTCAAAAAATAAAACGCCTTGCTTTGATATCCAAATTACATAGTGATCATCATTCTTCGCTTGAACTGCTGTCACTGCTAGAGCTACTTCCATGACTTGGGTTATTTTCAGGAATGTTGTGTTCACGGCATTGATTGTTTTCTTCTTCTTCACTTTCCATCTACAAACATAAAAATAAATTGAAATGAGTGTATATACATTGGTGAGAATAATGAAAATTCCAATATTAAATAATATACATCAATGTAAATCGAAAAGAAAAATGACATACCATAGCAACAATTGACTCATAAACTATACACATTCTTTCAAAACCATGTACCATGCCATCTTTCAAAATTTCATCTATTGGCGCAGTTCCATACTTTGTTTCCTGCAAGTTTTATACCCCATAACAAATCATATATTTAATATAAAAGATGTTTTTGTTCTATTAATTATAGAAGGAGCTAATTAAAACAAGATCGATAGATGCTTACAAATTCCACAATTAAATTCTGATATGCCAACATATACTCACAACCCATATTTAACCCAATTTCAATCAATTTGTGTGATGGTTCTTCTTTGTATGTTAGCACCTGTTTGAAGACATTCAATGATGATTTTTGTAAAACAACTTAAAAAATACAAAAATGAAATCTAGTTAAGTTGTTATAAGGAAGTAACAATTACTCACAAACTTAGAGATCAACCATTTTCTTCCTTCTCGTCCTGTTTTATGTGTTGAATGGGTTCCATTTTCTTTTCTTTTCTGTAAGAAAATTCTTGAAAATTAATATTTAATGCTAAATTGTTTATTTATTGTACCTAATGATCGAAAAATTCAATGATTACATATTACATTTGAAGCACGTTGTTGTATTCGTTCCACTAGATCCCTCAAACTTTTGTAAAAGTTTTTCCCTCTTTCGTTAACTTCTAGCACCACTCCAGATGAGCCAAGGAGCAATTCATTTTCATTTGCATGTTCTATTTTTTTTCTTTTCTTAGAACAACATTCCTTTTCTGAGTTGTTGGTCACTGTAGAACATTAAACATATGTGAATTAGTAGACTGTTTGACACATGTTATCTAATAATTTTAAGTATATTTTTAATGATAATTAAAAAAATAAACTCATATTGGATCAATAGTATTGTTTCATTCACATGATTCATCTTTTTGCAAATTTTCCATTAAACTTTTACGCTCTTCTGGTCGTAGATCAGAAATAAGCATATCGAGCTTCGTAATTTTGTGGCTTTGCATGATACACAGTAAACAATACATATTAGTTAAAGTTACATATAGTTCAAAAATAATATTTTTTATAAAAATTTTACAAAGAACTTGCCTTTTTTTCTTTTCTTGATGTGTTAACAGTATTTTTGTTACTTGATATCTTGTCAGTCATTTCTTTATCAATTTGAAACCTGTAGCATATCATTCATTAATATATTTATAAATAAATTCTCAACTTTTTAGGTAGAAAATAAATCTTGAGACACCGGTGCGCCTTTCATGAAATCCGCACCGCCACCGGTTCGTGGATATATTAATAACACCCAAAAAAACAATATAATACACCATATGGTGCGTTCGGTATTATAAATGCACCGAAAAAATAGTGTAATAGACCCAACGATGCGTGGGGTATTATAAATGCACCACAAAAATGTTGTAATACACCATACGGTGCTTTCCTAGTTAAACAGAGCACCGGTGCCCTATTTCATATTTGGTGCATGGATTTAAAAAAAATGTTTTCAATTTTTTACGACACAGAACTTGGGTGGTGCGCTGTAATAATACAGAGCACTGGTGCGGTGGCGTATGCAGGGCACACCGATAAAGAAAAATCCATTTTTTCAAAAATTCATGCAATGGTCGAATGGATTGGGATCCAACTATGCAAGTCATCCTGTGGGTTGGAAGTCAATCTAAAATGAAAAACCATAATTCTGAAGTCACAGAGACAGGGAGAAGAAAGGGAAAAAACAAAAAAATGAAGGGTTCAGGGTAAAAATGGATAAAACTACAGGAAAAAATAAAAAACTGCAGAAAAAAGTAAAAAAAAGAATTAAATTTAATCACGAAATGGTTTGAAATTCTATGATAAAGGGCTTGAATCACCAGAGTTTTGGTTTCTGATTGTCTGAATACTTCTGTTCAAACGTATTTCGCCATCGTGCTCTCCTGCAAAAATCTGATTGAAATTTTTTAGCAAAAATAGTGAAATAATGAAAAGTGTTTAGTATTTAAAGAATTATTTTATTAAATTAGATTTTTGAAATTATTTTGCTGCCCATTTTTCAAATTTCCGTTTTTTTTAAACTTAAACAAAATAGAGTTGTGTTTTTTATTTGCGTTTATTCGTTTTCGATGCGCGGAAATGTGACGCACTAGTGCGTTGTATTAATACGATGCACCAGGGCCTGTTAGGATGATAAGCGCACTAGACTTATTTATTTATTTATATGTAAGATCATAATAAAATAATGATAATTATAAAGTACATGAATTTATTTTCATTATTTTCTAAACTTTATATTTGTAAGATCATAATAAAATAATGATAATTATAAAGTACATGAATTTATTTTTATTATTTTCTAAACTTTATGTTACAAAAAGCCGTATTATTCTAGATTTGTTATTTTACAATTATTTTCAAATTTTCAAATTTAAATGTTTTAATAAAATCATTTCACATTAATACAATTAAAATTTTCACATTAATAAAATTAGAATTTTACAAATCAATATTTTACATACAGTTACATCAATTACAATTATAATTAAAATTACAATTACAATTTTACATTAATTTCACATACATGAATTACCATTAGAATTGCAATTACAATTTTAATTTTACATACAATTTCATTTACAATTTTACATATAATTACATTTACAATTTTACAAATATTTTACAAACAATTCAATTAAAATTAAAATTACAAATACAATTACATTTACAATTTTACATAGAATTACTTTTACAATTACAATTACAATTTTACAAATATTTTACATACAATTCAATTAAAATTACAATTACAATTACAATTACAATTTGTGAAATTTACATACAATTAGAATTACAATTACAATTTTACAATTTTTCATATATACAATTACAATCATTTCAGAATAAATTAAATGTTACAATTACAATTAAAATTTTACATTAATAAATATTTTACATACAATTACACTTAAAATTACAATTAGTACAAATATAAATACAATTTTACAATTTTACATAGAATTAAAATTAAAATTACAATTATATTCACGACATAATATTTAATAAATATCATGGTCATTTAATAATATTAAATTAATTAATAAACATCATTACGATCATGATAACCATCGTACAAACATCATATTTGACTAATAAACACATTCAATTAACATCAAATTAACATTATATACTAACATCATCACAACACAAACATCAAATATACATCTCAATATAATGTCAAATAACTTATGCGCCTATCACATATACACATCTATCTGCAAGCTAAACATTAAATGAACATATCTAATATGACTAACAATATGCGCCACATCATGATGATCATCAACATGAAAATTAAGTACAACGGCAACATGAACATAAAATACATGGACCATATATATATATATAACTGAATAATGTTAAAATATACAACTGTAATATAAATCATGTCATAGATTAGGTGCTGGTGGTAGTATAACAACATGATCAATAAAACTAGTAGAAGTGGATGCGGCTTTCTCAGTAAAGCTGGATGCAACCTCGATAGTCGATGGTCGACTAGCTTGCTCATGATCATGATGATCACTAGCACTGATGGATGCATCCGCTGGTGGTAGTACAACATGATCAATATGAGGCATAGTAGTAGTGGAGGCAGATTGCTCAGTCAATAGTACTGCAGCCTCGGCGATCGATGGTCCAGCCTGCTCATGATGATCGTAACTAATACTCATGATAGATGCTGCAGGCTGCTGACTGGATGTGGACAATGGTCCAGCCTCATCTCCATGATGACTAATGTCAGATGCTGGCAGTGGAACCTCATGCTGCTCATCAGGCGCGCCGCAAGGTAAATGATCACGAGATGCATCTGAGTCGCTGTTGGTAGACTATCCATCACGTGCCACAACTCGACTATGCCTATAGCTACAGACAATCCTACTCAATTGAGTAACAGCGCACGTGGCTCTCCCGACTTATCTTTGCATCGAGCCGTACATGTCCGCGACATACTCTCTGTCAGCAATCTCTCCTTTCTTCTGTCTCTGCGTAATGAGTGGGCTTTGATGTCTGCATTTGAAATCAATCCCAAAGTTGGTACTTAAACTCCTTGGTATTTCAATATTTGGTCTCGAGTCGAGTTGGAAGCCTGACAAAAATTAGTCTTGGTGCACCATGAGCGCATGAGGTGACACTGTCTCTTAACTGGCAGCCCCTCATCAATAGGCACATCAACATATCACAGGTTTAATCATCGAATCGACTCACAGATCATGTGGTGGATCCGACATCTCATCGCCATCAAAAGAGCCAATGTCTGCAAAATATATACAAGTACACAACAATAATTAGACAATTTCATTACACAATTTAATAAAAACAAGTTAAAGAACATGTTAGAATAAATATAAATAAAACAGTAATATTACCTTTATCATCTGGCGGCTCATCAGGAGTGAAGAGGATGTTGGGACACCCTCGCCAATCTAGTCCAGCATAAGGACATGGGACCATAATGAAGGGATGCAACCTGTCAACGCTGGCTAGTAAGTCCAAGGAATCATGTGATATCCTCGCTGGAAACATAGTGTCTCCCCTCTTGGGCATCATCTGCCCCCACATGCGCATTCGGGCCTCCAACATCGGCCTACGAGGCTGTCGAACAAAACTGGGTCTCATCTTTGGAAACCTCTCAAAAAATAAACAAAATAACTCTGAAGCAAAAGGGAAGTTGACCCTCCCTTGTGCATGAGCACGACATCTATCTAAGGCTATAAAAAACTATCGCAAAAAAATGGCAGACCACCTGAAAAGTTGTGGCTGCTGTACTAAAGAATCAACATAATATAAAAGCGAGCAACTAATGTGTTGCCCGCCACTGGTGTTGTGCGAAATAATCGAAGCGATAATAGAGAGGCACTGCACGTCTTGTCTACCAAAAGCACCTATACGTAACTGACCTCCAGGTACCTGAAACTCTGAAGGAGACAATACATGTGCTCCAATGTATCTCTGGGAGTAAACTAACTGACTCCCTGCTACACAACCAGGTGGCATGTCTGAGAATGAGGGAAAATCCACCCCTCTTCTTGATAGTCCTGTAATAAAATAAATTTCCTCCTCAGTGGGTATGCACCACTGGTCAGGACCAACTTGAAAAGCCTGTCGGTGGGCATTCCACCTGCCGATAAGATGTCTCAAAAGCACACTATGGGCCTTTAGGCTGGAAATAGCCTCCTCATAGAACTTGAGGAGGCCTACCTGCTTAAGGATCTCCTGGGTATCTGCAATAATAGGTCCAGGGCATCCATCTCTCTCCCTCTCTCTCGCCTCCCATTGGCGAATCATGTCATATTGTTCTGCTTGTTGTCGCTATTGTTGCTCTTGTTCTCTCTGAATCATTGCCATATTAAATAATTTTTTATTTATTAAAACAGAAATATATTTATAACTATACATATACAATTTTTTTGAAAAAAAACAAACATACAAGTCGGTGCTCCATAAAAACAGTCATGCACTGGTTCCGGTGCATTTTAATATTTTAGCGCATCATCCCTGGGGCCCCTAATGAAACAGACCACACCAGAGTCAGTGCCGATGTCTATTTTTCAAGCATCGTGGACTGTACATAATTCAGAATAGCGGTGCGCTGACTGTAATATACGCCCCATCGCGTATAGTCATGTCAGCACACCGACTTCATGACAATGACATAGTTGACGGTGCGGTCTTTTACCTGGCCGTGCCGTTGACCCTATTGGAATGAAAAATGCAGTGCACTGACATAAACCGGGGCGACAAATGCAATCAACGCACTGCACTGTGATTGCGGGGTCAACGGTGCGCCTGGATAAATGAGCGCACTGCCTTTTTTATTTTTTATTTTTAGTTAAAATTTTTTCGGGTCGCCTTCCGGTACCACCCTGGAAACGGTGCAGTTACCGTTAGCATCGATAGCGGTGTTTCCTGTAAATTTTACACGTAACACCGCTATTTGGTGCAAGCCAAACAGCTCAAACGCACCGTGCGACAACTTTTTTTTTTTAATGGTTATTTTTAAGTTTAATTCAATTTCTAATCCGACAAAAGGCTTAATTATAGAAAAACTAGAAAAATACCTGTAAATTTCACTGTCGAGGAGGCATATTGGCTATAAAATTTGGAAAATAAAATTTTCCCACTGTTTTTCAAAATGAAAGCTGGAGATTGGTGGCCAATGCAGAGCAGTAGTGCGTGCAATGGGTGCAATGAGAGCACCAATATCAGGGTGGCTTAGAAATAAGGAAATATAACCAGGGCTTGAGAGCTCTGGAGCACTGAAGAAAGTGAATAATGAAGTTTTTTGGCTGTAAATTTTCTTTAAATTAACCCTGTTTCGGTGCATGGGGTTTTCTAAGCGCACCGTTGCCGTTAAACAAAACCAAACCAGGATGTTTTAGTTTTGGCGCGAAAATTTGATGATGCACCAGGGCGGTGTAATTGTAAAGCACCGGTGCGTAATAGTCACCTAGCACCAGTTTTTTGGCCTTATTTTTTTTTATATAACGCTATTTCAGTGCGTGCGGTTTCGGGCGCACTAGTGCTATTAGAGAAGAACGCATCGACTCGTTCCTATTTTGGCGCAGTGTTTTATGATCCACCGGTGCGGAAGAGTATTGACACCCCGGTGTGTTACAGTAATTGGACGCCCCGGTGGTGTGTGTACTTTGCGCACGCTGTCTGGTGTGCTAATGTTCGATGTGCATCGGTGCGTTCTGTGGTCTCGTGCGCACCACCGGTAATTGATAGCTCAGGAGCACTGAAAAACTGAAAAATCTGAGTTTTTTGTCGTAAATATTTTTTTAGTTTAACCCTTTACCGGTGCGCGTTGTTTATAGATGCACCAGTACTGTTTGCTACAAACGTACTGGTCGATTTGTGTTTTTGTGCATTTTTTATGATGCACCCGTGCAATTTCTTTCTACTGCACTAGGTGCTTTCGGTGTTGGCATTGTGTTTTATAATGCATCGGCGCAGACGAGTTGTGAGGCACCGATGATCTATTATATTATGATGCATCGGGCGTGTGTGTACGGAGTGCATAGTGTTCGGTGTGCCAATGATTTTGTCCGCACCGGTGCGTTCGTTTTTTGAGAGCACCGGGGCGGGTTGCAACGATAAGAGCACCGATAAGAAAACATCCACAAAACCCTCCACCCGCCAACCTCCTCTAGTAACCTCCGCTAGAAACGGATGTATGGGGTATTTTTCTTTGTGGTTCCTCAAAAACATCCGCTAGAGGGTGTTTTCCTTGGAGATCAGTACTAGAGTTGCACATATCGTTTTACTTTTAATTCTGTTGTTCATTACTCCAGTTGCACCATTATTGGAGATCATTACTGGACTTGCACCTATAGTTTTAATTTTAACTCTGCTGTTCATTACTCCGATTGCACCATTGGAGATCAGTACTGGAGTTGCAACTATAGTTATAGTTTTAAGAAGCATGACGATTGAGCATTCAGTTTCGAACCATTTACATAATGTTTTAATTTAACAAGTATTTTAATTTTAACAAGTACGAGTGAGTTAGCGTTTAGTTTGGAACTATTTACTGAGAGTTTTAATTTAAGAAGTATTCTTCATGTGCCTGTTGAGTCACGGTTTTGAGTTTATTTATTTAGATAATTTGAAATAATTTTAAGAAGTATTCCTTATTTATCTATTAAGTTAAGGTTTTGAGTTCATTTATTTAGATAATTTGAAATAATTTATTAGCATTCTGTTTGGAAACAATTAGGAAGAATTTTAATTTAAAATGTATTAGTGATTTATGTGTGACCCAACTTTTTGTGTTTAATCAAGAGGTAACTTCAATCAATTAATAATTATGAGTTAAAACTAGCACAATCACATTTACCAATGTGGTTGATATACGCCAATAGGCGTATATGAAATTTACAACCACATTCACCAATGTGGTTGATATACACCAATATGCCTATCCACCACCCACCGCATGTATTTTACCAAAATAATCATTATATATTTATGAATTAATTACCAATATATATATATATATATATATATATATATATTCTATGGAAAAAAAATCTTTATTCATTTTTGAATAACAATCGACCCCAAATGGTTTTTACATTGCTTCTTGAGTTGTATAAAATTGCTGGAACCTCTTAAATTTGTCAGAAATTCCTTTTAAACAAAAATCTGATTAAAATATATATATATATATATATATATATATATATATATATATATATATATATATTTTCGGGTGAAACTGCGTTTCATTATTTCTTTAGAGCATCATATTTCCTACCACTTGTTATACCAAAATAACTTTCTCTTCAGTAGAGGAGGCATCTATTATCATCATGTGTCTTGGCTGCAACGTCAAAGCTTGTTTTGATAAGAAATCAGCCTCTGAATTCAGCTCTCTCTCTCTCTGTATACATGTTTGAAAGAAAGGGAGGTGAATTTTCAGAAGATATGCTGATGGGGAGCCAAAATCTGTGAGCACTGCACAACCCAATCCACCACTATTTTTGAATCACCAAAACACTGTAAAGTTGTTACACCTTTGCTATGGACCACATATAAAACTGCCCATAGAGTAGCCAATTCGGCGTTATTGTTGGAGCCATGACCAGACACAAACTTAATTAGATACTTCTTTTCCAGGTTGAGATGGAGGATGGCTCCTGCACCAGAAAGAGAAAGAGACCCTTTTCTGGCTCCATCCAAAAAAGTGCAAGACATGTCATAGTTTATCACTGTTGGCTAAATTATCCTCAATTTCTGCACTTTGGGTGAACACTTGTGTTCGTTTGTCCACTGAACAATTAAAGACAAAGTTAGATCATATATGTAACCACTGTCTTAGCTGCTGACAAATGGTTAGACTTTTGTTAATGATGGATTAATTATGACTGTTGTTTTATTTTAATTAGAATATTTGAACAAAATTAATTTTTGGTATTGAATAAAAGATTTCTTGTGAAATTAGTTTCATGAGTAAAAATTGATGGTAAAAGTAAACCAAGATTTGGAGTTAGTTGAACAGAAAAACAGTTTCCACAGTTACCCAAAGAAAACTCTGGAATAAATAAGGAATTCTAAGGAGAGTTTGGGGTTCGGTGTGAGAGGAGGGAAATCTGCACTTCTGAAAAGGAAACCCTTGAAAGGGAAACTTTCAGAGCAGACTGACTCACTGGAGTTGAAGAACTGGACCGGATTGTCCCGAGTTTCTCTTCCAGAGTTACTGTTCCCCTGGAGTTGGAGAATTGGACCGGACTGTCCCGAATTTCTCCTCCAGGTTTCTGTGATCAACGAAGACTCAGATTTGGATGCACGGGGGAGAGTTGCAGGATGTAATTTCCCAACTCGTGGAATGGAGGTAACCGAGTACCATCAGTAAAATTTACGTGCAGATGAGTGGAAATCTGTACTTGCTATTAGAATAAGTAATTAATTCTCTTAAGAAATATTTAGATGAAAATTCTGCAATTTATACAGTAAGTGAATATGAAGGTTCTCTTAGTTTTATCAGATGGAGACCTATATTTTTGAAAAATGTATAAAGGATTATATTTATAAATCTTTGTATTAGACAGGAAAACTGGTATGTATATAAGGCCCAAAATAACTTAGGAGTTACAGGGTAACAGTTGTAAATAAAGATTAGAAGGAATGTTCTCTATCTTGAATAAAGGTATTAACTCTGTTAGAAAAAGATAATCTAGAAAATTCTATTTACCAACCGAAGGACTGTTAGCCCAGCACCTGTGACTAGACACTGGGCTGGTCGTTCTTTGTGAGTCTATGATATTACACAGACTAGTCGTGGTCCGGTCACGGTTCATAGTTAAGTATAGCTTAGCTGGTTGAGATAAGATTACTAAAAAAAAGAACTGAAACAAGAACTGCTGTACTCGTAATAAATAGATTCTCCTAAGCAACATAACAGAAGAATGCTAACAGAATGTATGGAACTATCACATCCAGATATAGCAAGTGAAACGAGCTTAGTAGAAACGATAATTATATAACACAAATAAGCCAGAAGCGTTTTCTGTATCGATGAGGGACGCAAATATACATTATAGCCAAGAATAGTTATACAAGTAGAAGTGTAAACACCAAAACACTGCATACAGGAAGATAAACCGAACTGACAAAGTAAACTTATTTACCAGCGGATCAAATCATCACATTTCCTGATTTTGAAAGAGAAAGAAAGAACAAGGGAAAATTTTAAACAGTTATAAATGCACAGGCGAAAGCCCTGATAAGCGAAGCTAGATTTCGAACAGGTAGACTAGTATAATCACCGAAAAAATTTGCATTAATACCCACGCAGGTTAGAACTATGCTAAAGAACAGAACATTGTAACATAAAACTCAGCGGCGTATAACCTTAACTTCCAGTATCGAAATTCAAAATCTAATAACATTTGAAAGGTTCCCATTTGTCTGTCATTAAGGCACAACGATGTAAAATCTATGAATAAATACAATAAGACAGGCCAGAGGCCGCAGTAGGAGGACGAACTCGTTCCTCATAAACTAGACACGGCTATTAGCCTGAGTACCATACAACTATATTAAAGAAAAATTCGAGTAAACTTCAACCCCAAAGTAATCTTCAGCCATCGCTGCTAAGGAGTAAGCCGGGAACCTGACAGGGGTACCTGTAGACAAGATGAGTACCATTAACCAACTCCAGGAGAAGTGTCGTTGCAAGTCCGCAAGTGCGTTACATAGCGAGCACAGTAGTAAACAATATTGTACCTGCGGCACAAAACTAAGTAAGAGTGCTATAATAAGCAACTGGTAATAGAAACTTAAAACCCTATCTCTAAAATTGTACAGGCCATTACCTGTTGGATGTCTGAGAAAGAATGCGGGACAGGGTCTTTATCGTAGAGAACATGCAAGAACCGAAATTCCCAAAGTTAGCACAAACGATTTGCATTGAACCTCAACTTAAGGAAAGTTTAAAAGGAATTCGCCGACAGGCAGATAGAAAAAAAAAAAAAAAAAACAACATATCAACCAGGGTAGCTGTCTCACCTCTCCAATTCTTCCATTGTAGTAGCAAGAAGACATAATCTGCTGTGGAGGATGCACAACGCACAGAAATGATGACATAACGGAAGCCGGTAACCCCAAGGAGAAGAGGTAGGAAACCTGGAGCAGCAGGTCGACACTGGAAGCTTCCTCCGCGGGTGGTGAATGCAACAATGAGAGCAAAAGTAGTTACCCGCCGAAGGGCATTAGCCAAAACCTAACTCTTTACCACCGTTTGATATTCACCAGATCCATGGCGAGCAACCACCCAAATGTCATTCATCCAGAATTAAAAGCACCAAATTGCCAAAGGACAGCCGTAAGGATATTTAGCATTGAGAAGTGCTCATAATTAAATACGATATGAACGCCATCATAGTAGGCATGCGCTATTCCTTGGTGCAAGATTTTTAAAGATCCCTTAAACCATAGCAAAAGCAAAGGAAATTATAACATATGGTCACGGTGCAGGCTACGTGGCAAATTCACACATAAAACAAAGTTAATGCATGCCACGAGAACCATGATTCGGAGTTTGAGAAATCAATCTGTATTAATGATTGGGAAATTCCATTTAAGTCCTGTACTTGACTAAATATTCAATTCAATCACGGTAAATCATGAAGGGTTTGTTGTATATGTGCATAAATAATTAAATTTTTTTTTACTGATGAATGTTGTTTAAAGGTGATTGTGACAAGATAGTTTTAATTTTAATTCTACTCTAGTTGCACTATTATTGGAGATCATTTCTGGAGTTACACCATTAATTTTAACTCTGCTGTTCATTACTCCGGTTGCACCATTGGAAATCAGTACTGGCATGTTTTCATCTGGCATTATCAGTTTACATAACCTGATAATTATGGGGGATTTTAATTTCACAATGGGGGCGGATGAAATATGGGGCAGGTCTGCGCGCAGGGACCCATTAACAGGGTTTCTCAGTGTGGAATTTCATGAACGGCACATGGTGGACATTCGTCCGTCTCCACTACTTCCGACGTGGACAAATATGAGGGCGGATGATGCCTTCATTGGAAAGAGACTGGATCGGGCGCTTATTCACAGTGATCTCATTGACAGATGGGGCATGCCGAGATCAGAAATTATAGTATCTGAGATTTCGGATCACATGCCGATCAGACTTTCATGGCGATGCAGTGATCACAGTGGTGGTCATCCATTTAAATTCAACAGGGTTTGGCTTGAGGACGGGGAATACATAGGTTTGGTTACTAACTTGTGGTCGCAGCCGATTGATGATCCGGGACTCAAGGACTGGGAACGTTTTCGTTTCAAACTTCAAAAGATTAAGAATGCCACAAAGGCCTGGGAGATTCGGAAGAAGGCGACACTTAAGGAGGAACTGTATGGAATTACTAAACAAATGGAAGACATATATAATTCCATATCATTCACAAACCCTGATGCTGCTATCATAAATTTACTGAAGGACCTGGGTGACAGAAAAAAGAACATATTACGGATCGAGGAGGTGACATGGAAATTAAAGAGCAGAATCACATGGCTCAAAGAGGGTGATCATAATACTCGATTCTTTCATAATGCCGCAAATGCTAGGAGGAACAGGAATGCCATATGGCGTATTAAAAAGGATGATGGCAGCTTTGCAATTTCTAACTCTGAGATACAAGATGAAGCTTTCTCATATTTTTCCAATTTTTACAGGGCGAATACAATGATATCTGCGGATAACCAGGCCTGGGTTTTAGATCATTGCTGCAGATTCTTTGAGGATGAGGACATATCTGCTATAGATGAAGTGATAAGCCCGAATGAAGTTCTGATGATTTTGAAGTCATTTAATAAGGACAAATGTCCGGGGCCGGATGGGTGGATTGCAGAATTTTTCATATTTTTCTTTGATATGTTGGGCAAAGAATTGACGGACATGATGGAGTTATTTCGCACCCATGGAATCATGCCTGCAAATTTGAACTCTACCTTCATTGCGTTGATACCAAAGGTTGCTGATCCACAATCATTCACAGATTTCAGGCCAATAGCTTTATGTAATCTAATATACAAGATTACCTCGAAGATAATTGCAAACAGAATCAAGACAGTCCTATCTAATCATATATCTTCAACGCAATACGGATTTCTCAAAGATCGCTCCATACACGATGCTATTGCAATAGCACAAGAGGTGATGCATTCCATGCACTCGGAGAAAAAGGAAGCATTGATTATGAAGGTGGATCTCCATAAGGCATATGATTCGATCGACTGGTCTTTTATAAGGATACTTTTATTCAAGGTTGGCCTTCCTGTGCGTATCATTCGATGGGTGATGTCCTGTGTTTCTAACATAAGCTACGCAGTCTTGGTAAATGGCAAGCCCACAAAATTTTTTAAGGCGGGTAGGGGCTTGAGACAGGGTTGTGCTCTGTCGCCTCTACTATTTATCCTGGTCATGGATGGCTTTAGTCGGATAATGCAATCATCGGAAGAGAAGGGCTTCATCAAGGGCTATTCATTCTCAAATTCTGTCTCGTCATCACATTCCCTATTTGTTGATGATCTACTTATATTTGGACAGTTGATCAGGAATCACTGGTTTTTTATTCATATCTGCTTTATCCGTTTTTTCTCAGCTACAGGATTGGCTATAAATTGCAACAAGTCCTTTCTCATATATGAGCATGGGAACATACAGGAGATCAGGTTTATTGCTGAATTTCTGGGAGTGGAGATCCGACTGGCTACCGAGGGATTCAAATATTTGGGATTCTACATTAAACCAATAGGTTACAGGAATAATGATTGGAATTGGATTGTGGATCGATTCAGGGATAAGATTCATTCATGGTCTCATCGGTGGCTGACCAAGGGTGGTCGACTTATCATGATTCAATCAGTGTTGACACAGATGTTGGTGTACTGGGGTCATCTTCTGTTCATTCCTGTTGGGGTTATTGGCAAGATTAATGGTATTATCACACGTTTTCTGTGGGGTGGGACAGAACACAGCAAGAAATTTGCACTATGTAGATTTGCGGCCATCTGCAAACCTAAAGATATGGATGGCTGGGGCATCCTAGAGGCCCGTGAGTTCAACAAGGCACTACTTATGAAGTCTTTCTGGAGGGCCATTAAAAGACAGGGAATATGGTTTGAGATTAATAGAGTTAAGTATTATAATGGTGATATATTACATCAGATTTCATGCGGCAATTATCTTTCCCCACGAAAGTTATCCTGCATTTGGCGCAGCTATATAAAGATCATGGCACACATGAAATCTAGACTGGTTTGGCAATTCCGGGTGGGTGGCAGCATACCGATTGGGGCGACAAACGTTCAACACATGCCGGCACAGTGTCGACCTTCGCCTAGACTGCTGCACGCATTAACACAAAGGGGTTTAATATATTATTCACATATTATTTATCAGTGGTCGAATGATGCCCCGATTTTCAAAGATGCCATACAGGTTGGTTTATCTAATGAATTGGCACAGGAATGGGAATTATTCCGGGATCAATTGCGTGGAGCGGGTTTTTGTTATGCTATTGGTGGCGATCACATGACATGGAACGGACCGATGATGAACAATATGATTATTGTCAAAGATGCATATCGGTCCAATATAGCAAATTCTCAACATACTCAAGTCACCAAGGTATTCTTTCCTTATTGGCACAGAAACATTCCTACGAAGATCGTCATTTTTGGCTGGTTGATATGGAAAGGAAAGGCACTGACATGGGAAAACTTAATAAAGAGAGGATTCATGGGCCCTAGTATATGTGTATTATGCCGCAAGGAGCAAGAAACATCCACACACCTCTTCTTCACATGTCCAGTGACTATCAGTATTTGGAGGCTTTTTGGGGATAACTATATTGACTCGGTATGGAGGCCTACTGATTTCATGTCGGCTGCGCAGGAATGGGATAAGATTAATTGCAAATATCGATCACTACCTTTCTATCTCACATGGGAGATTTGGCTGGCCCGGAATCGGATTATTTTTGAAGACCGGCCTTTCCATATTCATCAGACATTTTCAGTGATAAAGGAGTGGATGGATGATTGCCTCATCACTACGCCTAGTCTACCTGACTATTCTGCTCGTATTCGTCCCCACCAGATCAGTATCCCGACCCTCTATTTTGATGGAGCAGCAGTGGACGGCATGACCGGGTGTGGGGCTTGGATAAAATTATCTGAATCTGAGCGCTATATTATGTGTTGGTGTGGGGGTCCTGGGACCAATAATAAGGCGGAGATTATGGCATTGTGGGGGGGCCTTCTTATCGCATATGATTTGCAAATACAGGGGATCAGCGTATATGGGGATTCACAGCTTATCATTAACTGGATCACCAACAAGAATCATATGTTGTCTCCGCATCTTCAGGGTTGGGTTGAGAGGTCTCAGAGATTATGGCATAGATTAGGTTGTCCGCCTATCAATCATATCTTCCGAGACAATAATACCAGGGCGGATAAGTTATCTAAAAGGGGGCTCAGAGCAGAATTTGGTACAATGGAGGTTACTCATTATAAGGAAGGGAGGCTGACTGAGACATATTCGTTCCCTTTCCCATAATTTTACTGTCTATTTGCACTTTTTGTTACTATAATAGATATATGCTACAGGGAGAGCACGGGAGTTTTGGACACACACAGGTATATTTTCTGGATTTTTGGTCTCACACAGGTATTTTCTCCAGTCTTGATTGCTACTAGGAAGGGTACACAATGAAGCCCATCACCTGCATGCTAGTGCTTTTGGATGTCAATTGGTGGTTCTTCACTGCAGGAAGTCACGGACACACAGGGCAATACACTGCAGAGTCTAAGGTTCAGCATATTTCATACAAGGACTACATCAAGCGAGCCTGATGCAAGATACAAGTGTGCCGGATAAAGTCAAGCGAGCGTGAATGGGAATCTGGGCATTTATATGTTTATCATTATGGATATATACATTCTACAGGTGAAGGAAAAGAACAGTACGGGAATTATATTGCATAGCTGAAGAAGTGGTGGCACGGGCTTAATGTACAGCAGTCTAACTTTTGATTATGGTATCTATGCTGTGACAGTCTAAAATCTGAATTATTAAATGCTGATGGATGCCTGGAGATTTTTTTTATTTTGACTTATTATGTATAGTTACCCTATGTTCATAGGAAGTTAATAGAATCATGGGAAGGAACACTGTTTCCTGATATGAATGGTGGCCTACTTTACTGGCTCATTTTATCTATTAATGAGCTGATGTAAATGGGTTATTATTGATGGAATCTCACTGTCATTTCTTCACAGTTGAGATCATAGTCGCTTATGTACTGTTTTATACACTAATATAAATCAGCGTATTTTTTTCCTCTGAAAAAAAATAGTTTTAAGAAGCATGACGAGTAAGCATTCAGTTTCGAACCATTTACAGAAAAGTTTTAACTTAACAAGTATTTTAATTTTAACAAGTATGAGTGAGTGAGCGTTTAGTTTGGAACAGTTTAGGGAGAGTTTTAATTTAACTAGTATTCTTTATGTACCTGTTGAGTGACGGTTTTGAGTTTATTTACTTGGATAATATGAAATAATTTTTGGAAGTATTTTTGTTTTACCTATTAAGTTAAGGTTTTGACTTTATTTATTTTTAGATAATTTGAAATAATTTACCAGCATTCGTAGCAAGAATTTTAATTTAAAAAGTATTAGTGATTTATGTGTGACCCAACCTCCTGTGTTTATAAAACCAGGAAGGTATCTTCAATTAATTAATAATTATTAAGTTAAAAATATAAAAATTATGTACCAGACTATGGTTAGTTTACCCACATGTAACGGCCATGTAGGTTAATTTAAATTATGACAAGAATCTTAAGGTTAGGATCATAGATAATGTTATATGTTGTGCTAAAGTTGATATGTTCTACTGTGCCCAAGTTTGACTGGGGAGTTAAAAAAAAATAATAATATTATTACTTGGTAATTTTGTTAATTTCTTAATTCTTTAGTTGTGACAGCACTATCTCTCTACCCTAACCATTTCACATGAAAATTTCAGTGAAATAGAATGTTGGGCACAACAACAACCCGTAGCCAATCAACCCATTTTTCCTGGGATATGATGTTTTACTTCATATCTACCCTCCCTCACACCTACCCGCCCTGACGTGAATTTTCAAGTGAAGATGTGGGGAATTTCAATCCACTTAAATTTCTAAATGTGGAGTCTTATTGCACTAGAATTATTTTCAAATGAAGTCCAGCATCACCCTAACCTTGCACAAAATCTCCCTAAAATTTCCAAACAAATAGTGGTTTATATATGTTTGTAATTTTAGTTCTTTATTTATTTAGTTTGGGTGGTTGTTGTTTTTTAAGTTTGTAATATAATTTATTTAAAAACAAGCTTAACTATTTATTTTTGAAAATTTTCCAAATACTTTTATTTTATTTTAATTTTAATTTTTAATTGTGGTTTTATAATTTTTATTTTTATTATTTTTAATTATTATATGTTTTTTTTTTAAATTTTGGTTGAGTTCTCATCATTAAAGTACATTTCTATTGAGATGTTATGAATTCAATTCTTTCAACCTTTTGGAGTTAGGCTCCATATTGAAAAAATATTTATTATGTGATTTTGTTTAAATTGTTCATATATATGAAAACAATATTGTTGATATATATGTTATTTATTTATTTATGTTATGTTTGTGTTTGTAATAATGCACATGTGTTTGAAAATTAATTTATGGTAGGTTTTCCGATTGTTTAAAAAATAATGTTGGTCTTTTTAAACCATGGTTTTAAAAACATTGCAAAATCCTATAAAAATTAATGTTATTTGTAAAATTATGTTATTATTTGAATGATAATTTTCAGGTTTTGTTTCATGACTTTACTAGTTTCCAAGGCCACAATTTCAAACAAACTATAATGTTAACTTAAAGAAAATTAGAGTGTTGCCACTAGCATTAGTGTCCATTTTGGAGATCAATTTTAAGGTCTTTATTCATAACTGTATTGGTTTTTAAAATCACGATTTCAAACAAACCATAATTCTAACTCTAAAAAGGATAAAGGCGAAGCTATGATTACACTATTTTTTTAATCAGAGGTTTATTAGCTTTGATGTCAAAGTCATAACTAAATTGGTAACTATGTTAAATGTAATAATATCTAATCCCATCAAGCTTTTTTGATGGTATGGAATGTATAGACCCAACCTTTAAAATAAATTTATGGTAATGGGATTATTCACATTTTTCTTCTTTCAAACACATTAATTTTCTATGATCGCCATCATATTTTATTTGTGATCATATTTTACTATTGCTAAAACATATTTCATGAAGTGCAGAGTTATCAGAGTTATATTGTAGCGTCACTTTGGGCTTAGAATGATTTTGTGCAACTGATACAATCGAGTAAGGAAGCACTGAAGATCCCATGGAAATGTAGCTCTGCATTTCCATGGGATCTTCTATGGGTTCCCACTCTATTAGAAACCAGACTTGAAACAACACAGCAGAATTGAAAAGGCAATCAACCTACATGGTCGTGACGTCAATTCATATTCGTCGTGTCAGGATCCGTCATAACCTGGTTATGGATTTGTGAAGAACTTAACTACTTAAATTTGAATTGGAACCTAATTTATTTAATTATTTCAAGTATAAATATGAAACTTACGAGTGTCATTAATGTAGGGTTAGGGAAGGTATCCAAAACCTCGGGATGACGAGGATCGTAAAGGTATTGAAAGCGATGAGGTTTGTGTTTCCGTTAGGGAAGGTATCCAAAACTTCGGGATGAAGAGGATCGTAAAGGTATTGAAAGCGATGAGGTTTGTGTTTCACTTCATCTAGAATACATTCAATGTCAAACGAGGACTGAAATCGTCCACAATGCCTCCGATAACTACTGCGTTCACAATCGTCTGCCTTACTGTGTCCATATCCCAAGTAAAAAAAGAATGAAAGAATGGAAGTTAATATGATACGACAACTAGTATTACTATGTGGAGAGCTTGTGATTTGCACGACTTTTAATGGTCTCTTGAATGATGGAAGTACCCACATGTATGTTGATATTGGACATGATACTAAGGTTACTAAAACTGAAATGGTAGCAAGGTCACATAAATTTCTTTTATTTATAGTGAGTATGAATATTCGCCAAGTAGAGATTTGACAAAATTTTATGCTTTTATGCAAAATTAGGTTTACTTTATTGATTCGTTGGAAATAATTTAATTAGGTCAATTTTATTGTTAATTTGATATTCGTTGGAAATTATTTTAAATTTACTTGAAAATTCATTTTGCATTTATCTCATATATTATATTTTTCCATGTACTTTTTTTTAAGCCCATTAAATTTGAATTTAAGATGAATACACTACAATTTTATTAACACTAGATGTGGTTGATATATCTCAAAGCATATAATTATAGCTAATAAAATATTATTAATAATAATTAATTAATACTACTACTATGCTTATTATTAATAATTAATTAATATTACTATTATGATTATTAAAAATAATTTATATTACTATTATTACTAGTTAATATATTATTTTTAGTATTATAAAGATTAATGAATATTAATAAAAAGATTAATATAATACAAAGATTACTTGATATATTATTTTTAGTATTATAAATATTAATGAATATTAATAAAATGATTAATATAATATAAACGTTAATTAAAAATATTGTTATTAATATTGTTAAATATTAAATATAAATATTTATGAATATAAATATTGTTATTGAGAACTTCTCAAACCTCTGTATTTTGATTGAAGACTCCAGTCAATTTATTAATATTTGATTTCATTTATCTCTTGGACCTAGTCAATTTATTCCCTCAAATATCTAATTGCTAATACTTACTTTTATTAATTTTTAATAATTTTTAATTTTTAATTCAATTAACCTCGTATTTCTCTTGGAGTTTGTCATAATCATTAACTGCTAGATTCTTCCTTATTTATACATTTCGAGCATGCACTCTTCCTATCTTAAGTTAAGCTTCCACCTCCTGAATATGGGTGAAGTGTTCATGGCTCTTCAATCAAAATACACAGGTTTCTAGAAGTTCTATGTATCTGACTGTGGAAACGTTCACGCCTTAATAAATATTGTTAGTTAAATAATTCATTTTTTATTTCAGTGCTTATTAATTAATTCATTAAATAATTTATCCTAATAAATGTTTCAAGAGGGTGGAATGATGAATTTATGATTTCTTTTTCATTGCAGAATAATATTTTCATGAGTTTTACCAATTTCAATGACACAATATATGAAAATTTGATTTTGATTTTAAATTAATGGGAAATGTATCATATTGTATGCTTGTATTTTAATAATTAAAAATATTTTTCTACAAGAATAAAAAATCAAATTGATCTAAATGACATCCTTGTTGATAAAAATTCAAAGACTATGAATTTGTTTTTTCCCAAATGTACTTCCTAGTCCTTTTAAAAGTGCACAATTTCTTCCTAGAGGGGTAACTCAATAGGTGATCAAATTAAAGTGAAATCTGTAAAAATTAAGAAATGCAAGGTTCAAATCCTTGTGGTGTGACCCATTTTACCTAGAGGATCTATAAAAACTAATAAATCCAAGGTTCAAATCCCCATGGTTGTGACCCATTTTACTTAGAGGATGACAAGTTGTAGACCCCCAACGGATTACTAGTAGTTACATTTTATGGTTGGGTTCCTTTGAGATAAGAAAAAAAAAATGTACACTATGAGGAAGGTGTATAATGTCACAATATCTAGATATTTCACTTTTCAAAATCACAACATAAAAGTTATCCAACATGTCGAGAGGGAAACTGTATTGTCAACTATATGGGCTCCCCTAGAAAAAGGTTTTAATTTGGTTATTATGATTTAGATTATAAATTGAAATTGATTAGTTTATGTAACTAATGTAATAATTAGTATAATTTTATTTAGGAGCATTTCAAGGATAGATAAGCATGTAAGAAAATGAGAAATATAAATATCATGGGAGATAATCCACTAACAAAAGAGGGAGAATCATTGAGGTAACCATAAGGTGCAGTGGAGGGGTATCCCTCGGTGCTATGAAATACCTCAGTGGTAATAATTTATTATTTCTTATCCCAAACTTAGTGCTTGATACAAGGCAACTTTGTTCCCTCGTGAATGAAGGAGATTGGCCTTCATCTATTCATAAATTGACCTTTGGTGTAATACCCTAAGTGAAGAATCCTTTATACATTAGATGTGACTCGATGGTGGCTACTTACATGAAATTTGGAGTGTAGTTGTGTGTACAATTTGGTGGAGAGAGGAATTACCTTCTTCATTTCCCAACATAAATTAAGTGAAAAAATTATAGTTTTCACATCCTATCAATGAATTATAAATGTTGTTTGAGGGTAAAAATGCGAAGGTGGGTTACACTTTTGTGAGAATCGAGGGTGGAAAATTCATTTTCCCAATAATTCGATCGAACATTTTTAAACGTTTGGCCGAACTATTTTAGAGTTTAGCCGAACTTTCGAAATTAGTTCGATCGAACTAATTATGCCGTTTACATTGACGACGTATTGACGACATGGGAAAATAGATTTTTGGTCGGAGATGGGAAAACCAGAAACCAAAGTTCGGTCGAACTAATAGTCCGGCTGAACTAAAATAGTTCGGTTGAACTTGTTCTTATAAATATACCGACCCAAAAACCTTAACAGGTTTCGAGATTATTACCATTGTATGTTTTTTGTCTCGCGTCTGTCTATCTCGCATCATTTTTTTGTAGGGGCTTGGTGTTGCGTCGCGGCGACGAGGTGAGGTGTTGCTCTGTTTTTTTTGTAATTTTTTTGTGTTGATTTTTTTTGTTTGATTTTAATTTTAACTTTTTTTGTTTGCATGGAATTTAATATGTGTCCTCCATGGCAAGCTTATTAACGTTGTATGTTTATTGCCTTGCATCTGTCTGTCTCTTGTCATCTATTTGCAAGGGCTTGGTGTTGTGCTGCGATGACGAGGTGAGGTGTTGCCCTATTTTTTTGTCATTTTTTTTTGATTTTTTTTCTGTTTTATTTTAATTTTAATTTTTTTTGTTTGCAGGGAATTTGTTTTGCGTCCTCCATGACGTCTTCAGTGATCTCTCACCTCGTCTTCTCATTGCGGCCTCATCCTCTTGTCATCTACGAATTTCCAGGTATGCATCGTCGTAACCTCTGTTTTTAGCAAGTTAAAATAAAATAAAATTAGTCATTAAAATTTAAATATGATGATCTTACTAAATTCTACACCATAGCCATGAACAACTACTATAACTCTAATGTAGAGCGTAAAACTCAAAACTGTGATGGCCCTAGACACTTTTCACCTTGGTAGATATGGAAAATATACAAAATAAAGACAAAACCACATGGGAAGGAAAAAGAGACAATCGATTCGAGGACTTGAGAAGATTTTTCTACAATATACATATTTCATACTTACGAACTCACCTTCTGGAAACAAAATTAATTATTCGGCTTTTACTCTACATATATGTCTTCAATTTTTCTTACCCACCATTTCTGTTTGCATTATTTTCTTCACCGAATGCATTCATCCAAACCCACCGGTTTCTTCTCCTCAGAAGAACAAAGAGTTGGATCAATTTGATATGCATTTTCTTCAACTGTATTTTCCCCAATCCGTTCACTAAATTCTGAATTTATCATTTCATTTTAGCTTTGATTGGTAATTTCTTTGGTATCAATTTCCTGGTGAAATTCTTAGTGAAATTCCACATTTCTCTCATATTCAATTTGTTGCAATTGATTTTATTTATAATTTGGAGTTTAAGAATTATTTACATTATGTACTCTTATATATAAATGGTTAATTCTTCCTTGGTACACTATTCCAACCATTTTGATTTGGTTTGAAAGGAAATGGGTTATAATGTTTTTACTCCCATTGAATTCAGCTCACCTTAATGGCAATTGAAAGTTTTGTTTAATGGTCAGGTGGTTTCATCAAATTGACTTTTGAGTTTTGTATCTATTTTTTATGTTTTCCAGAGTCAATTAGTTCCAGATTTACAATTTAAATTCCCAAATGGCCTTCCTTGTATGCAAATTGGGAATTTCATTACTTATTTCCTCTTCTGATTAGAATTGCGTAGTTTAACTAATTTTCAATGAGGCAAATAGAATAATTTTTTTTGTCTCTCGGCATAAAATTTATGGTTCCCCATAATCATTGTAATTTGTACAACTTGCTATTTCTCAATCCAGTACCCTCGTACTGATCGTTAATGACAATTATGATATTTTGTATGAAATTTTGACTTCTAATAATAATACCAAAGAAGACTTACTTTACCTCATTATTAATGAAATTCGATTTCAATTTTACTCTTATGTATTTCTGATTTTTGACTTTTGAATTTCTTTATTTTTTTCGTTGATTTTTTGTTTCCCCTATTTCGATCTTTCATGTCACTCTTGGAAACTATAACAAAGATCTAGAATTTCTTTCTTTTCAAGCTTCTGTTGCAGAAAATGATAATTTATATCCAACTGCAGATTTGATAATAGAGGTATATAATTTCATTTATTTCATTCCATTTGCCTTTGATTCTTATATATATTTACATCCTAAAATTATAGGCTTTTTAGAATCACTACTTTGACTTTCTTAACTCAGTTCAAAGTATAATTAGATTTATATTTTCTTACACAAATATATTCTTTTATAATTCAGGAAAAACCCTCTTGTACAAATATCCTTAGTCTCTTATACTCTGTGTTTGGCCTCCACACATGTACTATACATATATATTTTTTTAATGATTACATTATAAATCTTTCTATGTACATCTCAATTATCATACTTCAATTAATTCAGGTATTTTGTGCAATGTATTTCCAGAACACATTTTCTTTCAGTTAATTTCATTCTAGAACATATATATCTAGTAAGTGCAACATTTTCCATCAATGCACATAGAAAAGCTACTTTCAGTTGATAGTAAATTGGAAATTACAAAACACCTACCACACATTTTGAGTTTAGCTTCTAAGAGCTCATGGGAAGGAAAAAAGGACAATCGATTCCAGGACTTGAGAAGATTTTTCTACAATATACATATTTTTATTTATTTATTGTATCACTCAATGCTCATCCTCCTTCAACTACGGAGTCTCGCTCTCTGTATAATTATGTGTTAGTACTACAGTGAGGTCTCTAATCTGTCTACACACATCTCTTTACTTCTAGTTATCTGGTTATGTATGTGTATTCCTTTCAATGTACATGGAAGATATTTCATGATCAATACCTGATATGCATTGATTCTTTGAATTGTTATCACTGTTAGGGTCCCTTCGGTACCTCCCGGCTGTATAATTATGTGTTAGTACTACATCGAGGTCTCTGATCTGTCTGCACACATCTCTTTACTTCTGGTTGTCTGGTTATGTATGTGTATTCCTTTTGATGGATAGGGAAGATATTCATGATCAATACCTGATATGCATTCATTCTTTGAATTGTTATCATTGTTACAGTCCCTTTGGTACCCCTTGACCGTATAATTATGTGTTAGTACTACATCGAGGTCTCTAATCTATCTGGATGCATATCTTTACTTCTGGTTGTATGGTTATGTATATGTATTCCTTTCGATGTACAAGGAAGATATTTCATGATCAATACCAGATATGCATTCATTCTTTGAATTTTTATCACTGTTAGGGTCCCTTTGATACCTCTTGGCCACTTCTAAGAGCTCTAGTGAATAGTCTCCATTCTTGTAATTTGAAAGAGAAATAAAAGATACTTTCTATCAGTCTCCATTCTTGTAATTTGAAAGTAGTTATTTGGAACATGAAAAGTCTTGCTCAACATCTAGATGCCATTATAGCATATGAATAAATACTTATTAGTCTTAGAAATAATATATGTTTTCTTTTATTATATACCCAAGTATTCTTAGTATTCAACAAACTATAAAATAAAATATCAAAGCACCTGAAATAAATTCACATAGAATTCAGCAACTGAATCAACAGAAATTCACACAGAATTCAGCAACAGAATGAACATAAATTCACATAGAATTCAACAACAGAATACACAGAAATTCACAAATAATTCATCAACAGAATGAACATAAATTCACACAGAATGAACATAATTAAAAACCGCAAATAAATTCACACACAAAATTCAGCAACTCAAAATTCTTGTAATATTTAAATCAACCCAATGTATTTTATTAATGTACCTAAATTTACACCTTCCATGATGCTTCTAATCTTGTAAAATGTTAAAGTGGGGTGTTTTATGATGTAATGGATATTAATAATCTATATTATGTACAGTGATATGATGATAGTGTAGGTTGATGTTCAAGCTGTAAAATTCTTGTACATATCAAGGATGAATGATAGTACAAGCCAAAAATGACATTATTATAAATTATTAAACAATCTGTTAGGTGCTAAATCATACTTATTATTAAGGACATAACTAATTCATGCTGCAAATTATTTTTTAATGTTCTTAGCCTATTTATAGATGTCAAAGTAAAGGTTTCTAGATGTGATTTCTCCCATAAATTTCAAGGAAAACTAAACTTTAAGGCAAACCATGTACATGTCATTTCTGCCACAAACTCATCAAGGTGTGAATTTTGACATAACTTCATCAACCACTACCACTAGTTGTTTTAGTAAGTGCATAAAATAATTTTGCAAACCATGTACATGTCATTTTTCCAACAAACCCATCAAGGTGTGACTTTTGACATAACTTAATCAACCACTACCACTAGAAGTTTAATTAAGTGCAAACCACGTCTACCACTTTAAGGCAAACATTTAAGTAAGTGAAAATCACTACCACTTTAAGGAAAACCGTGTACATGTGTCATTTCTCCTATACACATGTCATTTCTCTCATAAAATTTTAGGCAAACTTTAAGGCATGTATCATTTCTCTGTCATTTCTATCTTAAACTCTAGGTTCTTGGGCAAACTTTAAGGCATGTCATTTCTAGATGTGATTTCTCTTTCTATGCCATTTCTATCTTAAACTCTAGGCACTTGGGAAAACTTTAAGGCATGTCATTTCTAGATGTGATTTTTCCCATAAAATTTAAGGAAAACCATGCCCATGCCATTTCTCCCACAAAATAAAGGCATTCTCCCATTAATTCAAGGCAAATTTTAAGGCCTAAAAACTGAACCTAAAGTGGTTGAACTCTCATACAATTTTGAACTTCCATAGGATTTTAGTCTTTTTGTTGAGTGTTAACTTCTACAAGTTCTAAAGGCAGATTCTGTAAAGGGCCAGGTAGCCTCTGGATCTCATCTTTTCTGAAAGGTGGCATATCTAGTAAATGCCCCTACAATAAATCTCTGGAACAGAAATATAAGTTCTTCATTTTAATATCCATAAACCACTACCACTTTAAGGAAAACCTTGTACATGTGTCATTTCTCCCTTCTCCCACAAAATTTTAGGCAAAATTTAAGTCATGTGTCTTTTCTATTTCATTTCTCCCATAAAATATAAGGCAATTTTTCATTTCTCCCACAAACTCATAAAGGTGTGACTTTTGACATAACTTCATCAACCACTACCACTAGTTGTTTTAGTAAGTGCATAAAATAATTTTGCAAACCATGCAAATGTTATTTCTCCCACAAACTAAAGGCTTTCTCCCATTAATTCAAGGAAAAATTTAAGGCCTAAAAATTGAACCTAAAGTGGTTGAACTCTCATAGGATTTTGAACTTCCATAGAATTTGAGTCTATCTGTTGAGTGTTAACTTCTACAAGTTCTAAAGGTAGAGTTTGTAAAGGGCCAGGTAGCCTCTGGATCTCATCTTTTCTCAAATGTGACATATCCAGTAAATGTCCCTACAGTCAATCTCTGGAACAGATCTAAATAGAAGTTCTTCATTTTAATATCCATAAACCACTACCACTTTAAGGAAAATAGTGTACATGTGTCATTTCTCCCATAAAAGTTTAGGCAAACTTTAAGGCATGTCTCATTTCTATGTCATTTATTTTCCATTTTTATGTCATTTCACCCATAAAATGTAAGGCAATGTCACTTCTCCCATATACTATAAGGAAAAATTTAAGGCAAACCATGTACATGTCATTTCTCTCTTAAACTCTACACAAGACAAACTTTAAGGCATGTCATTTCTAGATGTGATTTCTCCTATAAACTTAAGGCAAAATTTAAGGCAAACCATGCACATGCCATTTCTCCCAGGAAATCTTTAAGGCCTAAAAAATGAACCTAAAGTGGTTGAAATTCCATAGGATTTTGAACTTCCATAGGATTTTAGTCTGTCTATTGAGTGTTAACTTCTACAAGTTCTAAAGGCAGAGTCTGTAAAGGGCCAGGTAGCCTCTAGATCTCATCTTTCTCAAAGGTGACATATCCAGTAAATTCCCCTACAGTCAATCATTGGAACATAAATAGAAGTTCTTCATTTTAATATCAATAAACCACTACCACTTTAAGGAAAACCTTGTACATGTGTAATTTCTCCCTTCTCCCATAAAATTGTAGGAAAAATTTAAGCCATGTGTCATTTCTATTTCATTTCTCCCATAAAGTATAAGGCAATTTTTCGTTTCTCCCATAAACTCATAAAGGTGTAACTTTTGACATAACTTCATCAACCACTACCACTAGTTGTTTTAGTAAGTGCTTAAAATAATTTTGCAAACCATGTAAATGTCATTTATCCCACAAACTAAAGGCTTTATTCCATTAATTCAAGGCAAACTTTAAGGCCTAAAAATTGAACCTAAAGTGGCTAAACTCTCATAGGATTTTGAACTTCCATAGGATTTTAGTCCGTCTGTTGAGTGTTAAATTCTACAATTTCTAAAGGTATAGTCTGTAAAGGACCAGGTAGCCTATGGATATCATATTTTCTCAAATGTGACATATCCAGTAAATTCCCCTACAGTCAATCTTTGGAACAGATTTAAATATAAGTTCTTCATTTTAATATCCACAAACCACTACCACTTTAAGGCAAACAGTGTACATGTGTAATTTCTCTCATACATGCGTCATTTCTCCCATAAAATTTTAGGCAAACTTTAAGGCATGTCTCATTTCTATGTCATTTATTTTTCATTTTTATGTCATTTCTCCCATAAACTATAAGGCAATGTCATTTCTCCCATATACTATAAGGAAAACCATGTACATTTCATTTCTCTCTTAAACTCTACGCAAGGCAAACTTTAAGGCAAACCATGAACATTTCATTTCTCCCAGGAAAAATTTAAGGCAAACCATGCACATTCCATTTCTCCCGGGAAAACTTTAAGGCCTAAAAACTAAACCTAAAGTTGTTGAACTCTCACAGGATTTTGAACTTCCATAGGATTTTAGTTTGTCTGTTGAGTGTTAACTTCTACAAGTTCTAAAGGCAGAGTCTGTAAAGGGACAGTTAGCCTATGGATCTCATCTTTTCTCAAAGGTGACATATCCAGTAAATTCCCCTATAGTCAATCTCTCGAATAGATATAAATAGAAGTTCTTCATTTTAATATACATAAACCACTACCACTTTAAGTAAAACCGTGTACATGTGTCATTTCTCCCATAAAATCTTAGCCAAACTTTAAAGCATGTATCATTTCTCAAGGCTTGCTGCCATTAAGTTCAAAGCATGTGTCATTTCTCAAGGCTTTCTTCCATTAATTTAAGGAAAAATTTAAGGCCTAAAAACTGAACCTAAAGTAGCTGAACTTCCATAGGATAGGATCCCCCAAACTCAAGGCTTTCCCCCATTAATTCAAGGCAAAATTTTAGGCCTAAAAAAAAAACATAAAGTGGCTAAACTTCCATAGGATTATAGTTTATCTATTGAGTGTTAACTTCTACAAGTTCTAAAGGCAGAGTCTATAAAGGGAGTGTTAACTTCTACAAGTTCTAAAGGCTGAGTCTGTAAAGGGCTAGCTAGCCTCTGGACCCCATCATTTCTTAAAGGTGACATATCCAGTAAACTCATGGAACCATGTACATGTCATTTCTCCCTTAAACTCTAGGAAAGCCAATCTTTAAGGCATGTCATTTCTAGATGTGATTTCTCCCATAAAATTTAAGTAAAACTTTAAGGAAAACCATGCACGAACCACGTACATGTTATTTCTCCCTTAAAATATAGGCAAGACAATATTTAAGGCATGTCATTTATAGATGTGATAATCTTTAAGGAAAGTCATTTATATATGTGATTTCTTCCATAAACTTTAAGGCAAACCATGCACGAACCATGTACATGTCATAAATCTCCCTTAAACTCTAGGGAATGTAATATTTAAGGCATCTCATTTCTAGATTTGAATTTTCCCATAAAATTTAAGTCAAAATTTAAGGTAAACCATGCACATGTAATTTATCTCATGCACATGTCATTTCTCCCATGCATTTCCAATAAATTTTAATTTAATACATTTTATTGAATTTGTTTTTTTCAGTGATAAAAAAAAACCACTAAATATGGTTGAAAATGGACATTATGCATAGATGTTTCTTACTATCCTAATCCAGGGACGGTAGTGATTACATATGTGTTTTGCGATATTGCGACTAGCAAGGTCCTCCAAAGGAAAATGAATATAGCGGGAAGAAAAACAAACAACGAGGCATATTACATTGCATTAATAGAAGGCTTGGGAACAGTTAGGGAGTATGGATCAAATGGAATTGTAGTTTTCACCAATTCTAAACTTGTGTGGAACTAGATGAAATTCGTGTACCAAGTTAAGAAGGAGAGGCTAAAACAACTGCATGGAAAAGAAAACAATATTGTTAGCCAATTTCAAATTTTTAGTATAAGAAATTGTATAAATGTTAATAAGATGTCTGTTGATCTATTGCGTGGGGCAATGCCAATTCAAGATTTATCTATCAAAGATGAATTAATAGATGAATTGGTATTATACGGGGCAATGCCAATTCAAGGTTCATCTCTCAAAGATGAATTAGTTTTGAGACTCTCTTCTTCAAAAATTCAAGAATCATCTCTCAAAGATGAATTAGTTTTGAGACACTCTTCTTCAAAAATTCAAGATTCATCTCTCAAAGATGAATCAGTGTTGATACGCTCTCCTTCAAAATTTATTGATGGACATTGTAACATATCTTTGATATGTGTGTGTTTTGTACTTATAAATGTGTCTTTTTTAATGACCATGTGTTTTTTTCAATTATATACCAAGTGTGCTCCCACCATGTAAAGCGCAACTTAGTGAACTTTACATTTGAAACTTGGTGAACTTCACATTTTTATAAAATTAAAATGTGAGGACTTCAACAAATTTTTGTACCAGGTGTGCTCCCACCATGTAAAGCACAATTTGGTGAACTTAACATTTTTATAAAATTTTTGCTTAAATTGAGTTTCACACATCGAATAGTGCTTTGAAAGATGTGTTTTACATAATTTGTGTACACTAAATTACATTAATTTTTTGAAATTTATATTGAATTTATTTTAAATAGTAATTTAAAAATAATTGTAAATTTCCACTATAGATATATCTACATATATATTTCATGGAGGATGAAAGGCGAATATCAACAGAATCCCATATCTGTACAAGAGAGTGAGATCAAGGATCAAGAGATGTTCATGGTATTTAAATATAATCTTATCTCCATACATATAAATACATGTGTGTACATATGGAATTGATTTTTTATCAATTTTGTGAGTTAAATTAGTTGTTAATAAGTTTCATTTTTTATTTTCTAGGAGGTAGGAGGACAAGGGTGTCTACTCCGTCAATTGAGCATAGCCATGGTTCACGCAATTTAATCAATGAATATGTACATGTATTTATATGTATGAATGTATTTTTGAATTGATTATAAATTAATATTTTTTTATGAAGCTTCCCTCTCGTCTCGTGAGGTTGGTGGTGGTACACATTCCCTTGGAGGGCCATAGATAGGTGTTGGTGAATTGCGTGAAGGTGGTGATATGTATTCCCCCAGAGGCCAATCAATGGATGGTCGTGTTGGTTCTCAACCAATCAGTGGTTGTTCTTGTTCTCAACAGTCTTAGGGTGGGCAAGATGCTAGCCAACCATATAGAGGTGGCCATCAATCTGAATATTATTTTCATTTAATTTGTATAAATGTGTTTACATGTTTTTTTAATATACAAAATTTTACATATTGATGCAGAGGGTGAAAATGTTTCTCCAAATGTTGCTCGAAAAAGACGTAGGATAGAACGCTTCATTCAAGAAGAAGGTTGTACACCAACCACGACTTATCCATCTGACATTTTCGATATACCTTGGGAATCAAACATGCAGTAATTCACCTTACAAAGGTGTCAAAATATTCATACAAAATTGAAGAGAGATCTCGTGGCTTTGACTGTCCTTGTTGAGAGTCGACAAAGCTTGGAAATAGTTACTCACTCTTTAAGCGAACTAGTAGATGTGTACCTAAAGCTTGTGCCAAACACTGATAATTTTGTAAAACTGATGAGAAAAAGAAAGGAAACAGTGATGGGTCCCGATACATGGGAGGTTTTTAAACAAAGAGTTACAACAGAAATGGCCAAGTCTATGTTTAATTTCAAATAAGGGCTGAAAAGAAAGATGCAAAAGGTGCAATATTTCAAGCACCCCCATACAGCTCGCTATTTTTATGATAGACACCTTGCGGCCTATGGAAGACACCCATGGAACGACGAGGTTCCTCTTTATGCAAAATTATTTTATGCAGAATTTTTTTTGGGAATAAAACCCAATTACAATGACCTTCCCTCTGAATTTTTTGGTCCTGGGAAAGGTCGATTGTGTGATCGTAAGGGCGCTAAGCATGATGTTGAGTTGCCTCACCCTAAGCTACCATTGGTTAGTCGACCTCTTCATAACAAAACTTTGCTGTTAGAGATGGATGTCACTTCTCAAATTAGTCGAGAAGGGATGTCATCATTGACAATGTTCAAATTGGATTGGGTGGAGTTGATGTTTGTCTAAATTGACAAAGAGCACGTGAGAATGAACGCACCAATTTTTTGTATTATACAAATGAAGATAAAGACAACATGATTGTTGAAGATCTCAGAACATATGCAAAGAATTATCGCAATGGTTGGCAGGAACTAATTATTCATGAGAAAGAGGGCATGGGAATGGTATGAATTAATGGTTAGGGTGATTATTTTAACACATGTACAATTTTTAATAAATACATATATACATACATTTATTTATATACATTAATCTAAAAAAAATGTATCGTTATATGTTAACACCATTTGCAGTTGTCAGACTTGATGAATGAAGAAGATGTTAATATCACGGTCGAAGCCTCTAGTTCAAACAATCAAGATGGGTCTCACCATCAATCACACAATCAATATGGTTCTCACCATCGAGATATGTTGGCAAATGTTAGTATTTTTTAAGTGAACATGATGATGTACAATTATTTTTTATCTATTATTATATATATCGAAACATGGCATATTTTTAAAATAAATAATTGTCCAATGTTTTTGGGATGGCGATACCTTCTTCTTCCTTGGGAGATGTGCCAATTCCATCATCACATGTATGAACAATTTTTCACTTTTAAATATGTTTTTAATTTATATATTCTAGCTCAAAAAGTTCCATTAAAAAATGAGATCTCTAGATCTTGAGTTATTTTAAATTTTTTGAATTTTAGGTTTTTGGAGATTTTCTTTTGGAGCCACTCTTAGGAGATGTGCCAAATCCACTAGCACAAGTATTCAATTTTTCACTTTTAAATATATGTTTTTAAGTTATAAGTTATAAATTGAAGTTCAAAAGTTTTATTATAAATTGAGATCTAGATCTTGAGTTATTTTAAATTTTTTGAATTTTAGGTTTTTGGAGATTTTCTTTTGAAGCCTCTCTTAGGAGATGTGCCAAATCCACCAGCACAAGTATTCATTTTTTCACTTAAATATATGTTTTTAATTTATAAGTTATAAATTTAAGTTCAAAAATTTTATTATAATTTGAGATCTAGATCTTGAGTTATTTTATACTTTTAATATTTTTGAATTTTAGGTTCCTAGAGAGGATTTCTTTTCTCCGCAGACTTTAGCGATGGAGTGTATGATGGAGAGAGGAACATCCACACAATTTCAACCATTTGAACAAGTTGTCTAATTTTTTTTTTAATATTATTGAAAATTAGTTTATATATTCATTTTCATTTGAAATTTTTTAATATATATATATGTGTGTGTGTGTGTGTGTGTATTGTATAGTTTACTGTGGAAGATATTCCAGTGGGGGAAGTTTTAGTAGACGAGAAACAAAAGGAGAGGGAACCTCATGAGGTATTGCATGATTTTTTTTTACATTTTGTTTTTTTACATGAAGTTATATATATTCTCATTCAATTTTAAAACATTAAATTTTAATGTTTATACACATTGTGTACAGGTTCCCCATGATTCGCAGGATAGCTCGAGGATCGTGAATTTGTTGGGAGAGACACTAAATCCATCTATATTTGATGGATGATGCACATGCATGTGCAACATTATATTTGATAGATTTAGTCTTAAATTTACTTTTTTTATATATATTCTTATCTAGATGCAGTCATATATAACTTGATACTTGTAACATTATATATATATATATATATATATATATATATATATATATATATATATCAAATAGTAAAATATGTCAAAAATTTGTATCTCACATGAAAAATAGAAGTATATATATATATATATATATATATATATATATATATATATATATATATATATATATATAGTTTTAAACTACATTTACTCCTGTCACAAATGATTTTAAATTTTGGATAGTTACATTTGGCATGTGATTACATGTTGTGATATATATAATGTTTTGTTTTTAAAAATCAAGTTCTCATTTTATTTTTTAAACCATATACATACATGTGTAGATTTTGGATCTAGTTGAACTACATTTGGCATGTAATCACATGTTATGATATAATCTTTCAAGTTAAATTACGATATAATGTTTTGTTTTTAAAATTCAAGTTGTCATTTTATTTGTTATTTATATAAGATGAATCTTTAGATGGAAATTTCAAATTACATTTTCACAACATTTTGGATGGTTGAACTACATTTGGCATGTGGTTGTGATATAATGCTTTCTTTTTAAAATTTAAGTTGTCATTTTATAAAAAATTTAAAAATATGAAATGAATCTCTGTAGAAATATCGAATTACAAACCATATTTTGGATAGTTGAACTACATTTGACATGTGATCACATGTTGTGATATAATGTTTTGTTTTTAAAACTCAAGTTTTGGATGGTTGAACTACATTTGGCATGTGATGTAATGTTGTGATATATAATGTTTTGTTTTTAAAACTCAAGTTTTGGATGGTTGTACATTTGGTATGTGATTGTGATATAATGTTTTGTTTTTATTGGATAATTGACCTACATTTGGCATGTGAAGTAATGTTGTGATCTATAATGTTTTGTTTTTAAAACTCAAGTTTTGGATGGTTGAACTACATTTGGCATGTGATTGCACAATATAATGTTTTGTTTTTATTGGATAGTTGAACTATATTTGGCATGTGAATTAATGTTGTGATATAATTTGTTTTTTTTTTTTTTAATTAAAGTTTTGGATGGTTTAACTACATTTGGCATGTTTAGTAATGTTGTGATATAACGTTTTGTTTTTAAAACTAAAGTTTTGGATGGTTGAACTACATTTGACATGTGAAGTAAGGTTGTGTTATAATTTATTTTGTTTTTAAAACTCAATTTTTGGATGGTTGAACTACAATTGACATGTGATTGCATGATATAATGTTTTGTTTTTATTGGATAGTTAAACTACATTTGGCATGTGAAGTAATGTTGTGATATAATTTGCTTTGTTTTTAAAATTCAAGTTTTGGATGGTTGAACTACATTTGGCATGTGATTGTGATATTTGATGTTTTTTTTTAATTGGTAGTTGAACTACATTTGGCATGTGAAGTAATGTTGTGATATAATGTTTTTTTTTTGTTTTTAACTCAAGTTTTGGATGGTTGAACTACATTTGGCATGTGATTATGATATAATGTTTTGTTTTCAAAATTCAAGTTGTCGTTTTACAAACAAAAAAATTTCACATGAATATATGTACATAGAAATGATTTAAGTACATGTTTGAATATATGTTAAAATGATTGAATTACAATATATATATATATATAAACAATCATAAGATTATAGGTCTTCTTAGATGTGTTAAAAAATCATAAAATTTTAAAATTGCATTCTAGAACATATATATCCAGTACGTGCAACATTTTTCATCAATGCACGTAGAAAAGAGACTTTAAGTTGATAGTAAACTGAAAATTACAAAACACGTACCACACATTTTGCATTCAAGAATGAATATTATAATTTACTTTTAATAGATACGCACGTCTAAAACAAAACCGTGCAACTTCGAATTTGCATTATATCAACTATGCTAGATACACATATATGTACATTTTTCAATAATGAAATTATGAAAAATTGTACCAGAAAATGTATGAAATCATTTAGAACAAATAATCTAGACATGTGTATGTGTACACGTGTATAAAATACTAGTGTGCATGTACCAAAACAATGTACATGTGCAAACACTTGCACATATAACATAACAAGGCAGTTCAATTTTTAGTTGAGTTTTGGAAGTTCTAAAACATAAATCCAAAGAGAATAAATTGTTGGGCAATTCAATAAAAAAATTCGAATGGAATGTCATCTTCAATGATCTGTTCATGATCGGATTTTGACATTTTCCATTTCTTAATTTTTGTTTTCTTCTTTGATTGAACTTATATCAACTTTATGCGTGTTGCACACACCAAGTGACTATATTGACAACTTATGATATCAGTTTCATAGTCTTTAAAGTAAACAAAATCCCCACTTTGATTAGTTTGTCTAAAAAAATAGCATTTCAATATAATAGACTCTCTGTCATATGGAAACCCATGATCATTATAGTTTTCTAATAATTTCATCTTTCGTTCAGTGCAATGCATCAAATAATAATTCACATTTTCATTGTTGATAGTAGGTGCAATTATAGCAAAAATATCTCCTGCACAATAAAACAAAATTATGTATTTAAATTTAGATCATAATTAACATGAAAAATTAACTTTAAAATTAACATACATGTACTTGATTTTATTATCTATTTCTAGATCTCTATCATTTGAAAGCAATTCAAATATTACCTTCTCTAACAAGATCAGAAACTCGATCACCATCAGATGATATTGTAGTCTCCTCTGATTTCATTTCTTCAAACATTGCAATGAACATTTTCCCCTTATGTATTTAGCTCTATATGTTGCCAATATTTTACATACATTTTGTTTCCACAAGCATCATTGGATTATGTGTTGTCTATGAAAACATGACAAAAGCAAGAATATTTTCTTTTATCCAATGCAAACACATTTGTGGACAAATTTATTTTAATTGAATGCAATTTTCGAGTCTCTTTTATTGTTTCAATGTCATTTCCAAGCGATCTATCTACATCTTTGACCCCAATATGCTAAAAGAACGTATATGGAAAATTCAAAGAAGAATATAAATATGATATCAAAATACCATCAAAGAAAATCATTGTGATAAATGTACACTGTTTAAAATTGGATATCCAATAAAAATTAAATTGAATGTACCTTCGCACTTCCCTTGACCGGTTAGTCTCATGGCTTAGTGCAGTGATGCACCATTTAACAACTTCTTTAGCGTCCACAAGTCAGTTTGCAGAGGGGTCCATTTGATATCTTCGAAGTGCTCATTTTATCCATGCCCTTGCACCATCATGTTCTCCTTTTCCATGACCAATCTCAAAGAAATTCCAACAATGTTTAATGCGGATTTTCATATGAAGACAACACAACCAAAAGAATGATCGTGAAGATTTGAATTGACCTGTGCATCCATATGACCATATCCAATGCTCATTAAATTTTATTCCACAACTTTTCAAGGAGTCATAAATCTTTCCAAAACAGTGTTGTACAAAATATGTATCATGTGTACGATTGTCACTGATATAAAAGTGATATTCTTTAATAACATGTTGATTTTCACTAGTGCTTTCTATATGATCAAAATTTTGTTCAGCATGTCTATATAGAATATGGACGAGCATGGAGACTTGGTCAAAATGATAGTATTCACTCTAATTTTATTTTTGTGGAAAAAATGTGTATTTTTCTACAAAATCAATTACTGAAAAAATGGTCCCTGATGGAAAAACTTCACGGGATTTTTTGAATTGCAATTCCTTCCATCGAGCTCTATGGGAATGCTTGGTGTATTTATAAATTTCTACCTCAAACTTTCTCAAAAAATCTATCATAAAAATTTCTTCTTCTTGTAAATCAATTCTTTTAGCACTTGTAGTACTACTTGAACCTTGAATCGATGTATGGATATATTCATATCTCTTCCATTTGACTTTCATGTTGGAAAATGATTGATCATTTATATCAGTACAATATTTGTTTTTAAATTTAGTCAAATTTCCACAATCATCACATTTTTTTACCACCAACACATTTCTTTTCGTAAAATAATTCATGGCTTTCTCTTCCACATAGAATTTGAGATATGAAATCATGGATAGTGGACGGAGGAGGTGAATCTTTCCAAAATTTTCTACCAAAATTAATGAATGTGTCATAATATAATTGAAATTCCACATGATAACGACAACAACAAGTGTCACGTATAGTGATAGGTTTTACATACCATGGTTTTTTTTTGCACAAAAGCACTGATTGAGACATAAATTTCACGATTCTCTTCTTTGTACTTTTTGAAAAAATCTATCTGAGTGGTGTCCAAGAAATATTTTGGATGTACTTCATACTTATTTCGCGTTATTCTTCTTCGCATCACATCCTTTGCATTTGGTGAAACACGTGAATTTTTCATCCAATGTTCATATATTATTTTTTGAACATTTTCTCCAAGTCTATATTTGTATGGTTGCCTACAAATAGCTCTCCAACAAGCAAGTTCATCATTTACATCTATTTTCAACTGAAATTTTCGATGTTTGTGCAAAGTTTTTCGTGAGATTCCTAATGCTCGTGCCATATATTTTACCAAGTGATTATCTTTAGTACTTGATGAAACAACTACCATATGTATTTCTCTATGTGAAACTAAAACATTTTTCTGTCTAGATCTTCTAATTGAATTTATATCACTACTTATATTTTGTCACATTTTCCTTCAATTTTTTTATCTTTTGTTGATTTTCGAATACGCAATAAAATCCTGCTTCTTTTAATTTCCTTAATGATAGGAGACCTTTCAAAAATTGGGCTTGAACTACCACATTTTCCTTTATGAAGTACGAATTAAAAATGTGATTAACACGATATCGTATAACATGGTCAGCTCTTTTATCTCCATATGTGTGTGTTTCAAAATTTTCTAACATCTCATCATCAACATTGATTTCATCTATACATATTCGAATTAATAGTACATAATAAGTTTACATATTCAATAAATAACTAAATTAATAAATATGTATAGTTTCAATAATATGTGCATGTGTTCAACATATATATATATATATATATATAGATATGGTGATTCAATTTCTTCACTTGAATTTCTTTCAACATTTTCACCATCTTCAATCATTGGTTCAATATCTCTTTCACTTTTTCTTTCAAAATTTTGTATTTCATCATCAATGTTTTGAAGAATATCTCTCTCTGTTTACATTGCAAAATATTTTTCAAATTAGTTGATCAAATAAAAATTAAGCTTCACATTTTACACTAGGAAAATTTTAAATATCAAATTTATAATATTTACATTTACATCCCTGCTTCGACTTCTAGTTGAGGTTGATTTCCCCTTTCAATATTTGAGCGTTCTTCTCTCTTTTTTTGTGAGATTCTCTCCCATTTTCTCTATGTTCCTTAGGTTATCTTGTTTGATCATATTTTCTCTTGCAATTACTTTGATTTCCCATGATAATTGAGTATGAAGTTCAAAAAATTTCCTTCCAAAATTTAGACAAAAACTCAATTTAAAAAAAAAAAAAACATCACAAAAGATTTAACTGAAAAAAAAAAATAATAAAAAAAATAATAAAAATTAAAAAAATAAAAATAAAAATAAAAATAAAAAACTCATTTTAATTTTTTTGCAAAAATACATACTTCAATCCAAAACACTTATGTTAAAAAATCCAATAAAAAATTTCTTATAAAAATGAAATGAAGCTCAAAATATTTCCCTCCAAGTCCTGCAAAAAAATTTCATTTAAAAAGTTAGACAAAAACTCATTTTAAAAAATCATTATAAAAGATTTACTTCAACCCAAAACACGTACTCTAAAAAAATATCACTTTAAAAAATACCTCCAAAAAATGTCCATTGAAAATTAACCCCAACTTCTTAAAAAATGCCACTTAAAAAAATACCTCCAAAAAATGTCCTTTGAAAATTAAGACCAAAAAGCCTCTAAAAAAATATCACTTTAAAAAATACCTCCAAAAAATTTCCTTTGAATATTAAGCCTAAAAAGATTCCTTTCGAAATTAAGCCCAAAAAAAGTCTAAAAAATGTCTTTTGGAAATTAAGCCCAAAAACCTCTAAAAACAAAATACATCAAAAAAAAAGTCCTTTGAAAATTAAGCCCAAAACTCCTAAAAACAATGAAAATTAAGCTCAAAACATCTAAAAACAAAATACCTTAAAAGATGGGACTACTATATTCATTGGAAGTCCTTCCCTTATGCTATGTGAGAATTTTTGTATAATACATATTCCTAAAATGAATACTTAACATCGGTAGTGATGGCTATACTCTTTATTTTTGTCTTGAATGTGGTGAAGATGATTTGTTTCACATATTATATTCATGCATAGCCCTATGTTTGACATGTGCCAGCTTGAATGATTAAATGAAGAAATTTTATCTTTGACATTGGATGAAAATGAACATATTAGGAACAAATTTGGGAAAAACCCCAAGTTTTCTATAAATTTTGATTTAGATGAGGCTCTAGTCTTAGCCTTTAGTTACTTGGACCAGTGGGAGAAAAGATTAGGAGTTGGCCTACATAAAGGGATTACTAGTATATCAAGTTTCTAGAGTTTTAAAAATGCAAGTTGTTGAGAAGTATTTGATATGTTGTGACCTTAGTGGAAAAATCTTAGTTGATTACCCTATTTATTTCTTCCAAATCCATTATTTAACACATTGGAATATCAAGGTATTATGCATATAGAGTTTTTGGAGGATGACATAATCACGACAACATCAATAGTGAAATGGCTATTCCACATGGATGACACATGTCACTTAAATATAAATTTTTTGGACATGTCATTTATGCAAAAGTGAGTGACACTTAGCACACATAAAAAGTTCCACATGGAACTGGGCATATCAACCAAATTCCTGTGGCAAGATGTGATTGGTTAGTATAGTGATGATGTGGCAAGTTGGTTGGCCCACAGACTTATTAGCCATGTTTCCTTAACCATGTTTATTATTATTCAAGTTTAATTTATTACAAACTATTTCTGAAGGTTTTGAATGGCCCTCAATGTAATTTTACATGTTATTTCTTGTTTCTTAATTGAATTGTTTGATGTGCTTAATGTTATCATTTCATTTCAAAATATATTTTTTAAATTACGCTATGGATTATCATTTATTTATTTTATAAATTTAAAATTTAAATAATTCTCCACTAATTATGGAATTTGGGAAAACTTTTTATATGTTCTCATGAAATATTGAAAATTCTATAGTAGTGCTTGAATTTATCCTAATAAAATTATTTCAGAGGGAAGAATGATGTATTTATGATTTTTTTTTCATTGCAGAATGATATTTTCATGAGTTTTACCAATTTAAATGACAAAATAGATGAAAATTTTATTTGGTATTTAAATTAATTGGAATTCGATCATATTTTAATGTTACATTTTAATAATTAAAAAGAGTTTTCTACAAGAATAAATAATTAACTTTATTTAAATTTCATCCTCATTGATAGAAAGTCAAAGACTATGAATTTTTTGTTTTTTGAAATATATTTTCCTAGTCCTTTTAAATGTGCATAATTTCGTCCCAGGGGTAAATTAATTGGTGATCAAAGTAATGTGAAATATGTGAGAACTGAGAGATCCAAGTGTTGAGGTATAAAAGGTGTCTTTTTAACTCCTATTTATCTCACATTAATTATCAATCCAGGTACGATTTTTTATTTCAAGAGTGTACTCAGTCTGAGACTGCAATTCAATCTAAGAGTAATGCTTTCCAATATGTAGTACAGTGTTATAAATACAAGAGTAAACAGATGCTTGGAAACGAAATCTAACTACAATGACATGAAACTAAATGCTCTGAAATCCGATCATTCACTCAACAATCATCAGTCAAGGATGCAGTAGTAATAACTCTTTCCTTTGGCAACTGATGTAAATGAAATCAAATAAGAACAAGACAATCAATCTGAGAACGTAGGTAGCAATAACCAATGTCCTTTACAGTTGATGATCTTACACTCCACACTAAAGCAATTAAATGGAAACTGAACTAAATCACTAATGCTGCTAATGAAAGTAAACTATGCAAGCTCTTCAAAAGCAAAACCAAACTCTTTGCAGGCATGAAATAAACTGTAAACTAATTAATTGAAATGAATAGTAGATCTATTTTACTGGAATTGAACAACAATAGAAATGAACATAAAAATATTTCTAATGGAATTGAACAACAAATTCTATTGAACAACAAACTCTATCTAATGGATTTGAATAGAAAATTCTATTGAACAACAATCCGAAATGAACAACAATCAGAACAGAACAACAAATGGAATGGAACATCAACTGGAATGGAACAACGAAGCTTTGTAAAAGCATAACAATATAAGTTATATAGGGATCAAGATTCTTGTTAAATTGGAAAGGAACGGCAACACAATTCAACAATGCAACACACCAAGATTATAAAGCAATAAAAAAGTAAACTATTAAACTTGAAACTGTAATGAAAATAAATGAAAACCGTCACACAACTATAATCGAAAGATAATAATACAAAAGAGCAAGTGGATTCACCAGGGCCAGGCCCTTAGCCACTAGGGAAACACCGCTGAGCTACTCCAGAGTCAAGTGATAGAACGGTAACTAAATCATGTATTAATCATGCATAACAACGTTTACAAACAGTCGCTCTCTGCTTGAATCACGAGAGTCAATGAAATTAGAGAATTACAAAAGAATTTTCAATGATAATCGTTCTCGATTTCTACAGGCGCTACCTTTTATAACAACTCAACGAACATTACAAGAAACAAAGATAAAATTTGAACAACGATCCCTTAGGATCGAAAGATCCATAGGGATTCACTCTATTTTCCTCTTTTAGCTAACGCTTCGTCTTCTTGTGCTGTAGCCGTGTTGTTCCTTGCCTTTCTTTAACTATGAATTATGATTTCATCCTTCTTGTCTGGATCCGGCCCTTTGCTGGAGGAACAATACTTACTCCTGCTTTAGCTTTGCCTTTCGAATGGTGGTTTCCCACTTCATTTGTTTCCTGTTTAGAATAAAAGACTATCTTTAGCCAATTTCACAATAAACATTAATCTTTGCAATTCTATCATATTCCTTCAATATATCATCTTTCTAGAATAAAAAGAGTTATGTTTAAAAGAAAAAGATAAAGAAATACATGATGAATTCATACCTTTTCCAATGCTCAACACACCCCCCTGCTTACCCTTTATCATGTCCTCATGAAAACCATAATTTACATGTAAAGCAGTTAGAGAATAGGCTGGAGAGGGTTTTTCATTAAGAGGTCTAAAACCATGATTTGCAGCTAAACCTTCAAAGATATGCCCTGTTTTTCCTTCAGGTAATTCATATTTTGCCTTATAGTCTGCTGCAGGATACCAAATAATAGGGCTGTGATATCTACAACCTAGCCAATACGGGCCTTACCTCAAGATGAGGTTACCATAGATAACCAGAAGGTTGGCAGCTAACTCAAAATTTTTGTAATTGAATAGCTCTCTGTCTTGAATATTCCAATTGGAAATATTCCATTGGAGTTTAGCTGCTACTATGGCCTGGTCTCTGATGGATAGAAAATATTCTACCCCATCCAGGATAATTTCTTTGTGTATGGGTCCCAATGTTTGGATCACACCCTCCTTTGTCATTAAGCTTTTCTGCCTAGCCCACAATTGTAATGGGTGTCTCGGTTCACCCCTAACCCAAAGGTCTAACCCATTTTCTTGGCTCTGAAAAGTGTTATAGGCCTTGAGCCATTTTAACTGGTTAACAGCAAATGAAATGAATGCTTGAAATTGGATATTGCCCACAAAATGGCTGGGATTTGTATCCATTTCTTCAACTAATATAAAATTGTGCAAATAAAATCACAGATTAGACGCTAGAATTTTACTCCATAGAGTTTGCAGCAGCTTATAAAATCACCTACATTTTCTAATTCTATAGGTTTTCCTGCCTTAACAGCCTTAATTTTTAACTGCAAATATCTTTCTAATAAAAACAAAGCATAATTTTTGGTAGGGCACCTACATGCTAGGACATCTGTGTATAAAGAACAGAGAGTATCCATCTGATTCCTGACCATTTTTAATCTATTCCTTACCTTTTCAACTTTCTCTTCTGCCTTTCGACATCTATCGAAAGCTTCTGCCTCTGATGCATTGATGTCCTTTAATTGCTGTTGTAACTGTTGGTATTTATTTTTGGGAACAATCTCTTCTTCGAGCTTTTCTCTAGCCCTCTAAGCCTGTGTGAGATCCTCTTGGAGTTTTTCTATACCAGGGTCTTTTATCAAAACATTTTTGGGTTGAATATCTACCTAGGTTTTCTTATTACAATGTTGAGTGCCTACAATCTGTGTCTCTTTGTTGGCCATACTGCTAGAGGATAGTGCCTCGGTCTGAACATATTTTTCACAGACCTGTACATTTTCATTTTGGGCAACTGCATCCATGGTAACTGCCTACTGTTCCTTGTTATCCTGAATGAATATGGGCTCGGTTTGAGTCTCCATGGCCCTTGTATTATGGGGTTCCGTTTGGATGGCTGCATTCTTCATTTTCAGGGTTATTTTGGAGACTTTCCCCTTTTTTAGCACCCTAATCCTCTGCCTGAGTTGTTTTACTAGTTTTTGGAGCTTTTTCCATTCCCTCCACAACTTCTCAAGTTCATTTGTCTTCTTCTTCTTCTTGGAAAGAACAATTTTTCCTTTTTCTATACTTGGTTGCTTGGCTAGGGTTTGCTCTCCAGTGGCCATGCCTTTGCCCAGGCTTGCTTCTATGTTTTCTGTTTGGGACACTTCCTTAGTGTTCTCATTCTCTTGGCTACATTCCTTGGGGGAAGTAACCCTAATTGGTTCTGTTGTTCCCTGAGGATTTTCTTCATCAGGAATTTCCTCGGCTGTATCTTTGTCGGTAACAGCTTGTTCCTATAATTGGTCTATCTCAATGTTGAGGTTAAGCAGACTGTGAGGTTGTATATATTCACTCATATTGGCCAAAATTTGGGCAAATTGGTCCTCCTGCAATGCACTCTGTGTTGAACTTGCAATGGAGGTTTCGGGAGATTCTGCTTCCTCTCCTTCATCTTCACTGGTGTGAATACTTTCTTCGTCTTCACCAGTGTGGTGACTTATTTCTTCTTCACTGGTATGGTGACTTCCTTATTCTCCACTTGTGTGGTGAATTTCTTCTTCTTCCTGGTTTCCTTCTTCTTCACCAATGTGGTGACTTCCTTCTTCGAGTTGCAGGGGTTGTTCATATTCCGAACTGGGAAATTCTAAGGGGTGGCTGCTGCTACCCTGAAGACTTCCTATCATTCCCCTACTTCTCCTTAACCTGGAGGACTGTCTGCGCTTTAAAGGTTTTTTTGTTGTGCTAGTAACTCTTTTACGCTTTGGGGCAGGTAGGGTTGTTCCTCCGTCAATTGAGAATATCAATTCTTCCCAACTAGTCTGCTGCTGGGCAAGGCTGTAACTCACTATTAATCATATTAAAAAATGATGGCTTACCATCGTCGCTATATGACGGGATTTTCTTATGCTCTGGGCAGCATCATGTGATAAGAAATTTAAATATGCAGGCAAATTTACATCACATTTCTGTTTTAATACTGCTAATAACTTAAGGTGGCGTGGTCTTACCACATCCTTTCTTCCATCACATGTAATGTAGCTTTGTACTACTTTCGCCAGTTCTGTCCATGGTTCTCCCAAAGTTGCCGGCTGGACTCCTTTTCCTTTGACGACCAAGGTCTAGCCTTTGTCTCAAAAGATGTTCATGGCTTCTTGAATTTTCACTTTTTTATGGGTCCATATGGGTCCTTCTACTGGTAGGACGAATAACTCGGTGATTATTGCATCTGTTACTGCTATTTACCTTCCTCTTACCATGGAATAGCCTTCCTGCAAGTTCTGCAAAAATTCAATGGCCACCGTTTCATGAGGTTGCTGCAGTCGTGTGAGGTAGGTAATCCATCCTACTCTCTCCATAATTTCCCGTGCAGCGTTGGAAATTGCTAGCACCTGTGGCTCACTACGTACTGCTCGTCCTCCCATTTTGTCTGCACATTGTTAATTCTTCACAAATACACAGAAATGGAAATGGAATAGAACCTTGTGTATATCGGCACAATACCGTTAAACTCTTGTTTTTTCCGAGAACTTGATGAAAATAGGGATTTGACCCACATGTAGGCATATTTAAAAGGCATCCGCGTCCCCCTTGAAAGATGATAGGTCACCCTCGACTGGAAAATAGAAGAGCAGCGTACTGCACAACAATTGTACATCATGGAAAGGCATACATACTTATGATATGATCAAAAAATTATCGCATTACTGAAATCGATGCATATTTTGAAATCGTGAGTAGATATGGAAATTTTTATGTAATGATTCGAAAATAAGGGAAAAGGACAGTTGATGTGAAAAAATTACTTATGCGGTCATTATCCACATAAACCATTATGATCAATTTATAAATAAATTTCATGCATAAGAGGTTCCGAACAAAGGGTTTAGGAGCATAATCTCATTTGATATTAGATAAATATATAAGAAAAGGGTTTATCATTACTATTGATTTGTGAAAAATATGACTCCAATACCATCAGCAAAGCTCTGTTGCCCACAGGTGTCTATAACCTTGACAAAGTTGCTTTCTCACCCTTGGAACCATTATCCTTTATTTATGCCTAGGGAAGTGCTGTGTGATGTCATGATGGAGGCCACTATGCTGGCTTGGGAACCAGATGAATCACAATGCCATTCACCAGGAAGGAGTGAAAGGTGGGCATGCCGACTTGTGATGAGACCTCATGTTCCAAGGACTTTATTTTTCTGAGTTGTCCATTGGATCATATCCCTAGTGTGGTGGCCATAATGGGAATGCCACTTCACTGCTCCCTTATGATCATGGTAGGCTGGCTCTTGATGAGACCCCCTATCCTCAATCTTCCATATCATAGAATTGTTAGTAATCATATAGAGATTGTTTTTTTCTTCTTTTTTTATGTAGCACTTCCCTATTTATGTATAGAGGATGGCTCAACACTCCTTAAGATTAGGGATGGTGGAATAAGTCTGAACATCTCAATAGAGAAAGTATGCCCTTATTCTTATTCAATAAATAAAAATAAAAGAGAGTTATGAAGATTTAGGGAAGAACAAACATGATAAAGATAACCAATCTTATTAATTTTAGTGAAAATAAAGACAGCAAAGTGATATAGATGGTTGTGTCCTTTCCTTTTCTTATCACTACAAAACAATTTCTTAAAAATTACAATTTCTCTTGATTTGCTGATTCCAGTAACTTCTAATTTTTGTGTCCTTGTATAAATTGTATGTTTTCCTTTAAAAGAGTCATGAATAATTCACAAAAATCCTCAAAATGTTTTTTCTAAAAAAAGAAAAATGCACTAAAAAAGTGTTGTTCCTTAGATGGAACAACTGTTGTTCCTTAAGAGGAATAGCAAAAACAATCTACGAAAATGTTGTTCCTTTTGAAAGGAACAGCGGAAACAATCGGAAAAAAATGTTGTTCCTTTTGAAAGGAACATCAAAAACAATCTGTGGAAATGTTGTTCCTTTGAAAAGGGACAACAAAAACAGTCTGCAAAAAAACATGATGTTCCTTTTGAAAGGAACATAAAAAACAAGCAGGAAAAATGTTGTTCCTTTGGAAAGGAACAGCAAAAACAAGCAACAAAAAATGTTGTTCCTTTTGAAAGGAACATCAAAAACACGTGGCAAAAGTGTTGTTCCTTTGAAAATGAACAAAAAAGCTATTGTTCCTTTTGAAAGAAACAACAAAAATAATCAACGGAAATGCTATTCCTTTTGAAAGAAACACACAAACGCGTTGTTTCTTAAGAGGAACGACTATTGTTCCTTAAAAGAAACAGCTTGAGAAATAAAATCTGTACAAAAAAAAAAGCAAAGTAAAAAGAAAATGTTATTTACAAGTTTCAAAATAAAGGAATTATTCAGTGGATGGGTGTTGAGGAGGAGTTATCTCCCTCAGCAAGAATTTTCATGGTATAATCTTCCTGTAATTGCTGGTAAAAGGATTCCTGATTAAGCGGTTTATGGTAAAGTCGTACTCGATGACCATTTGATTTGAAAGAATGTCCAGATCCATCAATGGTAGTCAATGTGATGGTGCCATTGTCATGCACTTTCTGTATCTCATAGGGTCCAAGCCATTGTGTCTGGAGTTTTCCTGAGATATCTTGAAACCTGGAGTCATGTAGGAGTTCCCAATCTCCTTCATGGAAGAACTTCTCTTTAATGAGGGCATTGTGCCATTTTTCTCTCTGCTGTTGAATTAATGCAGTGTGCTGGAGAGCAGAGAGCCTAATTTCATATAACTCGTTGATTTGTTGTAATCTTCTTATCTGGGCTTCATTTAAGTCCAAACCCACCTCCTAGGTTGTTCTTAATGTTTGAATTTCAAATTCTATTGGAAATATGGGTTCTTTTCCAAATACCAATTAATATGGTGAATACCCAGTGGTATTTCTCCATGTTGTTTGGTACGCCCACAAGGCTTTTGGAAATATATAAGCCCAGTCACGTCTGTGTGATGCAATTGTTTTTGTAAGTATATATTCTATCACTTTATTCGTGCTCTCTACCTGACCATTTTCCTGTGGGTGGTATGGGGTTGTGATTTTGTGCTGAATGTGGTAATTTTCTAATGTTGCAGCGATTTTTTTACCTACAAATTGCAGTCCTCCATCTGTAATTACATCCCTTGGGAGGCTGTATCGCACAAATATTTGGAAAAGGAACTGTATTACAGAGTCCTCTGTAGCTCTTGAAAGTTCCTCTGCTTCAACCCATTTAGTAACATACTCTGTTGCAACTAGTATATATGTTTTCTGATTTGACGGTGGGTTAATAGGACCAACAGAATCGAGCGCCCAACATTCAAATGGCTTGATTACTAACTGTGGGTTCAAAGGCATTTCATCGGACTGTCCAGGGCATCCTGGCCTTTGGCAACTATCACAGGCTTGTACAAACTTCTTAGCATCTTTAAAAATTGTAGGCCAGTAATAGCCTGTTTGTAAAACCTTGTGGCCAGTCCTGCAATCTGTGAAATTTCCGCCACATGGCCCATCGTGGCATGCTTTCAGGATGTCAAATATTTCGTCATCTTGAACGCATCTTCTGATGTGCATATCTACTCTGGTATGAAATAGGTAACCCCCAATCCAAGAGAATCGGGTGCTACACTGGACTATTTGTTTTCATTCTTTGGGCGTTAGATGCTTAGGTAATTTACCTACTGCTAAATAATTTGTAACATCAACATACCATGGGGTTCTGGCAGTAACAACAAACAAATGTTCATTTGGGAACTGATCTTCGACTGCTGCTGCATCTATTGGTTTTGGCATTCGTGAGAGAAAATCAGATACAAGATTCTCTTTTCCTGGTCGATCCTTTATTGTGATGTCAAATTCCTACAATAGAATCATCCATCTTGTTACTATACCATTTGTAACAGGTTTATTTGCTAAAAAATTTATGGCAGAGTGATCTGTATATAAAACTACAGGATTCCCAGTTATATAATGTCTAAATTTATTTATAGCATGTATTACAGCTAAAAATTCTTTCTCAGTCAGAGTATATTTTAATTCAACAGGAGATATATTCTTGCTAAAATAATAAATTGCATATGGTTTTTTATCTTCTTCCTACCCAAAGACTGCTCCAATAGCTATTTCTGAGGCATCAGATGAAATTTGGAATGGCAAATCCCAATTTGGGCCCCTTAGCACTGGGGCTGTTGATAAAAGCTTTTTCAGATCCTCAAAAGCATGGTCACATTTATCTGTCCAATTAAAATCAACATTCCCTGTTAGTGCCTATAGAGGTGCAGCTATTTGAGAATAATGCTCTATAAATATTTTATAATAACCAGAAAATCCGAGAAAGCTACATACCTCTGTTTGTGTGGTGGCAGTAGGTATTAAAAAGAGTATCTTAATTTTAGCTGGATCTACCTGTATTCCAGCTGCTGAGATATAATGACCTAAGATAAGTCCCTCGGTCATCATCATGTGGCACTTCTCATTGCTTAAGCAGAGTTTGGTGTCAATACACCTTTGCAACACCTTTTCCAATGTTTCTAATGCTGGCTCAAAATCATCTCCATAAGGTGTAAAATCATCCATATATACTTCAAGCCCTTCATTTATTATATCTGAAAAGATGCTGAGAATGGCCCTCTGAAATGTAGCAGGGGTGTTGCATAGACCAAAGGGTAAAACCCTGTAAGAAAATGTCCCCTAAGGACAGGTAAAAGTAGTCTTATCTTGGTCTTCAGGGGAGATCTGAATCTAATTGTACCCACTGAAGCTATCTAAGAAAGAGAAGAATTTCTTCCTTGCTAATGTATCTAATACCTGGTCAATGAAAGGAAGGGGAAAGTGGTCTTTATGGGTTGCTTTGTTTAGTTCTCTGTAGTCTACACATATCCTCCACTTCCCGTTCTTTTTTGGCACCACTACTAGTGGAGAGACCCACTTGCTATCAGATATTTGATAAACAAAGTTGACATCCAAAAGTTTTTGTAATTCAGCTTTCACAATATCCTTAAGGTGAGGGTTTAATATTCGTTGGGGTTGGCGAATGGGTCTAGCATATTTTTCTATATAAATGTGGTGTGTACATAACTGGGGATCAATTCCTTTCATGTCTGAGTAATCCCATGCAAAGGCTCCCTTATATTTTTTCAGTAGTTGGACCAACTCCTCTTCTTGTTCAACACTCAGATTTTTGTTAATGTTCAAAGTTTTTCCTGGCTCAATCTCTATAGTTTTTCTATTGCAAACAGAAGTGGTAGGTATTGATTGTTCTTGGATGTCTTTCAGGGGATCTTCTTCATTATCAAATGCTACCTTGATCATGTGACATTGCAAATGGGATCTGATTTTTGGTTGGTTGATAAAACTGTTAATGATGTCATCCTCTGTTTGATCTTTAAAGTCGAGGGCATCTTCTATGGTTGGTGGTGATCTGATGTTTTCTATGAGATATGATACAAGTTGTCTCTTTTTTTTTATTATTGTTAGGCTTGGCTGGGCTGGAGGGTATAAAGCTAAGTTCTTGACATAACTCCCTCTAGTTATAGTCATCTTGCCTTGCCGACAGCCAATATAGGCATCAGCAGTTGCCAGCCAAGGTCTACCTAAGATCAAAGGGTGTCCATCTAGCCGGTTTTTGGGGTTGATAATCAGGAAGTTAGCAGGATATTCCTAGGAGTCTACAGATACCATTACATCATGTGGTGTGCCTTCTGGCTTGACTACTGATCGGTCAGCCAGTTCCAATAAGGTTGTTGTTGGATCTAATGATGTAATGCCAAGTTTTTGACAAGTGGTGGCTGTTAGGATATTAATTGTAGCTCCAAAATCAACTAAGGCATTTGGAAGTGATTTTCCATTGATTTGCACCGTAACTATAGGATTTCCTGGGTCCTCATACTTTAAAGGTGCTTCCATTCTTGATAGTAAGTCAGATAGAGTGATGACTACTTGGAAAGTTGGGTTAGTTGTTGTTCTCCTCCTTGGCTTCTTTATACATAGTTCTTTGATGGTTTTTTCATAAATGGGAATGTCTTGGATAGCTTGGAGGAGAGGGATTTTTATACACAAATTTTTCAGTTCTCCCAGAAGATCAAAATCAGGATATTCTATTGGTCGAGGTATGATTATTCATTCTAGGAATGGTGAAGAAGAGGTGGTTTCTTGCTCCTGAGTTTGTTGTTTAACCACATTATCCTTTTGCAATGTTTGTTCTGAAGGTAACATATTTTCAACTTGAACATTTTTGTCTCCCTCTATTTCTATTATGCACCCAGATATTAGCCGAAGGTCGTTGCGCTCCCTTAATTCAGTTTCTAGTTCTGGTGGTTCCATTATTTGAACAGACTGAACCAGCCTATTATTAGGATTTGGGTTGGGTTGGGTTGGGAGTTGCGGTCTCAAGTTGATCTGGGGATTTTTTTGCAATGCATATGGTGCTGGCAGTGTAGGTTGAGGGAGAGGGATCATTCCAGCTGGCTGATTCATAGGTATTTTCCAGTTCAACTGCCAGGTCTGACTCTGCGAGGTGGAGGGGGACCATTGTGTTGGATAAGTATTATTTTGCCAAAATGGTGGACAGTAAGGAAAGTTTGGCCAATTGGTTTGATTTGTTTGATTTGGCCATGGTGATGTAGGAAATGGTTGTTGTGACCAATTGGGGAAAGGTAGCTGATTTTTCCACATTCCATTATATTGTTGAGCATTATACTGAGGATACTGAAAAGAAGAGGATGGATCAATTGACATACCTGTTTGTCGTGGCTGCCATTATCGGTGCTGATTGAGTAGGCATACCATTTCTGATTCTTCTTCCACTTATTTGTAGACTGCTTTCAATCCTAGGAGTGAGGGGCAACCTTCTGTGGAGTGATATTTTGTGCAGATAGCACAAACTTTGACTATATCCAGCGGGCACTCTTTATGGCTATGTTTCTTTCTGCATTTAGGGCATAATATTGCCAATTTTTTTTCTGCTTCTTCTTTCTTTTGTTTAGCTTGCATGATGTCGAAATGTGTTGTTAGAGTCCCTAGAATATCAGTTTTAAAATCTTCTAGTAGATTTCCAATTTCTATGCGGGTTATACCTCCACCGGAGGTATTACTATCCCTTGTGATCATGTCACGTTCTACTGACTTTAGCCTTGTGCTACCTCTCGAACTCCTGATACATAAATTAATAATGTCAGCAAAATTTTCCTGATATATATCACCTTTGCCAATGATGTTTAATGTTTCAACCCATTGTTCCTTCATCCCTTTAATTAATGTAATTTTTAACACATTATCAGGTAAGGGTAAAGATGCATAGGGTGATCTCTGGAGGTTGTTTTGAAAGCGTTCTACATATTCCTTGAGTGTTTCATTAGGTTTTGCTGTCATCTGAAATATTTCATCTTTTAATTCCCTGGACCTACAATAATCCTGATATTTCTTTAGAAAAGCAGCTTTCATCTGATTCCAGTCATTTATAACACCTCCACCTAACCCTATAAACCACCGTAGAGCTACTCCTTTAATGTGGAAGGAAATAATTTTAACTTTTGGGGATCGGTGGTATAGTCATACCCTCTGCATAATACATCGAATTCAAATAGAAATGCATCTGGATATTCCGATGTTAAGCCATGGAATGTAGGAATATGCTAAAGAGGAATGGCCTTCATAGGTGCATTAACTGTAGTGTCCACAATGGGATATTGCAGTGTGGAAGTTTGTTGAGGTGGTTGCTGGTTGTGGGCCATTTGATCAAATATGTGCCAATATCCTTCTAGGATTTCTAGGGAATTATTCCTAGGCTGACTAGAAGGAGTAGGAATGACCTTGAAAACACTTCCTTGGTCTAGAATAATGAGTGTTCCTTGCTGACCTACTATCTGAGGAGATTCAGGTCCTTTATCTTTGTTTTGAATGATGTTGACAGCACTTCCCTTATTTGGACTGCTCACTATTTGGATTAATTCAAGAGGAGATTTTGGTTCTTCTGTTTCCCCTGTTTCTCCTCCTCCTTCGTGGATATTACTAGAGTTCCCTTCTTGTAGAGAAATTAAGCGAGAATTATCAATTTCTTGGGACTCTTGCTCAATTTCTTCTGTTTGGCTATGCACCTTAGCAAAGGCTACAGATGTTGACTCTGTGGCCTGAAGGGAGCTAGTAGGTTTTCTAGAAGTAACTTTTCTAGGTCCTACTAATGGCTGAGATTCAGATTTATTAAGGATTTCTTCGACGAAAGTTGTTCACCCAAGGGTCACCAGTCCCTTAGGTTTTTCGGGTTTAGGAGGAATTTTGTTCTGTTTAGATTTTCTTGTCATTCAAAAAAACAAAAGCATTCATTCCTACCTAAAACTTTCACTCAATTCTGCTGTGAAGCAGGCCAATGAACGAGCATGTTCCTCGCTCGGTACGCAGATTCTTACCTTCCGTTTTTAATACCTAGTTCTTCCCTAGCAAAGAAAATCAAATGTACATTACTCTTTCCTAAATAGCTACACTCTCCCTGGCAACGGCGCCAAAATGTTGGGGTATAAAAGGTGTCTTTTTAACTCCTATTTATCTCACATTAATTATAAATCCAGGTACGATTTTTTATTTCAAGAGTGTACTCAGTCTGAGGCTGCAATTCAATCTAAGAGTAATGCTTTCTAATATGCAGTACAGTGCTATAAATACAAGAGTAAACATATGCTTGGAAATGAAATCTAACTACAATGACATGAAACTAAATGCTCTAAAATCCTATCATTCACTCAACAATCATCAGTCAAGGATGCAGTAGTAATAACTCTTTCCTTTGGCAATTGATGTAAATGAAATAAGATAAGAACAAGACAATCAATCTGAGAACTTAGGTAGCAATAACCAATTTCCTTTACAGTTGATGATCTTACACTCCACACTAAAGCAATTAAATGGAAATTGAACTAAATCACTAATGTTGCTAATGAAAATAAACTAGGCAAGCTCTTCAAAAGCAAAACCAAACTCTTTGCAGGCATGAAATAAACTGTAAACTAATTAACTGAAATGAACAGTAGATCTATTTTACTGGAATTGAACAACAATAGAAATGAACAACAAACTCTATCTAATGGAATTGAATAGAAAATTCTATTGAACAGCAAACTCTATCTAATGGATTTGAACAACAAATTCTATTGAACAGCAATCCGAAATGAACAGCAATCAGAATGGAACAACAAATGGAATGGAACAGCCGATGTTGAACAACGAAGCTCTGTTAAAGCATAACAAGATAAGTTATACAGGGATCAAGATTCTTGTTAAATTGGAAAGGAACGGCAACGCAATTCAACAATGCAACACACCAAGATTATAAAGCAATAAAACAATAAACTATTAAACTTGAAACTGTAATGAAAATAAATGCAAACCGTCACACAACTATAATTGAAAGATAATAATACAAAAGAGAAAGTGGATCCACCAGGGCCGGGCCCTTAGCCGCTAGGGAAACACTGCTGAGCTACTCCAGAGTTAAGTGATAGAACGACAACTAAATCATGTATTAATCATGCATAACAACATTTACAAACAGTCGCTCTCTGCTTGAATCATGAGAGTCAATGAAATTATAGAATTACAAAATAATTTTCAATGATAATCGTTCCCGATTTCTACAGGCGCTACCTTTTATAACAACTCGGCGGACAATACAAGAAACAAAGAGAAATATTGAACAACGATCCCTCAAGATCAAAAGATCCAGAGGGATTCTCTCTTTTTTCCTCTTTTAGCTAACGCTTCGCCTTCTTGTGCTATAGCCGTGATGTTCCTTGCCTTTCTTTAACTATGCGTTCTGATTTCATCCTTCTTGTCTGGATACGACCCTTTGCTGGAGGAATAGTAGTTACTCCTGCTTTAGCTTTGCCTTTCGAATGGTGGTTTCCCACTTCATTTGTCTCATGTTTAGAATAAAAGACAATATTTATCCAATTTCACAATAAACATTAATATTTGCAATTCTATCATAATCCCTCAATATATCATCTTTCTAGAAGAAAAAGAGTTATGTTTAAAGGAAAAAGATAAAGAAATACATGGTGAATTCATACCTTTTCCAATGCTCAACACCAAGGTTCAAATCCCCCTGGTTGTGGCCCATTTTATGGAGAGGAGTACAGGTCGTAGACCCCCAGAGGATTACTAGTAGTTACGTGTCAGGTGGGATGTTGGTTTCTTCTCAGATATGAAAAAAAAATGCACACAATTTCAACATTTCCATATTTAGTAAGAAAATTATTAGCTAGAGCAGTATCATACATTTTGATAAGGATCATATGGCATAAGTTTAACTTATTAATCAGTATGAGGAAGGTGTATCGTGCCACAGTGATTCGGATTTATGCAGGAACACAATAGAATACACATATAACCATAACTACAAAGATGTAATGGAAATAGCACTGCATTTCATTAATATCAAAGAGCTCAAATTTGTTTACAGACAGAATGGAAATAAACTAGCTAGGGCATTGGTAGCTTATCTCTGAGAAGATGTGTGGTGGCTACAGGGCTTTGAACAGTGTTACAATGAGGTTTGGGGGCCTATTTATGATTTAGAAAAAATGGAAAACCCTAAACATCCAAAAACCTAACCCTAGGAGATGAAGTGCCAAAACAATGGGCCCTGTTTGGGTAAATTGGTACATCAACTTCCCAGGGACGTAACTTTGGCATACGATCTCTGTTTGATGCGCTCAATACCTCGTTAGAAATATCTATCCAAGGACTACAACTTTTTAGTGAGAAAAATTGGTCTATACATCCATGTTTCTCCTGTTTTTCCAAAAAAAATTCATTCAGGCCTCAAAACGGCTTCAGAAGTTCAGGACTCGAAAAATTGCTAAAAATAGTAAATTGTGCTATAATTAAGGAAACTGAAAAACTGAAAGAGACAATGGTGGGGCCCCATGTGGAATAGGTGGGTGGCCACCAATATCCACTGGATCGCACAATATCTAGATATTTCACTCTTCAAAATCACAACATAAATGTTATCCAACATGTCGAGAGAGAATCTCTATTGTTAACTATATGGGCTCATCTAGAAAAAGGGTTTAATTTGGTTATTACAATTTAGTTTTTAAATTGAAATTTATTAGTTTATGTAACTAATATAATAATTAGTATAATTTTAGTTAGGATTCTTTTAAAGATAGATTAACATGAAATAAAATGAGAAATATAAATATGATGGGATATAATCCACTAACTATAGCCTACAGAAAACCTAGAGCTACTCTAAGGAATTGACGATAGAAAACAAATAACCAAGGGATACTAGTTACATACAAAAAAAAAATAATGAATATATTAATAAAGTATCATCATTAAAAACATGAACACAGTCTTCCCAAAAATTCAAGTAAGCTCTAATCTTTTTTTTTTAATCCTCCAAATTTTCTAATGTAATAAAAAGATGATAGTGCTCATGGATATATAAATATTTGTTAATTTAATTTAAAAAAATATTGAATATGAAGAAAGAGGACATGAAAATATGGATCTCGGTGTTTGGAAGGGAAAATTGCTTAGGAATATTGTGAGGAAGATTGATAAATGTTCTAATATTCTCTAAATTCAATGTTATGAATCCTTGATGTTCTTGTTGAGCCAAAAGTTACACTAGGAAATTATGAGTAATGGGGAAAATGTATTGGAAATATCCAATAAGGGTTTATGTATCTCATGAAAGCCCTAGGCCAACTTTTTAACCCAAGAAGGAACCCACACCCCATTATGTGAATAATATGCTTGTGGGGAAGGTTGTTAGTGTCAGAAGAGTTTGGAAGTGAGGGAGTTAATTTTGGAAGTCTGAGGAGGAGTATTATAATTATTGAAGAGAACTAAATTATGGATGCATAAACACAGATCCATTATGAGCCTGTGAACTAGATCTGTGCAATCCCTATGAACCTGAAAACCCTATTTGGACACTATATTATGGAGTCAAAGCTTGATTTCTGGTAGGTAAGAAAATTAGTGAGAGGGTCTCCCAACTAAGTCAAGTAGATCAAGAAGAAATCAAACCTTATTGTGTTTGTGCATGTGATCACTAGAAAGAGGAAGAATCACCAAAATAATTGTAGCGAGTGATCAAGTGGTCTCCCTCTATGCTATGCATGACCTCAATGGCCATAATTTTCTATATATTAGCCCAAACTCGATTCTTAAGAGGTTACATCCCTATTTTGTAGAAAATTATGGATATTAGCCTTGATTTTCTCTCCCAAAATTGAAATTTGGTGTAATATATTGAGTGAAGCACCATTCAGTCATCAGATCTGACTAGTTGGTGGCTAACTAAAAGAACTTTGTAGTGTAGTTTTTCCTATGGTTGGCTGGAGAGTGGCAGTCCCTTCTTCATTTTCCACCAAATATTAAGTGGAACAAGTAGGAGTATTTATATCTTATGAATGAATTGTAAATGTTGTCCAATGTTTCTTATTTATATATCAAGTCGGATTTAGTATATTTGTATGTATTCATGAGATGAGAGAAATTATATACATCTTTATAATGTGATAAATTTAATAAGTATGCATGATAGTGAGCTTAGTGTTGAGAAATTTTCTTTGAGGATTACTCAACTTTTTTGTTATATATGGGACTACTATATTCATTGGAAGCCCTTCCTGTAACCACCCCTCCAACATCTACCCACTTTCACCGACCTTCAAGGATAAACATGAGTTGAGGGATACTAGGACATGACTCAATCTCCTAAGTATAGTTAAGTAAGTGGAATCGTCAAACCAAAACTTTATTGACCTTCCTCGGGAGCTACAGGAACCCTAAGTGCCAAACAACCACTCTAGCTGCTCAAAACTTGAGTTAACTTTCCTTTTTAGTGATATGGTCTCTTATTCACTTACATAACAAGGCAATACAGTGACTATAACCCTCCAATCACATGGATAACCCTACCTCCCATCAACTACAGTCTAGAATTCCTAGTTTTGTTCATGTGACCACAAAATTTGAGCCATTTTTTCAAGGTTAGGATCCAGAACTCTACTTAGAACTTGATACAACTTTCTAGAATAATGAATGACACAAGTAAAAATCCATTAATGCAAAAAATTGTTAATAAATTGACCTAACTAGGCCTAACCATGACATACATTTCATCAAACTCATTGTGAAAATTTAATCTACAGGTCATAAATTCACATTTAAGCAAAGGGGTCTCATATTTAACTGCAACCATCAAGAAGATTTGAAACCCTATCATAATAATTGCAATAAAATATATTAGTTCATTCATTTAATAACCATTCATTTACCAATTAAAACATGATAAGATCCATAACTAGAATCAGTCATAAAACCATGTGTATACCAGCATATAACCATAATAATGACAATGATAGAACAACCATCAAAGCCACATCATGACAAGTACATTTACTCATAAAATACAAAAGCAAAAGAGTTATTAGTAACATATGCAAAATACAACCAAGTCACAAACTTCCACTTACTACCCGACCATAGATTGGGCTGAACAAAATATTTATTTCATCCAATCACCCATGTTCCATATTCCAAGCATGAATGCGGGGCTCAAAAAAATAGCCAAGGCTTCCTCAGGCTTTATCACAATCCCAAAAAAACAGGTCAAGGGACTCCTAGGCCCAAATCAAGCACCTACACAACTAGTATTTACTGTAATCCCACCATTACTGGTCAAGGAATTCCTAGTCCCTAAAAAAAAAACATACACTACCATGCTTTACTGCAATCCTGCCAAAATTGATCAATGGATCACTAGGCCCTAAATAAGCTTGGATTCATCCAAAATTATTCACCAATACCTTGAGGAATTTTCCCATCTCCAACAACAGGCTTTAGCATAGTCCCATCATTATTATTCGAAGGATTGCTAGGCCCTTGGGAATTTTAATGAGATCACCTCACCTGTTTCCAAAACCATTTGGAAATCATAAGCTCAAATACATGAAGAACCCCATTGAACCATGGTTATATGGAAATGGAAAAGAAAATTTAAAACCACTGTCATACTTGGAAAAACCCATGCTAGTCATAACAAGAGAACCAAATGCACACATAAATGTACCAAGCATGCCAAAACTAGCAAGGAAATCATACATGCAACTCGATACCTGTAAAGAAACATCATTGTAGTCTCTCGATCCAACTCTTCCTTTCTTGATAATTTCTTTCCTTTTCTTTCTTATCCTCCCTTTGCCTTCCTTTCTCTAATACCAAAGTGCCCCAGTAATTCTTTAGGTGTATAAGAGTATGAGAGAGATAAAATAAAGAGAGAGCTCCAAAGCTAAACTGATAAAAGGTTCTACTAAAAAAAGTTGTCAACTAATCCTTAAAAGCCTTTTTATCATTGAGGGCTCTATTTCCTTCATTTTTGTCTAATTTTCCTTCAATTTTCCGCTCATGCAATCTTCTAAAATTTTTCCTTCCTTTTCTTCTATTTTCCTTTATTTTTGTAAATAAAGTTCAAATTAATCCCTCTTTTCCTTTTCAATGTCTTTGCCAGTGCCTTTGCCAATTTTTCCTTAGCCATAATAAACCAAATGGGCATCCACTAAGATGTTTTTCCCAACATTCAACTTGGAATACATGTCCCACTAGCTTGGTCTCATTTTTCCTTTATTAAGTTTATTACATGAAATTTTAGCTCGGTGTTGTTAAAGATCCCTCCCCCTTATGGGAGAACCATCCTTGGTGTTTTATGACACCTATGACCAACAAAAACCAGAAAAAAAAATACAAAAAAATACAACAAAAGCAAAACAAAACTTCCTATGGAGCTTTATAACATAGCTCATTGCAATATTACAATATACAATGTTGAAAATATGACAATAATGTGGCTTACTATAGCTTTTTAACATAACTCATTACGATATTTACAATAACAACCACATATACTTACGAAAATTTGTTTCAAGCAACAAATAATCATATTTTTGTGGAGCTTTGTAAGCACAACTCGATACAATATTTAAAATAATATACACATATGAATATGCACATTTTCTCTAACCAACAAATAAAACGATATGATGCCTACATCCACAATAAGGGACTCTAAAGGCTCACACCTCCAACCTCAAAGTAATACTAGGATTTGTGTCCTTGTTAGGTGTGGAGCATGATTATCTTCTTAGTTTTTTAGAGGTTTTTTGTTTCAAATTTTTTGGATCCCTTTTCCTAACAGCGTGGCAACGCCACCCATTTAATTGCTATCGGGAGATCTAGGGGGGAAATGAAAGATGATCTGACAGTAGAAGTTATGTTAATTTAGGGTTTTTTCCCTAGAAGGAAACCCTTGGTTTATATGAGGAAACTTAATTGTGACTCTGTATTATGATTTTGAGTGAGAAATATAGAGGATATTGTGTGAGAGAAAAGAGAAAATTTCAACTTATTTTTTGAATATTGTATCTCTTCATTTTGTTGGATAATATAAAATGAAGGATTGGTTGTTTCTCTATGGACACAATCCAATTGGGTGAACCAGATATATCTATGTCTCTCTTGTTTTATGTGTTTAGGTATTTTTGTTTCCATAATATTTTGTGTATTTCATTGCTCCATTAATTAATTTCTAACACTCCTTCCGAGGAAGTACAAAATCCACTGCCAAAGTTAAACTTACATCCAATTTCAAGTTCTACAATCCTGCGCTACTAGTTCCCTCAGTGAATAGTTACCAACTCATTGTTCTAGGGCACACTCCCAATGTGAATATGATTCCATCTATAAATGATAATGGCCAAAACAAATCCATCCCCCAGCATTGCACTCTTCATTCCCTCGGGAAATCTTGTCACCCTCTTTTGTGTATTCACTAAGCTTCCAAGTTCCTCGACACCCCCTTTTTCGGGAAATCCATCCCTTAGCAAGGTTTCTTCGCATCAGAATCCCAAAAACAAAGGAATATACTTGCCTCAAAACCAACATAACAGTCACAACATTCTCTTGGAATTCAAGGGACACTATTTTGTACCAGTGTCCCACAATGGCCCTTCTCTCGAATGGTTTATCAACATAATGTTTCATGTTCTAATTATTTTTGTTGTTGCTACTAATTCTTGCAGTCAGTTTCAACCACCCATAACTAGGAATTTCCCTAATCTCTTATACCAAGCAAATAATTCCCATTAGATTCAAAATAAATTGAAATGAACTAAAATCATACCTCATTGGTAGCTCGTCAATAAGGTACACCTAAAATTTTGTTTACTTCCAATCAGAACAAGTCAAACTATCTCTTTTATCAAATCATCATGTATAAACATATCAAATTTGGTTAGCTCATAACTCAAGTGTCATAAATCAAAATCATAGATCGCATGTAACCATCATAAATCTAATCCATAGATCACATGAAAATTATTATTGTTATGTAGGTTTTGATTATATTGTGACCCCTTAAACTCCTATATATACCAAGGAGGTCTTATCATTTGTATCATCCAATAATTTTTCATTTATGTAATGTAAAGGAGTCTTCCCACTCGAAGAGGATAATTTTTAAGTCATTGATTTATCTTTTCTATGAGATGGTTGCATAACATTCCAACAGAGGAACAAGATGTTGACATTTTGACAAAGGCCTTGTCAAGAGGGAAGTTCTAGTTCCATAGGTGTAGGATAGGGGTGGTTAATAATCCCTTTATTTTTTAGAGATAGTATTAAAAAATGCAACAATAAATTTTGATTTTGATTTTTCCTTGATTAAATTGAGAAAATTTGAATTTCCACATCAGCAGACAACTTGGATCCAGTTAACTTGTGTGACATGGCTTCTGTTACCCAGTTTACTCATTAAATTCGAGTTAGAGGATTTATAGTTCATCTAATCATGTGTGATTTCTAATTTGTATAAATCAAGTTAAGTTATCTCAGTTTTTTTTCAGTTAAACTAGTTCTAACTATTGAAGGAACTAGTGGAAGGTCAGTCAAGTAGTGGGACTTTAGTCAAACTTAGTGATCATCCAATTAACTAATCAATCAACCAAAAATAGCTAGTGCGTGCATAGAATTCAAGTACCATATTTGTGGTGGAGATTCCAATGTGGCATAACATCAGTTGTAGACTAGTCTTGAGTGTACATGTTACATGCACTAATATGATAAACCCTTGGGAATTTCTCATTCAAATTGAGGAATATCCTAAATAATAGGGGCCTAATTTCTCAAGAAATTGCGCATCGAAATAGGGGCTCAAGCAAAGGAAAAAATCGTCTAATTCTTGGTCAAAGCTTCTTAATGAGCAGAGACATAGGTTATTCACTTGCAGGTTATGCTCAGTTGAGCAAAGCAATTGTAATACAAATTTATTTATCAGATAAATGCAAGAATAAATTGGGGTTTTTAAGAGATTTCTTTCCTCGGAAAAAATATTGTGTGCATGTGTGTTATTTATTATTGCATGTCTGAAATTTTAGTTCTATATTGTGAATTACTTTCCACAAAGCAGTAGAGTAGGTTTGTGTCTTGTTATTTTGATTAAAATTTCATGAGAAATTGAAAATCTACATCATAATTTCTACATATTTTCCTATACACAATCCTTATCTACCAATCTAGGTTGAACAACATCATTTTCTTCCACATATGGTTGTACGAACCCCCCATATACTTTAGGAGTACATATCGATTTTTTGGGGAGATACCCATCACTATGTCCATATTTCTAAATTATGTCATGTACTCATGTACACTTGACCCCTGCCTCTGCCTGTTGTAATTCCATTGGATCCTATTGGTCCTCTACATACCTAATAAGGTAACATTTTTAATTTATGAGAATTTTGAAATCCTTCAACTTAGTCACTGGAGGAAATTCGTCCAACCTCAAGGTCTATGTGTGGCTTTCCCACCAGGTTAAGCCATGGCCCTCTAATTTTAGTCAAGTAAACTAAATATTCTATTCTTCCTCTATATGATGAAAACTAAAATAAAATTATAGTTACTAAAACTAGCGATTTAACTTTAGAGAGTCAATCTCACCTTGATATGGCTTGATGTCGACCTTTTCTTCCATTTTGAATAGAGACAATGAATGGTTCCATGAAACCGAACTAGGTTGATCCTTTTTGGGTTCTTTCTTACACTCCCTCTCTAGTTCTTCCTGATTTTTAGACTTTCCCTCCATTATGACCTATGCATTAGAACCTCAATATTGTTTGAATACCCCAAGATTATTGGTTAGGGCCTCCATGAGGAGGCTCGCATTATGGTTTATATTTGTGACTTTTACTTCCAACCATGCAAACCTCTCCTTCACGATATATTGAGGATTATTAACAGATTCATTGGCCATTGCAAGGGTTTTATGACTTTGATCTTAAATGATCTAGATCCCATGAAAATCCCTACAATATACCAAAATAAACATGCTCAGATACCAATATAACCTGTAAAATATCGTGGATATCCCACTGGATGGTTCATCACAACAAATCTACTAAAATATATTATAAAATATAAAATCAATAGTATCAGGGTTAATTTCTTGTTAGATTTATTGATCCATTAATTAGTTTATTTTATATGCATGTGAATTATGTCTTGTATGAAATAAAGAACAAATATAAAAATCACTCACAAACCATAATACCACAAGATATGACCTAGGAAACCCTTTCAAGAGAAAACCCAGTAGGAAGGTGAGTCTGCTTCGCTCTCTCTTTCTCTGAATGGAAATGGATGCAAGTACAAATAAGTGAGGTATGTGGCCCTTTGGCTACTACAGTGCACAAATCCTCTATCTTTTGTCTCTCCCAATAAACTCTCAGCTCCTATGCTCATCTATGGAACAAAATACAATCCAATAGAATGGAACATATTTTCCTCTTAGTGGCCTAGTTATAACACATCGTGATAGCCTACTAGTGGTTAAATTTGACTCCTTTAACTCTTAACTAGAGTTATAACATCAAATATTAAATATTCGTATTCATCATGATCATGTCGCTATCCTATTTTCCATGAATAACGGGGACTGGCGTGGCATCCTATCAAATCATGGCGGTAAAAATAGGAAGATCAACTTCTGAGTAGCATAATATAACCAAGATGGGATTAGCATTAACTAGACTATAATAAAGTTGAATAAAGGGTAAAACTAGTTATATATAATTTATTCATATCAATCCTAATAATAACTCATCATTCATATTTAAAAACTCTTGTGGATCATAATTTACTTTCACTTAATTTATAGCTCTCTTACTCATTTTCTAGTTTGTCTCTTTTCATCAATTGAAATTCATATTAGAAAGTGGTTAATTATTTAGATATTTTATATTCATTCAAACATGGGATAACACAATTTCCTTCCTCATAATGTATTTGGTATGGATGAGAAGGGAAAATGCAAGGTTTACCAAATCTTGAAAAACTTTAAAATTCAAGAGGTTATGGTTTTCATAACCTTACAACAATTAGATATATCTATGTATTTTGAAACAATTTGAAATCCATAATATTGCTATCTTATTATTATAACAACCATACACTAATTGTGAAAACCGGGCATACATGTATTTGTTAGAAAATTATATATTACAGATCAATGCGACACATAAAATATGTGGAAAAACACAAGCACACAAAACACATAAAACCAGAGAGACACAGATATACGTGGTTCACCCAGTTTGGGCTACATCCACCTCAAACAACTAGTCCTTCCTTTCTATTATCTAGCAAAATTAAGAGACACATCCTACAGTAGATCCACTGTAATATCCTTTGTTCTCTCTCACGGTCTCCCTGTCTGTTTCTCGCTCTGAGAATACACATAAAATACACAGCCGCAATAAAATGCCCTCATACAAGTGAGGGGTTTCCTTCTAGGGAAAAAAATGCTAAAGTAAACATAACTTCTACTGTCAGATCATCCGCCTAGTGAAAGGCCCAGATTGACTAGAAATTACTATACTTTTACAAGGCACTTTTACATCTATTTTTAGCTACGGGGGCACTTCCCCCGAAACCCCCCACCAGGGGGGGCTCCATAAAGTCGCATTCCCCCCCCCCCCGGACCCCCAAGGCAGCGTTTAATTATGGGTGGCATTGCTTGCCCATTAAGGTATAGGGATCCAATGCTCTGATACAAAATAAAAAAGATAACCAGGCTCCACACCCAACAATCTCCCACTTGGAGACTGATTGTGGCAACTCCACCGCTGCTTCATTTGCTGGACAATGACTCCTCTTTGGACCTGGTTGTTTCTCATCTTCATCGTCATCCTTGAAGACCAATTTAAACTTAGCATAATCTCAGTTTCTCCCTGGTTACAACTTTTGTTAGCATATCTGCAGGATTCTGGCTAGTGTGTATCTTTTCCAGCTTCAACTGTCCATCTTCCAATACTGACCGTATGAAATGGTACTTGAGCTATATGTGTTTAGTCCTAGAATGAAATGTTGAGTTCTTTGCAAGATGAATGGCATGTTGGCTATCACTGTATAACGTGCCCATATCATGCTTCTTAATCAATTCATCCATAAACCTTTGTAACCAAATCATTTCTTTACTAGCCTCTGTAGCAGCAACATACTCTGCTTCTATTGTTGAAAGTGTAACAACACTTTGGATTTTTGAAACCCAACTGACAGTTGTTCCACCTATAGTAAATACATATCCTGTAGTGCTCCTCCTGTTATCTCTGTCACCTACCATATCTGCATCAACATATCCCTGTAGAGAAATGTTTGAACCACCAAAGCATAATGTTTGATTTTTGGTACCTCTCAAATATCTGAGAATCCATTTCACTGCCATCCAATGTTCTTTTCCTGGATTGTTCCTGTACCTACTTACAACTCCCATTGCATGTGCAATATTAGGCCTTGTGCAGACCATTGCATACATTAAGCTTCCAACTGTTGATGCATATGGAACTTTAGACATATAGTCCATTTCTTCTTGGGTCTTGGGGCACATATCCTTACTAAGTTTTAAATGGCTAGCAAAAGTTGTACTATTTAGTTTTGAATTCTGCATATTAAATCTTTTCAACACCTTTTGTATGTACTCATTCCGAGACAGTGTTAATTTGTAAATTTTCATGTCTCTAGTTATTCTCATACGAAGGATTTGTTTTGCAGCTCCCAAATCCTTCATTGCAAATGAATTTGCCAATTTTCTTTTGAGCACATTTACTTCCTGCATGTTAGACCCTACAACAAGCATGTCATATACATACAATAATAATATAATATAGCTTCCAACATTTTTCTTTTTTAGATAAACACAATAATCAGAGTGACATCTAGTATAACCTTGTTCAAACATAAACCTGTCAAATTTTAGATACCACTGCCTTGGAGCCTGTTTTAAGCCATACAAGCTCTTCTTCAACCTGTATACTAATTTTTCTTTCCCTTTGACCTCACATCCTTCTGGTTGCTCCATATAGATCTCTTCCTCCAAATCTCCATGGAGAAATGTTGTTTGTACATCTAACTTCTCAAGATGTAAATCCTCCGCTGCTACAAGACTTAAAATAGTTCTTATTGAAGTCATATTAACAACAGGAGAAAATATTTCATCAAAATAAATACCTTTCTTTTGTGCAAACCCCTTCACCACAAGTCTAGCTTTGTACCTTTGTTTTCCTCCATCTTCTTTCTTTAGCTTGTAAACCCATTTATTCTGCAATGTAGTTTTACCTGCAAGAAACCTGACTAAGTACCAAGTCTGGTTATGCATTAAGGATTCCATCTCTTCTTTCATGGCTAGCTCCGAATTCTTCCTGGTTTCAACCTGCATCGCTTCTTCATAACATTCGGGTTCACCAGAATCAATCAACAATAAATAACATAATGAAGGAGAGTATCGTTTATGGGGTCTACTTATCCTGGTAGATATTTTGACACAACTTTCAGGTGTTTGAGGTGCCTATTGCTGTTGTGGTGGTTTCTGTTGTTGTGGATGTTGGTTATTATTATTTTCAGGCACCTTTACTTTTTCTGTGATCTTATCAAGAACTGTGTATTCTTTGTTTTCTTTTTCCTATTTCTTTTCCTGCAACTGATTCTTATACAAGACCTTTTCATTGAATATTACATCTATGCTCCTAATGATTTTGTGATTTTGATAATCATATAAGCGATAACCAAAATCATTAACACCATATCCAATAAAGGTACATTTCTTTTATTTTGCCTCAAGCTTTGTTCTATTTTCTTTATTAATATGAACAAAGGCCTCACAACCAAAAGGCTTTAAAAAAGAGTAGTTTACCTTTTTACCTGTCCATGCTTCCTCTGGAATACCACCATCCAAGGAACTTGAAGGCCCTTTGTTTATTAGATAAACAGCAGTATCTATAGCATCTACCCAAAATTTTAAAGGCAATCCATACCGATCTCCTTGCGCCTTACGCATCGCCAGTTATTCTATTCGTCATATGACACCATTTTCTTTAGCAGTGTTTCTGCGACATCTTCCCTTTGTAGGAATTCACTCTAATAGGTACCTATCGTCTTTGTTGTAATATTCACCTCCATTGTCTGATCTGAGACACTTCAACTTATTTCCTGTCTCAATCTCAACCAAAGCTTTCCATTTCTTGAAAGTATCAAATACATCAAATTTATTCTAAATACAATAAATCCAAGTTTTTCTAGTTGCATCATCAATAAAAGTAACATAATAATGATGCCAGAATGATATGACGGGTCCCCTTTGTCTGTATACCTGAATATATTTTCTCTCTTCTTTTCTTTTAACTAGAAAATATGACTCTCTTATTTTCCACTGTTAATTCTCACAAAAATCAATCAACATTCTTCAAACTAAATGACAAATTTCTTGAGACTAGAATCTTAATCTGTCTCCTCATAATAAAAACATGATCTGTAATGCCATCTGCTCCTTTAAAATTAAACATTAATGAGTTAAATACCATTGCGTAAGCTGATAATATAACCTTTTACTTCTTTATATACGAGCTCTGGTGACCTTCAAATTTTATCTTTACCATTGTACAACCTTCATATTAATTTGATTGAAATCAGTTTTTCAGATACGCAGAAGAACGTACCTTACCTCCTTTAATAGCCATTGGTTTCCATTACCATTCATTTAGAAAATTCCCATTCCAACAATTTTACAGGGTTTATCATCACCCAAACGAACTTTTCCAAAATCTCCTTGAACATAGTCATGAAAATATTTCTTATCAAGTGTGGCATGGAATGAGGCCCCTAAATCTACCACCCAGGAATCGGTAAAATTTTTGAAAGAAAGAATCAAGGCATCTTGTAACACATCACCTGTCACATTTGATTCATGATTTTTTTTCTTGATGTGTGTCTCCTTCTTTTCCCTTCCGAGATCTACATTATTTCTTCAGGTGTCCTTTCTTTCCGCATTTCCAACACACTATACCCGATATGGACTTAGATATGCCTTTCCTTGATTTACTGCGATATCATAAGCTCTTTCCTCTTTCCATTTTTCTTCCCCTAGACTCTACACTCAAAGCATTACCCGATGTCTCACCGGAGCTTTTTCGTCGCATTTCCTTGCTAAGAATAGCACTGAAAACATCATCAAACTTTAAAGTACTAGATTCGAAGGCAGAGCTACTAATGGCCATAACTAAACCATTCAAGCTTTCTGGTAATGAGCACAGAAATAAAAGAGCCCTAACTTCATCATAAAATTTTATCCCTACAAAACTTAACTGACTGGTAACTGTATTAAAAGCATTTAAATGGTCTGCAACATATCCACCTTCCGACATCTTCATATTAAATAAACGTTTCATAAGAAATACCTTGTTTGAGGCTGAGGGTTTTTCATATAGTTTCGCCAATGCGTTAATCAAACCATCTGTTGTTGTTTCCTTTGAAATATTGAAGGCTACCGACGTCGCGAGGCACAACTGTATTGTTCCGAGTGCTTTTCTATTGAGACACTCCCATTCTTCGTTTGTCATAGTCGTCGCCTTATTTTTTTTTCCTCTCAATGGTAGGTACAGATATTTCTGATACAGATAATCTTCCATTTGCATCTTCCACAGCAGGAAGTTTTGGCCATTAAATTTCTTGACCCTAAACTTACCATCTTCTGCCATTTCTCCCACTAGAACCATGAACCCTTCTTTCTTGTGAGTTTATCAACCAAATGGACCTTCAACTCTGATACCAGTTGTTAGAAAATTATATATTAAAGAGAAATGCGACACATAAAATATGCGGAAAAACACAACCACACAAAACACATAAAACTAGAGAGACACAGATATACGTGGTTCACCTAGTTTGGGCTACTTCCACCTTGAACAACCACTTCCACCTTGAACAACCAGTCCTTCCTTTCTATTACCCAGCAAAATGAAGAGACACAACCTACAACAAATCCGCTATAATATCTTATGTTCGCTCTCATAGTATCCCTATATGTTTCTTTCTCTGAGAATACACATACAATACACAGCCGCAATACAATGCCCTCATACAAGTGATGGGTTTCCTTCTAGGGAAAAAATCCCTAAACTAAACATAACTTCTACCGTCAGATCATCCGCCTAATGAAAGGTCCAGATTGACTAGAAATTACTATACTTTTACTAAGCAATTTTACATCTCTTTTTAGCTTCGGGGGCTCCATAAAGTCGCAGTCACCCCCCCATGGACCCCCGAGGCAGTGTTTAATTACGGGCGGCATTGCCGCCCCATTAAGGTACATGGATCCAACGCTGTGATACAAAATAAACAAGATAAACAGGCTCCACACCCAACAGTATTTGCATATGGAATTATTATATATAACAAAGGTAATGCATTCACTCTTAAAGATGCAAAAAATATATTTCAATACATTTTATAGAAAAAAGTGGCTAAGTATTCGAAGATTTACCATGTAAGTTATCAATAAGTCACATGCTAAAATTATTACTTATTCAAGTAAAATCAATTAATATTACATGATTAATATGAATCCATTATTCTCTCCGCTAATTAGAAATAATAATATTTTTTTAATTATAATCACCTTAATGAAATATTATAATAAAGATACAAAACCAAAAGTTTAAATGCATTTCCCATTGTATATTTGACCATTTAAATTATATTTTTGATTATAAATAATTTCTCTTTACTGAAAACTATAATTATTTAGAAACCTTTAAAAAGAACCTCAATAAATTTTCAAAACCTTTGTAATACCATTATCATCCTCTCTAGGGAGTTGTCAAATCTTGACATAACAAAGTAAGAATGGGAAGAACAGGAAGAAGATATCTCTCATAAATAATAAAAACTCTACTACTATTAAAAAATAGACTTATAATATTGTGATGAGATTTATACTATCCATGAGAAGCATGGGATTTCCTCCATTGATACAGATTCCCTATAGGGCTAGCCTTGGATAATAAGATTTTTCTCCCAGGGGACTACTCTGAAAACCAAGAGGCAACGATTTTTTTGGTATAGATGAACGTACTCATCAAGGTAATGATGAAACCGTCATCAAATAAGACACTCCAAATCAACTTCTATTTCTTGATTTTAGCTTTGATATAGATAATGTCAATGCAATGATATTTCAAGTAAAATGATTGTGTAAATACATTTTATATCATGGTCATTCAGTGAAGTGTGATAGAAAAACATACAAGATGAATTCATTCTTCATAGTCAATCTTACCACTTGAAAACATATTATAATATACTAAACCAAACCTTTAAATAGACTTTATCACATCAAATACTATGAATGAATAAAATACGCTTAAAATATACATATATGATTTAACCTTTAAATAAAGTTCATCACATCAAATACTATGAGAAAATGGCTTTGAATTTCTCTTGCCCCCTTAAAAATAAAGGAATATGATTCCTCATATCTTTTGTTGCCTCATAAATAAACTAATATTGTATAAGATATTTGATGTTGCCATTTATATCTAAAAATAATAATAAAGGTTTAAAATAAGGTAAAATATGTAATATTGATATTTAAACAATATAATATATTTTCCGACTTCAAAATAACAAAAAAAACATATTGAACATAAATAAATCATTTATTTACAATTTCATATTATTATTATAAAGAATCTTGATAATTAAAAAAAAAATGAAATATATTTCACAACAATAATAAGGATTAAGCCACCTATACCCTCCACATATTTAAACCCTGTAAATTACCGAACCACATATAATTCCATTTGATGAGTATGAAACCACATTGATATATCATGCATTAAATGTACTTGCTTATTTTCCATGACATGTTTCACCACGACCTTCTCCTTGTTTCTTTATTTCACAATTGAAAGCAAGTATGATCAAGAGATTTTAGATCCACAAATGTTGGAGAATGAAGAATGATAAGGGATGTAGCTATCAACATGTGTGAGGCCTTTTAGTGTGTAAAGGTTATCATTATTTGTGAGATATGGCAATTAATTATATTTTAAAGGTATTATATTTAATATTTTATTTGCATATATTAATGATATTTAATGTTTTATTTAAAATATGTAAGAAAATATTAAAGATATATTTTTTTTTTTACATTCATTTCAACATGGAAATCAATATTATTGTTATTTAACAGTTTCAATTTTTCTAAAAACATTATATATATATATATATATATATATATATATATAATTACAAAAATACTTACAAATTGAAAATTAATTGAAGAGTGGTTAATATTTATTTTGATTTTTTTATAATTACATAAAATGTAATGATAACCGGTAAAAGGTTTTTCTTTTTATTAATGTTTTTGTTCAAATTGTTTATTACTATAAATCTCTAAAGGTTTATTATAAATATAAATAATGGACCACTAAAGCACATTAATGCACTTAACAACATGTTAAAACTTCGATTTGTTTAATACAATGTTTCATGTATGTATGGGTGGGATACAACAATGGTGGCTATGTCTCTATAAGAATGTGACGACTACATTTTAGACAAATAAATGGTATTACAATGAGAATTAAAAAAAAATGTATTTATGTAAACAACTATATTTACCAAGACGTTGCATTTATCAAATTAATATTTAAGTTGAGGGTATATTTTACATGTGCACTATCTTGATTAAATCATGATCACAATTAAGCTTAGGTGAAGTTGGAGATCCTCTCACCATGTAGAGTTGTCTGGTTGGAATTCATCTTGTTGAAGTTGTGACTTAAGTTGAAGAAACCCAATCTTGTCCCATGAATTTTGTAAATGGGTTAGAATATTGGTGTAACCCACGTAAGCCCTATGATCTGTTGAACACCCCAAAACATCCTTACCACTTAACCATAATTGAAATAAACCCCTAAACTCTATAATTGCACTAATATTAACATCCTTACCACTTAACCTTAACCCCTAGCCTCAATAATTGCACCAGCTTAAAATTCCTAATTTGTTAAGCCCCATTCCCTTATCCCTAACCTTTTTAACCTCCTTAACCACTCTGCAACTAAATTTTTACCTAAAATACATAGCGTACTTATCCCATAAGCCCAAATACATATAAGTTCATTAATTATGACCTTAAACTTTAACTCATATAACTTCATTCAACCCAAATTTAATGAACCCATAAATATTATAACTCTAGTAAACCCAAACATGTAATCCACTAGTCCAACAACAAGATCACTAACCCATAATTATTATCATCCATAACCATTAAATCCACTAGTCACTAACCCTTTGACTCCTAATTCATATACCCCACAAACATCTAACCCAATTAACCCCTACCTCCTATTTAATCATCAACGTTAACCTCGTTAACTCCACTAACCTCTAATTGTCATAAGCATGTAATACCCTTTTCCACTAGTATTTAACCACTATACCACTAACTTACAACGTGTATCACTCATAAATACACCACCTCTTACAACTCTACTAATGTTATTTCTGTTACTACTGTAACCCCATTCAAAATAACCAGTCTAACTATTATGACCAAACTATCCTTATCTATACCTATAACCCCTTATTTGATGTCAATTTAAAAATAAATAAATCTCTTACAATAACTTCATCATTGATATACTTTTAACCAGTATATATCCATCTTCACCACGGATCTACCAACAGTCAAGAGGGATCAAATCTCTTAAGGTGAAAACTTCTTTTAGAGTGTAAAATTTGAATAAAATGTTCGCACCTCTAAATATTTGATCTGTTGAATATATATATATATATATATATATATATATAACCCCAAGGGTTATCTCATTTCGTCGAGCTCACGTTTCTAAGCACTTCGCCTGTTGGGAGGTCATGGGGTCAAATCTACTCAACGCCCTTGGGGTTAGGCACTGGATGTTGTGACGATAAGTCAGATCCCTTTGGGTTGATCTGCCTAGATTTTTCCTTGGATATATATATATATATCAAAATTTACTTGGGCATAAAATAGTGAGACTTTTGAAAATGTTTTAACTACAAAAAAATATTTTTTCAAGTGCTTTATATAATGTACATATAGTTATTTCTTAAATTTTAACTACTTTATTTCTCTGTAAAGTTGATACAAGATTATGTTGTTTCATATGGACATTGAAATGTTTTATTTATGGTTGAGAGTGAGAGTGAAAGATTTTTACCACTTCTCCTTAGTATGGACACTAAGAGTCTAAGAGTGAGATTATTGTAGTTTTATAATACTTTTAATTAAATAAACCAAACATTTATTTAAATATATATTTTTTAATGGACATGTGTCAAGTCCAAGTTAATGATAGAATTACGTACATATGTCTCATATTGAGCTGTAAAATGACTCTTTAGGCTCAATAAGTATATTTTTCAACTCTATTTACTTAAATATTAAAAAAAAAAAGGTATTCGTAGAATTATTTTTTCTATATTTATATTAGAGACAACCAACAAAAGTGTCACAATGGAAGAAGATATTGAAAAGTTTACCATTGGCTTTACACTAAATTTTTCCATAGCAAATCTCAAATTTTCCAATTTAATTGTGTTAGGATTTTTCGTTTGAAATTTGTAAATAAGGGTAATAGTTGTGATGCAGCATAGTCCCTGCCTCTACTGCTATTTAATTACTTTTTTTTGCATAGTGTTTTCTAGGTAATGACGTATTTTTTTTCCAATAAGAAAATAAAATAAATATCTCTACATAATGAGTTAAGTTTCGCACAATAGGATATAAGCTTTGCACAATGAGCTAAGTTCAACACAATAAGCTATAAGCTCTGCACAATGAGATGAGTTCTGCACAATAGGCTAAATTTGTCGCACAAAAGATATTTTTTTTTTCTTGGTAATGATGTATTTGTTTCCCAATAATAAAGGTAATGATGTATTCGTTTTTTAATAATAAAATAAAATAAATAGCTCCGAAAAATGAGCTAAGTTTTGCACAATAGGCTATAAGCTCTCCACAATGAGCTAATTTCTTCACAATAGGCTACAAGCCCCACATAATGAGCTAAGTTCTGCAAAATTGGTTATAAGCTCCGCACAATGAGCTATGTTCCACACAATAGGTTAAGTTTTTCACACAAAAGGTATTAGTTTTTTTCTCAGTAATGATGTATTCATTTTCCAATAATAAAGGTAATGATGTATTCTTTTTCCAATAATAAAATAAAATAAATAACTTTGTACAATGAGCTAAGTTCTACACAATAGGCTATAAGCTCTGCACAATGAACTAATTTATGCATAATAGGCTATAAGCTCCACATAGAGAGCTATATTCCACACAAAAGGAAAAGTTTCTCACTTCTGCACAATAAGCTAACATTCTCGCACAAAAGTTATTAGTTGTTTTTTGGGTAATGATGTATTCATTTTCAATTAATAAAATAAAATAAAAAATATTGATTTTTTTGCATAGTGTTTTCCCGGTAATGATGTATTTGTTTTCCAATAATAAAATAATATAAATATATCTACACAATTATTGATCATATTTCAATTGTAAATTTAGGCATATATGTGGAAGTGTGGATGAGTTGTATTATGCATAGGAAGCTTTCAATGTGTTAAAGCCTTACCTTAAGAAAATTTGTATGAATGTAATAAGAAAATGTGAAATATCATTAAACTATGAATTAAAGTTATAAATTTCCCTCTGCACCAACATTCTCTTGCACATATTTTCCTCTGAGCACATCCTTGATTCAACATAGCTAAATCTATAAAAAATTTAATTGAAAAATAGTTTGAAATTCATTTTCTGTTTGTGCCCCCGTTCTCATGTACAATACTCATCCTTCACACATCAAACGCTTCACACAAAGAAATCTCCACAAAATGAAACATAATAATATAATTCTAAATTTTTCCTTCGTAAAAATAAATTGTATACCGACAACATAAATTTCCCTTTTCACTTTTGTGTTCCCACGCATATGCCATTCTCTAAACATACTTGGTAAAATGAACATATGCACTGTGCGAACTCAAATCCAGCATTAATTGAAGAGACAGAGACTAAAAATCAAGAAAAGTTGCTTGGATGTTATATTTACATTTCTAGAATGACTTTGAAAACATAGAATCATTGATTATAACTGTAATTCACAAATTTTATTAGCAACTATAACAGATATTGAAGTCCATGGAACGTGAATCTAGAGTTGTACAACAAGATCTCACTGCTTTTTTAGCTAGAGTAGTTGATGCTTTGGAATTTCTCATCGATTTGGCCTTAAAGCATACTAAAATGATTAAATCTGAAGCATGGATCCATTTTAACCTTATAAACATGAAAATGGCATTATTGAAATTGAAGATGGAGTGACTGCAATTGGAAAATGAAACATTAAATATTCATCTGGATAATTTGGACTGGACATAGAACGTCAATGTTGAAGAGTACATTGATGACAAAGATGATGTTAATGAAGTTGAAGTCACTTTTGATATAAAAAATATGCACTAATTTACACAGTTGTTAGTTTTTTTTCCTTGTTAATAAACCAAATCAATTCAGAATATCTTCTACAACCCAATAGTTATTAATGCCAATCTTTCTTCGAATTTTTTAGTTGTTGCTGAATTCAAAAATAACAAGTTAATTTCCATGCATCGCATCTATTTGTACTGCTATAAATCGGCATACATATCCCATCTTTCATGCAGTCAAAGCTCCGCAGAAATAATAATAGTAATAATAGCATATTATTTTTTATATTGCTAATCATTAGACTTAGCTATTTAATATGAGTTTAATAAAGGTAATTATTGGTTTTGCGGTTAATTTTGTAGCTTTGGCCAATATAGAGTGACTTATATAGCACCTGAAAATTTTTCCATTGCATAAAGGCATAAATTAATAGAACTTTATTAATTAATGGTAGTTTTAGGCTCGCAAAATGAAGGGTTTTTAGTTATGCGGAAGTTTTTATTAAAAATGGTGTGCAGAAGTTCTTTGTGCCGAGGTTCCCATGCAGAAGTTCTCTCATATAATAAACCTCTGCAAAAAATTGTTCCGCACAAAGAAAACATAAATCTTGAGCAGACCAATGCTCTTCTCCTTCTCAACTTGAGCCAGAAGTTAATGAAGACGAAGTCGCTTCTTATATCGAAAATATGCACTAATTTACACAATTTTTAGTTTTTTTTCCTCGTTAATAAATAAAATAAATTTAGAATAGTTTCTACAAAGCAATAGTGAACAATGCCAATATTTCTTCAAATTTTTGATTTGTGACTTAATTAAAAAATAACAATTAATTTCCATGCATCACATTTATATGAATTGTTACAAATCGGCATACATATCCCATATTTTGAAAATTCAAAGCTCCATATAAATAATAATAATAATAATAATAATAACATAGTAACATTTATTTCTATATGCACCTCCTATACTCCCAGAAAACCAGATCCTGATTTTGTCCCTATTGAATAAAGTTTCCAATATGAAGCTCGGCACAGTAAAATCTTCGCACAATGAAATTTCTCATTCGCAGCAATAACACACTATCAGAGCACTCGTGTAATTCAAAACACTATAAAAAAACTTCATATTTGGTTTTGCAAAGCTAGTGTAAACCAGTTTTCATAAGTAATTTTCTTATAGATATATACATTTTTTTACTTAAAAAAATTAAGTATTTAAATAAGTCCCACTCAAGATAGAAACATGTTTTATTATACAAATATTTTCCTTGTGCGAAACCCATATTAAAAATTATATTTTAAGTCATAGAAGTTACAGTAGTCAATTGTAAATGAGTATTTGTAAACCATTGAAAAGAGACATACTTACAAAATTGTGTTATGCACCACCCTTTCACCAGCATAAACGCAAAGTGAAAACCCTGCACAATGAAATTTTTTAATCACTATGCTCTCCTGCAAATACCTTGTCCTTTTCAAAGTTTCATAGTTCTAAAATCAATTCTCTACACAATCCCACCCCCCCATCCTCACATACTTTTTACTCTGCATAGTAAAATCTTCCTACAACAAAACATAATAATATTCCTCACTCTCTTTCACACACCCCATCCTCCTTAAACATTCATATGATATATGATAAGTAAATGTGTAATTTAGTAATATTTTGTTCGGAAAATTGACCGACATACCCCATCTTTCGTACTATCAAAGCTCTGCACAATGAAACATAATAATAATAACATATTAACATTAGTAGTTCAACATTATTTTTTGCATGCACCTCCCATTCTCCTTCAAAAATCCTCGTCCTAATAAAAGCTTTGCAAAATTAAATATACCACACAAACATCAGCTTGCTCTAAAATCGATACTCTACTCAATTCCTCTCTTGCACATACTCGTATTACGCACAATAAAACTCCATGTTTTGATTTTCAATGCTCAAGTGTAAACTAGTTTTTGTAAGTAATCTGCTTATAGAAATATACATTTTGTTTAATTTAAGAAAATAAGTATTTAAATAATCAAATATCTACGGAATTTATCTCCTACACATACTTCGTACTCCGCACAATAAAATCTATGCATAATGAAACATAATAATATTCCTCATTTGCATGCACATACTATGTCTTTCGTAAACATTCATATGATATATGATCTTAAAATTTGTAAAAGTATTAGATTCGTTCGAGAAATCAACAAACATACGTCATCTCCGCATAGTAAAACCTCCACACAGCGAAACATAATAGCATTCCTCGTTCTCCTGCACATACCTTCATACGATACATAACCATAGTTATCCCAAAAATACCCATCCTAATTTCATCTTTTTCATAAAATCTTAACACAGTAAAAGCTATGCACAATGAAATCTCCCACACATACCTCGTCCTCCACAAAGATTCATTCTAGCACTAATTCTCATAACAATATTAAATTAATTGATTAATTCCACTCTCTGCACACCTTCCTCCACACACACTTCTTCTCCTACACATACCTTCATACGATACATAATCATAGCTCTCCCAAAAATACTTCATTCTAATTTCATCTTTTCCATAAAATCTCAACATAGTTAAAGCTTTGCACAATGAAATAAAATATCTCATATACCCATCCTCCACAAAGATTCAATTATAGAACTAATGCTCATAACAACACTAAATTAATTGATTAACGACTATCTTTGCAAATGCTTATTTTGTACACGCTTCCTTCGCACAAACACCTTCGAAAAACCACATTCTTTCTCCACACAACCACCATTGTACAAGATTCACCTATTAACTTTTATCCAAACCGAACTAGAAAGAGATCAAAAAGCACTGCATGATGTTGATTTGATAACAAAAATCAAGGTTGTGTGGCCTGGAAAAATTAGAACATTGAAATTAACAATATTAATCATTCCGCAAATATACATAGCTCTAAAATCAAAATATCTATGCACAATTCCCTATGCACAACCCCGCATAATGGAAATTAACGTTATTAATCATTCTAAAAATATTCATAGCTCTAAAATCAAAATCTCTATGCAAATTATCTCCTATACATAATTCATATTCCACATAGTAAAAGCTCCAAATAACGAAACATTATAATATTATATGTTTCCCTACACATACCTTGTCCTCCATAAATTTTCATACGATATACGCTCTGGAAATTTGTAGAAGTATATTCGCACAACAATTTGTATAGCCCCCTGCCCATGCAAAGGACTTGTAACCGCATCAATTTTGGTATCACGGGGGAGAGAAGTACTGTAACAATGTCACTCTTAAAGTTAATGTTAGAGCACTAATTCCAGATCACCCACTGACGGAATGGCCACTTAGAAAATTATTATTATTATTATTATTTTTAAATCAATTGTCAGGCACTGAAAATTACCAAAAATAAAATGCTCTCCGCTAGGGGAATTATGCCTCATTGAAATTTTCTAGGCCAATCAAAATTAGAAATTATAATTTTCCATAAAATTAGAAATTTATTTTTGAATCCGTGCAAAAATATAATAACTCAGAATTTTCTTAAAATTTTGGTTAAAATTGCAAAAGAACAACAAAATAATACACATTTAATGCAATTTGATCACAAGGCGAATGTTATAGTCCTAACGAGACAATGAGTAATAACATTGGAATTATAAATATTAATATTAAATAATATTAGAATTATATATAATAAAAAATAATTAAATACACTTGGGGTTAAAATATCACAGGAACACCATGAGGAAAACAAAAGGGAAATGAAAAAGGAATTAAAGAAGAATAGAATTATCCATGTGACTAATGATAGGTTAAGAAACCTTCAAACATTCGTTATTTTTGGCCTTTGTCCTTATAATATTGTTTATCTTGACCTAGATATTATAGGCCATTTTGTTACATCTGGTCATTAGGCCTCCTAATGGGATCAATCAACATCCTATTCCCCCTTGTCATCATCATTGCACAAAGCCCTAAGAATGCTTCTTTCATTCCCCAAATTTTCTGCCTGAAACTGGATCATCTAAGCTAGTTTTAGGACTAATTCTCCCCGGCCTATTGTGGACAACATTCACCTACAGGTTTCTCTATTGTGGCGTGTGTTGATCACCTATAGGTTTCTCCCCTTTCCACCTGCATTGGTTCTAGAAATTTGGGAAAAAGAGAAAAATTTTGGAAGCTTCCTCTTCCAGAAGCTTCTAGAATTTGTTACAACCATTTACCTCAAATAAAACATTCAGATCCTATCCTACACTACTTTGGAGTTTCAATCCCTTATTCTTTGATCCCATAGTCCCATCAAAGGTGGATCTAAAACCTTAGATGGATAAGAACTCCCAACTTACCCCACTCCTCTATATATTTACATCCTTCCATATGAAATAGGTTGGCTTTAAGAGAGTGATTCTACCCTTATCACTATTGTTGTGAGAAACATCATTCCATGCATTTAGGGTTATTGGGGGTGCACTTTGTCACAAATAAAGGACAAGACAACTCTCAGGAGCTATTCTACAAGATCAACACCTATTTATGGTTGTAATATCCTTCCATTTATATTAATGCAAAGAGTTCTATGTTTTCCTATATGTGATGTCGTTATTTCATGTATTGCAATACCATGTTGATCTATTTAATAGATTACTAGATGATATTGCATAGATCGTACAGTTTCTTAGCTTGTGTTGTCTGGTTGTGCAAGTTATAATTTTCAAAATTGGAGTTGGAATTGGAGCATTCAAGCTAAATTAGGAGTGAAGCATGTGACAGATTCTAGATAGGCTTAATTTTTTCATCTATTTACTTTAAGGAAGCATTGTGTTCCTTGTCTCTCTATTGTTCTACGTTAGCCACCAGACCTAGGGAGATACTTTTGTCTGCAATCGTAAATCTCGCATAAAAAATTGGAAACCATACTAGGGAATGGTGTATTCCCTTGGTGGTTTCTTTTTCCATTGTGTTTTTTTACCTCTTTGATATACTTTTTCTGCTTCAAATAGCCAAGAATATACCTTGGAAGTGTTTTCATTCAGTCTCATTTGCAATTTTTGTGTCAGAATCTTCTATCCCTGGACCAACGGTCCCCTAGTGCCTCTAGCATATCATTGCACCTCACCTGAGCCCACTCTGTACCAGTGTTGCAAAGCACTAGTGCCTCTTCTACACCAGGGTTGGCCCTTGTTTTTGCATAAAATTTTATCTTGTTTTTTATTGCCTCTTTTATTAGCCTACTTCCAGCTAACCTTCCCTAAGTCTTGAGTGTCTTTTGGTGTCTCTAAAGCCTACATTTGGTTTTCATTTTCATTTTATTTCCATTGGAAAGAATTGGTTTTGATTTTGCTTTGTTCTTATCATTAGGCCACTCAAACTAATTTCATTTAGTCATTGATCGCTTGGATGAATTGTTTTTCTAGTCCTCGTTTTGAAAAAAGTGAATTTGCATCAGTGATTAAACTTTCGCATCTTAGTTTTCCTCATTTCAAAAATTAAGTGTGTTGAAAAGAAAAAGAAAAATCATTAGCATTTAGGATTTTGTATGTGCATTGATATAGGATCAGTCACATTGAAAGGTAAATTTAATATTTTATCTTGCTTGTTGCATGTCGTATTTTCATACTAATTATTTCTTCCCTTCCTTAGCTAGAGTTTCATTGAAAGTGAAATATTTCCATTTTCTCATGCTATATTTGCATTTTAGAATATTTAGGTGACATTTGTGGTGAGCCCAAAACTGAAACTTAATCAAGTATAAACAATAAAATTTATTGAATCAACCTAAGGAGAATTTGTAAAATTAATGCAAACACTTAGAGGTATAGGCTAGAGATGTGTTTCGTTGTCATTAAATGTAGGAGTTGTCATTGTTTCCCAATGTTGCATCCCGGGGATGATATCTTGTTCCACGTATGTGAGTGTATAGGATCATTCTCCACGTACCTTTAGGTATATTGGAGGGTGCTCCACACACATAAATTTTAAAGGAATGCTCTCATCGAATGGTTACGCATTAGACAACACTACTATGGATTCCCATGTATTGTAGGGTATATTTTTGGAGTCCCCTATAGGTTATTATCCATCCATAGGTAACTTAGTATGCTTCCTTATATATCGTGATACACTGAACACAACATTCGACGAGATTTGTTGCCATACGTTATGTACTTGGTTCACCAAGGTGTATATTGAAATTCACGGTTTCTTGGTAATACTTTATGCCTAGATTACCCTCTTTTGTATTTTTTTTTTTGTGTTAATAAAATTTATTATCCAACGTGGAAGAAAAATGTCCCCCACCCCATCGTTTGTGTTGAATGCAAAATAAGCCTCCTCTTCCACCAGAGGCTACTCCTGGTTGTCGTCAGAAGCATAAGAAGACGCAAACTATCGAATATAGAACTTTGGGAAGTACTTATAGCCCTCCTATTGATATTGATTCACTAGAATCACTTGTCCCTTTGAGTTTCAAGCCCAAGATTACATCTACTCTTGACAGTGACACTTACACAATCGAAAAAGAAGTCCCTAAAATGTTTTTGTCTGAAGTCATTGAACCTGAATTTTTTGATTCAAACACTTTGATTCCTGAGTTTGCCGAACTTGAGGAGCCTCAGCCATATTCACCTGCTACTTCAGGACCTTACTCTTCTCTTCCTTTGTCTCAGACATAGCCTATATAACTTGGACCCGACAATGAACCTCTTCCATATGGACTTGTGAGTATTGAAGATATCCCACAAGACGAGCCTTATCCTTCTACTCATGTTCATTGGGAAGGAATTAATTTTTATCAGAATGATCATCTTCCTCCTCTTTAGACTCTGACAAAAAATCCTTTACCTGATTCTTTGGACTTATCCACAGATATCTCGCAGAAATATTCAGTGGGATTGTTAACCATGACTAAACTGATCCAACCTCTCATCCCTTGTCCATTGGTATGGTTGACACATTGAATGTTTCTTCCTCATCTATGTTTGCAAAATCACCAGAAACACATTTGTATGGTGGTTTGTCCATCCCACCTGGCTATCAGTATTTATTTGGTACCTTTTATGGTGCAGCTTCTAGTCCTTGGACCTCTCCCATGTCATCCAATTCGGGAATAATATATGGTGCTTCTCTTATGAATGCCACATAGTATGCTTCTCTTCCATCACCTACTCCTACCATCGAGCAATAGGTTTTCCCTTATGTTAGTGGGAAAGGTTACCTTCAACAACCTAACTCTCCTTATGTTGGGTACTCTCCATCTAAATCGTGGTTCCCTTCGTCATCCCCTCCTCCTTTGGAAGTGGGGAAACCTGTCATTGGTACACCTAAAGTTGGTAATAATCCTCATTATAGTCCTCCTTATAATTTCAGAATGGTTGGTCAAGACTTATATTCTTGGTCAGTTCTTAGCAGAATGGTTCACCAAATACCTATAGTCACCAATAACAAAATATGTGTCTAAAGGTGGAGTCATGACCGAAGAGAAAGTTATTTCTCACGACATGCACAATATTTGGACCTTTTGTGTACCCAATCAGGCACACTCTTTGATAAGATATTGAACACTCAGATACCTTTAAATATTTTTACTCCTCCACTTGGTAAATAATCGCATGATCTTGAGGGTGTGATTGGTTCTACCAGTTTGTAGCCGTTGATTAAAACTTCTGGTGTTTCTCTTACATCATCTACTCAAAATCCCCAATCCTATCCTCCTACAAGTTCTACTTCTAAGATAAATGTTGTTTCATCTGTTAAAGGAAAGTCTTAGCAGCAACCTGGAAGCAAGAAGAAAGGAAAAGGTAAGAAGAATAAAAACTTCTCACTGCAGGATAAATAAACAAATCAATCCTCCGATGAGAAATGAAAGCCTCGATACACATGCTTGATTTGCAATGAGGATCACTTTACACGTTATTTTCTGCACCATGCTGAAGTGAATTTGTTTCTTAAATATTCCACTTCTCCCACTATGTTGACCGACCCATTTCCAAATCAAGAGACTCGCATGGTTTCCACCCTTCTTCCTCTAACACAGTTTTGATGCTTTCCTCCTCAAAGCTGAAATCCAATGTTTTGGTGGCCACTCGGAACAAGGAATATGGTAATGTGAATCCACAAAATGGTCATGCTACTGATCAACCTGCCATTTCAGCTTCACCTTCATCTGATCCTACTCCACCTCTGATTGAATATCAAGCCTCCAAAGGGTGTTATTCATAAGTCTTCTTTCAACCCCCGTTGAAGAGCTGCTAAAAATTATAATGTAGTTAAATACTTAGCTCAATTTCCATCAGCTATGTCAACTCTTGAGGTGTTCCAAAACTTCCCCACCCAAAATAAGGCCTTGTTTTCAGCTATCAAATTTTTTGATTCATCTATGGTAAGAACATCATCGTTCTATTGTGGACGATGGAGCCTCAACCTACATTATGTCCATGTCGTGGTGGAAGGCGATTGGTTCACCTCACCTGAGTCAATCAACCACCACATTGAAAGCCTTTGATGGAAGAGCGCACAAACCTTGTGGTATTTTGAATCCCCTTAAAGTATAATTAGGTGGAAAAATTGTTTCCATAGAAGTTGAAGTTATTTATAGACCTTTCGATTATAATATTCTACTAGGATGTACATGGGTTTACAATATGGTTTCTGTCATTTCAAATTACTTCTGTATGATCGTATTTCTTCATAAAGTTGGGATTGTGGCCATAGACAAACTCACATTTTTCTCTTATGATTCTCATGTTACTAGAAGTGTCACTCTTGTAAGGGAAACTATACATTCCTATCAGCATGTCGGGGTTGGATTGTTGAAGGATTATGTACTTGTGGGAACCTTTTCGCTCCCTCCTCCTCTCCTTCCTGACAGCTCATCTTCAATTACTTATATCAACATGATATCGTCTTCTACTATCATGGTTGATCCATGGATTGTACCTGATGAAACTAACATCCAAATTTTTTGCAACCAAATTTCGCTTAGCCCTGTTGAGTTAGATTAGAAATCCCTCTATTCAGATTTTGAGGTTTATGCCTTCTCTTCAATCAATTGGGTTATGACATGTCTTACGATTCTTTTTCTCATGCATTCTCTACCAATGAGAGCATCATGGAGATCATGATGAGTTGTGGGATGAACATCACCATCATTCCTCCTTACCCAATTCCATTGAGGATAATCTCAGTGAGGTATACTTACCTAATTTTTTCAAGCCTTTTACAAATTTCATCTCCATTCATGAAGTTGAATATGAAAGTAACCATAGAAATTTATAGGATCACTACGACGCACTTCTAACAGGTGTTGAGGAGCACATTGCATAAATAAAGATACTGGCATAGACAACCAGTACAGAAAACTGAAATGATTTGACAAGAAATACTAGTAGAGCCCACACTTGGGGCATGGATAGCACAGATACCTACCTAATGGAGGTATGTGAGCATGAACGTCGCAACAGTGCCACTTCAAATATTACATAAGCTACATCAAGAGATCATAGATGAGATGAAGCAGTGTGAACAACTCACTTCAAAGTTGAAAATTCTAGTAGAGAGTGAGCAAGCTTCACTGAAGCAGAAGCTCGATAAGGAAATTTAGGAGAGGGATCAGGTAGTACAACAACAACAAGAGCTGAAGGAAGTGGTCAAAGCAACATACTGAGAGGTTCCAGAAATTTATGTCTAAGAAGAGGAACCAATGGAGGAAAACGTCGTGAATCTCGTCCTTACAGTAAAAGGATACAAGGGTAAGATCGCAGACGTACAATTTTGGTATGAGATAAATACAAATGAGATACAAATGAAGCTAACCCCAACCACACCACAGGAAGTGTGAGAGCATAGGGAGGTCAACCTAAAGGCTGCAGTGGTCAGCATCTCCACAACAATGGAAAATTTTGAGAAGTTTTTGGATGAGAGCTTACATATTTGGCCTTTGTTGCAAGAAAATCCAAATGTGTAGAAGCTACAAGAGGATTTTTACCAAAAGCAACAATAGGTGGAGGAGATTCAGGCAACTATGAGAACCTTACCAATCTCACATAAGCTCAAAAAGATCAATGAGGGAAATTTCCTCTAGAAGAAGAAAGAGGAGTTGAGGAAGGAAGAGAATACTCTGACAAAGAGAACTCAACCATGGTAGGATGAGGCTCTCTAGTTGTCTCAAGCAGTGGATGAGAAGTTTCAAGAGCTTTGACAGAAAGAGGATGCAGTGATGTAGAAGGCTACATGACCGAAAAGAGAAGCACTATTGGAGGAAGTGAGCAACGAAGAAAATCAAATCACATACATTCTCTAGTAGTTCAACAAAAATTACAACAACATTGTAGAGAAGATCATAGGAAAATCACATGAGTGGCTCAGGACGAGTCACATCTGAGTGTTGGGGACCTGTCGGGCGCAACCCAATTTGGCCTAGCTTTTGGAAAAGAATTTGCATCTCATGGGGTGGAGTGCGCAGTGGTGCACGTAACAGAGGATATTTTTAGGAAGTAAATGTATCGCGTAGTGTCGTAAGGGCTTCGGGTGGGTCGAAGCCCCTCCTTTTTGTAAAAGTGTGCGATTTTGTAAGGAATCAATGGGTTTTGGGAAATAGTTTCTTATTTTTAGGACTCCATGGTATTTTTGTGATGTAATTATACAACGCAGTAATATATATAAGAAAAAAAATCATCAAATCAAGTAATTTTTTGATAGATAAGAATGTTTTGATCTTTAATTTGTAGCAAGGGGAAGGCCCTACAACTTAGTGTGTGGAGGCCTGGGCAGGAGTCTACAGTTGAGTACGCAGACAACTTGCAACTTAGTGCACAGGTCAAGAACTGGTTGTATTCAAAGATTCATTATATTAAGCAAAAATTTTGTCGAGGGTATTTTAGTGTTCTTGTGTGATCAATATGTATATTTTCTTATTATATGTTGTAGAGTATCATTTATTAAAGTTGTATTTTACTTCAACGAAGTAATGGTTTATGGATTTACATGGAATGTTTAAGTGATTAATCTAATGTGGCGAAGTTATTTATAAGTTGTAACTATAATATAATATGAAATACCACATCTCCCAGTCACTCAAGGCTGCAGAAACTTGGTTCTCAATCCACCCATAGTCATGACTGATATTTCCTTGCAGGTCGTTGTCAAAAGGGCCAGTGATCAAGGGTTTTGTTGGTGCACAGTATATTTTGAACCTGGGTTAGCCCAAATCAAGCCAACAAAGCACCAATATACTTTTTTACAGTTTCGGGCGAATTAAGTGGAATGCCGAAATTCAATTCTTGTTTTCTAAACTCTTTAGTGAAGCTTTGCACATTTTGACCCTTTCCTTGCCTTAAATATTACCATTCCATTAAAGCCCTGTGTCGAAAACTCAAAGGATAAAATTGATCTTTTAATGCAAAAACCAAATTGGACCAAGAAGAAATTATATTACCCAAGCTTTTGCTACCTTTCTGCAACTTACTCTCCCACCAAACGAGAGTGGTGCCACTCAGCCAAAGAGATGCCAACTGGATATTTTCCTAATCTTCGTCTATCTATTGAATATGGTAATAAAGCTTGATCTTTATAATATAATTATTAAGTTTCCCTATATTACATTCTCCATTATATGTGGGCAAATCAAAATTTACATCTAGGTTAAAAAATTGTTTCTTAGATGCATTTATTTGATTCCTATTAGAATGATAAGAAGAAAATAAAAAGAAATGTCACTAGTGGATGGAGAGGGAAGAGCCTCTTCTCCTCCACCTCAATGGTTTACCGATGCATGATAATCTGGCCTGTTCTTTTTTGGTTTCAATGTCCTCATATTGTACAAACATCTTGACAACTTTCTTTACCATAGTGTAGAAGATGTTGCGATAATTTCGCTCTTCTTCCCATCGATCTTCCTCATCTTCCATGTTTCTTTTTCGTGGTACACGCCCCGCTTTAGGATCAAAGGATTTAAGTTTTCCTCCACCTTTTTGGAGCTTGTTCCTAATTATAATTCACTCCTGCAATTCACATCGATAATACTTGATCTGATACCAAACTTGATCCAAAATATTTAACTTCAAGGATGCATTTAGAATTGCATATAAAAGAGCATATTAACAAGTTAACTTAAAAAACATGAAAAGAAGTGGAAAAACATAAGAAAACATGATATTTAAACACAACTATATAATTACAAAGTTCACCCAATGTGCAGTTATGTCTTTGGGACCTTCTCAATAGTGGGGAGGCCTTCTTTTATTAAATGGCATCAAAGAAATAAGTTACAAGAAAATTTACAAAAATGGCCCTTATTCCTCTAATCGAGATGATGGCCTGAAAATTGATAGCTCAAATGGAGAAACAAACATCACCATTGAATTCCTAGCATAAAATCATGCAAAATCGACTATAAAATTGTCCAATTCTGACACTGTAACCTCTGGCCCTCTAAGGGAATCTTCAAAGAATCATGTTGATTCTCTCACTCACGGTTCCACATCCTAGGCCGCTCAGGGTTCCGCCACTCCTCCATGCCTCGACTGCTTGTCAACTAAATGACATGGGTTTAAATATATTTTATTCGACAGACTTACCAACCCAATGTTATTGGCATATTTTTAGTCGTTGATAGATAGCATGGGGGAGGACAAGGTTCAAACCCTGCCCACCCCATACATAACATGTTATTTTAACATATGGTATAAATATATGTCGGCATTTTTCGGTGCTTTTGATCTGCTGATGGTCATAATTTATGTTTGGTGCATAGTTATGACATGTAATTCCAACAACAGAATGAATATATATATAATTATTGTTCGGTGGTGGGGCGGGTCCGTCGAGGGTGGCCCACCCACAACATATTTTTTATTATAATAAAAACATGACCATTGCGGGTGGCGGGGTTGAAAACCTGCCCTAAATTTAATATATATATTTTATTTTTAATAAGAAACCGGTTAAAACTTTTCCACCAAAAAAACAAGCGATATTAGACAAATTAAGGAGGTGACAAATTCACCCATCTTGTGGTTGTATTTTGTGTGTCGGGTTGCTGCCAATTTGTTGCATCGTTAACCCTGCCACTTGGCCATGTTTGACCCAAATTTTGACCAATTATAACTTGAGCATATAGACTCAGATTTGAGTTATGTTCACACTGTTGGAATTAGGGCGGTGAGCAATACGATCTGGCCCTAGTTTCACTTGTATTTGATAACCTTTATTTTTGAGCTATTTTCAAGGCCATTTTTATTTCTCGATCCTCCTGGATCAGACACAAAGGAAACTCATCCCAGAGAACAAGTGGTATAAAGGGTAGAAAATTATTCTGAGTTGATGGAACCACCCAAAGCATAGAGAAGCCTAGGGGATTGAAATGAGTATTGCTAATCATAGAGGTCTCTCTAGAAAGGATAGACACACCAAGTAGAGGCTAGCAAGAATGCTAAGTGAAATGTGACTGCAATGATGAAAATGACACTAGAGAAAATTTACATGTATAATATTAATTGCAAGGTATAATGTAGTGATGGAATCTCAGATGCTCAGATTCAAAGTCATGGTAGTTAAAAGGAGAGATTCCATGGTGATAGAAAGATGCAGCATGGACACCAACAAGGAAAAGAGGTTTTATACTAGGTTATCCATGTGAAGGAAAGATATATTTCGCATGTTATTATGTGAACATACGGAGTGCTTGATGGAATAACCTAATGGGAGCTAAATTAAGGACAAATGAATATGTATATGCTAGTCAATGATGCATTGTAAATGGTTGACCTATTTCGAGAGGTTGAATAGATTTAATGAAAAAAATTCTTTGGAATTTTCACATGCGTTAAATGAAAAAATTTCATTGGTTAGATGAATTAGGACTGTTATTACAAAAGAAGTAATTTCTAGGGTGACGTGCCTGCCTCAAATGAGAGCACACTAGTTTTGAAAGAAATTAGAAATCCCAAAAGCTACCACTACATTCTTACTACAAAGTGAGGAGGCAAGGCATAAGGGAAGAGAGATTGATAGAACATCACTTTCTCATCCTTGGGAAATTGTAGGATATTTTATTTAGGAATTTATCACATGTGAGGGGAACTTTGGGGTTGTATTTCATTACCACTTTCAAGTGCTAGCTCATTTTCACAACACAAAATTAATTAATATTCTCTATTATCTGCTAAAATCATTACAACATATGGAAAAAGTTGTAAGTATTGAAAATAATCCTAAACCTTGGTTAACTAACCATGTGCTGATGAGATTTCTTATAATTTATTCACTGCAATAGTAGGGAATCACATACAATATATTTATAACAATACAAAATGCACGAGACCCTCAGGACAAAAGGGGAAAAGAAAAATAATAAGAGGAAAGTGTTGGAAATTTTTCGGAAGAAAGGGTAATTACAAATCCTACACCTTGTTAGAGGGATATTGAAATCAAATATTTTTTAAAGAGGGATCAAATTAAAAAATGTGTGGATGTATCTAGCGAACAATATGAGATTTTTCAGTACAGAATCGTCGTTGAAGAAGAAGAATCTGAAACAAAGGTGCCTGAAATAAAGGTACCTAAAATAGAAACAGCTGAAATAGAGGTATCTAAGAAAGAAAAAACTTAAGAAGCATATGAGAAAGGAACACCTTTGCAAAGGAGAATAAGAAAGACTTCGTTAAAGAAGGAAATGGGGAAAAAACCCTAAGATATAATGTGATTAAGTGTTACACCATAAACTACCCAAATGATTCAAGACCATGGTACTAAAATATATATATATATCTATATGTGTGTGTGTGTGAACAACAAAGTGAAGGACAAAAAGAAGAACCCATAATGGAAAAAGAAAGTATTCCTTTACTGGGTATGTCCAAAATTAATCCTCTTACTCAAAAAATTAATGAACTAAAAGAATAAAATGAAAACCTACGGAAACAAATTTCCATTCTCAGGGAACAATTTTGATTTAAGAAAAAGACAAGATTGGAAACCCTAGCAGAGGTGGCAAAAATGGTGTTACCTACTGACATAGCTGAAAAACTATGCAAGGGTTATAGACAAATTCTCAAGGACGTGGGTTGTGAGGAGCCAACCATTGTCTCACTTGGGATTCAAGTGGAAGAATAGGATGAGGAGTTCCAAACTGTTATTCCATGTGAACATGATAATGGTGTTGCCATTAAAAATGAAATGGTAGTTGAAGCAGAGTAGGATGGAGAAAATTAGTGTGTTATTCCACAAGAACCAGTTAACAATGTTATTGCTCCATAAGAACTAATATTTGAAACAAAGAAAAATGAAATAAATCAAGTAAATGCTCCAAAATAACATATCAATGATGTCGTTGGTCCACAAGAACTGGAATCTAATAGAGTGCAATAGAAGAGGAATGGAAATGAATAATTATTGCGGGAAACTCTTGAGCCTCACACTGTAATAACATTGGATACAACTCAATTAGAATTTGAAGAGTTGCTGAAATCAATATTTCTACTTGAGTGTTATATGGTATTCTAATCTACGGATAAACTAGATTCTATGAGTGTGGTGTTCCTTCACTCAGAACAACAGAAGAAAGACAACTATTATTTTCTCTAAGACAAATAGATAGATAGAAAGGAAATAAACCTACTTATGATCCTTTCACTCGCTTTCTCTTTCTTTCATTGTTTTCGTCACTCTCAATCCAACTGAAGTCGCTAGATCGATACCTGCAATCAAAGAAAAAGAAAAGAAAAAAACATACAAATATACAAGTATCTACTTATCTTAACCAAATCGAACTAATTAGATATGAGAATACATACAAAATTGAGAATGAAATTCACAAGATATAAGCATACATATGAGAAAATGAACATATATCTTTATTAAGAAAGTAGGAGGAGAATATTACAACCAATAGATCGATTCATCATCAACCTGCTCCAACTTCATTCCATCCTCATCACACCAAGCATCATCTCAGGAGCATAACAGTACTTCTAGCTCTCATCATTGAGAATCCAACAACATAACACTCCACAATTTTCTCCCTCCCCAGCACTTAGATTAGTGCTCAATTTATAAGGAAATTGAAGGCAGTTTCTTAATAAATGGAATTGAATGGCTTTCTAATAATAGGTGAGACATGTTTCCAAGTTTAGTGGTGATGTATGAACACTTGTATTCGAGGTATGACACTTATTATCTCTTCTAGAAGGCACTGGACATGTGGAGATTCCTAGAATAATGATGATTTCGCTCTTGGGAGAGCAACGCACTCTTAAGTGTCGGGAAGTGCACTGCAGTGCACCTTTGCATGGAGGTAAGTGCACTGCAACATAGTTAGGCCCATGCAGAGGAGAGTTGGTGAGTCAATGGGCCATATAATATATACTTAAAACCTTGGAAATCTCACAATTGAAGCTATCAATGGAATGAATTTTCTTAGGGCATATAGCAACTGAATTAGGGGATCATATGCCCTATTCATTGGTCTTGGGGAATAATGCCCAGTTTGACCATGTCTTGGGGTGATGCCCAATTTGACCTGTAATAGTTAGGAATTATATAAATGGAAGAGGTTGGAAATCTCATTGAAAAGTGAAAGTTATCTCTTTGAGTAAGCATAACAATATTTTTAACACTCTTAAGAGGACTTGGGCTGAAAACTTGTTGGTTCAGGACTTCATGAAGATTAAGGAAGGAAGGAAACAATAGATAATGTAGGTAGGAGAATTGCAGGAGGAAGTAAAGCTATTACAACAAGAAAAGGATTCGATGTTTGAGCTTGCAAAGAATGCATTGTGTTGTAGGGATGCTTCTCCTTCCGACCCCTTGTATCTCTAAGAAAATTTTTAATTAATAACAATTAAATAAAAATGATCATTTGTAGTAACGAATGTTCAATCCTTCTGGGAATCTTTCCAGAAGGCCAACCTTCCAAAGAAACATGTATTGTGTGAGTTATATCTACATAATTGTGCTTGTTTTGAAGAGATAAAATTTAAATTACGCCCTACATTGGAGATTTTAAACTAAGGGCCTTTGTGTCATTAATGCAAAAAAAGACAGCTAGAAGGTTTCCCATGAAACTGTAAAAAAAAATGAGGGAGCTATGAAACTGCTTATCTAATGTGAGCCAAGACATGCTCAAACAATTTTTGTAGCATATAATAGGATGTGGAAATACCGAGCCAATAAAAAATATGTTGATGGAGTTTAGGAATAAGGTTCTAGAATGTTGTCTTTATAATATTAGGGTTTGAGACAGAATGCATTGGAAGGAAGTAGGCTCAAATGGAAACCCTACAGGGAGGAATTAAGGAATGAAGACCCTTACAGCATTCAAAATTTTGTACATGCATTTTCTAGTGCACCTTAATAGAAAGAGTATACCAAGAAAAGTGGGTTTGTTTGCTATGGGATCAGGTTTAGATTTCCTCTCATTTGGATCCCTATTGACTAGTATCAACACACATACTAAATAGATGATAAGATGTGGGAAGTGGGAATATTTTTCTCTTAAGTGTACAAAGTGCCTACTAAAGACAAAGTTGCGGAATTTGATTTTCAAAGCTCCATTCTTAATATATCAAAAACCAATTATAAGGATTTGCATGAGGTTGCATGAGCAATGAAAATGTTTAAGTTGGGGGGAGATATTGATACCCAGAATTGGCATCTTTATGCACCTATTTCCCCTACCTTTCCTTGTCATTTTGGACTCTCAAAACCATGCCCTATTACTCTCATAGTTATGATTACATAAATTATGTTGTATTTTTCGTTTATCGATTTTTGTTTTTAATTTTACATAGAAGCTAATTTATTAGGCCATTTTATTCATAAAATGATGAAGGGTTGTTATAGGGTGTGTATCTTGTTGATATGTTGTTACCTGACCATCTCCCCTAGTTTATCCTCACCAAAAATGGAATAAATAATTTTTTGACATTGTCGATATAATGACCTTATTTTGGACATGTTTTTATCCTAACGAAGACTGATTTGTACATACACCCCCATCAACGATAGCTCAACCATTGAGGGGAGACACTCAAGGATAGAGAAACTAACCCAATTGAAAAATTATGATTTTCAATTTATAAATCATTGTATTTTAAGAAGAGATGTTACAACTTTGTTTCCACTAGGATAATTTGCTAAAAGAATGTTATTGTAGTCATGATTTAGATCACATGAGAATAT